>JADMNL010000032.1:118185000-118806388 GCA_016271365.2 Neoceratodus forsteri | reverse complement strand
GAGCAGTTCGAAGGTTGGGACTCACTGCATATGTCATAATATAGCAAGACTCCATTGGAAGAAACAACATTACTAAGGTGAGTAATTTTTTCTTAGGGGACACCCCTCTTTTTATAGAATATTACTTACATTTGTTCCTAATGCCTGACTTCCAGGCTTCTCACAAATCTGAGGAGGTTAGAACACCACGGTTGGTAGAGGCAGTATTTGAAAGATGCTCACGTGCAAAGAATTCTACTCATTTGCATGTGTTCCATCTCCCCGGGCAGTCCAACCTTCCAGGCTTACTGCATAAAGTTGTGAATACCTGAGCATCACTGGGAAGAAATAAGATTACTATGGTAAGTAATTTTTTCTTCATGTGGTTTGCTTTAGTGGTGGGATCAAACTTCCCCTTGTCTAAATAAGGAGTAAGATGGACTTGGACTTATTGCAATGGCTGACGAAATAGCAGATGCAACAGACCAGATGCAAGCACAACAGGCCTAGACACAAATGGACTGGATGGCTCAGCAAACGCAGCAGCAGGCTCAGCTGGCACAGCAGCAGACTCTAAGAGACCAACAACTGGCACAGTGGCAGACTTAGAGAGACCAGCAACTGGCACCAACAGGTCCAGATGCAAAGGGACTGGATGGCCCAGCAAATGCAACTGCATGCACAGAGAAACCAGAAACCGCAGGAGTTTATGAAACAGTTGCCGGAGGTGCTAGCACCCTGCAGGAAGTTTATATCTCTAAGCTTTTTTTCAGCTTCCTGAGGAGATGGGACCGATGTTGGGGATGGCGCCGCCCTTGAGGCCGACATACTGTGTGGCGCTTGCAGGTTGGCCAGTAACCGATGCTGGCCCCTCCACTACCTCAGTTCTTCTTTTTCTGCCCTCAAGAGTGCATCACCCTGTGGGAGCTGAAGCCATCTTGTATTTGCGTATTTGCCGAAGTTCTGCCGCCGTCGCTGCTACTCGACGTCGTAGACCTCCACATTCCGGTAAAATGGTTTCTTTCATTTCTTTATTTAGCTATTTCTACAGTGCAGCGTTTGTTCTGTATTTTTATTTGTCTGCGTGATTATGTGTGGTTCGGGGCCTATTTTGAAATCTAAGGCGAGATGTACCCCTATGCACTGGTGCCCCTGTGGCAGGCCGATTACCATGATGGACCGCCATAATCGCTGCTTCACCTGCCTGCGTCTGTCGCACAACATGGACAACTGCGACACCTGCTTCTTCATGGACTGCTGGGTCCCCGAGTTGCATGCGTTGAAGGTGGGTCGGGATCCTCCCAGCTTCAGAGGGTGGTGTCAGTCCCGGGACGCCAAGGCCAGGATTTTGGATGGTCCAGCAAGTGCAGTTGCAGGTGCAGATAAACCAGAAATTAGAGGAGTTTATGAAACAGGTGCTGTAAGCACAGAAAGTAACTGTGCCCTAACTCCTGGTCATAGGGAATCCAGTTGCTGTAGGACCTCACCCCATGCTAACAGAAATGTGTCCTGAGAATGACCCCAAGGCCCATGTTATCACTTTTGAGAGAACTGCCAGTACCACTGCCTGGGTACGAGAAAGCTGGCTACTCGCATTGCACCATATCTTACCAGAGATGCACAAGCTGCTTATCAGAGCCTAGATGATGCTGCTGCTATGACCAGCTAAATTTGGCTATCCTCAGCCAGATTATGATAACTGAAGAGAGCTATCGATTCAACTTTCATACTTTTTTTTTTTTGGAAACCTGGAATCAGACCCAGAGTGGTGACTCAAAACTTGAGAGACTTGGCTACCTGTTGGTTAAAGCCAGAGCTGGGCTCTAAAGAGTAAATTTTGGATTTAATTGTGTTGCAGCAGTACCTGAACATTTTGCCGAATCGTGTATGTGACTGAATCATCATGAGCAAACCAACCTAGCCACTGCTGTCAGAATCAAACAGCATTATTTGGAAGTGGCTAGACCAGAAGCTGCTAGGAAGAACAATCTTTGGGTGACGATCCTAGAGGAAGAGCCTTATAAAAGAGGAAGAAAAGGACAATAGGGGATGGGAATAAGCATACTGGTATGGTAACTGTCAAATGGTGAAATAATGAATCTTACCTGTATCAGTCTACACCATTCATCACTGGTGGGTCTAGCCGGAGGTGTTAGGACCTTGTGGGAAGCTTGTAACTCTAAGCTTTTTTTCAGCTTCCTAAGGAGGAGGAACGGCCAGTGTCAGGGACGGCGCTGCCCCTGAGACCGATGTATTGCATGGCGCTCCTGGGTTGGCCAGTAACCAACGCTGGCCCCTCTACCACCTCAGTTCTTCTTTTCCTGCTGACAAGAGTGCATCACCCTGTGGGAGCTGAAGCTATCTTGTATCTGCGTAGTTGTTGAAGGTCTGCTGCCGCCGCTATTTGGAACCGTAGACCTCCACAATCCAGTAAAACTGTTTCTTTCATTTCTTTCTTTAGCTGTTTCTACAGTGCTGAGTCTATTCTGTATTTTTTTGTTTTGTTTGCGCGATTATGTCTAGTTCGGGGCCTAGTTTGAAATCTAAGGTGGGATGTGTCCCTATGCGTTGGTGCCCCTGTGGCAGGCCGATTTCCATGATGGACAGCCGGAATCGCTGTTTAACCTGCCTTGGTCTGTCACATGACATGGAAAACTGTGACAGCTGCTTCTCCATGGACCTCTGGGTCCTTGCGTTGCATGCGTTGAAGGTGGGTCGGGATCCTCCCACCTTCAGAAGGCGGCATTGGTCCTGGGATGCCAAGGCCAGGACTTTGGGCCCTTCCCCCGGATCTCCCTCTGGTACTGTATGTACCTAGGGGGAACAAGCCTCCACCGATTCTGGTCTCGTTGAGACTGGATGCCTGCGTGAGTAGCTCGGGAGGACAGCTGGCATTCTCTGGGGGGTCAATTGAGTACCTCTCATGATACATTGCCTCCTCTGAGGCACAGATGCCCTTGGTGTCGCGGTCACAGCTATACACTCGGCCCAAGCTGGTGGAGTCCTCGGTACCGCCTGTGGGCGCTGATTCGATTTCTGACACCTCCCTTGGTGCCGGTGAGTCATGTGGTAATGCTGTCAGTGCTGGGTCCCCTTCTCATGCTGTCCACAGTACTAGGAGAGGGAGAGTTTTGGGGGTGGCCTCTTTGCTGGTCTCCCTGATCTCCTCTTCTGAGGAGGAAGATTGGGATGACCCACATTGCCTACCCCACTCTCAGGAATCCCATTGCTCTCCTATCCTATGCCTAGCTGTTCGGTCTCTGGTACAATGGGATCAGCCACTGCTCTTTCTGGGCCCGCCCTTCGGGCAGACTCCTTGTTGTCCTCCTATGCCACTTGCGGCACCGGGGACACCTCTGGTGCCGGAACCGTGCTCGGTGCCAAGTTGGGTACTGGCACTGGGGTGGGTTCTGAGATGCATTCTGGCACTGTTTCTGGTGCCGGAGTTATTTCAGAGCCCCTTCTCTTGGGTACTAGGATTCAGCCGAGAAGCAGATCCCTTTGGGGAGGTGGGGGTAGGGAGGTTGAGGCTGGCATGCAGGCATTCTTCCAAAGCAGCTGGTGGCTCTGGGAGGAGCTGCAGTGCAGACCCTTCTCTCCTCACTGGACCGGGTAGGGTCTGCAACAGGTGGTGCCAGGGGCTGCCCGCAAGGGACAGACTGGCTCCCATCACCCCATTGTGGGGTCCTTGCCCATGGACACCACTTTAGCCACCCTTGTGTGGTTGGCCGTCCTGCAGTAGGTGAGTTGCGCAGGGCCCCCGGGAGGGGTTCCCCTACACATTCTCGTAGCCCTTGCAGAGGTCCTGCTCTGGTTTGCCAGATTTCTCCTCCGTCATCAGATCCTCTGCCTCCTCCTCCTCCTTTACTCCCAGGCCTCTGTGGCCCTTCAGGGCCAATGACCTGGGAATAGTTCAAGGTATCAGCAGCTGCTTTCCCTCGATACCTTAGAGCACTGGACGAGGTCATCTTTAGACCGGAGGCTCCAGCCACCCCTGACTCTAAAATGGGCTCCTCTGCCTCCTTGTCTTCCTTCCCCAAGGAAAAGGATCCCTCTTTCCACTTGTCCTCAGACACTGATATCACCAGCTATCAGCAATTCCTGTTGGGGATGCTAGGGGAGCTCCATTTCTCCCATTTTGCAAACTGCAGTCCTGACCATGTGACATGCCTTTCCTTGTAGAGTTAAGCATTGAAAACTTTGTCATCCCCGCGTGGCTTCACCCTTTCATGGAGGCGTTGCATCGGGTCTGGCAGCATCCCTCTGCCCCCTCTCCCGTCCCAAAGGACTGTCAGCACAGGTACTGCACACCCCTGGGTTCTCCAGGTGCTATGCCCCACCCCTTTTTGGAAGTGGAGCTCCTGGATACCCCTTCTGGGCATTGTCGCCCAAGACACGACCACGCCCCCCCACCCCCAGACTCTGACTCGGCTGAGTTTGACTGCTGGAGTAGAAGAGTTTTTTTCGGCAATGTGCCTCCTTTTGTGAGTCTCGGTGCACCAGGAACACCAGGCTGCCTATGCCAGGCACCTGTGGACGGTGCTAGGACAACTTCTGGCATCCTTGCCTAATACAGAGGTGACCAGGCAGGCCATTACCCTTTCTGCACGCAGTCTGGAGTTAGCAAGACACAAGGCAAGGGTGCCTTATGATGCCAATGAGGTGGCTTCCAGACTGGCAGGAACTGTATTCTGCATTAGGTGGGAGGCGTGGTTTCCCCTTTTCAGGTTATCACCCCGGCCCGGCGTAGGGTGCTTGCCTCTCCTTTCCAAGAGGCCCACTTCTTCCCCCGTAGAGTGAGGTGTGAGTTGTCGGAGCGCCTTTCTTCTTACAGGCAGTGAGAGTCCCCACCTCACCCTGACCAGTCTCTGGCCTAGCCAGGCCCACGGGAGTCTTTTCCTCTCTGTGTTTTTCCCCACAGGAGGTTGAGGGAAGATTCAGCCCTCAGGGAGGTGCCAGCGCCACTGTTGTGGTGCTTGGTACTCTCCCATCAGTGGTGAATGGTGAAGATTGATTCAGGTAAGATATGAAAATGATGTGCCTACCGTAATTCTTGATCTTCCTGTATATCTTCACCATTCATCACTGCTTCCCGCCCATCATCCCCTCTTGGGCCCTGTGACAGGGTTGCATAGCGTCTTTCGAGACCCCCCCCTTAAAGTCTGTTGCAACAGCGCTCCTTTTCTCTCCCCTATCTTCCCCCCTTCTTGTTTCTTTTCTCCATTGGACTAGAAGGCCACCTGTCTAATGTTCTTTCTGTCCCTGACTCCTATTACCTCTGTTTCAGGTCTCTTTAAGTTCAGCTATGTTAATCCCAATCAATCTCCTTCTCGAACGCAGTACAGACCCATCTATACCTAACGCCGTGACTGTTTGCTTTCGATTGTGCCAATGTTCATAGAGAGTCTCAAGGCGTGTAAAAACAAAAGGAGCAAATGCAAAGTTAAAAAAGGAAAAGAAATCTCAGATTAAAAGACAGATGGTGTAAACTGCTCTTTGGTGAGGGTTTTGCTGCTTACTGTAACAAGTTCTCCTGTTTCTGAAAAGTAAAATTCCCGGTAGCAAGGAAATTAAGCCTTCAGCTAATCGCAGCCTGCAAGCTCCGGAACTAACTGCTACTAGAGTTTAGGAACTTCATGCATTTAGAACAGACCCCCTTTTCCCCGTTTAAACTCTGTGCTTAGAAAATCACTGTTGAGTTAGGAAAGAGGTCTGTTCTGTAGTGAGTGTTTTTTTTTTTTTAACCGCACTATGTAGTGCTTCAGCTCAGCATGAAACGCTTATTTTAAGGAAACAAATATTTGAAAAGGGAAAGCAAGAAAGAACCTTCAAGGGGATATATTGAAGGGATGTAAACAATTTACAGCTTGTTTTTTATATACTTTTTTGTTTACCTATTCTGTGTAGTCGACTCTGTGGAAAATGATTGGATATACCTCATGCCTTCAGGACCTCCCTCTGTTTCTGACTCTTCCCTTTAAGAGCCGGCCAGCTGAATCAATGCTAAATTTATACAAAGAACCTAGGGGAGGAGCCTGTAGATCATGAGAACAGCCTACTTTTGCCTTAAGAAATTGTTTAAACCAAAAATAAATATGTTTAAGGATCCTTAACTGATTGAATATACTTAGTCATGGTATTTGATTATGAGAGATAATAAAGCTTAGTTAATAAAGAACTTTCTTGTAAATATGCAAAAAGGGGAGGAGCGTCCCTCATCACATGGCACTGTAGTACTATAAATGAAGGGCAAGAACTGCTCTTATTCAGTTCGTTGTAGGGCTCAGCAGGGAGCTGACCCCTGTTTCACACTAGTATTTTCTAGTGGTTGTTAATTGTTTTGTGCTTTACAAAGTCATGTTCTTTATGTTTATTTGGATGAACCAGTCCTCTTTATTTCTCTGTCGAACAGTTCGCTTATAGCATTTTTGTTTTCTTTTCTGAATAAAGGCTGATTTACTTTGGTACTTCAGCTGGTGTCTGAATCTGAATCCCACAATCCTATCACACTGGTGTAAGAAGTGGGATACCTTTGAGACGATGTGCTGAGGGTAGAATACCAGACCTGGTATTCATAGTATACTATGTTGGAGCCATCAGCTATCAGCCAGCCAGTTACCAGTCAGCCCAATCCAGGTGGGATCCAGACCCGCAGGATGGCAGAGTTATCCCAAGTCTCTTTACTGACTGGATTGCCAGATGTTCAACGGAAAGAGACAAAGAGAAAGTCAAAATCTAACAGACGAAGGGCAAGGATGTTATGGAACTGTAAAAAGGACACTCCAATTGCTGAAAGCAACCTTGATGTAAATGAGATGATTAAAAATGAGCAAATTACTGATGTTAGTTTGACACCTTATTTTTCACAGGTTGTGGAAGCAGATAGTCAGACAGGATATCCTAGATTTGTGATACATGACCAATTGCTGTATAGGGAGTGTAAGAATCCTAAAACGGGTTGTGTAATGGAACAATTGGTGGTGCCTATGCGTTTTAGACAGCAATTAATAACCATAGCTCATGACATCCCTATGGCAGGACATTTAGGGAGGGACAAAACCCTAAGTCGACTGCTAAACCGGTACTTTTGGCCAGGGATTCATGATCAGGTAGCCACTGAAGTAAGGTGCCTGCCTGGTGCCATGGCTTGGAGGGACAGGAAGCGTATCCTCAGGATCACGAGAACAGCTGCACGGGAGTCTGAGCTGGACGTCATTGTCCACCTAGGGACAAATGACTTGGCTCATCATGAGATTAGAGCAGTGCAGAAGGACTTTGTAGAATTGGGATGGGGCCTAAGACAAGTAGCACACGCAGTATCCTTCTCAGAGGTGCTGCCTGTCAATGGCATGAGTGAGGCGAGGGTACTTTGCACCATGCAGTTTAATGAATGATTGAAAAAATGGTGTGAAGCACAGGGGTTTGGCTTCATTGGGGACTGAGGTTTCACCTGGAGGGACACCAGCCTATACTGGCAGGATGGTCTGCACCTGTCCAGGAAGGGAGCAAGTCTGTTGAGCAATCGGTTTAAATGCTTCATTGGCAAGCTTTTAAACTAGTCAAGGGGGGGAGGCACTGATAAGCAGCAGGAAAATCCCAGCCTCTCCCTACAAAACAGGGTACTAAATGAGAAAAAGACTGAGGTAGAAAGGTCAGTGGGTGATGCTGCAACAGAAGGTAAAGCCATCAAAAAAATGGAGAGCAATGAGTACCAATGCCCATAGTCTGAGTAACAAGCTTCCTGAATTAGTGGCCTTGATGGAGGAGGAACATCTGGATATCGTGGCAGTCACAGAAACATGGTACACACAAATCCATGACTGGGATGTAAACATACCAGGATACACTATCTACAGGAGGGACAGGGAGGGTAAAAGAGGAGGAGGAGGAGGAGGAGTAGCTCTTTACATAAGGAAAAGAATCAAAGCAACAGAACAAAAGGGAAAACAGGGAGGAGAAGAAGCACTGTGGCTAAATTTGGAGACCGGCAATGGCACCACAATCCGCACAGGGGTTGTATACAGACCCCCTTCTCAGGGGGAGGAAATGGACAAGGAAATGATAGAAAGTATACTTAGAATTGCAGAAAAAGGGGAGATATTGCTGATGGGTGATCTGAATATGCCAGATGTTAACTGGAGTGCACCTGCAGCAGCCACTTTGAAGAGTGGGGTTATTCTAGATGCCCTACAGGGGGCATGCCTTAGACAACTAGTATTGGAGCCCACTCGAGAAGAAGCAATCTTAGACCTGGTTCTTTCAAATGGAGATGAAGAGAGGATCACAGATGTAGAAGTGGGTAGCCATCTGGGAACTAGCGACCATCGAACAGTATGGTTCACAATAAACACAGTAATAGAGTCAATCCATACAAAGGCAAAAGTACTGGACTTTAGGAGGGCTGACTTTGCCAAAATGGGCGAGTGCCTAAGGAATGCAGTAGCAAATGGGCAGGAAGGAGGGGTGGAAGAACAATGGGGAATAATAAAAACTGCCATCACAGAGGTAACAAGCCTTTGTGTGAAGCAGATAAACAAAACAAAACGATGTAAGAAACCACTATGGTTCTCAAAGGAAGTGGCAGTGAAGGTTTAAGAGAAAAAGAAAGCATTCAGGAAGTACAAGGAATCACAGAAGGAGCAGGACAGAGAACTGTATCAGTTAAAGCAAAAGGAAGCTGGGAAGGCAGTCAAAACAGCAAAGGCCCAAACCGAGGAAAAGATAGCCAACTCAGTTAAGAAGGGGATAAAACCTTTATAGGTACATCAGGGAGGCGAAGGAAGAGCAAGGGAGGGATAGTGAGGCTTAATAAAGGGGAGGGAGGGTGGGCAGAGTGTGACTGTGAAAAGCAGAGATACTAAACAAATATTTTTGCTCAGTATTTACAAAGGAAGAGGAGGTACCTTAAACAAACAGTAGAAACACTCTGGATACAGAAGTTGATACCAGCCCATTTACAGAAGGAAGGTTCTGATAGAACTCTTAAAACTGAAAGTGGACAAAGCAATGGGGCCTGATGGGATTCATCCCAGAATTCTAAAAGAACTAGGGTAGAACTAGTGACACCACTAACTACCCTCTTTAACAAATCATGGGAGGATGGGGTGGTACCGAGGACTGGAGGAGGGATGTGATTCCCTTCACAAAAGTGGGAGCAAGGCAGAAGCAGGAAACTACAGACCTGTTAGTTTAACCTCAGTGGTAGGGAAAATGATGAAATCACTTCTGAAGGAAAGAATTGTCGAGTATCTAGAGGCCAGAGGGGCACAGGACCCAAGGCAGCATGGATTCACAGTGGGAAGGTCATGCCAGATAGATTTCTTTGACTGGGTGACCAAAGTAGTAGATCAGGGAGGGGCTGTGGACATGGCCTACCTAGACTTTAGCAAGGCATTTGACACAGTCCCACACAAAAGATTAATATACAAGTTAGCCAGCCTGGGAGTGGGTCCCAAGATGACAGCCTGGGTAAAGAATTGGCTGGAGAATAGGACACAGAGAGTAATAGTAAATGGAGTCCACTCTGAAGAAAGGGGGTTACTAGCGGGTACCGCAGGGTTCAGTATTAGGACCAGTCCTCTTCAATGTCTTTATAGCGACATTGCAGAGGGCTGGAAGGAAAAGTATGTCTCTTTGCAGACGACACAAAGATCTGCAACAGAGTTGATGCACAAGGTGGGGTGGAAAGGATGAGAAGGGACTTGGCAGGTTAGAGGAATGGTCAAATGTATGGCAGCTTAGATTCAATGCTAAGAAGTGCAAGGTAATGCACCTGGGAAACAAAAACCCAGAGGAAGAGTACACAATAGGGGTGAGATACTAACAACAACAAAATGGAAAGGACCTGGGGTAGTCATATCAGATGACCTAAAGGTGGGCAAGCAATGTGAGAGGGCAGCAAGGAGGCTGGAAGGATACTGGGATGCATAGGGAGAGGCATCACCAGTAGAAAGCGGGAAGTTATTATCCCTCTGTACAGACAGCTGGTGAGACCCCATCTGGAGTACTGCGTGCAGTTCTGGAGACCCAATCTCCGCAAAGACATAGACAGGATGGAAGCTGTCCAGAGGAGGGCAACTAAAATGGTGCAGGGTCTGCACCGGAAGACATATGAAGAGAGACTTAAGGAGCTTAATATGTATAGCCTCGAGGAAAGGAGGGAGAGGGGGGACATGATAGAAACTTTCAAGTACCTCAAGGGAATCAACAAAGTCCAAGAGGGTAGCATCTTTCAAAAAAAGAGGTGTGCAAGAACAATGGGGCACAATTTGAAGATGGGGGGCTCAGAGGTAATTTAAGGAAGTATTTTTTCACAGAGAGGGTTGTGGATGCATGGAAATGCCTTCCGGAGGAGGTTGTGGAGTCAAAAACAGTGGTGGAATTCAAGCATGCATGGGACAGTCAAAATGCAATTCTAGGAGGTGGGGGTAGGAAGAAGTAGGCTGCTGGTTAACTAGGATCTGCAGCTTATCCATTAGGTAGGGAAATGGGCAGACTGGGTGGGCCAGGCGGTCCTTATCTGCCATCAAATTCTATGTTTCTATGTTTGTCAAAGCTGCCAAGAATGTCAGAAAGTGGCTACTATAACCAAATCAGACAAAGTGCCCTTGCAACCACTTCCTTTGATAGATACCCCTTTTGATTGCATAGCAATGGACATTGTGGGACCTCTGCCAAAGAGTAATAAGGGCAATCGCTTTATCCTTGTGGTGTGTGAGTATGCCACATGTTACCCTGAGGCAATACCCCTACGGACAGTCACCGCCCCCAAAATTGTGGAGGAACTCTTAACAATATTTAGTAGAGTGGGAGTACCTAGGGAAATCCTTACGGATAGAGGCAGTAACTTTCGATCCTTACTATTAGCTCGCCTCTATCAATCTTTGGGTGTTGGGGCTTTGTACACTTCACCATATCATCCCCAAACTGATGGGATTGTGGAAAGATTTAATAAAACCTTAAAAAAGATGCTCATGAAATATGTTCAGGATGAAGGGAAGGTGTGGGATCTTAACCTGCCTTACTTAATGTTTGCATACAGGGAAGTTCCCCAGGCCTCTACTGGATTTTCTCCATTCGAAGTACTCTGTGGGAGGAATCCAAGGGCCTCTAGATATCATATAAAGAGAAATGGGAGAGCAAAAGGGACAGAAGGTACCCGACTCTAGAGTATATAACTCAATTAAGGCAAAGGCTAACCAAATACATTACATTGGCCCATCAGAATAACCTAGGAAAACAAAAAGATCAAAACAAATATTATGATCAAGGAGTGGGACATAAAAATCTGCAACCCGGGGATAAGGTATTATTACTATTACCCTCCACAGACAGGAAGTTGACTGTGAAGTGGCAGGGACTGTATATTGTACAGAGACAAGTCGGTCCTGTCAATTACAAAATAGATGTTCCTGAGAAATGAAAAAGGTTACAAATATATCATGCTAATCTCCTTAAGAAATGGCATCATAGAGAGAGACTACGGAGACTACTCTTACTCTGTTTATACGTCCCAAACAATCTAATAGTGAAATAGACCAAGCCCACCAGAGATTAGAAGGAACCGGGGGCTGTGAACTAATAACCATTAACCCTGACCTTGAGGAGGGACAAAGAATAGAATTAGATAAGATGTTAAAACCTTTTACAGGAACATTTTCCTGTCAACCAGGGAAAGCAAAAGGGGTGGAACATCGGAAACACTTGAACCAGGGGATAGTTATTAGAAAAAAGCTCTATCGGATACCTGAGAAGGTAAGAGGGGATGTTACTAAAGTAGTAGAGAAAATGCAGGCCTTAGGGGTTATAGAACCATCTACCAGTGAATGGGGTTCCCCTATGGTGGTTGTGGGTAAGAAGGAAGGAGGCATTAGGGTTTGCTTAGATTTCTGCCTCCTGAATGCTATTTCAAAATTTGATGCATATCCCATGCCCCGAATTGATGATACTGTAGACCGCCTTGGAAAAGCTAAATACATCAGTACCCTTGATTTGACAAAGGGGTACTGGCAGATTCCCCTGAGTAGACATGATAAACATAAAACTGCTTTCAGCACTCTCTTGGGTCATTTCCAGTTTACCACCATGCCCTTTGGACTTCACGGAGCACCAGCTACTTTCCAAAGATTTATAGACAATGTGCTCAGAACACTTATGAATTATAGTGCCGCTTACTTGGACGATGTTGTGGTGTTCAGCCAGAATTGGGAAGATCACTTACAACATTTGTCACAAGTTCTGTCAGCCATCTCACAGGCTGGGTTAACAATAAATCCTGGAAAATGTGCCCTAGCTATGAGAGAGGTAAAATACTTGGGCTTCTGGATTGGAGAGGGCCAAATAAAACCTGACATTGGGAAAGTGGATGCGGTGGCAAATAGTCCCCGCCCCCTTCCAAAACGCCAGATAAGATCCTTTTTAGGGCTTGCTGGCTATTATAGGCGATTTGTACCTGCTTTTGCAACCATAGCCAGTCTCTTAACAGATTTAACAAAGAAAAATCACCCCTCTACAGTAAAACAGACACCAGACTGCGAAAAGGCATTCTGTACCATAAAGGGTTACTTATGTGCATCACCTATATTAAAAAGTCCAGACTTTAACTTTCATGGGATATACTATATTGGACTAGATATCTGCAACAAATCTCTCTCTTGCTTACATCTGAGGGAAGTTTTCCTTACTTTACAGTCTTACATTGGTATTGCTTTGTGTTTAATTATTTTAGTTTTTAATTCAGGAAGGGGGTTTTCAAAACTGCTTATCTTGTGAGCATCTTCAGAAGGGTTGAAATAACTGCATATTTGATTTTCCCTTGTGGCTAACTGGACTGTCTAGTATTCTGTGACAGGCTGCATCAATATATTTTGCAATATTTACTGGTGGTGGCTGTGTACTTTAAAATAGCAAAGGCTGCAGTTTGTAATTGGATGCCAGACACAGGTCCAGATTAACCATAGGGCAGAAGGGGCAACTGCCCTGGGCCCCCTAGTTTGAAGGGCCACTGACTGATTTCTTTCTTTTTTTTTTTTGCTTTTCCCTTTTTTTTTTTCTTCTAGCCCCCCATACTTTCCCATTGTGTGTGACTAAACCTCGTGGGGGGAGGGAAGTAAATTGTCTACCGTTTCTTTGCCCCGCTGTCTCGACCGTCCAAACAGCTGGTCGTTTGTGGTATTTTTCTTTCCCCACGGACATTCTCTCTCTAGGGAACCACAGCAGGTACATGTTAGCCAATTAAATTGTTCGAACTTCCAATATGGTCCGTTGATGATTTGCACTACCACCACCCCCCCCCCCACCTCAGACAAGATCTTTTCAGTCCCTCCCAGCCCTCAGGTCTGTGTATCATGCATGGTGGTCCCGTCATGCTCACATGAAGTAAGTCCTGCCCAGATCAAGAAAACGGGGCCATACACAGTGCGCCAACAGACTCATTCCCTCTCAGAGCCACTGATTCCTGTCATCATTGAAAGAGACGGTCTCTCCCTTCTTTCACTAGGCTCACTGTCAGACTGGCCTGGTGGTGGCTGTCGACTCGGTCATCGGGTCTTGAGGTCCAGATCCAGAAAACAGCTGAATCGTGCCAAAGAGAGTGAGACTGTTGAGTAAGGCAGTACAGAATGCGCCCACGGCCCACCGCCACATCGTGAGGTGTCAGACTGAGAGAGAGTAAGACTGTCAAGTAGGAGCCATCGACGGTGAGGAGCGCAGGCAGTCAGCAGACTCAGCACTCAGTAGTGAGGCGAACCGTCAAACCCAAATCACCACCAGGCAGTTATCAGGTAACAAAAATGTGTTTATTTGAAAAAAATTCTAAATCAGATGATGTGACTTCACTTGTGAGAACTTAGAGTCAGAAGAGGATGATAGGTCATACTATAGTGAGAGAGACAGTGGCAGAAATTCACTCTCTTATTAGTCATTACACCAGCCAGCTTCACCTTCTCTTAATCTTCCCCCAGCACTTTGTAACTCATTTGTCATCATGCCAAAGAAGATCATACTATAGAGAGGGAGTGGGAGAAATTCATCCTCTCAGTGTAGTCTTCTCACAGTGTAGCCAGTAGTGTTCCTACCATAAATAGATGCTATGCTGCCTGTAGCCTCCCCACAGCTGCTGGATACAATAAAGTCTTCAGTCTTCCCACAGCAGCTGCATACAGTCAGTGTAGCCAGTAGCCTTCCCTGCAGTGGCAGGATACTACATCCTGCAGCCTTCATACAGTGGCTGGATACAATGCAGCCTGCAGTCTCCCCACAGTGGTTGGTCGCAATACAGCCTGTAGCCTCCCCAGAACAGCCAAATACTGTGCAGCCTGCAGCCTCCACAGCAGCTGGATATAGTGCAGTCTGCAGCCCACACCTCAGCAGCTGAACAAGGTGATACTGTGCCTGCAGCTTTCAAACAGCAATTGCAAATGATGCTCCCTGCAGCCTCCCCAAAGCAGCTGTCTACAGTGCAGACTGAGCCCCTGAACAACTGGATACAGATCAGCCTGCAGCCTCCCCACAATGTCTGGATACATTGAAGCCTGCAGCCTCCCCACAGAAGCTAAATACCATGCAGCCTGCAGGCACCCAACAGCAGCCGGATGCAGTGTGGCCACTAGTCTGCTCACATCAGCTGGGTACAGTGCAGCCTCTCTACAGAAACTAGATACAGTACAAACTGCAGCCTCTCCAGAACTATGGGCAGCCTACTGCTTTGCCACAGCACAACAGTTACAGGCATGGGATATCTTCAAAAATATTATCCATTATTTAGTACACCTAAATATTCCTAATAAAAGGAAATACAATAGCAAGGGTAAAATACCCCTGTGGTTCAATAATTCTATTAAAAAAACAGATAAATCAGAACATTAAACTTTTTAGAAAACGTAAAAAAAGCTCTCATTCACCTAATAACACTTTGTTACCTAAATACAGGATATCTGTTAAAAAAACTGAAATATGCAATCAAAATTGCTAAAAGTAAATTTGAATTTAAATTAGCTCATACTAAGGATTGTCACAAATCACTTTTTTCTTGTATTAATAAAAAAAAAGATAATTTTAGGTCTATTGGTCCCATTATTCAAAATGGTTCTCGACTAACTGATGTCAACACATCTAATCTTTTTAATAATAATTTTTGTTCTGTATTTTCTCATCAGACATGTACTACTCTGTTTACTCCTCATGAGCTGGTTTCCATAAATTTACTACAACTGATATTTTCCTGGCCTTAAAGAAATTAAAAGAACTACAAGTCCTGGACCAGACAGTATCCACCCATGGTTTCTGATTGAAACCGCTACTAACATTCAATTCCTTTTGTCGCATTTCAATAAATAGCTACTGTTACCCCAATATTTAAAAAGGGCAACGGGGCTGTGTTCAGAATTATCATCCTATCAGTTTGACTTCCGTGGTTGGTAAAGTAATGGAAAGGGTCATGAAGACACTAATCGAACAAGAATGTGTAAAACTCGGTATCCATGACTCTCTTCAGCATGGGTTCACTCCTAAACACTCATGTACCACAAATTTGATATCTTTTTATAATAATATAAGTGCTTTACCGGACACGGGTATCCCTTCTGATATTATATTACGCAAGGGTGCCGGAAGATGGTAGAAGCTGAGGGGGCTGCGAATCAAAAGGGCACTTATGAGGGTACAAAGGGCACTTTTTCTATACTAGTTTTTGCCATACAGAA
Source organism: Neoceratodus forsteri (assembly GCA_016271365.2). Taxonomy (NCBI): domain Eukaryota; kingdom Metazoa; phylum Chordata; order Ceratodontiformes; family Ceratodontidae; genus Neoceratodus; species Neoceratodus forsteri. The sequence continues at coordinate 118,790,708 of JADMNL010000032.1, read as the reverse complement.
ATAAAAGTGGAGTGGCTACCACTTTCGCTCTCAGGTTCCGGCACCTATGATATTACTCGATTTTAGTACAGCTTTTGATAAAGTACCTCACAATAAACTTTTAATTAAAATGCACAATTGGGGCTTTTCTTCTGGTATTGTCAACTGGATATCTGATTGGCTGACTAATAGGACCCCGAGGGTTAGAACTGATGCATTTTCTGTTTTGGGTAGGGTATCGAGTGGTGTCCCTCAGGGATCAGTATTGGGTCCTACATTATTCAACCTCTTTATTAATGATCTACAACCTGGGCCTAACAATTACATTTCTAAATTTGCAGACGATACTAAATTAGGGGGCAAAGTTAATAATTATGACAACATGGCATCACTAAAGGCTGAACTGGAAAGATCTGTACTTTGGGCAAAACAAAATGACATGCACTTCAATCTAGATAAATGCATGGTCATTCATTTTGGCAAAAATAATCCAAACTATGAATATCATATTAATGGTTTATTACTTCATTCTTCTAATTGTGAGAAAGATTTGGATATTTACATCAACACTAAACTTACGTCTAGGGATCACTGCACCAAAATTGCACACATGGCTAATGGGCTCCTGAGGCAAATCAAGAGAGCATTTATTAACCATTCCAAGCAATGCCTTATTCCTCTCTTTAGGGCCTATGTTAGACCGTATCTTGATTATGGATCCCCCTTTTGGAACCCCAGCCTAAAAGACGATATTGCTATTCTGGAACAGGTCCAAAGGAGAGCAACAAAATGTACCTAGACTAGCTCAGCTGGACTATCAGGACAGACTCCAAGCTACTGGTCTGTTTTTGCTTCAAAACAGAAGATTGAGAGGCGATATGCTCTTAGTCTTTAATTTGCTCAAATCACCAGATCTTCTGAAACAATGTGGGTTGCTATTTTCCAGTAGGAGATTAGTTCCAAGACTACACAATAAACAGTTAGAGGTTAAACCATATAAAACATCTAGAAGAGGTAACTTTTTCACAGTAAGGGCACCACATGTATGGAACTCTCTTCCTCAGGATTTAATTGAGGCCTCTAGTGTTCTTAGTTTTAAAAATAAACTTGATGCCTGGATTTGGGAAAATTATTAACATTTGTCCCACACTGTGTGGGGAACAGTCTCGATGGGCTTTGGCCTTCCTCTGTTCTATCAAACCAAGTAATACCAAGTAGATACACATAACTAGCAGCTCCTCCAAAAGTAGCTGGAAAGTGAAGCTTGCAGCCACCAGAGAACCTGGCTACAGTGTAGTCTGCAGCATCCCCAACAGTTGGATATAGTGTAGCCTTCCCACAACAGCTGGATGCAGTACTTTGCAGCCTCTTCACAGCTGGGTGTAGCCTGCATTATTCTCACAGCAGCTGGATACAGTACAGCATGCAGCAGCCCCCTCTGCAGCAGGCTACTGTGCAGTTGGCAGCCCCCCACACCATCACATTATAGTAACTCATTTATTAAATATTTTCTTTCCCCCTATCTATTCAGGCAGTGAGATGTTGTAGAGGGGCCAGTAACGCACGGCTGTGCTTGAGTGCTGACACTCAGTGTGAATGTACTCCAGTCATCCAACTTCAAACAATAGCCTTCTATTTCCACCCCAAGAATGGCATTCAGAGTAGCTGGAAAGCTCTCCAAATGCATTTTAAGGTATTGAAAATCATTCAACTTTCGGGGGCCTAGGCGGCCCTGAACCCCAAGCCTATTGTTTAAGTCACAGGGGGCCCCACATTTCAAAATTGCCCAGGGCACCACAACTTGTTAATCCGGCCCTGGCCAGACATAGTCTGAGGTGGGGGAAATTGTCTTCACAAGTCAGGGAGACCTGCATCACAGCCAGTTGTTCTGGCTTGAACATTCCAGCATTGATCAATTACTATAAACTACTGGTGTGATCCTGTTTCAGACAGAAGTCCATCTTCTTCCAAGTTGGGTAACAGGGTGTGCTTTGAAACAACTGAGAAGCTGCATGGGATATACTATATTGGACTAGATATCTGCAACAAATCTCTCTCTTGCTTACATCTGAGGGAAGTTTTCCAGAGTTTAAAGCACAGCTGACTTATTTTGGGGCTGACTGCTTTCAGAGCACAAACCACCAGGCTGTTTTGGGTCTGGGGAGGTTTACCTGTGTCTGACTTGGATGTCTGGATTTTTCTCTGTTTGATTAACTGGGTATTTTCTCTGTCAAATTGTTGTGTAGGGCATCTTGCTGACAGGAAGGCACTCCATCGTGAGCGTGGGTCAGAGCTTTTAGCTGATTGTTTCTGTGAGGGCACAGTTTAGGCCCAAACCTGCCCACCCTCACCCCACCCACCCCTGTAAATAGTTCCTTTATACCTGGGGTTCTGACATCATTTCTCAAGAGTGCAAGGTGCATATCACTGTCACATCCTCTCTAGCACACTGCACTGACAATATAAGCATACACATTGTATAATATATATATATATATATATATTCTATATAACAAACCAATCACACACACACAAAAAAGTAGATAAACATGTGGGGAGTAGTGCAATATAATGGCTGTGGGGCAGCAGTCTTCTGGGAGGCTGAGATGCTGCCCTATTTGCAGACAACTCTCTGCCCTGAGGGAGGAAGCTGCCCGTCTTCAGGCCACAATGGACAGTAGGAAGGGAACCTCCCCCATCCAGGCAGCACCACAGCCACCACCACTACCTCAGAGGTTGCGAAGAAAGCACAGCAGTTGGACCACAGTGGGCTCAGGGAGGGTGAGGATGGTGGAACAGAGGCACACCCAGTCAGTTCCACTCCACAATCCATACACCATTCTGGGGGAGCATAGCTCCCCTATGGATGCACCCGCAGAGGAGACTAAGGAGGCTGAGGACAACTGTCACAAGGGAGGCCCACAGGAAGGAGGTAGAGGACATCACAGGGAAAGGAAGCAGCTCCTGGTGGGGGACTCAATTATTAGGGGGATAGAACTGGGGGGAGCAGGGAAAACTGAAGTAAGGTGCCTGCCTCGTGCCATGGCTTGGAGGGATAGGAAGCGTATCCTCAGGATCACGAGAACAGCTGCACGGGAATCTGAGCTGGACATCATTGTCCACCTAGGGACAAATGACTTGGCTCATCGTGATATTAGAGCAGTGCAGGAGGACTTTGTAGAGTTGGGGAGGGGCCTGAGACAAGTAGCACACACAGTATCCTTCTCAGAGGTGTTGCCTGTCAATGGCATGGGTGAGGTGAGGGTACTTTGCACCATGCAGTTTAATGAATGGTTGAAAAAATGGTGTGACGAAGGGGTTTGGCTTCAATGGGGACTGGGGTTCTACCTGGAGGGACACCAGCTCATACTGGTAGGATGGTCTGCATCTGTCCAGAAGGAACAAGTCTTTTGAGCAATCGGTTTAAATGCTTCATTGGCAAGCTTTTAAACTAGTCAAGGGAAGCACTGATAAGCAGCAGGAAAATCCCAGCCTCTCCCTACAAAACAGGGTACTAAATGAGAAAAAGACTGAGGTAGAAAGGTCAGTGGGGGATGCTGCAACAGAAGGTAAAGCCATCAAAAATGGAGAGCAATGAGTACCAATGCCCGTAGCCTGGGTAACAAGCTTCCTGAATTAGTGGCCTTGATGGAGGAGGAACATCTGGATATCGTGGCAGTCACAGAAACATGGTACACACAAAACCATGACTGGGACGTAAACATACGAGGATATACTATCTACAGGAGGGACAGGGAGGTTAAAAGAGGAGGAGGAGTAGCTCTTTACATAAGGGAAGGAATCAAAGCAACAGAACAAAAGGGTAAACAGGGAGGAGGAGAAGCACTGTGGGTAAATTTGGAGACAGGCAACGGCACCACAATCCGCACAGGGGTTGTATAATGATAGAAAGTATACTTAGAATGGCAGAAAAAGGGGAGATATTGCTGATGGGTGATCTGAATATGCTAGATGTTAACTGGAGTGCAGTTGCAGCAGCCACTCCGAAGAGTGGGGTTATTTTAGATGCCCTACAAAGTGCATGCCTTAGACAACTAGTATTGGAGCCCACTCGAGAGGGAGCAATTTTAGACCTGGTTCTCTCAAATGGAGATGGAGAGAGGATCACAGATGTAGAAGTGGGTAGCCATCTGGGAACTAGCGACCATCGAACAGTATGGTTCACAATAAACACATCAATAGAGTCAAGCCATACAATGGCAAAAGCACTGGACTTTAGGAGGGCTGACTTTGCCAAAATGGGTGAGTGCCTAAGGAATGCACAAGCAAATGGGAAAGAAGGAGGGGTGGAAGAACAATGGGGAATAATAAAAACTGCCATCACAGAGGTAACAAGCCTTTGTGTGAAGCAAATAAACAAAACAAAATGATGTAAGAAACCACTATGGTTCTCAAAGGAAGTGGCAGTGAAGGTTCAAGAGAAAAAGCATTCAGGAAGTACAAGGAATCACAGAAGGAGCAGGACAGAGAACTGTATCCAGTTAAAGCAAAGGAAGCTGGGAAGGCAGTCAGAACAGCAAAGGCCCAAACCGAGGAAAAGATAGCCAACTCAGTTAAGAATTGGGATAAAACCTTTTATAGGTACATCAGGGAGCGAAGGAAGACCAAAGGAGGGATAGTGAAGCTTAATAAAGGGGAGGGAGGGTAGGTACAGGGTGACTGTGAAAAGGCACAGATACTAAACAAATATTTTTGTTCAGTATTTACAAATGAAGAGGGGGCGGTACAGAAAAACAAACAGTAGAAACACTCTGGATACAGAAGTTGATACCAGCCCATTTACAGAAGAAAGGGTTATGAAAGAACTCTTAAAACTGAAGGTGGACAAAGCAATGGGACTGATGGGATTCATCCCAGAATTCTAAAAGAACTAAGGGTAGAACTAGTGACACCACTGACTACCCTCTTTAACAAATCATGGGAGGATGGGGTGGTACCCGAGGACTGGAGGAGGGCAGATGTGATTCCCCTTCACAAAAGTGGGAGCAAGGCAGAAGCAGGAAACTATAGACCTGTTAGTTTAACCTCAGTAATAGGGGAAAATGATGGAATCACTTCTGAAGGAAAGAATTGTCGAGTATCTAGAGGCCAGAGGGGCACAGGACCCAAGGCAGCATGGATGCATGGCGGGAAGATCATGCCAGACAAATCTGGTAGATTTCTTTGACTGGGTGACCAAAGTAGTAGATCAGGGAGGGGATGTGGACATGGCCTGCCTAGACTTTAGCAAGGCATTTGACACAGTCCCACACAAAAGATTAATAGTCAAATTAACCAGCCTGGGAGTGGGTCCCAAGATGACAGCCTGGGAAAGAATTGGCTGGAGAATAGGACACAGAGAGTAATAGTAAATGGAGTCCACTCTGAAGAAAGGGGTTACTAGCAGGGTACCGCAGGGTTCAGTATGGGACCGATCCTCTTCAATGTCTTTATAGCGACATTGCAGAGGGCTGAAGAAAATATATCTCTTTGCAGATGACACAAAGATCTGCAAAGAGTTGATGCACAAGGTGGGGTGGAAAAGGATGAGAAGGGACTTGGCAAGGTTAGAGAAGTGGTCAAATGTATGGCAGCTTAGATTCAGTGCTAAGAAGTGCAAGGTAATGCACCTGGGAAACAAAAACCCAGGGGAAGAGTACACAATGGGGGGTGAGATACTAGCAACAACAAAAATGGAAAGGGACCTGGGGGTAGTCATATCAGATGACTTAAAGGTGGGCAAGCAATGTGAGAGGGCAGCAAGGAGAGCTGGGGGGATACTGGGATGCATAGGGAGAGGCATCACCAGTAGAAAACAGGAAGTTGTTATCCCTCTGTACAGACAGCTGGTGAGACCCCATCTGGAGTACTGCATGCAGTTCTGGAGACCCAATCTCCGCAAAGACATAGACAGGATGGAAGCTGTCCAGAGGAGGGCAACTAAAATGATGCAGGGTCTCCACCGGAAGACATATGAAGACAGACTTAAGGCGCTTAATATGTATAGCCTCGAGAGCGAGGAGAGAGGGGGACATGATAGAAACTTTCAAGTACCTCAAGAGAATCAACAAAGTCCAAGAGGGTAGCATCTTTCAAAAAGGTGAGCAAGAACAAGGGGCACAATTTGAAGATGGAGGTGGCTCAGAGGTAATTTAAGGAAGTATTTTTCACAGAGAGGGTTGTGGATGCATGGAACGGCCTTCCGGAGGAGGTTGTGGAGTCAAAAACAGTGGTGGAATTCAAGCATGCATGGGACAGTCATAATGCAATTCTAGGGGGTGGGGGTAGGAAGAAGTAGGCTGCTGGTTAACTAGGATCTGCAACTTATCCAGTAGGTAGGGAAATGGGCAGACTGGGTGGGCCAAGCGGTCCTTATCTGCCATCAAATTCTATGTTTCCTTTTATTGTACAAACTGATGCCTCTAACACTGGTATAGGTGCAGTGTTAACACAAATAATTGAAGGAGAAGAACATCCAGTAATATACATAAGTAGAAAATTACATAGTAGAGAAACTAAATATTCCACCATCAAGAAAGAATGTTTAGCCCTAAAATGGGCTATTGAGGCATTAAAGTTTTATCTTTGGGGAGTGGATTTCAAGGTCTGGACAGACCACAATCTGCTGTGCTGGCTTCAGGCTATGAAAGATAAAAACCCTCGTATAATGCGATGGTATTTGGCTCTGCAGCCTTATCACTTTACTATAAAGCATGGATCAGGGCCTGCGAATAGAAATTCAGATTACCTGTCCCGGTATGGAACACGACAGGACACTAATCAGGTAATAACAGACCTCGGGGTATTGAAAATATCAGCATCAGAGGATAGCCTTTGATATCTCTCTATTCTTTAGTTTGTTTTTGAATTGGGAGCCCGAGGTGGAGCTTCGGAGAGTGGGTGGGCTGGAGCTCCATCTCTCCGTTGAGAGATCTGTTTGATTACTACCTGTTTAGGGAACTCTTCTCTAAGTTATCTGAAAACCCTTATGTTGGGTTTTCTCTTAGGTGGGGAGGAGTTTGTGACTGGGTTGCATAGCGTCTTTCGAGACCCCCCCCTTAAAGTCTGTTGCAACAGCGCTCCTGTTCTCTCACCTATCTTCCCCCCTTCTTGTTTCTTTTCCCCATTGGACTGGAAGGCCACCTGTCTAATGCTCTTTCTGTCCCTGACTCCTATTACCTCTATTTCAGGTCTCTTTAAGTTCAGCTATGTTAATCCCGATCAATCTCCTTTTCGAACGTACGCAGACCCATCTACACGAACGCTCGCACTGTTTGCTTCTCGATTGTGCGAATGTTCCAATAGAGAGTCTGTTGTAAAACAAAAGGAGCAAATGCAAAGTTAAAAAAGGAAAAGAAACCTCAGATTAAAAGACAGATGGTGTAAACTGCTCTTTGGTGAGGGTTTTGCTGCTTACTGTAACAAGTTCTCCTGTTCCTGAAAAGTAAAATTCCCGGTAGCAAGGAAATTAAGCCTTCAGTTAATCGCAGCCTGCAAGCTCCGAAACAAACTGCTACTAGAGTTTAGGAACTTCATGCATTTAGAACAGACCCCCTTTCCCCGTTTAAACTCTGTGCTTAGAAGATCACTGTTGAGGTAGGAAAGAGGTCTGTTCTGTAGTGAGTATTTTTTTTTTTTACTGCACTATGTAGTGCTTCAGCTTAGCATGAAACGCTCGTTTTAAGGAAACAAATATTTGAAAAGGGAAAGCAAGAAAGAACCTTTAAGGGGATATATTGAAGGGATGTAAACAATTTACAGCTTGTTTTTTATATTTTTTTTGTTTACCTTTTCTGTGTAGTCGACTCTGTGGAAAAGGATTGGACGTACCTCATGCCTTCAGGACCTCCCTCTGTTTCTGACTCTTCCCTTTAAGAGCCGGCCAGCTGAATCAATGCTAAATTTATACAAAGAACCTAGGGGAGGATCCTGTAGATCATGAGGACAGTCTACTTTTGCCTTAAGAAATTGTTTAAACCAAAAATAAATATGTTTAAGGATCCTTAACTGATTGAATATAATCATGGTATTTGATTATGAGAGATTATAATAAAGCTTAGTTAATAAAGAACTTTCTTGTAAATATGCAAAAAGGGGAGGAGCGTCCCTCATCACATGGCACTGTAGTACTATAAATGAAGGGCAAGAACTGCTCTTATTCAGTTCGTTGTAGGGCTCAGCAGGGAGCTGACCCCTGTTTCACACTAGTATTTTCTAGTGGTTGTTTATTGTTTTGTGCTTTACAAAGTCATGTTCTTTATGTTTATTTGGATGAACCAGTTCTCTTTATTTCTCTGTCGAACAGTTCGCTTATAGCATTTTTGTTTTCTTTGCTGAATAAAGGCTGATTTACTTTGGTACTTCAACTGGTGTCTGAATCTGAATCCCACAATCCTATCACAGGCCCCAGTCTCCTGGGCAGTGCCTCCTTCTTGCTTGCCTTGTCCTTGGTCTATTATAAAAGCCATCTTAACTTGTTGGTGCTATCCTGTCCACAACCTGTGCAGTCCCCTTGTGAGTTCCTGCACACGGTGCTGTTGCTCGGGATGACCAAAAAGATACATGTTGTATTCACCTACAATCCCTCAAGGGGTGGCCTGGAAGGGCTGGCCGTCCTCCTGGATACTGTAGGTGCTGTGACTCAACATAATGAACGAATTATTCTAGGAGATCTCAACCTAAACTGGCTTGGTTGCAACTCCAAAGCATATGAACCCCTCCTTGCTGGTCTCTCCCTGTCGCAACTGATTAAGGAGCCTACTGGATGCCCACCCAATGGTGGAGGGAGCTTTCTCCTGGACTGGGTCATGACAAATCGACCAGAGAGGATCAGCTCGTCGGGCATCTTCTCTGACTCCATCTTGGACCACTCTCCCGTGTACGGGGTGTGGAAGATTCTTTCTTTGAAAATCCCACATAAAATTATCCAGGTGCGAGACTACTCAAGGTTTGATCTTGGCTCCTACAATGCTGATCTCCAGCACGCTGACTGGTCAGCAGTATGGAACGCACAGGACTCCTCATCAGCAGCCAGTCACTTCCTCACTGCATTCAGGGTGCTGCAGGATAAACATGCCCCCCTCATCAGACGGAGGGCCAGGGGCTCGGCGACAAAGTGGCTGTAGGGCAGTCTGCTAACCCTTATGAAGTACAGAGATAAGTGCTGGGCAAAATTCAAGGCCATGGTGGAACAGGCCATATTTCTGCAGTACAAGATGCTCAGAAATCAGTGTAAGAAGACTGTTAGGGTGGCCAAAGGGGAATTTTGCAAATCTGTGCTGCTGCGCACAGCTAGGGACCCCAGGAGGTTCTGGAGTAACATTAAGAATATAGTCAGTGGGACCCCAAGTGGTGAGACCTCTGATATGATCATCGATGGTGCCAGTTGCAACAACTCCCTGACCATCGCAAATGCATTCAACCAATACTTCTCAGATCTATCTACCTTTACCTCGTCACTCCCCCGTGGGGGAGGGGAGAATGGTGAAAAATGGGCCATACCATCCTCATCTTACCCACCCCTCCTTTTTAAGACGGTGGTGGTGCAAGAAGTGCAGAGACTGCTCTGGGGTCTCTCCCACTTCTCGAGTGCTGGACATGATGGATGGGGGCCGAAACTTCTGAGTCTTGGTGCCAATGAGATTGCCCCCATGGTAACCCATATCTTCAGTCTGTCCCTGTCGTCAGGTGTCATTCCAGAAGTATGGAAAGTTGCCAGGGTGGTCCCAATACTTAAACAAGGAAACCCCAAACTCATAGAAAACTACCGTCCAATATCCATACTGTCGGCGGTCAGCAAACTTCTCGAGAAGGTCGTGGCAGGGCAACTCTCGGAGTACTTGCAGTCTCATGACCTGTTGTCCCCTGAGCAGCATGGCTTTAGGAAAGGGCACAGCACAACTTCTGCCCTTGTCACGGTCTCATCTTGGATCAGAGCGGCTATGGACCCAGGCAGACTCTCTGGAGCCATCCTTATAGATCTCTCTAAGGCCTTTGATCTTGTTGATCACACCATGCTCTCCACCCAGCTCAGCTCCTGTGGTCTATCACCTGAGGTGCTCAACTGGTTCTCCAACTATCTAAGCGGCAGACAGCAACTTGTTAAGTATGGGAAGGCATTCTCGGACGCTATCCCTGTTACCATGGGTGTCCCACAAGGCTCCGTCTTGGGGCCCCTGCTTTTCTCCATATTCGTGAACAAACTCCCGGCTGCTGCTAGCCACTGCAAGCCTATCCTTTATGCAGATGACCTGGTCATCCTGACTCACTCCCCTGAGATAGGGGTCATAAATCACCACCTGAGCGAGGACTTGAGGAACATCCAATCCTGGATATTGTCACATAAGTTGGTTATAAATCTCAGGAAAACCCAGGCCATGCTCTTTGGGTCTCAGGCCAAGATTAAGGCCACCCCTACTCCACTATGTGTTTCTGGTGTCGACGGGGTCAAGGTCCCAGTTACTGACAACTTTATATACCTTGGGGTGATGCTGGACCTGCAGCTTGACCTTGGCCGCCACATTTAGAATACTTGCAAGACTGTAAACTGCAAACTGTGTCTGGCATACAGAGCAAAAAGTAATCTTACTCTGGCAGCTCGGATTGCACTTGCCAGAGGGATGCTCCTACCCTCACTCTGCTATGGGCTCCTCTTGTTTGCCCGCTCATCCAAAGTCCACCTTACTAGGTGGTCCACTGCCTACAATAATGTCTGCCGCTTCGTGCTGGCTGCCCCCTGTCTCACTCACCATTGCGACTTCTATAGCAGTCTAAATTGGCTCTCACCCGCTAACCAAATAGACTTCGTCTTAGGGTGCTTCACCGGAAAGGTCCTTGGCACTGGCACCCCTCCAGGGCTTGCAAACAAAATTTCTCGTCCCATCCATCTCCTCTTCCTACTCCCTCAGGTCCCAGGGACAGGCCCTCCTCAAGACACCGGCTACACAGACTCAAATGGGTAGATGGGACTTTGCTGCATTTGCTCTCAGACTGTGGAGCTCCTTCCCTGCCCAGGTCCGTGCCGTGCACTCACAGATGTGTCTCCATTCCTCCCTATGGAACCATCTCAAACTTGCCTCAGCCTGTGGCTGCCCCAAACCACCGTGAATTGATCCATCACAGCAGTCCTCTGCTCTGGAGCTACTCCTGGACAAAAGACCAGACTCCAAGAGGTTGCTAAGCTGTATGATGTCACACCTGAAGGATTTCGATACTGTGCCCCTGGAACTGCTCTTGGCTTCCATAAGGTGTTTATGTTAATACTGTACAATCTATGCCTTACCATACTCGTACGCTGTGTTGAATATGTAACATTACTGCTCTTATCTCCCACAAGGTGTTTATCTCTTGTTATGTTAATACTGTATAATCTGTGCCTTACCATGTTTTGTATGCTGTGTTGAATCTGTATCCTCACATGAACTGTAACATGTCTAATTTGTACAATGTCGTATGTACCTAAATCTATTATTCCTGTTCTCTCCCGGGTCGTACCTGAAAATAGGCAATTGTCTTGTCTAGTGTACCTACCTGGTTAACAAAAGCTAAATAAATAAATAAATAATTGAGGCTAGTTGTGGGTGTAATTCAGCTGGCACCTGCAGATTCCCTGACTCTTAATCTGAATCATCAGGGAGCCACCTTTGGGGAGAGGGCAAGCAGGGACTCTAGCCCTGTTTTTACTAGGGGCTTCTCAGGGCCCCACATGACCTTGGTAGGGACTGTGTGGAGAGGGCACCATGGGGTCAGGAGTTCCCTATTTTTTTTCAGGCTCCTTGTCTCCATGGATCCTTATACCTAAAGTTCAAGGTTGCCCTCACCCTTTGGTCCCATCTTGTTCCACAAGGAGAGCTTCCCCTCGGGTCTGCCTTTCTTGGGTGCAGATTCTCTCACTCACTTTCTCTCTCTCTCTCTCTCCCCCTCTCTTTCCTTTTCCTTATTCTCTTTGCTTCCTCCTTTCTCCCTCTCCATCCTCTTAATCCCCCCGTGGCCTGCCCGGTGGTTCGGTTCCCACTCCCAGACCTCTTACCCTACCCCTCCTCCTGTGGCCGGCTTATTCCTTTTTCAGTTTATATCCTTTACTTTTTCCATCCCTTGGGCTCCCTTGCCCAACCTTCCCTCTTTTTCCTGTGTGTCTATTTTCCTCTCTGGTGAGCAGAACTGAGCTGGTGAAGGGTCTTGCGTCAGTTCAAACAACATGTAGTCTTGCTGAATTCTGACTAATTGCAGTTAGCCCCAGCACTTCAACTGCCCCAGAGATGAAAGGGTTAAAGTCTATGCCAGGCATAGAATGTTCATCTTGAGCTCAGTTTTCAAACCTCTGTCCCAGGTACTCTGAAACATAACCGTCAGATTCTTTACTCCGCCTAACTGAGAAGTCGCTCCGGAGATCCTCTCATACACTTCGGTTCGGTCGCAGTAAATCGGTCGGTTTTATCAACCGCTTCTTTATTTTTGGTGTTCACATCTCTGTCCTGGTACAGTAAGTGTATTGTAGGTAGATAGAATTGTGTAATTGCCGAAAGAAATTGTTTTATTTTTTCGGTTCCCCACCGGTCGGTACGGTCAGGAACCGAAGTGGTAAAAAAAAAAAAAGTGTGTGTGAGTTTCGGTACCTATCGGTTCCTGAAAAACAAGTTTTAACTTCTGGGATTTTTCAACCAACCTGTGACACGGTTGGAACCGATAGGTTTTTGTAGTCACCTGGCTTGAACGCTGGTAAGGCTGACTGTTTGTCTGAGGCATGTCTGAGAAACCCAAAAAAGAAAAACGGACCCACGGGGTTTCAGCACTGCACCAAGTGTGGGGAGGCCTTTGCCAAGGCTGATCCCTACCTCGTCTGTGTTTGTCTGGGGTTTGACCACCTCAAGGAAGACTGCCAAATTTGCAAAAATTTTCCTAAATCTACTGCTGAAAAACGCTTGAGTAGGCTTAAGGAAAGGGAGGCCGAGAAGTCCGCTGACCCGGATGGCCAGCCCGGTTCAGTTTCGGCCGAACCTTATGGGGTGCCTACTGACCTGGGCGATACCCCCTCAGGCAAGAGGAGAGACGATTCCGCGGAATTGGTTACTACAAAGAAAAAGCGTATGTCGGCCGATTCGGATCCTGTTTCTCATGTTCCGACTGCTGATGAAATTGCCAAGGCGATTGCTATAGTGCAGTCGCTTCATCCAGTTCCGACCGAATCGACACCGTCTCGAGGACGATCGGTTCGGTCGGACTTACAAGCTTCTGGTTATGACCCTGAAGCTTTTTATGAGGGCAAATGGAAGGGAGAAGAAGAAGAAGATGAAGATTATGAGGATCCGGATGAGCCTATCGAACTGGACATCTCCCCAGACAGGCCTTCCAGTGTCTCTCCTCCCAGGCTTTCTGAGTCCCCTTCCCACTACCTGTTTTACAGGAAGGTGGCTGACACTCATCAGCTCCCTATGGAAGAAGCTGAACAGGATCAAGAGGAGCCTGACTGTGTTGAGAAGATGGACGTCCCAGAGTGCAAAACGGTGTCTATCCCTCTGCATAAGTCCCTGGGGAAACAGACTCAAAAGATCTTACAAATGCCAACATTCATACCCTCTGTGGATAAGAAGATGGACAGGAGGTATGCGTTGTCAGGTCCTGGGATGGAATTCCTTACTACTCACTGCAGCCATGTTGGGGTACTTCAAGCTGCGGCCTGTGACAAGACTAATATTCCTCTGGCATCTCACCCCCCAGATAAGGATTCCAAGAAAGTGGATGCCATGGCAAAAAAGCAGTTCCTTGCATCCTCTTTGGGATTCAGACAATCCAACTACATGGCATATACGGCCAGATACCAGAAGTCTAGGTGGGATAGGATTCTGGCACTGGCTAAGAATGCCCCTCCCCAGCTAGCCAGTGAGCTGGAGCAGGTGGCTGCAGATGGCATCGAAGCTTCCAAGGTACAGTTCCATGCCGCTGTAGACTTGAATGATGTTCATTCTCAGGTTATGGGCTACATCTGTTTCCATGAGGAGATTTGCCTGACTCAGGTGTGCCAACTTGTCTCAGGATACCCAGACCAAGGCCATGGATTTTCCTGTCCCTGGTAACTTTCTGTTTGGGGAACAAACAGAGGCTTACATGAAAAAGATGGAAGAGTACAGGACCACATACAGGAGTGCTGCAGCCAAAGAGAAGCAGACCACTCACCAGGCCCAAGCCTCCTCTTCCTTTCAGCAGAGGTGTTCTTTAGGGGAAGAGGCAGAAGGGGAATGACAAGGGCTGCATCCTCCTCTCAGTCTAAGCCCCCCTGCCAAGCAGACACCCTGATGGGCCAGTCAGGGTCACCTCCCCAATCCCTGTAGGGGGCAGGCTGGCTCATTTCTTCCAGGCCTGGAAGTCTGTCACTTCAGACAAATGGGTTCTGGAAGTGGTGACTCAGGGCTTTGCTCTCAGCTTCACCAGGTACCCAAGGCTGAGAGCAAAGGTCTTTCCTCATTCCTCTTCAGAGGAAGCACAGGCTTTGGAGACAGAGGTCTCCTCTCTACTGCTCATGCAGGCATTGGAAAAGGTCCCTCTCATTCACAGGGGAAAAGGATTGTACTCCAGGTACTTTCTTACCCTAAGAAAGACAGGGGAGTGGCGACCCATCCTAGATCTACGATACTTAAACAAACACATCTTAAAGTCAAAGTTCAAGATGGTGACTCTGGGACTAATTCTTCTCTCTCTGAGACCAGGAGACTGGCTAGCATCCCTGGATCTCAGAGATGCCTGTTTTCACATACCTGTCAGGCAGTCCCACAGAAAGTACCTCAGATTCGAACTGCCCTCAGGTCTCTACCAGTTCAGAGCAATGCGTTTTGGTTTGACATCTGCTCCAAGGGTATTCACCAAGTATCTGGCAGTGGTGGTGGCCTTCCTCAGAAAGCAAGGCATCCTGCTGTTCCCTTATCTGGATGACTGGTTTACAGTTGGCCAGTCCCCAGACCAAGTCAGGTCACATCTAAAGGTCACTCAAGATCTTTTGGAATCTTTGGGGTTCATCCTGAATCTGGAAAAGTCAGTTCTGGAACCTACCCAGCTTCTCACATTCATAGGCATGGAGCTGGACACTGTACAGGCCAAGGCCTTTCTTCCTTCCCCAAGGGTCCAATCTCTCATCAGTCTGGCCTCTTCTTTTCGTACACTTGTGTCTTGGCCAGCCAGACACTTTTTACAGCTGCTGGGCCATATGGCAGCATGCACTGTAGTAGTGCAAGGTGCAAGGTTTCAGATGAGAGATATTCAATGTCACCCAAGAGCTTTTTGGTCTCAAAGAAAAGACTCCCTCTCCAAGTTGGTTCCAGTGTCCCTGACTCTGGTTCAAGCCCTCCAGTGGTGGCTGGATGAGGACAATTTGAGGCAAGGGGTTCCCTTCCTCAGTCAGGTGCCCACAGTAATACACACCCCAGATGCTTCCCTACTGGGTTGGGGAGCTCATCTGGATCACCACACAGCTCAGGGGACTTCGTTTTCTCAGGAGTCCCTTCTGCATATAAACCTGCTCAAACTTAGGGCTGTTATTCTAGCAGTTCAGACATTTTTGAACATGATCCAGGGGAAAGTGGTGCAGATCAGGACAGACAATACCACAACCATGTGGTACATCAACAAGCGGGGGGGGGCACTCTGTCTTCGGCCCTGTGCACCGAGGCAATGAAAATATGGTCTCTAGCTTATTCCCTGCAAGCTTCCTTGATCGCTGTGCATCTCCCAGGAAAGGACAATGTACTTGCAGATGCTCTCAGCAGGATTTCTCAGGGTCACCACGAGTGGTCCCTGGACCCTCTCATTCTTCAAGTCATTTTCAAGAGATGGGGCACTCCAGAGATAGATCTCTTTGCAGCACTGGACAACCATCAGCTCCCCTTGTTCTGCTGCAGACGCCCTCTTCTGGGGTCTGTCCCTCTGGATGCTCTCCTGTTAAATTGGACCAACAAGTTTCTCTATGCTTTTCCTCCCTTTCCTCTGATCTTCAGAGTGCTGGTCAAGATCAGGTCCCATCCTTGCACAGTGATCCTGGTAGCCCCGGACTGGGCCAGGCAACCTTGGTATCCTCTTCTGTTGTCACTGTCAGTGACAATCCCTTAGTGCCTTCCCAGATGGTTCAATCTCCTTACCTCTTCTCAGGGGAGGATCCTGTATCCCAACTTTCACTCTCTCAGGCTCAAGGCCTGGCTCTTGAAGAACTAGAGTATACAGGTCTCAATCTTTCCCAGCCAGCTCTCGATATCCTTAAGGCTAGTAGAAAGCCTTCCACCAAAAAGACTTATGGCTCCAAATGGAAGAGGTTTGGGTTTTGGTGTGCTCAGAAGCACATCCAACCGGATTTAGCTGATATTGCTATTGTTCTGGATTATATGGTGCATTTTAATAGTTTGGGCCTTCGGCCTGCCACCCTCTAGGTGCACTTGGCAGCTGTTTCTGCTTTCATTTCAGCAAGGAAAGTCTCTTCCTTAGCCTCTCATCTAGTCTTTAAAAGATTTTTCAAAGGGCTGATTCATATCAACCCTCCTTTCAGGAACCCCACTCATCTGTGGGACCTGAATATTTGTACTGCACAGCTGATGCAGCCTCCCTTTGAGCCTCTTTCTTCAGCTGAACTAAAGTACCTGACTTGGAAATCTGTATTCTTGGTGGCTATCACATCTGCCAGGAGAATCAGTGAATTACAGGCCTTATCAGTGGAACCTGACTTCATTTCATTTCACAGGGATAAGGTGTTCCTTCACACAAATAGGAAGTTCCTTCCCAAGGTGGTGTCAGACTTTCATCTGAACCAATCTATAACTTTGCTTGTATTCTTTATTTATTTACTGAAAGTTTCACCAGGAAAGACACACTGAACAACAAGATGCTCGTCTCCCGGTGCGACCTGTGAGGGAAGGGGTACAAGGCGGTTGGATAACATGCAGGTTATCAACTAAGCAAATAACAGAGGCAAACAGCAGCATATGAATACAACTGCATTAAACTTCAAGCAACAACGCATGGAGTACATTGGATATTGTATGGACATATAACAATTGCCTGACATATAGCAGCAGTACAAGGGAAGATTTAGCACACAGTAATATGCAGGTATAAGCAACAGGAGACATAGAACATATGATGGTGCAGGACAAAAAGGCACAGGACAAAAGTGCATAGGTTGGGGTTATATGCCAGCATTTATAGCAGGCTAAGGCCGCTGGTCGAGCAGTGGGGCAGGGAGCAATTAGCGCATGGCCGAATCAGGTACAGGAATAATTAGTGGAGAGGAAGTTAGCTAGGGTGGTAGAAAGAGAGTGGGCAGAGGAGGAATGCCGAATTTGAGGTGGGAGATCATTCCATAGCTTGTGAGAAGGTGACTTGCCCGGCAGTAGTCTTCTGGCTAGGGATTGCTACTTTACTGACAATTCCTCCTCTAGAGAGAGGAGGTTGCACAGTCTTGATGTCAGAAGGGTTTTGAGTTACTACTTAGAATCCACTAAACCTCACAGAAATGACTGTTCCCAGTTGTTCCTTACTTATGGAGTGCTGGGTAAAGGTAAACCTGCCACTAAGGGAACCATTGCTCAATGGATTGTCTCTTGTATACAGTTCTGCTATTCAAAATTGGGGAAGGAGCCTCCATCAGGCCTGAGGGCTCACTCCACCAGAGGTACAGCTGCCTCGGTGGCAGCTCCCAGGGATATACCCTTAGTGGAAATCTGTAAAGCAGCCACCTGGAAGACTGTTCACATGTTTACCAAGCATTATTCCCTTGACATTCAGTCAAGAAGTGATGCTAGGTTTGGCATAGCAGTACTGCAGATCCTGTTCCCAAAATAGGTTTTGTAGTTCCCTCCTCTTGGGGGTACTGCTTGGTAGTCTGCTGTTAGTCAGAATACAGCAAGACTTCATGTTGTTTGAAGAAAAAAATACTCACCTTAATAATGTTGTTTCTTCTAATGGAGTCTTGCTGTATTCTGGCCTCCCTCCCTGCCTCCTAGAACCTAGTTGTTTTGAGATGTGGGAGGGCAGGTGTAGTGCTGTACCCCAGGGGTGCATTGGTTGTTTTTCTTTTTATTATTATTAGTCTCATTATTTGTCTACCTACTTGAATTCATTTTGGGGGTCTCGACTTCAGTCTTCACACGGTTTTTTTTTTACAAATGTATGGCTTTTTGGCAAGCATTTAAAAAAATTTCTGGACTGTTAGCCAGTTAGTTTAGTGCTTGTAAGAATCTGATGGTTATGCTTCAGAGTACCTGGGACAGAGGTTTGAAAACCGAACTCGACATGAACGTTTTGTGTCTGGCATAGACTTTAACCCTTTCATCTCCGGGGCAGTTGAAGTGCTGGGGCTAACTGCAATTAGTCAGAATACAGTAAGACTCCATTGGAAGAAACAACATTACTAAGGTGAGTAATTTTTTCTTACTGGCTAACCCGTGAGCACCACGCAGTACGTCGGCCTTGAGGGTGGCCCTGTCTCCGACGTTGGCCCTTCCTCTCTAGGAAGCTGAAAAAAAGCTTAGAACTATAAGCTTTCTGCGGAGTCCTAGCGCCTCTGGCTAGACCCCCCAGTGATGAATGGTAAAGATATACAGGAAGATCAAGAATTACCATAGGTACATAATTTTCATTGATCCCTCCACTCCCAAAGGTAAAATCACAGGATCTAGTGTATTTACCCCTGTCCTAAGACCCCAGTTCAGAATCACCCAAATAGGGAGGGCACAGATCAAGGACCTGATAGTACCATTACATGTTTTTGCTGTGGTGAAATTGGACATATCTTTAAGTTTTATGACAGTATGGAGTGTTATTTTATGGAATGTGAAGTTATTTATTTATTAACTGAAGTCTTAGAATTACAATTCTTTGAGTCAAAGACTTTTGTAAAGGTTCCACCTCAGATTTACAACCAGACAGGTTACAAAAAAAATTATTGGAGATTAATAAAGTACATTATACATAGGATACGGGTATACAAATAATACAGCACATTATACATAAGTGCGTCTTAAATGAGGGCACAGTACATGGCAAAGAAACAACATGGTGAGTAGGTTTAAAACAGACAGGACACGAAACATTACAGAAAACTAATACAGTACATAGGGTAAGGGTATACAAGTAATGCAGTGCATTATACATAAGTGCGTCCTAACTGAGGGCGAAGTACGTGATAATGAAACAGACATGGCGCAGGCAGTGCTAGCTAACTATGTAAACAGATAGGAAATTAAAGAAAAGAAAGGGAGACCAGAAGGAAGTCGGTTAAGGAGAGTTGTGAGACAGCTGGAGTAGGGAGAAAAGTTGAGTAAAGGAGTGTAAGGTGTAGAGAAGGAGGAGGAGGAGGAGGAAAGAGTGCAGATAAAGTTATGAACCACACCAGTAGACTTTATTCCAACCATCCATAGATAGTCCCAGTATAATTGGGGACCAAACAGTTATGGCTCTGGTGGATTCAGGTTGCAAGCTGACAGTGGTTAAAGAAGTCTGTGTTAGGACTCAGTTTAGGTCACTGGGAAGAACCCATAAAAATTGCCTTACTACATAGGGATACCCAAATAGACCCTTCAGCCACAATCTGGATAAAAGTGGGCAGCTGGGCAGGAATACTAAAGGTGGGATTTGGGAATTTCTAAAACCGTATCATGGCCAGTAGTCCTGGGCTGAGATTGGAAAGGCTTTCATGCCCTCCTACAAAATAATTCTGAAAGTGTATGCTGACGTTGGAAAATTGGAGGGATTAGAACAAATATTCTAACCCCAGGAATTCTTCAAGATTCTTAACTCTTGCAATCAGCCTGAATAGTAGAACTGCCTGGAGAATGAAACATATGTAAATGATGGAACCCATCATTGTCTCGTACCACTATTCAGATGCTGCCCTTATCAACTGATGCATTCTAAAACGCTCAGATTTCATTCTCTGCCAGCTAAGTCAAGACACCTTGGAGATCTCTCCTCACAGTCATGATTTTTTCATTGTTTACTTCAAAAAACAAGTAATGTTTAAATATTTTTTATGAGCTACCTTCACCAGAGGCTGTTGCCCAGGTGCTCAGAGTTATTCAAGCATTGCAGGGATTGGGACCAGTTCCGGTTCCACAAGTACTGGTTAATCCTCTGGTTCATCCACTGGTTCAGCAACCAGTAACCCCGGTTGTGTCCTCGGTTTCCGAGACTCCGGAATACAAGGAATGTGAGGGTGTTGGTGTGGAATCCATTCAGCCTGACGTTCCCCAGATCAGGAGTTTGAGCCTCCACCAAGATTGCCTGAGTATTTTTCCTCACACTTCACTTTCGTGAAGAAGATAGTGGATGCTTTGGACATCACTACCAGCGAGGTGGTGGAAGATGAGAAAGAGGTGGAGTACATAGAAACACAGAAATTGATGGCAGATAAGGACCGCAAGGCCCATCCAGTCTACCCATTTCTTTTTCTACCTTATAAATGTGCCATTGGTCTTTGCTCTGTCAATGGTATATCTATTCATACTCATCTGTATTGCTCCCTCATGCCTATCCCATGCCTGTTTGAAGCCCTGCACTGTATTCATATCCACCACTTCCTCAGGTAGGCTGTTCCATGCATCCACCACCCTTTGTGTGAAAAAGAACTTCCTCACATTACCCCTTAATCGGCCTCCCTCTAATCTCATGCTGTGTCCTCTTGGCCTGCTGTTTTTCTTATATTGAAACATGTTAGACTCTTCCATCTTGTTAATGCCCTTAAGGTGTTTGAATGTTTCGATCATATCACCTCTCTCCCCCCTTTGCTCTAGGGTATACATATCGAGCTCCATTAATCTGTCCTCATATGTTTTCTGATGCAGTCCCTGCACCATTTTGGTTGCCCTTCTCTGGACTGCCTCAATTTGGTCAATGTCCTTGTGAAGGTGCGGCCTCCAGTATTGCACGCAGTACTCCAGATGGGGCCTAACCAGTGTCTTGTAAAGAGGATTCTAGGGACATGGATATGTTGTTCATCCACACTTATTGGCAGGTTCCTTGCCGCTTTAAATCTTGCCGGAAGGTCTTCAAGCTGGCTCCTCCCACCCACCCGGGTGGTAAAACTCTCGGCTCCGCCCCATGACGCCAGATCTTCCTTACCGCTTGGAAGCTCAGGTTCCCTCTTTAACGCTCTGCGTATAAGACTGGTTCCTAATTCTTCGAATTTTCGAAATCAAAAGGTTTTTGCTAAAAAGACTTCGGTCTTCTCTCCCTCACGGCTGTGATGAACAAATCGACTCGGTTTCGAGATGCCCTTGCGGGCAGAAGATGTCTCGGACGGACCCGCACTCCACGTCGTTTACTGCTTGGGCCTTGAGCACGACCCGCGAGCCTCCGACCTGTGCTCTTCCTTTTACCTCGTCCTCAAAGACCGTGCTGCCCGTTTACAACTGGGGCATCCTGAGAAGAGATTTCCTCCGGTTAAGTCAAAAGAGGCCCGGTCGGCGGTGTCTGCGGCGCGGGCTCGGCGGATCAGCTCGAGCAATTGATCGCCCTCGAAGAGGAGGCGGCGCGGGCCGCTTCTACCTCGGCTGCGGCATTTGTCTCACTATCTATCTCTCAGTTCCTCTTATTCGGCTTCTTTTAAGGAGCTTTGTCTGACCCTCTCGACAAAAGGTGAGGGTCCAACTTCTTCTGGACCATTTTCTTGGTCCAAAAAGAGAGACAAGAGTAAGTCTCACCGTCGACGCTCTTGGGATCGGGGAAGATCCCTCTCCTCTAGTTGTCTGCCGTCGACTTCGATTGACCCCTCGGCTCGGCCACTGGTTTCCACGGTGTCCCCATCAGGCCAGTTGACCGAGACTCCGTTGTATGATCGAGACTTTTACGACCCGTTGGACGGAGTTATCGGCTGGAGAAGCTGAAATCCCCTCTCCCAGTTCCCCGGTGGGGTTGAGGATCCCGTCGGCTCGTCTGTGCCTCCAGTTCCGAGCCTCCGGTGGATTACATCCGAACCGAAGTGCCGATTCCCTGCGACACCTCCCGCAGCGTCCTCGGCCTAGCCGAGTTCTCGGTCTCGACGTCTTGAGTCGCAGCCGATCCCGCCGTCATAGGCGGTCTCGGCACCGCAGCAAGCAGCGCCGCCGCTCATCCTCTTCCTCCTCCTCGGACGAGGGGAGGCTTCGGCGCAAGTTGCGTCGAAGATATGAGGAACTCATGTGGCAACAGCTCCTTCTGACCGGGAATAAGCCGATGCCGTCATCTTCCACGGCCATTAGTGGCTGTCACCGGAGCGGCCGAAACAACCCCTCGTTTTACCCGAGGAGCCTGTACCCAGGCCGGTTGTTCGGCCAAAACCAGCTGCCCCACCGATTCCGGTGGAACCTCCGCCTCCACAGCCGTTAGTTGGGGCTCCGACCAAAAATTCTCGGTCGGCTCAGGGACTGCCCCATAGGCTGTCTGTCACCCTCACTCCCGATCGACCTCGGCAGGTGGAGGGTGGCTCAGGCAAGGCAGCTCTTTGAGGACTCTTCCGAGTCTGAGGATGATTCCTCCCTTTTCTCCAAGCGAATGGACTTGGAGTCCTCAGGAGGACAGTCGGTGGATGATGACCTTACGTCCTTCCTAGGTTGCTTGACTCATCTCGGGTCCACGGAATGAAGCTTGAACCTGTTTCTAAAGCGGGCAGGTATCCCCTCACGGAGATTCTGGACAGGGGATTCTCCTCGGGCCTTTCCGGTGGCCGAGGCCATAGTGGATCACTGGCCTTGGAGCTCTGTGCAGCGCCTAGTCCTGTCCTCGTCTTGACCAGGATGGCCCAGGAAGTATCGGTCCCTACCACGGTTCCTGTCGGTTTTGAGAACACCCTCGGCTGAGGGTTGGTTACCGACAGCGTTTTCAGGCGTGCCAGAAGCGCTAGGAATAGTTAAAACCTCCCGACAAGGTCAAGAAATTGGACTATGCAGGCGAAAAGTCATACTGCGTCCTCTCTCGGCCTCCACCAGGCCAGTTCGGCTGTCCTCATGGCACATTTTTCTCATGCCCTGTTGGGCTCCCTGGATGAGGTCGTCCCTCATCTTCCGACGGATCTGCAGACTACGGTCAGGCAGGTGTGGGACCAGGGCAGGGCAGTGGCCAAACAGCAGCTCCAGACTGCTTTAGACATTGGGGACTCATGTGCCAAGTCTGTGGCGGCCGCAGTGGCTATGCGTCGGGCTTGGCTGAGGATATCCACCTTTACCTGGATACCCAGCACAAGTTGGCGGATGTTCCCTTTGAGGACTGACCTCTTGGCCCTGGGGTGGAAGGTCACCTGCAGAGGATCGAGAAGTCCAATGCTACCTTGGACTCGGTCTCTTCAGCTCAGAAGGACAAGAGACATAAGCCTCAGCCTAAGCCCTTTCGTCCTTCTCGCCCTGGTCGCCCGGCCCAGCAGCGTCAGGGCCAGCAGGCTCGGAGCTTGGCATCCCAAACCCAAGCCGAAGCTCCTCCAACAGGAAGCAGGAGGGAAGGACCCAGGAGGTCCCTCGGCTGGTCCCTCCTCTAAGTCTGCCCAGTGACGGGCTGAGGGTGTCGCCCCAACCCCGTCCACCTCACCCCAGTTCCCCCATGGGGGCGGCTCCAGTCTTCCTTTCACCTGGTCCGTTATTACCACGGACAGGTGGGTACTGGAGGTGGTGGGAAAAGGCCTGCCTCTAGAATTCGAGCAGGCTCCGCCCTTCAGAGCCGTCGCACCTCGGGGTCCGCAGCCTCACTGTCGGCTCGTCGGGCCGACATCGCTCTCCTCCTCCAAAAGGAGGTGATCAGGGAGGTAGCGGACCCTCCCTCAGACCCGGGGTTTGTGTCCAGGTACTTCCTGGTTCCGAAACGGACGGGGGGCTGGCGCCCCATTCTCGACCTACACGACCTGAACAAGTTCCTAAGGTCTCGAACCTTCAGGATGGTCACTCTGGCTCAGATAATACCATCCCTGGAACACGACTTGTGGTTCTGCTCTGGACCTGCAGGACGCGTTCTTTCACGTCCTTATCCGTCCGTCACATCGGAGATTCCTTCGCTTTTAGCGGAGGGATCCCTCTTTGAGTTCCGAGCCATGCCCTTCGGCCTGTCTCCAGCTCCCAGGGTCTTCACCAAATGCATTGCAGTGGTGACAGCTTTCTCTTGGCGCCAAGGGTCCGGGTGTACCCTTACCTGGACGATTGGCTGATAGCGCCCCTCAGACAGGAGGTGGAGCGGTCCAGAGATCTGGCCCTCCAGGTTTGCTCTCAAGTCGGCCTTCTCATCAATGAGGCCAAGTCAGAACTCGAGCTGAAGCAGGTGATTCTGTTCATCGGGGCAGAGCTCGACTCTCTTCGAGCCAGAGCACGGCTCCCGGCGGACAGGGCCGAGGTTCTTACCTCCTTTGCCCAATCATTTCTGGTTGGGCAATCGCGCCTGCCCGGGACTTCCTGCGCCTCCTGGGTCTCATGGCAGCCTGTACCAGCGTGGTCCATTGGGCACGCTGGCACATGCGCCCCCTTCAGTGGGGACTGGCCAGCCAGTGGTCACAACGCTGCGATCCATTGGACCAGCTAGTGATGGTGACCCAGGAGATGTGGAATGCTCTCCGGTGATGGATCGTTCCATCTCATCTGCAGGAGGGCATCCCGTTTGTCCGCCCCGAGCAGACGGTCTCTCTATCGACCGATGCCTCTCTGATGGGTTGGGGTGCCCATCTGGGGGAACACCGAGTGCACGGCCTCTGGTCCTCGCGGGAGTCCCGATGCCACATCAACCTGCTGGAGCTCCGAGCGGTCCGCCTAGCTCTCACCGCCTTTGCTCCGTTTCTCCGGGGTCAAGTGGTCAGTCAGACAGACAATACCACGACCATGTACTACCTAAACCGCCAGGGCGGGACGCGTTCCATGCTTCTTTGCAAGGAAGCTCACCGCATTTGGTCATTCGTACGCAGCCTGGAGGCGGATCTCCTAGCCATTCATGTGGCAGGAGCCTCCAACACCCTGGCTGATGCCCTGAGCCGGATAGGGGCTGCATCTCATGAGTGGTCTCTCCTGCCGGTGGTAGTACAAGATCTGTTCTCCCACTGGGGCACACCTCAGGTGGACCTGTTTGCCTCAGGAGAACACAAAGCTGAGCTGTTTCATGCCTGCCCCTCAGCAGGGCTCGCTGCAGGGGATGCCTTCTCGAGCTGTGGACCCGAGACTCTTCTCGCCTTTCCCCATTTCCTTGATTCACAAGGTGCTTCTCAAAGCAAGGAGGGACAAGGCGAGGTGATTCTGATAGCCCCAGACTGGCCCCTTGGTTCTGGTACCCAGATCTCCTCAGCCTCAGCTCCAGGCTCCCGAGGCAGCTTCCAGCTCGCCCGGACCTGCTCTCAGTCAGTCAGGGAAGGTGTTCCATCCGGACCTTCAATCCCTGCACCTACGGCCTGGTTCCTGAGCGACTAGAGTTCCAGGCCTTGGGTCTTTCCGACACGAGGTCCTCAATGTTGTTGAGGCATCCGTAAAGTCGACCAGGAAGTGCTATGCCTTCAAATGGAAGAGATTCTCCATTTGGTGTCAGGCAAGGGCTTGGACCCTTTCTCCCGTCCTTTGGCAAGCATCTTGGACTATTTATGGTCCTTTCTGAGTCAAGGGCTTAGGTCGGCTGACCCTAGGGTGCACCTGGCAGCCATCTCTGCTTACCGGGCGTGGGCAGGGGGCGATCGATGGCCTGCAGGAGAAGGTGGTCTGGCGCTTTCCAAAGGCCTTGATCACATTTCCCTCGATGCGAGAACCTCCACCTCCGTGGGATTTACTGCTGGTACTGGCAAAGCTCATGGGCAGCCATTCGAACCAATGCACAGGTGTGAACTCTCTCACCTGTCGTGGAAGACCGCCTTCTTGGTGGCTATCCCGTCAACCAGAAGGATGGGAGAACTCCAGCTCTGCATTGAGTCTTCTTACCTGGTCTTCCACAGGAACAAATTGTCCTCTTCACCCAAAATTCTTCCGAAGGTGGTGTCGGAGTTTCACCTTAACCAGGTGTTGACTCTGTCGGTGTTCTACCCCAATCACAGCTCGGAGGCCGAATACAGGCTCCATACTTTGGACCCTAGAAGGGCGCTCGCTTATTATAAGGAGCGCACGGCTGAAATTCGGGGAGAGGTTCGCCAGCTGTTTGTCCTCGCTGAAGCCGCACCTGGCAGACCTGCAGCCAAGCGGACAATAGGCAGGTGGGTCACCTCCTGCATAGATCTCTCCACAAGTTGGCGGGCATGGAGCCTCCCAGAGGGATAAGAGCTCATTCTACCGCCATACTGCTGCATCCGTGGCTGCTTCCAGGCGCCCCTATCCAGGAAATCTGCAGGGCTGCTACCTGGAGTCAGCACACACCTTTATTATCCATTACCACATCGACCTTGAGTCACGCCGGGATGCTGGTTTTGGGGCCTCGGTTCTCCAGTCTCTATTCCCTAAGTAGGGGGTGTGCGCCTTGCCTCCCTCCTCCCGGAGAACTGCTAGGAGTCTGCCAATAAGTGTGGATGAACAACATATCCATGTCCTTAGAAATACAGGTTACTCACCTGTAACAGGAGTTCTAGGAATGGTATATGTTGTTCATCCACACGACCCACCCGACCTCCCCGGCTTCGACGCACAACCTGAGCTTCCAGCGGGCTAGATCTGGCGTCATGGGGCGGAGCCGAGAGTTTTACCACCCGGGTGGGTGGGAGGAGCCAGCTTGAAGACCTTCCGGCAAGATTTAAAGCGGCAAGGAACCTGCCAATAAGTGTGGATGAACAACATATACCATTCCTAGAACTCCTGTTACAGGTGAGTAACCTGTATTTATTACCTCCCTCTTCTGACTTGTGATACCCCTAGTAATACACCCTAACTTCCCCCTAGCCTTACCTACTGCTTTAGTGGTCTGCTTGGATGATTTCAGGTCATCGGTGATGATGATGCCCAAGTCTCTTTCTTCCCTTGTGACTGCCAGCAACTCCTCTCCCAGCCTATAGGTGACTTCAGGGTTTCTCTTCCCTATGGACTAAATATCTTGGACTAAATATAGTATACTAATATATATACTAATATATTGGACTAAATATCTGTAACTAATCTCTCTCTCTCTCTTGCTTACATCTGAGAGAAGTTTTCCTCACTTTTACAGAGGTATTGCTTTGTGTTTAATTATTTTAGTTTTTAATTCAGGAAGGGGGTTTTCAAAACTGCTTATCTTGTCAGCATCTTCAGAAGGGCTGAAATAACTGCATATTTGATTTTCCTTTGTAGCTAACAAACCACCAGGCTGTTTTGGGGCTGGAGAGGTTTACCTGTGTCTGACTTGGATGTCTGGATTTTCTCTGTTTGATTAGCAGGGTATTTTCTCTGTCAAATTGTTGTGTAGGTATCTTGCTGACAGGAAGGCACTCATCGCAGCGGTGG
Source organism: Neoceratodus forsteri (assembly GCA_016271365.2). NCBI lineage: Eukaryota > Metazoa > Chordata > Ceratodontiformes > Ceratodontidae > Neoceratodus > Neoceratodus forsteri. Next base: position 118,763,367 of record JADMNL010000032.1, on the reverse strand, counting down.
GTGAGCTTTAGCTGATTGTTTTGTGAGGGCACAGTTTAGGCCCAACCCCTTCCCACCCCTCACCCCACCACCCCCTGGAAATAGTTCCTTTATACCTGAGGTTCTGACATAATTTCCTCAAGAGTGCAAGGTGCATATCACTGTCATATCCTCTCTAGCACACTGCACTGACAATATAAGCATACGCATTGTATAATATATATATTTCTATATAATCAATCACACACGCACACGAAAACAAACAAACAAAAAAAAGTAGATAAACATGTGGGCAGTAGTGCAATGTAATGGCTGTGGGGCAGCAGCCTTCCGGGAGTCTTTCTGGAGGCTGAGATGCTGCTCTATTTGCAGACAACTCTCTGCCCTGAGGGAGGTAGTTGTCCGTCTTCAGGCCGCACTGGACAGTAGTAAGGAAACCTTCCCCCAGGCCACACTGGACAGTAGGAAGGGAACCTCCCCCATCCAGGGAGCACTAGGGCCACCACCACTACCTCAGAGGTTAAGAAAGCACAGCAGTTGGACCACAGTGGGCTCAGGAGGGTGAGGATGGTGGAACAGAGGCACACCCAGTCAGTTGTTCACTCCGCAATCCAAACACCATTCTGGGAGCATAAGCTCCCCTATGGATACACCCACAGAAGACTGATGACAACTGTCACAAGGGAGGCCCACAGGAAGGAGGCAGAGGACACCACCAGGGAAAGGAAGCAGCTCCTGGTGGGGACCCAATTAGGGGTATAGAACTGGGGAGCTGGGAAAACTGAAGTAAGGTGCCTGCCTGGTGCCATGGCTTGGAGGGACAGGAGCATCCTCAGGATCACGAGAACAGCTGCAAGGGAGTCTGAGCTGGATGTAATTGTCCACCTAGGGACAAGTGACTTGGCTCATCATGAGATCAGAGCAGTGCAGGAGGACATTGCAGAGTTGGGGAGGGGCCCTAAACAAGTAGCACACACAGTATCCTTCTCAGAGTGCTGCCTGTCAAAGGCATGGGGAGGCGAGGGTAATTAGCACCATGCAGTTTAATGAATGGTTGAAAAAATGGTGTGGAGCACAGGGGTTTGGCTTCATTGGGGACTGGGGTTCCACCTGGAGGGACACCAGCCTATACTGGCAGGATGGTCTGCATCTGTCCAGAAAGGGAACAAGTCTTTTGAGCAATCGGTTTAAATGCTTCATTGGCAAGCTTTTAAACTAGTCAAAGGGAGGCACTGACAAGCAGCAGGAAAATCCCAGCCTCTCCTACAAAACAGGGTACTAAATGAGAAAAAGACCGAGGTAGAGGCAGTAGGGGATGCTGCAACAGAAGGTAAAGCCACTAAAAATGGAGAGCAATGAGCACCAATGCCCGTAGTCTGGGTAACAAGCTTCCTGAATTAGTGGCCTTGATGGAGGAGGAACATCTGGATATCGTGGCAGTCACAGAAACATGGTACACACAAAAACCATGACTGGGACGCCAAACATACCAGGATACACTATCTACAGGAGGGACAGGGAGGGTAAAGAGGAGGAGTAGCTCTTTACATAAGGGAAGGAATAAAAGCAACAGAACAAAGGGTAAACAGGGAGGAGGAGAAGAAGCACTGTGGGTAAATTTGGAGACAGGCAATGGCACCACAATCCGCACAGGGGTTGTATACAGACCCTTCTCGGGAGGAAATGGACAAGGAAATGATAGAAAGTATACTTAGAATGGCAGAAAAGGGAGATATTGCTGATGGGTGATCTGAATATGCCAGATGTTAACTGGAGTGCAGTTGCAGCTGCCACTTCAAGAGTGGAGTTATTCTAGATGCCCTACAGGGGACATGCCTTAGACAACTAGTATTGGAGCCCACTCAAGAGGGAGCAATATTAGACTTGCTTCTCTCAAATGGAGATGGAGAGAGGATCACAGATGTAGAAGTGGGTAGCCATCTGGGAACTAGTGACCATCGAACAGCATGGTTCACAATAAACACATCAATAGAGTCAAGCCATACAAAGACAAAAGTACTGGACTTTAGGAGGGCTGACTTTGCCAAAATGGGTGAGTGCCTAAGGAATGCACTAGCAAATGGGCAGGAAGGAGGGGTGGAAGAACAATGGGGAATAATAAAAACTGCCATCACAGAGGTAACGAGCCTTTGTATGAAGCAAATAAACAAAACAAAACAATGTAAGAAACCACTATGGTTCTCAAAGGAAGTGGCAGTGAAGGTTCAAGAGAAAAAGAAAGCATTCAGGAAGTACAAGGAATCACAGAAGGAGCAGGACAGAGAACTGTATCAGTTAAAGCAAAAGGAGGCTGGGAAGGCAGTCAGAACAGCAAAGGCCCAAACCGAGGAAAAGATAGCCAACTCAGTTAAGAATGGGGATAAAACCTTTTATAGGTACATCAAGGAGCGAAGGAAGAGCAAGGGAGGGATAGTGAGGCTTAATAAAGGGGAGGGAGGGTGGGCAGAGGGAGACTGTGAAAAGGCAGAGATACTAAACAAATATTTTTGCTCAGTATTTACAAATGAAGAAGGGGAGGTACATAAAACAAACAGTAGAAACACTCTGGATACAGAAGTTGATACCAGCCCATTGACAGAAGAAAGGGTTCTGAAAGAACTCTTAAAACTGAAGGTGGACAAAGCAATGGGGCCTGATGGGATTCATCCCAGAATTCTAAAAGAACTAAGGGTAGAACTAGTGACACCACTGACTACCCTTTTTAATAAATCATGGGAGGATGGGGTGGTACCCGAGGACTGGAGGAGGGCAGATGTGATTCCCCTTCACAAAAGTGGGAGCAAGGCAGAAGCAGGAAACTACAGACCTGTTAGTTTAACCTCAGTGATAGGGAAAATGATGAAATCACTTCTGAAGGAAAGAACTGTTGAGTATCTTGAGGCCAGAGGGGCACAGGACCCTAGGCAGCATGGATTCACAGCGGAAGGTCATGCCAGACGTAATCTGATAGATTTCTTTGACTGGGTGACCAAAGTAGTAGATCAGGGAGGGCTGTGGACATGGCCTACCTAGACTTTAGCAAGGCATTTGACACAGTCCCACACAAAAGATTAATATACAAGTTAGCCAGCCTGGGAGTGGGTCCCAAGATGACAGCCTGGGTAAAGAATTGGCTGGAGAATAGGACACAGAGAGTAATAGTAAATGGAGTCCACTCAGAAGAAGGGAAGGTTACTAGTTGGATACCGAAGGGTTCAGTATTAGGACCGGTCCTCTTCAATGTCTTTATAAGCGACATTGTAGAAGGACTGGAAGGAAAAGTATGTCTCTTTGCAGATCACACAAAGATCTGCAACAGAGTTGATGCACAGGGTGGGGTGGAAAGGATGAGAAGGGACTTGGCAAGGTTAGAGGAATGGTCAAATGTATGGCAGCTTAGATTCAGTGCTAAGAAGTGCAAGGTAATGCACCTGGGAAACAAAAACCCAGGGGAAGAGTACACAATGGGGGGTGAGATACTAACAACAACAAAAATGGAAAGGGACCTGGGGGTAGTCATATCAGATGACCTAAAGGTGGGCAAGCAATGTGAGAGGGCAGCAAGGAGGGTGGGGGATACTGGGATGCATAGGAGAGGCATCACCAGTAGAAAACAGGAAGTTATTATCCCTCTGTACAGACAGCTGGTGAGACCCCATCTGAGTACTGTGCAGTTCTGGAGACCCAGTCTCCGCAAAGACATAGACAGGATGGAAGCTGTCCAGAGGAGGGCAACTAAAATGGTGCAGGGTCTGCACCGGAAGACATATGAAGAGAGGCGAAAGGAGCTTAATATGTATAGCCTCGAGGAAAGGAGGGAGAGGGGGGGACATGATAGAAACGTTCAAGTACCTCAAGGGAATCAACAAAGTCCAAGAGGGTAGCATCTTTCAAAAAAAGAGGTGTGCAAGAACAAGAGGGCACAATTTGAAGATGGGGGCGCTGCTCAGAGGTAATTTAAGGAAGTATTTTTTCACAGAGAGGGTTGTGGATGCATGGAACGCCCTCCGGAGGAGGTTGTGGAGTCAAAATCAGTGGTGGAATTAAAGCATGCATGGGACAGTCATAAGGCAATTCTAGGGGTGGGGTAGGAAGAAGTAGGCTGCTGGTTAGCTAGGATCTGCAGCTTATCCAGTAGGTAGGGAAATGGGCAGACTGGGTGGGCCAAGCGGTCCTTATCTGCCGTCAAATTCTATGTTTCTATGTGCATGATCTTGCACTTCTTTGCATTAAACCCCAATTGCCACTCTTCCGACCTTTTTGCTAATTTATCCAGATCTCTTCTCATTCTGCCCGCCCCATCTGGATCATCTACTCTGTTGCAGATCTTGGTGTCATCTGCAAACAGACAAACCTTACCCTCCAGTCCATCTGCAATGTCACTGATGAAGATATTGAAGAGGACTGGCCCCAGGACTGATCCCTGAGGTACCCCACTTGTGACTTGCATCTCTTCTGATTGTATACCATTTACCACCACTCTCTGTTTTCTGCCCGTCAACCAGTTACCAGTACCTTGACCTCATGGGGCTGACTCCAACCAAAAACTTTTATTACCCATAAATAAGTTTCTGAAAAAGCATGTTTTGAAAATACTCCAGACACCAAATTCTGCACCCCCCTTGGACAAAAAGGCTGACAGGAAATAACAGCTAGACAGGATGGGGCAGAATTTTTATTCTCCCATCCTGATCGTGAGGGTGTCATGCAGACTGCAGCCTGTGACAGGACAAAGGTGCCTTAGGCATCTCACCCACCAGAAAAGGATTCAAGGAAGATTGACAGCATGGCCAAGAAGGGCTACCTGTCAGCTTCCCTTTCAATTAGACAGGCTAATTACTTGTCATGTGTTGCCCAGTACCAGAAGTCTCTGTGGCAGTCTGTTTTGGCCATGGCAGATAAGGCTCCCTCTGGTCTAGCAGCTGACCTGGGAGAGACTGCAAGGTTTGGGCTGGAGGCCTCTAAGTATCACTTCCAGATGGTAGCAGATGCCAACGACACTGCTGCTAGGTGGATGACCGACACATTGGCTCTTAGAAGATTTGCTTGGCTCAGAGCCACTAATTTGTCACAAGATACTCAGACAAAGGCCTTGGATTTTCCCAGTGAAAATAATTCTCTGTTTGGAGACAAAATAGAGGCCTACATGAAAAAGGTGGATGAATACAAAACCCACCTATAAGAGCAACCCAGACAAGGAAGAGCCCTCTGCTTCCTACAGGCCTTATGGAAGGGGGTGCAGGGGTAGATCTACCTATGGCAGACCTTTCTTTCAGGCCCAAGGCGCACAGCAGTACCAACAGGATCCCAGCAAACAGGATACTTCAGAGGTAGGGGAAGAAGGGGATCTAGGCTTGGGGCCCTGTCTGGTCAGGCCCAACCCCAGCCTAGGTAGAATCCCTGATATGGTTGCCAAGGTCGCCTCCGCTGTACCACTAGGGGGCAGGCTGGCACACTACTTCCAGGCTTGGGAGACCATCACTACAGACAAGTGGGTTCTGGAGGTAACGAGTCCGACTTTGTCCCTCAGTTTCAAATCCTTTCTACCTTTTAGAACACCTAAAGGGACAAAATAAAACCCACTGCCATTTGAATGACAGTCTGAGCCTAGGCGGCTCCCTGGGTCCTAGTACCTGCTTGCATTGGATCCTGATCCACACAAGTGTGTGGACTGCTTCAGGGTGGAGCACTGGTCTCCCCCTATTTAGATTCAGTTTACTTTATATTTTACTTTAGTTCTGTATTTTTCCAGGCCATTATTATGTAATGAGATAATCGGTATGAAAACAGGAGGCTTGTTCCTTAGGAGTTCATCTGCTTTTGTTGCTTAAAGGAGATAAGAAATTAAATTGCTTTATTTAATGTTAACCAAACATTTCGGTATTGCTTCTTTATTCTGTTTGTTAAAATTTAATTGATTTCAGACACTTTCTGCTTCTAACCCCAGTAATACTAAGATATTCCTCCTAACTTCTGCAGTGATCCTTTAAAAAAGAACTGCCTGGAGAGGATGGAATACATGCAAATGATGGAACCCTTTGCAGGGACAACTTTTCAAATGCTGCCTTGAACTACTGTAACTGTCTTAGTTCTAAACCCCCTCAGATTTCACTCTCAGCCTGTCAAATCTAAATGCTCGGAGTTCCTCTCCTCAACTTCTACCTGTGACGTGAACAAACTTATAAATACATATAAGTATCTTTTTTCTTTCATTTGCTGCCTTTTACTTATTGTATTTGTTAGCTAAACCTTAATTTTAGTGTTAATTTAGATATTTTTATCGATTCCTCCCAGTTCGGTATAACCGGTGGGAAACTGAGTCATCTTAGTTCTTTTTGGAGTTTTCTGACTAAAAAACTCCATTAGTTTAGTTAAATTTTACTTTAAAAACTTTTATTTTGGTAACCGCTTTATCGTTTACTGAACTGATACCCTCGGTTCACTTTTTCTTTGGTTCCCGGTTCCTTGTCGGTTCAGGAACAGACCCCAACTTCTAAATATTATTTAAAACTTACAGACTATTTAGCACTTTACATTTTTTTATTGGTTCCCGATAACATGTTGGGAAAACCTAAAAAGAAAACTGGTGAACCTGGTTTTAAATAACTACTCTGGTTGTGGGGAAGTGTTTGTTAAGGCAGACCAGCACAGTTTGTGTGTTGCCTGTCTTGGCTATGATCACCTAAAAGAAGACTGTAGAATTTGTAAAACTTTCCCAGAGAAAACAGTGGAGAAACGCCTAGAACGGCTAAAGAAAAAACTTACTCCACCTAAGGGTCCCTCAGGCTCTGACCAGCCGACACCCTCTTCTCCTGTGGGTGAAACCACTGCAGTGTTTCATTCAACCCGAGACGGGTAACAAAATGCCTAAGAGGCCTGCTGAACCGGCTGACTCCCTGGTTCCCTCAAAATAGACTAAGAAAGTGAAGCACACAGAACCCCGAACTGGAAAAAAGAGGACTTCTGTGAGTGCTCTGGCTCTCCCTTCTCCTCAGGAGATAGCATAGGCTTTCAAGGTGGTACAAGCCTTGCAGGGACATTTTTCCACTGGCCAGCAGCCACCTGTGCAGACCCCAGCTGGACTGGCTGGAACTTCAGCCAAATCCTCATTTGTTGACGAGGAGTATTACGGTGAGTGTGAGGAGGAGGATGAAGGGGAACCCATTGAACCTGAGATTTCCCCTGAGCAGGATTTTGATTCTCCTCCCAGAACCACTGAAGATTATTCCACACACTTCACTTTTGTTAGAAGAATGGCTAAAGCCTTGGACAGCACCACAAATGAGGAAACTGAAGATGAGGAGGTGGAATACCTTGAGATGATGGTGTTAACCCCCCACAAAAAAGCTCCTCTTACCAGTGAATAAATTCTTCAAAAAGGATGATTTGAAGATTTTACAAACTCCTAACTCTGTCCCCCCTCTTGATAAGAGGCTGGACAAGAAACACCAGCTGGACAGGGAGGGTGCAGAGTTTCTGTTTTCCCACCATGACCACGAGAGGGTGGTGCAGGGGGCAGCATGTGGGTGCCCCTGGCTTCTCACCCACCAGAAAAGGAGTCCAGAAAAATCAATAGTATAGCCAAGAAAGGATATTTATCAGCTTTCTTGCCCATCAGGCAGGCTAATTTTCAAGCCTGTGCGGCTCAGTATCAGTCATTGTGGCAATCTGTCCTGGCCATGGCAGATAAGGCCACATCCCCGTTGTCGGCTGACCTTGCAGAAACTGCTATGTTTGACTTGGAGGCAGCCAAGTATCTGTTCCAAATGGCTGCTGATACTAATGATACAGCAGCCAGGTGGATGGCCAATACTGTTGCCCAAAGGAGGTTTGCCTGGCTAAGAGCCACAAATCTTACCCAGGACACTCAAACGAAGGCCATGGATTTCCCTTTGGAGGGTAATTCCCTTTATGGAGACACAACAGTGGCTTATATGAAGAAGGTGGATGAATACAGAGCCACCTTCAAAAGCAATTCAGTTCAAGTGAAGGCCTCTCCACCCACCAGGCCCTATGGAAGGGGAGGCAGGGGTAGGTCCTTTCACGGCAGGCCCTTTTTCCAGGCAATGGCTACACCCCAATACCAGCAGTATCCCCAGCAAGGGTACTTCAGAGGTAGGGGCAGAAGGGGCTTCAGGCAGGGATCTCAAACCAAACCTCAGCCCCAGACTAAGCAAACACCCTGACGTGCTTTCACAGGCCGCCTCTTCTCTACCTGTCAGAGGCAGGCTGGCTCACTACCTCCAGGCTTGACAAAAAATCACCACAGACAAGTGGGTCCTGGGGTTGTGAGTCAGGGCCTGTCTCTGAGTTTCAAATGTCTTCCTCTTCTGAGAACCAGAGTTTCTAGGGACATGGATATGTTGTTCATCCACACTCATTGGCAGTATCCTTGCCGCTTTAAATCTTGCCGGAAGGTCTTCAAGCTTGCTCCTCCCACCCACCCGGGTGGTATAACTCTCGGCTCCGCCCCATGACGCCAGATCTTCCTTACCGCTTGGAAGCTCAGGTTCCCTCCTTAACGCTCTGCGTTTGTGACTGGTTCCTATTTCTCCGTTTGCGGATTTAAAAATAATATTTTGCCGAAACTTCGTCTTGATCCCTGTGCGATGGACCGTCGACTCCAGTTCGGAGATGCCCATGCGAACTGAAGATGTCTCGGACGGATCCACACTCCACGTGTGTCTACCCTGGCGCCATGACACGACCGCGGGCTTGCGACCTGTGCTCATCTTTCACCGACCTCGTCCTCGAGAACCGTGCTGCCGATTCCAACTAGGCGTCCCGAAGCGTTTCCCTCCCGGTGAGGTCAAGGAGGCCCGTTGGCGGTGTCAGCGGCGGAGGTGACTCGGCGGATCAGCTCGGGCGGATGAGTCGCCCTCGAAGAAGGCAGTGGGCCGTATCTTCCTCGACGCGGCATTTATCCGCTCTCTGGGTTCTTCTCACGGCTTCCTTTAGGGCTTTGTGTCTCCTCTCCACTAAAGGAGAAGGGCCTCGTCTGCTGGACCTTTTCTCGGTCCAAAAGAGGGACAAGGTAAGTCCCTCGTCGGCAGCTCTTGGGGCGGAAGGTCCCTCTCCCGGGCGCGTCGGCCGTCGGCTTGATCGACCGCGCAACCCGACCACTGGCCTCACGGTGTCCCCGTCAGGTCAGTTGACCGAGGACTCCACTGATGAAGTCAGATTTTTCTCGACCCATTGAACTAGACTGTCGCATAGCAGCCGAGTTCCCTCTCCCGGTTCCCCAGGAGGTTGAGGATCCCGTGGGCTCGCTGTGCCTCGGTTCCGGAGCCCTCGGATGGACCTTCCGAGCGAAGGGTGTCGTCGGCCGACCTCCCTACACCGACCCGAAATTCCGGGACTCGGTCTCGATCTCCGGACCTCTTCGCCCGGTCAACCCGTTCCCACCGTCATAAGCGGTCTCGATCTCGGCACCATCGATAGCGGCGTCGCCGCGTCCTCGTCCTCCTCCTCGGATGAGGAGGCTTGGCGTAAATTACGTCGGCAATGCGAGACCTTATGTTTACAACAGCTCCTCCTGGCCGGGAAAAGCCGACCCGGCGCCTTCCAGCCATTAAGTAGCTGTCACCGACGGCCGACACAACCCCTCGACTTGCCGAGGAGCTATACCCAGGCGGTTGTTGGCCAAAACCAACTGCTCCACCGGGGTGCGGTGGAACCTCCGCCTCCACAGCCACCAATTGGGGCTCCGACCGGATTCTCTGTCGGCTAGGGTTTACCCCATCGGCTGTCAGTTACCCTCACTCCCGACCGACCTCGGCTTGGTGAAAAGTGGCTCGAGCCAGAAGCAGCTCGCCGAGGACTCTTCCAGTCCGAATGATTCCCCCTTCTTCTCCAAGCGACTGGACTTGGAGTCTTCAGGAGATCAGCCAATGGGCGATAGCCGTCGTCCTTCCTAGGACTGCTCCGGCTCATCTCGGAGTCTACCGAGGATGGAGCTCGAACCATTCCCAAAGCAGCCAGTATCCCCTGGAATTCTGGACGAGGATTCTCAGCGGAGGAGGCCTTTCCGGTGGCGAGGCCATAGTGGGTCCAGCACTGGAACTTTGGCAGCGCCCTGCTTCCTGCCCTCCGCCTTGACCAGGATGGCCAGGAAGTATCACGGTCCCCGGTTCCTTGTCGGTTTTTCGGAACACCCCTCTCTGCTGAGGGTTGGTTACCGACAGCGTTTTCCGGCGCCCGGCATAGCGCGCCGGATGTGGACAAAACCTCTGACAGGGTCCAGAATTGGTTTATGTCAAGGCGAAAAGTCTACGCTACGTCCTACCCTCTGCCTTCAAAGGCCAGTTCGGCCAGTCCTCATGGACATTTTCTCATGCCTGTTGGGGCTCCTGGATGAGGTCATCCCTCATCTTCCGCCGATCTGCAGACTACGGTTAAGCAGGTGCGGGACCAGAGAACGAACAGTGGCCAAACAGCAGCTCGAGCTGCTTTGGATGTAGGGACTCATGTGTGTGCCAGATGGAGGTGGCCGCGGTGGCTGTGAGTGGTGAGCTTGGCCCGAGGATATCACCTTTGCCCGGATACCCAGCACAAGATTGGCGGATGTTCCTTTTTGGGGACTGACCTCTTGACCCCTGGGGTGAAGGTCACCTGCAGAGATCGAAGTCAATGCCATGGACTCGTCTCTTCCGCTCAGAAGGACAAGGCACGCAAACCACAGCCTAAGCCCTTTCCGTCCTTCTGTGCCCAGCGCGCCCGGCCAACAACGTCAGGGCCAGCAGGCTCGACAAGCATCCCAAACCCAAGCCGCCGACTTCCTCTAACAGGAGGCAGAGAGAAGAGCCCAGGAGGTCCCGGCCGGTCCCTCCTCAAAGCCTGCCAGTGGCCAGGCTGAGATTATCGCCCCATCCCGTCTTACCCTAGGTCCCCGTGAGGCAGGCTCCGGCACTTCCGTTACGCCTGGTCCATGTTACCCACGGACAGGTGGGTCTTGAGAGGTGGTGGGAAGAGGCCTGCCTCTGGAATTGAACAGGCACCACCCTTCAGAGCCCATAGCCCCTCAGGCAGGATCCCCAGCCTCACTGGCGGCTCGTCGAGGCCCTCCTCCTCAGAAGGAGGTGGTAAGAGGTGGTGGACCCTCCTTCAGACCCAGGGTTTGTGTCCAGGTACTTCCTGGTTCCGAAGCAGACGAAATGGGACCCCATTCTCGACCTACGACCTAAACAAGTTCTAAGGTCTCGAACCTTCAGGATGGTACTCTAGCTCCAATAATACCATCCTTGGAGCAGCGTGTGTTCTGCTCTCTGGACTTGCAGGGCCAGCGTTTTCCGTCCTATCCGTCCGTCTCACCAAAGTCCCTTCTTCCGGCGGAGGATCTCTTCGAGTTAAACCATGCCCTTGACATCTCCAGCTCAGGGTCTTCACCAAATGCATGGCAGTGGTGACAGCATTCCTCTTGGCCGAGGTCAGTGCCCTTACCTGGACGACTGGCTGATAGCTCACTCCAGGAAGAGGCCGGTGGTCAGAGATCCCCCAGGTCTGCTCCAACTGGGCCTCCTTGTCAAGCGAGGCCAAGTCAGACTACGCGAAGCAGGTGATTTTATTCACCAGGCGCAGTCGACTCTCTTGACAGACCGCGGCTCCCAGCCGGACAGGGCGAGTTCTTTCCTCCTTTGCCCGATCATTTCTGGTTGAGCAGTGCGCCTGCCGGGACTTCCTGCGCCTCCTGGGTCTCACGGCGGCCTGTACCAAGCGTGGTCCGTTGGGCACGGCGAACATCGTCCTTCAGTGAGGCTCACCCAGCCAGTGGTCCAGCTACGATCCATGGACCAACAGCCGGTGACACAGGAGATGTGGAGAAACTCTCCAGTGGTCGTTCCAGATCAATTGCAGGAGGGCATCCGTTGGAAGCCACGAGACGGCGGTCTCTCAAGCGACCGATGCCTCTCTGATGGGTTGGGATGCACATCTGAGAACACCGGGCTCATAGCCTCTGGTCCCAGAGGAGTCGATGCCATCAACCTGCTGGAGCTCCGGCGGTCCCTAGCTCTCACACTTGCTCGTTCCTCCGAGGTCAAGTGGTCAGTCAGGCGGACAACCACGACCATGTACTATCTAAACGCCAGGCAGGGCAGCTCCATGCTTCTATGCAAAGCTCTCCGCGTTGGTCACTCGTCGCCTGGAAGCGGATCTTCTGCCATTCACGTGGGGGCCTCCAGCACCTAACGTACCCTGAGCGGGATAGGGCCGCACCACAGTGGTCTGCAGGAGGTACAGCATCTGTTCTCCTTTGGGGCACACCTCAGATGGACCTGTTGCCTCCACGGGCGAGAAGAGTCTGTTCCATGCCACCCCCCGCAACAGGGCTCGCTGCAGGATGCAGCCTAGCTAATGGACCCCAGACCTCTTTTACCCATTTCCCTGAGTCCAGGTGCTTCTCAAGCGAGGAGGGACAAAGCAGGTGACTCTGATAGCCCCAGACTGGCCTCGCCAGTTCTGGTACCCAGATCCTCAGTCTCAGCTCCAGGACTCAGCGGCCAGCTTCCAGCTCGCCCGGACCTGCTCTCAGTCAATCAGGAGAAGGTGTCCCATCGGACCTTCAATCCCTGCACCCCTGGCCTGGTTCCCGGAGCTGCTAGAGTTCCAGGCTTTGGGTCTTTCGACGGTCCCTCAATGTAGTTGAGCGTCCACGTAGAGGTCGACCAGAAAATGCTATGCCTTCAAATGGAAAAAGGTTTTCCATTTGGTGTCAGAACAAGGACTTGGACCCTTCCTCCTGTTCCTGGCAAGCATCTTGGACTATTTATGGTCCTTTCTAGTCAAGGGCTTGGAGCCAGTGACCCTAGGGTGCACCTGGCAGCCATCTCTGCTTGCAGGCGGGCAGGAAGCAGTCAGATAGCGCAGGAGAAGGTGGTCTGGCGCTTTTCAAGGCCTTGATCACTTCCCCCTCAGTACGGGAACCCCCACCTCCGTGGGATCTACTGCTGGTACTGGCAAGCTCATAGGCAAACCAGTCGAACCTATGCACAAGTGTGCTCTCTCCACCTGTCGTGGAAGACCGCCTTCTTGGTGGCTATCACGTCAGCCAGAAGGATGGGAGAGCTCCAGGCGCTCCCATCGAGTCTCCTTACCTGGTCTCCCACAGGGACAGCCAGTCCTCCGCCTCACCCGAAATTCCTTCCGAAGGTGGTGCAGGAGTTTCACCTTAACCAGGTGTTGACTCTGCGGTGTTCTACCCCAATCACACCTCGGAGGCCGAATATGGGCTCCATACTCTGGATCCTAGGCTCGCTTGTGCATAAAGGCGGAGAGACCTGGGCGAAATGCAGGAGAGGTCAGCCAGCTGTTTGTCACCCACGCTGAAGCCGCATCTGGCAGACCTGCAGCCAAGCGGACGATAAGCAGGTGGTAACCTCTGCATAGATCTCGCTATAAGTTAAGCGGGCATGGAGCCTCCCAGAGGGATAAGGCTCATTCTACCCGCCCATACTGCTGCAACGGTGGCTGCCTCAGGACGTCCCTATCAGGAAATCTGCAGGGCTGCTACCTGGAAGTCAACAAACACCTTCATTACCCACTACCACAGTCGACCTCAGTCACGCCCGGGATGCTGGTTTGGGGGCCTCGGTTCTCCAGTCTCTCTTTCCCAAATAGAGGTATATGGGGGTGTGCAGTCTTGCCTCCCTCCTCCAGGAGAACTGCTAGAAGTCTGCCAATGATGTGGATGAACAACATATCCCATGTCCCTAGAAATACAGGTTACTCACCTGTAACAGGAGTTCTAGGAATGGTATATTGTTCATCTGTTTCTCGACACCGCCTCGACCCCGGCCGAACTATGAGCTTCCAGCGGGCAGATCTGGACGTCATGGGGCGGGCAGAGAGTTACCACCCGGTGGCTGGGAGGAGCAAGCGAAGACCTTCCGGCCCAAGATTTAAAGCGGCAAGGATACTGCCAATGAGTGTGGATGAACAACATATACCATTCACTAGAACTCCTGTTACAGGTGGATAACCTGTATATTGAACCATCCTCCCTTGCAGAAAAGAAGCTGCTGGAGGAAAAGGTTCGAAACCTGCTACTGTCAAGACCAGTAGAACCTGTCCCAGCTCAGCAGAAAGGAAAGGGGTTTTACTCCAGGTATTTCCTTACCACAAAGAAAAATGGGGAGTGACGGCCTATCTTAGACCTCAGGGTACTAAACAAGCAGTTGACAACACCAACATTCAAAATGGCAACCTTGGCATTGATTCTGCCAACAGTCCAAAAAGGAGACTGGTTGGCATCACTGGGCCTAAAAGATGCTAATTTTCATATCCCCATAAGGGAGTCTCACAGAAAGTACCTCAGATTCAGACTCTCATCAGGTCACTACCAGTTTTCAACCCTGAATTCGGCCTCACTTCAGCTCCAAGAGTGTTCACAAAGTGCCTGGAAGTGGTTGTGGCACACCTTCGAAGGCAAGGTGTCACGATGTTCCCATATTTGGGCAACTGGCTGGTGATAGGAAAAACACCACAGCAAGTCAGACAGTACCTGCAGATCACCCAGAGGCTTCTGGAATCCTTGGGGTTCTTCATAAACCACAAAAAATCTGTCCTTCAAACAACATGAAGTCTTGCTGTATTCTGACCATTGCAGTGATTCCCAACCTTTGAACTGCCCCGGAGAACAAAGAGTTAACTTTCTATGCAGGGCATAGAATGCTGAGCTAGAGCATGGTTGAAGTCTCTGTCTGGAGTGTTTCAAACTTAAACCGTCAGATTCTTTACTCCGCCTCACTGAACGGTCGTTCCGGAGATTTCTCCTTCAGCTTGGTTCGAAAGTCAGTTAAAGTTTCAGTTTTCGTCGTTTTTTTAAACCGAAAAAGTTATCCGCATAGTCGGTTCAGTCTCTGTCTGTGGTGCCGTGAGTACTAGATAGGAATTGTTCTGTTTTCTCTGTGTGGAACTTGTAAAAGTGCGGCTCGGTTCGGCTGAACCGGCCATTTGATAGTGAAATATTGTGTTTTGTGTTGTTTTACTTAGTGTGTGGTTACCGGTTCTTATCGGTTCTAAAAAAACAAACGTGTTTTAGTTTTGTTTTTTCCAATACACGTGACACGGTTAGGACCCAATAAGGGAGTCTTGCCTGGTGGTTGCCATAAAAAGGGTAAGTTGGTTAGGTTGGCCATGTCTGAGAAACCAAAGAAAAAAAATGGGCCCACTGGGTTTCAACACTGCAGTGAGTGTGGGGAGGTACTTGCTAAGGCCGATCCCCACACCACCTGTGTTTATTGTCTGGGATTTGACCATCTCGATTCAGACTGCCAAATATGTAAAAACTTTCCCAAATCTACCCTTGAGAAGAGAGTAGGTAGACTGAGGGAAAAGGAGGCCGAGAAGTCCACTGACCCGGATGGCCAGCCCGGTTCGGTTCCGACCAAACCAGAAGGAGTGCCCTCTGACCAGGGCGATACTTCTTCAGGCAAAAGGAGAGCTGATTCCGAGGGATAGGTTCTGACAAAAAGAAAACGCAAAGACAAATCGACCGGTTCGGATCCAGAGGTTCATGTTCTAACTGCCGAAGAGATAGCCAGAGCAATTCAGATTGTGGGATCGCTCCGTCCGGTTCCTACCAATCCAGCTCCTTCTGGCAGGGGTTCAGTTCGGTTGGTTCCCCCGGTTCAAGATTATGCCCTCGAAGATTTTTATGAACCGGAATTTGAAGAGGAAGGGGAATTTGAGGATGATGATGGAAGTGAGGGTCTGGATGTGCCTGTGGAACCGGACATCTCCCCAGACAGACCTTCAGGTGTTTCCCCTCCTAGGCTTTCTGAGTCCCTTTCTCACTTTATGTTCTACAGAAAGGTGGCTGAAACCCTCCAGCTTCCTATGGAGGAGGCTGTGGAAGATCAAGAGGAGCCTGATGATGAACATCCCAGAGTCCAGGAGACTGTCTATTCCCCTCCACAGATCTTTTGGGAAACAGACACAAAAAATCCTAAAGTCTCCTAACACTATACCTCGTGTGGATAGAAGAATGGACAAGAGGGATACACTTTCAGGCTCACACACAGAGTTCTTATATCAGCAATGCAGCCATGTTGGGGTAGTGCAGGCTGCTGCCTGTGACAAGGCAAATATTCTCTTGGCTTCACACCCCCCAGACAAGGACTCCAGGAAGATTGAAGCCATGGCAAAGAAGCAGTACATGGCATCTTCTTTAGGACTCAGGCAGGCGAATTACATGGCCTATACAGCCAGGTACCAGAGGTCCAGGTGGGACACTGTACTGGCACTGGCTAAACAGGCCTCCCCCCAGCTAGCCAAGTAGCTGGAGGCAGTGGCTGCAGATGGGATTGAGGCATCTAAGGTTCAGTTTCATGCTGCTGTGGACTCTAATGATGTGTCATCAAGAGTCATGGCTACATCTGTGGCTCTTCGGAGGATGGTTTAGCTCAGATGTACTAGCCTCTCGCAGGACACCCAGGCTAAGGTCATGGATTTTCCTGTAGTGGGTAATTCTCTGTTTGGGGAGCAGACAGAGAGTTACATGAAGAAAATGGATGAGTACAGGACCACTTACAGGAGTGCTCAGGCCAAGGAAAGGCAGGCAACTCCTCAAAGGCAGCAGTCTAGGGGCAGGGGCAGGCCTTTTCAAAGGCTTTTTACCAAGCACAGGCATCTTCTTCCTTTTCTCAGAGGGGGTTCTTCAGAGGGAGATGCAGAAGGGGGGTGAGCAGGGCTGCATCCACTCCTCAGCCTAAAGCCCCTGCCAAGCAGACACCCTGATGGGCCTGCCCGGGTCGACTCTCCTATTCCAGTTGGGGGCAGGCTGGCTTACTTTGTCCAGGAGATGTCTGTTGCATCAGACAAGTGGGTCCTGGAAGTAGTAAGCCAGGGACTGGTTCTCACCTTCAAAAAATTTCTGAAGATGACAGCCAGATCGTTTCCACCTGCAAGTCTCTCTGAAACCCTTGCCCTAGAGGCAGAGGTTTCTTCTCTCCTAGCTTTAAGAGCTATAGAGAGAGTACCTACCCTACACTAGGGCAAAGGACTGTACTCCAGGTACTTCCTGACCCCCCCCCAAAAAACATGGGAGTGGCAACCCATCCGAGACCTAAGATATCTAAACAAACATCTTTTAAAACCAAAGTTCAAGATGATAACTCTGGGAATAATCCTTCCCTGTCTAAGGCCAGGGGACTAGCTAGCCTCCCTGGACCTCAAAGATGCCTACTTTCACATTCCCATCAGGTGCTCCCACAGAAAGTACCTCAGGTTTGAGTTGCCCTCAGGTCATTGTCAGTTCAGAGCAATACCCTTTGGCCTAACCTCAGCCCCAAGGGTTTTCACAAAGTGCCTGGCAGTAGTAGTTGCCTTTCTAAGAAGGCAAAAGATTTCCATTTTTCCATATCTGGACGATTGGCTAATAGTGGGTCAGTCTCCAGACCAAGTCAAGTCTCACCTGCAAGTGACCCAGCATGTGCTCACTTCTCTAGGATTTCTTCTCAACCTTCCCAAGTCAGTTCTCGAACCAGTCCAGCTCCTTACCTTTATAAGGGCAGAACTGGACACACTCAGAGCAAGAGCCTTTCTTCCTCTAGAAATGGCAAGGGTTCTAATGGAACTAGCGTCTTCCTTCAGCCTTCGGGTATCTCGACCTGCAAGGCATTTCCTCCACCTCTTGGGCCACATGGCAGCTTCAACAGCAGTGGTCCAAGGGGCAAGATTCCAGATGAGGGATATTCAACTTTCTGGTCTCAGAGAAAGGACTCCCTTACCAAACTGATCCCAGTGACTCTGACCTTGATCCAAGCCCTCCAGTGGTGGCAGGATCATGACAATTTAAGACAAGGTGTTCCTTTTGTTGCTCAGCCTTGTTCAGTGGTCCTTACAACGGATGCTTCTCTCCTGGGCTGGGGAGCCCACCTGGGGTCCCTTACTGCCTATGGGCTGTGGTCCCCCCAAGAATCCCTTCTCCACATCAGTCTTCTAGAGCTCAGGGAACTTTTTCTGACTCTAAAAGCGTTCTCACAGTCAGTACGGAACAAGGTGGTTCAAGTCAGAACGGACAACACCACCACCATGTGGTACGTCAAAAAGCAGTGAGGCACTCGGTCCACGGCCTTGTGCACATAAGCCATGAAGTTGTGGTCCCTGGCTTATTCCCTGCAAACCTCTCTTGTAGCAGTTCACCTTCCAGGCAAGGACAATGTGCTAGCAGATGCACTGAGCAGATTTCTCAGGGCCATCACGAATGGTCCCTGGACCCTCAGGTGTTGAAAGTGATTTTTTTCAAGGTGGGGCACTCCAGAGATAGATCTCTTTGCAGCTCCAGAAAATCACCAACTCCCTCTCTTTTGTTGCAGACCTCCAGTCCTGGGCTCAGTCCCTCTGGACGCCCTGATCCTGAATTGGGAGCGGAAGTTTCTGTATGCCTTTTTCCCCCTTCCCACTCCTGTTCAAAGTTTTGGTAAAAATAAGGTCTCAACTTTGCAAGGTGATTCTGATTGCTCCAGATTGGGACAGACAGCCCTGGTACCCCCTGTTGCTGTCCCTAGCAGTCCATCTTCCCCTGTCTCTTCACAGGAATTACAACCTGTTAACATCCTCTCAGGGAAGGATTTGGTACCCCAATCTTCAGTCTCTCAATCTTAAAGCATGGCTCTTGAAGAGTTAGAGTTTGCAGATCTTCATCTTTCAGAAGGGGTTCTGGATATCCTCAAGGCTTCTCGAAAGCCCTCCACCAGAAAGACTTACAACTTCAAATGGAAAAGTTTCAGCATTTGGTGCTCTAAGAAGCATGTTTCTCCAGACACTGCTGAATTGCCTACGGTTCTGGATTATATGGTCCATCTTAATGGCCTAGGCCTCAGACCAGCTACTCTCAAGGAACACTTGTCAGCTGTTTCTGCGTTTTTGTCTGTGGGGAAGCCTTCCTCACTATCTTCCCATCCTGTGTTCTGTAAATTTTTTAAAGGATTGCTTCACACCAATCCTCCTTTTAGAGACCCTGCCCCTGCCTGGGATTTGAATGTTTGCATTGCTCAACTTATGCAACCCCCCTTTCAGCCTATGTCTTCAGCAGAGCTTAAGTACTTGACTTGGAAAACTGTGTTCTTGGTAGCCATTACCTCTGCTAGGCGTATCAGTGAATTGCAAGCACTGTCAGTGGAACCTGATTTTATCTCCTTTCACAGGGATAAAGTGATCCTTAGAACCAATAGAAGGTTCTTGCCCAAAGTGGTTTCAGACTTCCATTTAAACCAGTCTATGTCTCTCCCTGTTTCCTTCACTGATCATTCTTCCTCAGGAGAGAGGAGGCTACACAGTTTAGATGTCAAAAGAGCCCTTAGTTACTACATAAAGCGTATCAAGGGTCACAGGTTTGACTCCCTCCAGCTATTCCTCACTTATGGAGAAGTGGGAAAGGGCCACCAAGAGATCTATTGCCAGATGGATTGTGTCTTGTATACAATTCTGCTAGGAAAAGCTGGGAAAAACTCCACCCTCAGGCCTAAGGGCTCATCCCACAGGAGGTACAGCTGCTTCCCTGGCTGCTGTCAGGGATATCCCTCTCTTAGAAATTTGTCAAGCAGCCACCTGGAAAACAGTCCATACCTTTACCAAGCATTACTCTCTGGATATCCAGGCTAGGAGTGATGCTCGGTTTAGCACAGCAGTACTTCAGAGCATATTCCCAAAGTAGGTTCTGTCCCTCCTCCTTGGAGGTACTGCTTGGTAGTCTGCAATTGTCAGAATACAGCAAGACTTCAAGTTGTTTGAAGAAAAAAATACTCACCTTAGTAATTATGTTTCTTCTAATGGAGTCTTGCTGTATTCTGACCTCCCTCCCTCCCTGCCTCCCCTCTTAGAACCTGTTTTTGGGAAGTGAGTGGGCAGGTGTAGTGTTGCACCCCAGGGGTGTTTTTCACTTGCACCCTCCTCCTTTTTGTTTGGGTGCTGATTTATTATTGTTATTTTTACTACATTGGGTTTTGTTTTTGGGTTTCCTGACTTGAGTCTTCCTTGGGAATCCAAAACTTTTTTCAGCCAGTTGGCTAGTAAGAATTTTTACAATTTCCACATAGAATTTTTAGTTTAGTTGGGCTCGTAAGAATCTGACAGTTTAGGTTTGAATCACTCCAGACAGAGACTTCAACCGAGCTCGAGCTCAGCATTCTATGCCCTGCATAGAAAGTTAACTCTTTGTTCTCTGGGGCAGTTCAAAGGTTGGGAATAACTGCAATTGTCAGAATACAGGAAGACTCCATTAGAAGAAACATAATTACTAAGGTAAGTAATTTTTTCTTTTATACCACCAATGCAGCCATGTTGGGGTTGTGCAGGCTGCTGCCTGTGATAAGGCAAGCATTCCCTTGGCTTCACACCCCCCAGACAAAGTCTCTAGGAAGGCTGATGCCAGGGCAAAAAAGCTGTACATGGCATCTTCCCTGGGACTTAGACAGGCAAATTACATGGCCTATACAGCCAGGTACCAGAAGTCCAGGTGGGACACTGTACTGGCACTGGCGAAACAGGCCTCCCCCCAGCTAGCCAAGGAGCTGGAGGCGGTGGCTGCAGATGGGATTGAGGCATCTAAAGTTCAGTTTCATGCTGCTGTAGACTCTAATGATGTGTCATCAAGAGTCATGGCTACATCTGTGGCTCTTCGGAGAATGGCTTGGCTCAGATGTACTAGCCTCTCACAGGATACCCAGGCTAAAGCCATGGATTTTCCTGTAGTGGGTAATTCTCTGATTGGGGAGCAGACAGAGAATTACATGAAGAAAATGGATGAGTACAGGACCACATACAGGAGTGCTCAGGCCAAGGAGAGGCAGGCAACTCCTCAAAGGCAGCAGTCTAGAGGCAGGCCTTTTCAAAGGCCTTTTTACCAAGCACAGGCCTCTTCTTCCTTTTCCCAGAGGGAGTTCTTCAGAGGGAGAGGCAGAAGGGGGATGAGCAGAGCTGCATCCACCCCTCAGCCTAAAGCCCCTGCCAAGCAGACACCCTGTTGGGCCTGCCCGGGTCGACTCTCCTATTCCAGTAGGGGGCAGGCTGGCTTACTTTGTCCAGGACTGGATGTCTATTACATCAGACAAGTGGATCCTGGAAGTGGTAAGCCAGGGACTGGTTCTCAGCTTCAAGAAATTTCCAAAGATGAGAGCCAGATCTTTTCCACCTGCAAATCTCTCAGAAACCCTTGCCCTAGAGGCTGAGGTTTCTTCTCTTCTGGCCTTAAGAGCCATAGAGAGAGTACCTACCCTACACTGGGGCAAAGGGCTGTACTCCAGGTACTTCCTGACCCCAAAAAAGACTGGGGAGTGGCAACCCATCCTAGACCTAAGATATCTAAACAAACATCTTTTAAAACCAAAGTTAAAGATGGTAACTCTGGGAATAATCTTTCCCTCTCTAAGGCCAGGGGACTGGCTAGCCTCCCTGGACCTCAAAGATGCCTACTTTCACATTCCCATCAGGTGCTCCCACAGAAAGTACCTCAGGTTCAAGTTGCCCTCAGGCCACTATCAATTCAGAACAATGCCCTTTGGCCCAACCTCAGCCCCAAGGGTTTTCACAAAGTGCCTGGCAGTAATAGTTGCCTTTCTAAGAAGGCAAAAGATTTCCATTTTTCCATATCTGGACAATTGGCTAATAGTGGGCCAGTCTCCAGACCAATTCAAGTCTCACCTGCAAGTGACCCAGCAAGTGCTCACTTCTCTAGGATTTCTTCTCACCCTTCCCAAGTCAGTTCTCGAACCAGTCCAGCTTCTTTCTTTTATAGGGGCAGAACTGGACACAGTCAGGACAAGAACCTTTCTCCCTCTAGAAAGGGCAAGGGCTCTTATGGAACTAGCTTCTTCCTTTAGCCTTCGGGTATCTCGACCAGCAAGGCACTTCCTCCAGCTCTTGGGCCACATGGCAGCTTCAACAGCAGTGGTCCAAGGGGCAAGATTCCAGATGAGGGATATTCAGTTCCATCTGAGAGCTTTTCGGTCTCAGAGGAAAGATTCCCTTACCAAACTGATCCCAGTGACTCTGACCTTGATCCAAGCCCTCCAATGGTGGCAGGATCAGGACAATTTAAGACAAGGTGTTCCTTTTGCCACTCAGCCTTGTTCAGTGGTCCTTACCACGGACGCTTCTCTACTGGACTGGGGAGCCCATCTGGGGGCCCTCACTGCCCAGGGGCTGTGGTCCCCCCAAGAATCCCTTCTCCATATCAATCTCCTAGAGCTCAGGGCAGTTTTTCTGGCCCTGAAAGCTTTCTCTCAATCAGTACAGAACAAGGTGGTTCTGGTCAGAACGGACACCACCACCACCACCACCATGTGGTACATCAACAAGCAGGGAGGCACTCGGTCCACGGCCTTGCGCACGGAAGCCATGAAGTTGTGGTCCCTGGCTTATTCCCTGCAACCCTCTCTGGTAGCAGTTCACCTTCCAGGGAAGGACAATGTACTAGCAGATGCACTGAGCAGGATCTCTCAGGGCCATCACGAATAATCCCTGAACCCTCAAGTGTTGAAAGTGATTTTTTCAAGGTGGGGCACTCCAGAGATAGATCCCTTTGCAGCTCCAGACAATCACCAACTCCCTCTCTTTTGTTGCAGACCTCCAGTCTTGGACTCAGTTCCCTGGATGCCCTGATTCTGAATTGGGAAGGGATGTTTCTGTATGCCTTCCCTCTCTTCCCACTCCTGTTCAAAGTTTTAGTCAAAATAAGGTCTCAACCTTGCAAAGTGATCCTGATTGCTCCAGATTGGGCCAGACAGCCCTGGTACCCCCGTTGCTGTCCCTAGCAGTCCATCTTCCCCTGTCTCTTCCCAGGAATTACAACCTGTTAACATCCTCTTAGGGGTGGATTTGGTACCCCAATCTCCAGTCTCTCAATCTCAAGGTGTGGCTCTTGAAGAGTTATAGTTTGCAGATCTGCATCTTTCCCAAGGGGTTCTGGATATTCTCAATGCTTCTCGAAAGCCCTCCATCAGAAAGACTTGTAACTCCAAATGGAAGAGATTCAGCATTTGGTGTTCTAAGAAGCATATTTCTCCAGATACTGCTGGATTACCTACTGTTCTGGATTATATGGTCCATTTTAATGGGCTAGGCCTCAGACCAGCTACTCTTAAGGTACACTTGTCAGTTGTTTCTGCGTTTCTCTCTGTGGGGGAAGTCTTCCTCACTATCCTCTCACCCTGTGTTCTGTAAATTTTTTTAAAGGATTGCTTCACACCAATTCTCCTTTTAGAGACCCTGCTCCTGCCTGGGATTTGAATGTTTGCATTGCTCAATTTATGCAACCCCCTTTTGAGCTAGGTCCTCAGCAGAGCTTAAGTACTTGACTTAGAAAACTGTGTTCTTGGTAGCCATTACCTCTGCCAGGCGTATCAGTGAATTGCAAGCCCTGTCAGTGGAACCTGATTTTATCTCCTTTCACAGGGATAAAGTGATCCTTAGAACCAATAGAAGGTTCTTGCCCAAAGTGGTTTCAGACTTCCATTTAAACAAGTCTATGTCTCTTCCTGTTTTCTTCACTGTTCATTCTTCCTCAGGAGAGAGGAGGCTGCACAGATTAGATGTTAAAAGAGCCCTTAGTTACTACATAGAACGTACCAAGGGTGACAGGTTTGACTCCCTCCTGTTGTTCCTCACTTATGGAGAAATAGGAAAGGGCAAACCTGCCGCCAAGAGATCTATTGCCAGGTGGATTGTGTCTTGTATACAATTCTGCTATGAAAAACTGGGAAAAACTCCACCCTCAGGCCTGAGGGCTCAATCCTCAAAAGGTACAGCTGCTTCCCTGGCTGCTGCCAGGGATATCCCTCTCTCAGAAATTTGTCAAGCAGCCACCTGGAAAACAGTCCATACCTTTACCAAGCATTACTCTCTGGATATCAAGGCTAGGAGTGATGCTCGGTTTAGCACAGCAGTACTTCAGAGCCTATTCCCAAAGTAGGTTCTGTCCCTCTTCCATGGAGGTACTGCTTGGTAGTCTGCACTTGTCAGAATACAGCAAGACTTCAAGTTGTTTGAAGAAAAAATTACTCACCTTAGTAATTATGTTTCTTCTATTGGAGTCTTGCTGTATTCTGACCTCCCTCCCTACCTTCCCTCTCAGAACCTGTTTTTGGGAAGTGGGTGGGCAGTTGTAGTGTTGCACCTCAGTGGTGCTTTTCTTACACCCTCTTCTTGTATGGGTGTTTATTTTGTTATATTCCTGTTTGGATTTTGAGTTTTGGGTTTCCTGACTTGAGTGTTCTTTTGGTAGTCCAAAATTTTTTGTTGCGAGTTGGGTATTAAAAATTTTGTTTTACAATTTCCACATAGAATACTATTAGAGTGTTGCTCGTAAGAATCTGACGGTTAGCGTTCAAAGGGAAACAGACAGAGACATCAACCGAGCTCGAGCTCAGCATTCTACGCTCTGCATAGAAATGTTAACCCTTTGTTCTCTGGGTTAGTTTAAAGGCTGGGGCTAACTGCACTTGTCAGAATACAGCAAGACTCCAATAGAAGAAACATAATTACTAAGGTGAGTAATTTTTTCTTCAGGTACGATCCCCCTCGTCCCCACCCTGGAAACTGTTTCTGATACCCAAACATCCATGATCTGTTTTCAGATGAGAGCCAGATGTGCATTTGTTCACTGATGACGTTTAACCATATGTTAACCATTCTTTTTTTCTTTGTGTTACATGTAATGGCTACAGTGGCACAGAATGCCCACCACTCAGGAGACGGATGGCTTCCAGGTGAAGCGCCCTGGAGACGTTAATGTGAAGTGTACTTTGCTGCTGATGCTGGATCATCAGGTGAGAAATCAAAAGCCTCTTCGGGGGGGGTGAGAGTGTGTGTGTCTGTGTTGCATAGAGGTGCCATATGTTGAATTGGGGGTGTCGAGGGAAAACAGTGCCTGCTGAGCAGGTAATGGCCAAGGAACATTGCCGATATCTCTGGATGGGGGGGAGGGTGTAGAGTGAGACTGAAAAACCTGTAGGAACCCTTCCCTTTTTAAACTAGAATCTCCCTGTGCAACTATGATGTTATACAAAACATGAATGTGGTACCCTATTTGAGATGGCACATATAACGGTTTGTTTATTTATTTGAAAACTGGTGACTGGGAAGGGCACAATGAGCTGAGGCCTGTTTCTGGGTGTGACCCGGTTGAAAGGGTTACAGGAGGAACAGTAAAAATAACACACTGCATTTCTTGGTACATTTATTTATTTCAAAAGTTTCACCACGAAAGACATCCTGAGCTGGTAGCAGCTCGTTTTCAAATCATATAAAGCATTTACTGTAGATATATAGAATATACAGTAATACAATTTAAAAGAAAAAATCGTAAACTTTAAATACAAGTCAGAATAACATCTGCCTAGGTAAGGGGAAAACTGATCTCTTGGACAAAGCTAGTGTGGGGCAAAGGAAGAAGGTCAAGGACAGGTGCAGGAGGGAGGAAAAAAGTCATGAAAGAGAGACTTTAAGGAGAACATCGAAGAGGCAGAGCAAATAGACAAGGGAAAGGTGGACCAAAGTTTAGGAAAACAATAAGAGAAGGCAGTTTGACTAGCTGTAGATTTCCTAGAAGGAACAGTGGGGGAATGAGACACAATATTACGGAAAAGATAGCAGGAAACTGAGGGAGAGGAAAAGAGAGAAGTAAGGTAGGAAGGAAGGGAACCAAACCAAAATTTAGGTATAAAGGAGGCACAGTGGGAAAGGCGCCTGGCATCAAGAGAGGGGAGTGAAAGAGCAGAGTAGAGTGAACAGTGGTGAGTATGTGGGGAACAAGCTAAAACAAAATGACAAAAAGAATTGAAAAGAGGGTCCAGTCTGGCAAGAGTGGATTTGGGAGCTCCACTATAGACTGTATCACCATAATTAAAAATAGGGAGGATAATTTTTAAAACAATCTCACAGTCTGTGTTCCTGTAAAGTGCAGCAAGCTTGGGGTGAAGCTTTTGGTGAATGGCATCAGTGTGAACGGAGAAATCAAGATGATGGTCGAGCCCAACACCAAACATCCTCAATAATATCACCATCAGGGTGTGAAAAGAAGGAAGAGATGCAAGTCTAGAAAGCCTCTGACGAGTACCAAAAGTCATGGAGACATGTTTTTTTTTGGCATTGAGGGATAGTTGGTTAGACTTAAACCAACACTGAATATTGTCAAAGTCCAGCTGAAGTTGTGAAGTAAGGTCATGAGAAGAGGAGTCAGATGCAAAAATAACTTTATCATCAGCATACATCTGAATGAACATATAGGAACAGACAGATGGAAGGTTGTTCAGGAATATGGAAAAAAGAATAGGACCCAGGACAGACCCTTGAAGGACTTCTGAGCAGATAGGGAGAGGAGATGAAGTACAGCAGCCTATCCAGACAGATTGTGGTCTACCCCTAGGTAAGAGCTAAACCAGAGTTGACTGAAAAGTCATAAAGACCTGCCGCTTTTAGCTTTTTAAGAAGGAGGGGATGTGACACTGGGCCAGATTTTCAAAGGGCATTAGAGGGACGCACGGGACTTGCAGCCGGGAGTTTGACACAAGTGGTGACAGAGTCAAACAAAGGGGTCGGCGATTTTTAAGTGCTGCAGCCTTGGCGCGAAGTCCCCTGCATCCCACAACACCGTAGCATGGCAGGTCCCCGTGGTCATTTGCATCTGTGTTCGGGGCTTGCACCACAACTTTGGCACAAGCTGACATAAAATGAGGTATTATCATAACTTGCATCCTGGGTTCCTAAAATTGGGTGTAAGTTGCGGCAAACTATAACCGCAGGTGCGTGATATTTCGTGGGACGAGGGCTTGCCGCAAGCCCCAGCGTCCCTGTTTGAAAATCGAGCCCACTGTGTCAAAAGTTTTAGCAAGATCAACAAGAATGGCAGTTGTGATCAATCCCTGATCCATTCCAGTAAGGATGGCGTCAGTAAGCCGTAGGAGGGAAGCAGAGGTGGAGTGGAATTTTCTAAAACCAGACTGAAAGGGAGTCAAGGAAGGAAGAAAGTAGTTCAAGTTTCAAGTCTGATTTTATTGTTCGGCAAATAAGCCATTACAATATACTAAAAAACTAAGCAAGTTCATAACATACCTTACAAATGCACAACATAAAAGTTTTAAATATCAGTTACACACATTGGGTGGGATATTCAGAAATGCGCCAGAGGCAGGAGCAAAAGGCGCAGCGCCGTCAGTCGCCATGTTGCGTGCGAAATTATATTCAAAGGTTGCACAAGACGGCATGCGCCAGCACAACATGGCGGAATATTGCTGGGATGCGCCATAGCGCAACCAGGGCTGCGCCAGGGAGCAAGACAACATGCGCAATAGCGCAACCAGGGCTGTGCCAGGGAGCAAGCCAACAGGCACAATAGCAGCAACCAGGGATGCGCAAGGGGCAGAGGTGCATGCACCAGGACACAGATGGATTGGCAACAGGCTCAGCAAGGAGCAAGCCACTGGGGCGGGATGTCCTGCCACCAGGGTGCAGAGGGTGCCAGGTGTGAGGCATGGCAGGCACAAGATGGACACCGCTCAGTGTGCATGGGGAAGCAGCAGGCCCTCGACTACGCGCACCACAGTGGCGCACGGAGGCAAGGTGGCACCAATGGCCACTGGTAAATAGCCACCTGCAACCCCATACAGGAAGGCATGAGACACACCACCCGGACCACAGCCGGCAACACACAGGCAAACAGCACACAATGCATATACCACACAACCCAAACAGAGAGCCCACGGCCGCCGCCCCAGAGCACAGCCACCATCCAATGGGTGTACACCACCAAGCACAACCCCCTGGCCACCCCAGTCATACCACACTGTCACCATGCACACCACTGCAGCATGGCTTCACACGCCAGCCGTGAAGCAGACACAGACACAGATGGCTAACCATATAAAAGTGTATTACAAACAGGCATTAAATAACTATATATAAATTTACAGGGGACAGGGAACAAGGAATGGGGAGGCCACATACAAAATGGGAGGCCGGGGAAGGGAGGCGGGGGACAGGGGTCATGGCTATACAAGGGAGGGCAAGGGAGGGGGGACAGGGAAGGGTAACAGTTACAGGCCAACGGGCCCTAAGGCCATCCTCGCTTCACTGGTGCCTGACGCTGACGTCTGTGCTGCTGCCCTGCGCATCATCCGTTGCAGAGATATGCCACCTGGAGCGTGGCAGTGGAGACCCGCAGGATCTGTCGCAGGAGCCTGATGTTTACATCAGTGCGACAGACACTTAGGACAAAGGAGGGAACACGGTATGAGTGCATGTCCGGAAGACTGTAGCCCACCCACCTTGCGCAGCGGACAGCGGTGACATGCGCTGCTGGGATGGCCCCCCACTACCCACAGTGTGTGCGCCCACACGTGCCGCCAACCTGGCAATTTACAGCCAGAACACTGCACACGAACACCACCCATGTGCCGCACACCACCACCATGGCAGGCAGGCGACATGGCTAAGCGGCAGGATGGCAGTGGCACAGCTTGAATCCGGGGGCACACAGAGCCCACCTGCAGCAGCCACACACATGTGCGATTTTTTTTAATTTATTTTATTTAGTTTTTGTTGACCAGGTAAGTGCACTAGACAAATTCTGTCTATTTTCAGGCACGACCCGGGGGAGGGGGATACAGATGAATGCCAACTGACCTTGAACCAGATTAAGCTGTTAGCGATAGCCACAGCATGGTGCAACAGTCACTGCGGGCAGTGCACAGCTGGAAAGGCCATGTGCACAGGGGGTCGTGGCCCACCCTGAACAACATCGTAGCATGAAACAGTGCCTACCTGCACACTGCGACACACCGCCTATGCAGCCTGCACACGAGCCCCTGCGGTGGCCCGCCGTGGTCCACCCACAGCGCCAGCCATTCGGGCCCTCCCCCTATCCTCAGGGCCTAGGAAGAACACAGAGAAAAGACACATCAGTACCTGGCAACACCACCCCGAACTGGCAATAGCGTGTAGTGGCACAAGCGTACCAAAATGTATGCCGCCCGCAAAACAGGATCGCAGCCCCAGCCCCAGCAGCATGGTGTGCCACCTGCTTGCCCCACAGAACACTGGTTGGGCACGGACACGGGCGTAGTGCACTTACCTGGCCGTGGCATGGCACCCCTCTGGACACTTGCCAGTAGTGACTGGAGGTTCTCAGGGTCCCTCCGCTGCAGGTCCCCATAGCGGTGGCGGCATTGCTTGCTGCTGCACTTTGCACCTGTGACCTTCTCCAGCCCATCAGCGACCTCCTGCCACACCTCTGTCCGTGGCCTAGTCAGGGGCACCTGGCCAAACAAACAGCCTGCATGTGGCTCCAGAAAGGCCACAAGGTTCACCAGTTCAACCTGCAACCAGTTAGGTGCCCTGGCACTGCTGTGGCGCGGCATGGCTATATCAGACTTGTAAATCCAAAATGGTGCCCAGTAGCGTATGAGCCACACGTGCTGCGGCTGCGCGCCTCACATGGAGATGCGCTGCCATCACCAATCGCGCAGCAACGGAGATGCGCGATACGGGCAATGCACTATTGGCATGTGCTGCAGGGCTCCCAGAGGGGCAAAGGGCAACCATGGGGTCAAAGGTTGGCATACGCTGTGCGGCGACTGCACTGTTGGGCCCGCCATGCGCGCCAGAGCATGTGAAACCCGTTTCACGCGACCTAATAGTGCCTGGGCACCAGCAGCATGGAGAGCCTGCCACATGGGCGCCACAGCACCATCGGCACTATGGTGCCTGGGCGCCATAGGCCGTGAGCACACACGAGAGAGTGCCACATGTCCAATAGCGGCGAGCACTTTAATGCATATTGCGCGCGTGTAGCGTAAAAGCCGCGGTGGCGTACTGCGGGCCTACTGCGCCCGTCCACAATGTTGCGCCATGACTTGAGCATGCGCAGAGTCCATTCTTGCCAATGCGCAAAATTGCAATATTCAGCCGGCATATGCAGATTAGCTAATCAGCATATCCGCGGTGCATTGGAGGCATTTGCATCTCATTACAGTTGCGCATCCCCTCATTTGCATGCGATGCGCTATAAAGGTGCTGCGGGACTGCACAGGATATGGACCGGTATTGCATCCTTCAGAGGTAAGATGCGACGCTGTGGGGCTCTCAAGACAGTGGTTTGGGAGGGTGGTGTGGGTAGTAGCTATCAATGACCACATGTCTATTCCCACAGGACACAGCATGATGGAACAAGAGGAGGTTGAGGAGCATGGGCCTGCACGGAAGCGTAGGCCCAACTTCACGAGGGCAGAGACAGATGCCCTATTCGAGGCTTACCTGGACCAGAAGCCTCTACTGAGTGGCTCGACAGGCACTCCACAGGCCCAGTCCACAGCATGGAAGGGTGTGGCCCGAGCCATAAATCAGCAGGGCGTCCATCAAAGGTCTGTGCAAGAGTGCAAGAAGAAGGTTGGCACAGACTGGAGGTGGATAAAGGAGAAGATGGCAGCCATCTGGGCCGCACGTGCTGCCACGGGCGGTGGACAGTCTGACGTGCCACAGCTGATGCCGCAGGAGGAGTTGGTGGCAGTTATCATGCGGTGCAGCGCCATCAAGGGGGTGCCCAGCAGCGGCTTCTAGATAGGTGGCAGCCCATCACTGCATGGTAGGTACAGCAGCGCCTGGGGCAGGGGGGTGCGCCAGCGGCACTAATGTGACTGTTTTCCCTTTCAGCTCCTGCGCACCTACATGCAGCGGCAGAGGTGGGGGTGTCCACTTTGGGGGCGTTCTGGACTCGGAGGACCGTCCTTCCACCTCCACCGGGGGCCGGACCGCATGCAGCCCAACACCGCTGACCGTCCGGATGCCTGTGGCATGGTTGCAGACGAGGCCCTGGCTGTGTTTCAGCATGATGCCAGGCATGGCGGCCGGTATGCCGAGACACAGATCGGGCGAGGTCCGGGACCCGATGTGACAGAGACCATCATCCCGGATAGCGATATTGCCGTTGTGGGGCAGGCACCCATACTACACACCCACCACCAAGACAAGCGCCAGGCAGCAGTGCCCTGGGCGGTTGTCCACCCACTGGCCACGCCCCTGGCGTTGCCATGGGCACCACACGGTGCAGTGCCGGCTGATGGCGGTGGTGGTGCAGCCGCACCACCGGAGCTGCTCGGCACAGCGGCCAGAGGGCAGCAGCAGCAGTTGGACAGTGTCGAAGGGGCGGGTGCCATGCCCGGACGATGCACTGCTGAATGGGCAGCCCTAGAGGGCCCGCTGTGGCGCCCACCTGCTGGCGGGAGGGAGCTGGGCTGCGGATCGAGCAACACATGGGTCAGCACAATGCTCATGCGCCCCAGGGTGCCGACCCCTTGGCCGAGCACACCCATCTGCTACAGGCCTCCATTGAGCAGCAGGTGCTGGTCGCGGCAGTGGTGCGTGCACTCCGCGCAGTGCTGCGCGACAGGGACTTTGAACAGCTCCTGGCCGAGAACACTCGTATGCGGGTGGACGTGACCTCAGTCCTGGATCGGCTTACTGCTGCGGTCACGGCCGGCCTAGCACCACTGGCCACCGTGGTGCGTGGCCATCCGCCGCAGACCCCGCGGAGTGCATTCTTCACCCCTCGGTCACATGACGTGGGTGACTCACTGTGCCGACACGGGACCCACTGTGGGCATTCCGGGCACGCTTGGGCGGAGCAGTTAGAACCTGCAGACACCTCACGAAACCCAGTGGCGTTCCCGTAGTAACACCCCTGGGGGCTGTCACCAGACACCCTGTGGCCGTCGCACAGCCTGTATCTGCTGGGCGGTCTTGGTAGGGCTGTCCACGTGTCCGCAGTGGCTGTGCGACCGTGCGGCAGTCCTGAACCACCCACCTCCCCGTCCGCTGTCTGCTGCTGCCCTGTGTGCACATTGGTGTGGCGTGTGCATTCCTGGGACGTGGCATCCATGGTTGACGCTGCACACAGGCCTTGTGCACACCCGCCCGGCTGCTGGCCACTGTGGCGTGTGCATGATGATGCCAGCAAAGCGCTGACTGCTACTGTGCACCGGTGCTCAGCGTCTGACACACGCCTGCTGCCTGCCTCTGGGTGCGGGCATGATGGTTTCTGTGTGCGTGTGTGTGTGATGTGCAGTGCTGTGCTGACTGCTTCCACGGTGTCCAGTCCCATGCCTGTCCACGCTCCCCTCGAGCTGTTACTGTCACAGGGCCTGCCCATGCATGCCTGTATGCTGTGCCATAGTCCCCGGGACGTGCATGTGGACATGTTCACCTACCTGCGTGCTCCATAGTGCTCCTCTGAATTGTGTCCCGGTGCTGCTGGGCCATCCTGTTCAGCCGGGGTTCCCTTTGCCCGGTGGGCGGGGCTGCCCACCACAGTCTGGCCTGGTGGCTGCGTCGTCCCCACTGCGGTTCCCCTCTTCGACCTCGACAGCTATCCCACAGTCGGTGGCCATGTTGTGTAGTATGCAGCAGGCCAGGAATAGGCCGCAGGCCTTTGAGGGGCTGTACTGTAGGGCACCACCAGACCTGTCCAGGCAATAGAACCGTGCCGTCAGCAGCCCAAACACACGCTCGATGATGTTCCGTGTGCTGGGGTGTGCCTCATTGTATAGCTCCTGCACTGGGCTCGACGGGCGCCGGTATGGGGTGAGCAGCCAAGGCTAAAGTGTCACCTGTGTGTAGAGATGTGTGGCTAGCATGGTGGACTGTGTTGCTGCACCCCTCAGCCTTTCCGGCCTCACCCTCTGGCGCACCTGCCGTAGCATCCCCCACACCCTGCCCTGTTGTGCCAGGCTGCCCGTTTCCACAGCATACTCACCTACTAGGTGGCCTGTGGGGATGTCCTCACTCTCGAACCTGTGGCAGAATGCTGACTGGTGCCAGATGCAGGCATTGTGTGCTCCACCGGGGTGTGTGGCACAGACATTGATTATGCTCCCTCTTTTTATGTGCTCAAGTTTGCTCCGTGCAAGTCCCTTTTGATCCGCACTTGCGCTGTTTGTCTGCTGTTGAATATCACACTGTGCCGCTTATTCATGGCTACGCCCCCTGCACTTGCGCGTGCATGCATTACCATTGCGCATTGGCGGTGGGGATTTGCGCTCTCGCGAGTTGCTGCAGTTGAATATCGCTTTCCGGCACATTGCCGCAGTTGCGCTGGCACAACCCTGTTGTGCATTGTGCAACTGCTTTGAATATCCCACCCCATTATGTATGCATGTATTTAGCTACCATCGTCACAGTCCAATTTATAATCTAGCTCTCTTATCTGTGCCTGTTAAATACAAAATGAAACAGGCAACGTTTCCTAAAACACAGACTAAAAAGGCAACAATTATATTAATTAGCATTCTCCTAGGTAGTAGTTATTAGATTCCAGTACCTGCTTATCCTAAAGGTTTCACATCAACAGCAATATAAGGAATATAAGCGTTTCCATATTTAGCAGAGGCTTATTCTTAAACTCAACAATTCTACTTAATTGCAATGCAGTAGAGAATAACAGGCCTTTCACAGATAACATCATACAACCACTATTTGTGGTACTCAGTAGAAATAGGGCTGTTACTGTGGTTAGCACGTAAACATTTTATGATTTTAAATAATAGCTCTTCAGGGATATTTATAGACTGAGGACTCATAAACAATTTGCATGCTTCATTTTTAGCCATAAAAGGGGTCCGCATGTACACTCAAATTAAACTTAGAGCACCAGTTCATCAGATGAAGCCAGCACAATAAGCAATAGGCAGAAGCAAGAAGCTCCTATTTAACACCATAGAAATATAGACTTAATAAACATAAGGACCACTTGGCCCACCCAGTCTGCCCATTTCCCTACGTACTGGATAAGCTGCAGATTCTAGTTAACCAACAGCCTACTTCCTGCCACCCCTCCACTACGATTGCCTTATGTCTGTCCCATGCATGTTTGAATTCCCCCACTGTTTTAGACCCAACAACCTCCCCAGGAAGGCGGTTCCATGCATCCACCACTCTCTCCGTGAAAAAACATTTCCTCACGTTACCCCTGAGCCGTCCCCCCTCTATCTTTAAATTGTGCCCCCTTGTTCTTACACATCTCTTTTTCTGAAAGATGCTACCCTCTTGGACTTTGTTGATTCCCTTGAGGTACTTGAACATTTCTGTCATGTCCCCCCTGTCCCTTCTTTCATCAAGGGTATACATATTAAGCTCTCTCAGTCTCTCTTCATATGGTTTCTGATGCAGACCCTGCACCATTTTAGTTGCCCTCCTCGGGACTGCTTCCATTCTGTCTATGTCCTTGCGTAGATGAGGTCTCCAAAACTGCACACAGTACTCTAGATGGGGTCTCACCAACTGTCTGTACAAAGAGATAACCACTTCCCTTTTTCTACTTGTGATGCCCCTTCCTATGCATCCCAATATCCCCCTGGCTCTCCTTACTGACTTCTCACATTGCTTACCCACCTTTAGGTCATCTGATATGACTACCAGAGTCCATGTTTATGTATTATTAGCTTTGTTGTCACTTACAAGCTCCATAACAACACAGGAGTCCCCAGTTTCATTCTCAGTAGCATTGCTCCTCAAGCAATTGAGTCCAGCTGCCAAATGTTAGACGTGCTGATAGATATAAAATTGTACCTCAGGTTTACTGAATCTGCACCCACAACCAAACTAATTTAGCCACCTTATCATAAAACTAATGATAATATGTAAACTCTAATGCTGGATGTGTCAGACTAAGACCTCAGCTTTTTCAATAATTATATGGTCTAAGGCCGCAGGAGTGAATAATTTTTGCCAAGCCCATCATCATTTGCCACAGCAGTTAGCTCCAAGTAGGAGTCCCATTAATAATCTTCTTTTTCATTACACGTTTTATAACCAAATAAACACACTAAGCATCGGGAGTCCACTCCACTAAAAAGAAGTCGGCCTTCCAGCGGCTCAAAACTACTAAGAATCATATAGAATGCTTGGAATACTTTGCAATAAAAAATGGAGATTTGAATAACAAAATTTAATATAGTTGAAACTCCCTTTGAATTCTAGAGTCTTTTGAAACTTCAAGGTGAGGTATACTAGCATTGCCAACTTATTTTTAAACACAAAATTGACACCCAGATATTTTGTTAATTAATCTGACCGGTTAAAATATAATAGTAAGACAGAGTATAATGGTAAAACAGTACCTTTAGTGAAGCTGCATTTAAAGATAACTTCCCCCTTTACTGGCAAATTCATTACACAGGTCGGCAAAAGGGAAACCTCCATGGCCATCCAAGCACCAAGCAACTCACACATCCCAAGGTAAAAGGAAACCCTTTCTTTCCATGTTTCCATCAGTTAATCGAATCTCCTTTCTAGGTCGGTAATTCGGACTCCACAGCCACCATAAGTCTGCTCTATAATCACTTCTCTTAGCAGCTGCGCACGCCTGAAACTTCAGTATTCAACTCTCTGCACAATCTCTCCATTAGGAATTCTGTAGATCCGAGTAGTTTAACTGCACCGAACCTAGGGAGAGGGAGAAAAGGAAAAAAATGCTCCTCTGAGCATAACAACTTTGATAATATACTTGAACAATTCTCTCAGTCCCCCCAGCCAAGGATATCATACCTTTTGTAAGGCTAAAATCAGCCTTTCAACACCTACAGTGCTCCAGAACTCCCCTTTGCTGTGGGGGGTGTTCTTCTCTTCCAAGGTCTCTTTCAAATCCTTGTAAGTAGATGATATGATCATTCTCAGCAAATTTTTCATTGCCCTTTTCTCTGGCTTTCTGTCCTTCAAACAACATTAAGTCTTGCTGTATTCTGACTCAGTTAGGTCCTGCCTTTCAACTGCCCCGGAGAACAAAGAGTTAACTTTCCATGGCCAGCATGGAACGTTCAGCGAAGCTCGGTGAAGCCCCTGTCTGCTGTTGTTTAAACTCCAACCATCAGATTCTTTACTCCGCCTCACTGAACAGTCACTCCGGAGATTTCTCCTTTGCTCGGTTCAAAAAAGTCAGTTAAAGTGTCGTTGTTCGCTCGGTTTCTTCCGATTTTCTGCTACCGAATCTGTCAGTTTAAGTCTCTGTCTGTGGTACCGTGAGTACTAGATAGGTTTTACATTTAGTTTCTGTGTGGAACTTGTAAATTTGGGATTGGTTCGATTTGAACTGATCAGATTGGTCTTAAAAAGTTTTGAATTTATTTAGAGTGTAGTAACCGGTCCGTATCGGTTCTAAAAAAAATGGATTTAATTACGTTTTATTCCAAGACCCGTAACACGGTCGGGAACCGATAGGGGAGTCTTGCCTGGCGGACTGCCGAAAAAAGGGTAAGTTTTGGATAGGATTGGCCATGTCTGAGAAACCCAAGAAAAAACACGGGCCCACTGGGTTTCAACACTGCAGTGTGTGTGTGGAAGCTTTTGCTAAGGCTGATCCCCACACCACCTGTGTTTATTGTCTGGGGTTTGACCACCTCGATTCAGACTGCCAAATTTGTAAAAGTTTTCCCAAAGCTACCCTGGATAAGAGAGTAGGTAGACTGAGGGAAAGGGAGGCAGAGAAGTCCGCTGACCCGGATGGCCAGCCCGGTTCGGTTCCGATCGAACCAGAAGGAGTGCCTGCTGACCAGGGCGAAACTTCTTCGGGCAAAAGGAGAGACGATTCTGAGGAGTCAGTTCCAGTTAAAAGAAAGAGAAGAGAAAAATCAACTGATTCGGATCTACAAATTCTTTCTCTGACTGCTGATGAGATAGCCAAAGCGATAAGGATAGTGCAATCACTAACTTCAGTTCCGGCCGAACCGGCACCATCTGGCAGGGGCTTGGTTTGGTCGGTTCCCCTGGTTCCGGATTATACTTTAGAAGAATTTTATGAACCGGAGGAGGAGGAGGAGGGAGAGTATGAGGAGGATGATGGTGATTATGAAAGTCTGGATGTGCCTGTTGACCCAGACATCTCCCCAGACAGACCTTCAGGTGTTTCTCTTCCTAGGCTTTCCGAGTCCCCTTCCCACTTTATGTTTTACAAGAAAGTGGCTGAAACCCTCCAGCTTCCAATGGAAGAAGCAATGGAGGATCAGGAGGAGCGTGATTTTGTTGAAATGATGGACATCCCAGCGTCCAGGAGACTGTCTGTTCCCCTCCATAAATCTTTTGGGAAACAGACATTTAAAATTCTAAAGACTCCTAACTCCATACCTCCTGTGGACAGACGAATGGACAAGCGGTATACCCTTTCAGGCTCGGACACAGAGTTCCTTTCTCAGCAATGCAGCCATGTTGGGGTAGTGCAGGCTGCTACCTGTGATAAGGCAAATATTCCCTTGGCATCACACCCTCCAGACAAGGACTCCAGGAGGATTGATGCCATGGCAAAGAAGCAATACATGGCAGCATCTTTGGGACTCAGGCAGGCTGACTATATGGCCTACACAGCTAGATACCAGAAGTCCAGGTGGGACACTGTGCTGGCTCTGGCAAAACAGGCCCCTGACCAGCTTGCCAAGGAGCTGGAACAGGTGGCTGCAGATGGGATTGAGGCATCCAAGGTGCAATTTCATGCTGCTGTGGACTCCAATGATGTTTCATCTAGAGTCATGGCTACATCTGTGGCCCTTCGGAGGATGGCTTGGCTCAGATGTACTAGCCTATCACAGGATACCCAGACTAAGGCCATGGATTTCCCTGTCATTGGTAATTCTCTGTTTGGGGAGCAGACAGAGAACTACATGAAAAAGATGGACGAGTACAGGACCACCTACAGGAGTGCTCAGGCCAAAGAAAGTCAAGCCACTCCTCAGAGACAGCACTCCATGGGCAGGCCCTTTCAAAGGCCTTTTTACCAAGCCCTGTCCTCCTCTTCTGCTTATGCTCAGAGGGGGTTCTTCAGAGGGAGAGGCAGACGGAGAATGAGCAGGCCTGCTTCCACCCCTCAGCCTAAAGCCCCTGCCAAGCAGACACCCTGATGAGTCTGCCCGGGCCGATTCTCCAGTACCTGTAGGGGGCAGGCTGGCTTTCTTCGTCCAGAACTGGAAGTCTCTGACATCAGACAAGTGGGTCCTGGAAATAGTAAGCCAGGGATTCTCAGCTTCAAAAAATTTCCCAGGATGAGACCCAGATCCTTTCCACCTGCAAATCCATCAGAGACCCTTGCCCTAGAGGCAGAGTTTTCTTCCCTCCTGGCTCTCAGAGCCATAGAAAGGGTTCCTACCCTACACAAGGGCAAATGATTGTACTCCAGGTACTTCCTAACCCCCCAAAAAACTGGAGAATGGCGGCCCATCCTGGATCTGACATATCTGAACAAGCACCTTTTAAAACCAAAGTTCAAAATGGTGACTCTGGGAATAATTCTGCCCTCTCTAAGGCCAGGGGACTGGCTAGCCTCCCTTGACCTCAAAGATGCCTACTTTCACATTCCCATCAGGTACTCCCACAGAAAAAACATAGAAACATAGAATTTGACGGCAGATAAGGACCGCTTGGCCCACCCAGTCTGCCCATTTCCCTACCTAATGGATAAGCTGCAGAACCTAGTTAACCAGCAGCCTACTTCTTCCTACCTCACCCCCTAGAATTGCCTTATGACTGTCCCATGCATGCTTGAATTCCACCACTGTTTTTGACTCCACAACCTCCTCCGGAAGGCCGTTCCATGCATCCACAACCCTCTCTGCGAAAAAATACTTCCTTAAATTACCTCTGAGCTGCCCCCATCTTCAAATTGTGCCCTCTTGTTCTTGCACACCTCTTTTTTTGAAAGATGCTACCATCTTGGACTTTGTTGATTCCCTTGAGGTACTTGAAAGTTTCTATCATGTCCCCCCTCTCCCTCCTTTCCTCGAGGCTATAAATATTAAGCTCCTTTAGTCTCTCTTCATTTGTGTTCCGGTGCAGACCCTGCACCATTTCAGTTGCCCTCCTCTGGACAGCTTCCATCCTGCCTATGTCTTTGCGGAGATTGGGTCTCCAGAACTGCACGCAGTACTCCAGATGGAGTCTGACCAGCTGTCTGTAGAGAGGGATGATAACTTCCTGTTTTCTACTGGTGATGCCTCTCCCTATGCATCCCAGTATCCCCCCAGCCCTCCTTGCTGCCCTCTCACATTGTTTGCCCACCTTTAGGTCATCTGATATGACTACCCCCAGGTCCCTTTCCATTTTTGTTGTTGTTAGTATCTCACCCCCATTGTGTACTCTTCCCCAGGGTTTTTGTTTCCCAGGTGCATTACCTTGCACTTCTTAGCATTGAATCTAAGCTGCCATACATTTGACCATTCCTCTAACCTTGCCAAGTCCCTTCTCATCCTTTCCACCCCACCTTGTGCATCAACTCTGTTGCAGATCTTTGTGTCATCTGCAAAGATACATACTTTTCCTTCCAGTCCCTCTGCAATGTCACTTATAAAGACATTAAAGAGGACCGTCCTAATACTGAACTCATGTGTACCCCACTAGTAACCCCCTTCTTCAGAGTGGACTCCATTTACTATTACTCTCTGTGTCCTATTCTCCAGCCAATTTTTACCCAGGCTGTCATCTTGGGACCCACTCCCAGGCTGGCTAACTTGTATATTAATCTTTTGTGTGGGACTGTGTCAAATGCCTTGCTAAAGTCTAGGTAGGCCATGTCCACAGCCCCTCCCTGATCTACTACTTTGGTCACCCAGTCAAAGAAATCTATCAGATTTGTCTGGCATGACCTTCCCACTGTGAATCCATGTTGCCTTGGGTCCTGTGCCCCTCTAGCCTCTAGATACTCGACCATTCTTTCCTTCAGAAGTGATTCCATCATTTTCCCTACCACTGAGGTTAAACTAACAGGTCTGTAGTTTCCTGCTTCTGCCTTGCTCCCACTTTTGTAAAGGGGAATCACATCTGCCCTCCTCCAGTCCTCGGGTACCACCCCATCCTCCCATGATTTGTTAAAGAGCGTAGTCAGTGGTGTTACTAGTTCTACCCTTAGTTCTTTTAGAATTCTGGGATAAATCCCATCAGGCCCCATTGCTTTGTCCACCTTCGGTTTTAAGAGTTCTTTCAGAACCCTTTCTTCTGTAAATGGGCTGGTATCAACTTCTGTATCCAGAGTGTCTCTACTGTTTGTTTTAGGTACCTCCCTTCCTTTGTAAATACTGAGCAAAAATATTTGTTTAGTATCTCTGCCTTTTCACAGTCACCTCTGCCCACCCTCCTCCCCTTTATTAAGCCTCACTATCCCCTCCCTTGGTCTTCCTTCGTCTCCTGATGTACCTATAAAAGGTTTTATCCCCTTCTTAATTGAGTTGGCTATATTTTCCTCGGTTTGGGCCTTTCTGTTCTGACTGCCTTCCCAGCTTCCTTTGCTTTAACTGATATAGTTCTCTGTCCTGCTCTTCTGTGATTCCTTGTACTTCCTGAATGCTTTTTTTCTCTTGAACCTTCACTGCTACTTCCTTTGAGAACCATAGTGGTTTCTTACATCGTTTCATTTTGTTTATTTGCTTCACACAAAGGTTTGTTACCTCTGTGATGGCAGTTTTATTATTCCCATTGTTCTTCCACCTCCTTCCTGCCCATTTGCAGTGCATTCCTTAGGCACTCACCATTTTGGCAAAGTCAGCCTTCCTAAAGTCCAGTACTTTTGCCTTTGTATGGCTTGACTCCATTGCTTGTGTTTATTGTGAACCATACTGTTCGATGGTCGCTAGTTCCCAGATGGCTACCCACTTCTACATCTGTGATCCTCTTCATCTCCATTTGAGAGAACCAGGTCTAAGATTGCCCTTCCTCGAGTGGGCTCCAATACTAGTTGTCTAAGGCATGCCGTCTGTAGGACATCTAGAATAGCCCCACTCTTCGAAGTGGCTGCTCAACTGCACTCCAGTTAACATCTGGCATATTCAGATCACCCATCAGCAGTATCTCCCCTTTTTCTGCCATTCTAAGTATACTCTCTATCATTTCCTTGTCCATTTCCTCCCCTGAGAAGGGGTTCTGTAACAACCCCTCCAGCGGATTGTGGTGCCATTGCCGGTCTCCAAATTTACCCACAGTGCTTCTCCTCCTGTTTTCCCTTTTGTTCTGTTGCTTTGATTCCTTCCCTTATGTAAAGAGCTACTCCTCCTCCTCTTTTACCCTCCCTGTCCCTCCTGTAGATAGTGTATTCTGGTATGTTTACATCCCAGTCATGGTTTTGTGTGTACCATGTTTCTGTGACTGCCACGATATCCAGATGTTCCTCCTCCATCAAGGCCACTAATTCAGGAAGCTTGTTACTCAGACTCACGGGCATTGGTACTCATTGCTCTCCATTTCTTGATGGCTTTACCTTCTGTTGCAGCATCCCCCACTGACCTTTCTACCTCAGTATTTTTCTCTATTTAGTATCCTGTTTTGTAGGAGAGGTTGGGATTTTCCTGCTGCTTATCAGTGCCTCCCTTGGCTAGTTTAAAAAGCCACAATGAAGCATCGTGAACCGATTGCTCAAAAGATTCTGTTCCTTCCTGGACAGATGCAGACCATACTGCCAGTATAGGCTGGTGTCCCTCCAGGTGGAACCCCAGTCCCAATGAAGCCAAAACCCCTGTGCTCACACGATTTCTTCAACCATTCATTAAACTGCATGGTAAAGTACCGACACCACGCCCATTGACAGGCAGCACCTCTGAGAAGGATACTGTGTGTGCTACGATCTTAGGCCCCTCCCCAATTCTACAAAGTCCTTCTGCACTGCTCTAATCTCATGATGAGCCAAGTCATTTGTCCCTAGGTGGACAATGATGTCCAGCTCAGACTCCCGTGCAGCTGATCTCGTGATCCTAAGGATGCGCTTCCTGTCCCTCCAAGCCATGGCACCAGGCAGGCACCTTACTTCAGTTTTCCCTGCTCCTCCAGTTCTATCCCCCTAATAACTGAGTCCCCCACCAGGAGCTGCTTCCTTTCCTGTGGTGTCCTCTGCCCCTTCCTGTGGGCCCTCCCTTGTGACAGTTGTCCTCAGCCTCCTTAGTCTCCTCTGGTGTATCCATAGGGAGCCATGCTCCCCAGAATGGTGTATGGATTGTGGAGTGAACAACTGACTGGGTGTGCTCTGTTCCACCCATCCTCACCCTCCCTGAGCCCACTGTGGTCCAACTGCTGTGCTTTGCAACCTCTGAGGTAGTGGTGGTAGCTCTGGTGCTCCTGGATGGGGAGGTTCCTTCCTACTGTCCAGTGTGGCCTGGGGAAGGTTCTTTACTACTGTCCAGTGTGGCCTGAAGACGGGCAACTTCCTCCCTCAGGGCAGAGAGTTGTCTGCAAATAGGGCAGCATCTCAGCCTCCAGAAAGACTCCCGGAAGACTGCTGCCCCACAGCCATTACATTGCACTACTCCCCACATGTTTATCTACTTTCCTTTTTTTGTGTGTGTGATTGGCGTGTTATATAGAAATATATATATTATACAATGTGTATGCTTGTATTGTCAGTGCAGTGTGCTAGAGAGGATATGACAGTGATATGCACCTTGCACTCTTGAGGAAATGATGTCAGAACCCCAGGTATAAAGGAACTATTTCCAGGGGTGGGTGGGGTGAGGGTGCGAAGGGGTTGGGCCTAAACTGTGCCCTCACAAAACAATCAGCTAAAAGCTCTGACCCACTGCTGCGATGAGTGCCTTCCTGTCAGCAAGATGCCCTACACAGCTACTACCAGTAAGATATTTCCGAACTATTTTATTTCCAACTAAATTAATGTAAACTGTCAAAATACTAGCAGACAGTCCAGATAGCCACAAAGGAAAATCAAATATGCAGTTATTTCAACCCTTCTGAAATTGCTCTCAAGATAAGTAGTTTTGAAAACCCCTTCCTGATTTAAAAATGAAATTAAACACAAAACAATCGCAGTGTAAGACTGTAAAATAAGGAAAACTACCCTCAGATGTAAGTAAGAGAGATCAGTTGTAGATTTTTAATCCAATATAGTATATCCCATGCAGCTTCTCAGTTGTTTCAAAGCACAGCCTGTTACACCACTTGAAGAGATGGGCTTCTGTCTGAAACAGGATCACACCAGTAGTTTATAGTAATCGATCAATGCTAGAATATTCATCCACCCAAAACAATTGGCTATGGTGCAGGGTCTTCCTGACTAGTGAAGACAATTTCCACCACCTAAGGCTGTGTCTGGTATCAAATTACAAACTGCAGCCTTTGCTATTCAAAGTACACAGCTACTACCAGTAAGATATTTCCAACTATTTTATTTCCAACTAAATTAATGTAAACTGTCAAAATACTAGCAGACAGTCCAGATAGCCACAAAGGAAAATCAAATATGCAGTTATTTCAACCCCTCTGAAATTGCTGTCAAGATAAGTAGTTTTGAAAACCCCCTTCCTGATTTAAAAATGAAATTAAACACAAAACAATCCCAATGTAAGACTGTAAAGTAAGGAAAACTACCCTCAGATGTAAGTAAGAGAGATCAGTTGTAGATTTCTAATCCAATATAGTATATCCCATGCAGCTTCTCAGTTGTTTCAAAGCACAGCCTGTTATACCACTTGAAAAGATGGACTAAGGTTCGAATTGCCCTCAGGCCACTATCAATTCAG
The DNA here is from genome assembly GCA_016271365.2 of Neoceratodus forsteri. Lineage (NCBI taxonomy): Eukaryota > Metazoa > Chordata > Ceratodontiformes > Ceratodontidae > Neoceratodus > Neoceratodus forsteri. Next base: position 118,719,913 of record JADMNL010000032.1, on the reverse strand, counting down.
AGCAATGTCCTTTGCCCTAACATCAGCCCCAAGGGTGTTCACAAAGTGCCTGGCAGTATTGGTTGCTTTCCTAAGGAGAAAAAAGTTTTCCATCTTTCCATATCTGGACAACTGACTCATAGTGGGTCAGTCTCCAGACCAAGTCAAGTCACATCTGCAAGTAGCTCAGCAAGAGCTCACTTCTTTAGGATTCCTCCTCAACCTTCCAAAGTCAGTTCTCAAGCCAGTACAGCTCCTCAACTTCATAGGGGCGGAACTGGATACACTAAAGACAAGAGCCTTCCTTCCCCTGGACAGGGCAAGGACCCTTATGGAACTGGCCTCTTCATTCACCCTACAGGTGTCTCGACCAGCAAGGCATTTCCTTCTTGCTTCTGGGCCACATGGCAGCTTCCACAGCAGTGGTTCAGGGAGCAAGATTCCAGATGAGGGACATTCAGTTCCACTTAAGAGCCTTCTAGTCCCAAAGAAAGGATTCCTTACCAAACTGGTTCCAGTGACCAACCCTGATCCAGGCTTTGCAGTGGTGGTAGATCAGGACAATTTGAGACAAGGAGTTCTTTATCACCAGTCTCATTCAGTGATACTCACCACAGATGCTTCCTGCTGGGCTGGGGAGTCACCTGGGGATCTTTACCACCTAGGGACTGTGGTCACCCCAAGAATCTCTGCTTCATATCAATCTCTTGAACTCAGAGCAGTGTTTCTGGCACTGTGAGCCTTTTCCAATCTGTCAGAACAAGGTGGTCCAGATCAGAACAGACAACACCACCACCATGTGGTACATCAACAAGCAAGGAGGCACTCGGCTCACGGCCTTGTGCACAGAGGCATGAAGTTGTGGTCCCTGGCCTATTTCCTGCAAACCTCTGATAGCAGTTCACCTCCCAGGAAGGACAATGTCCTAGCAGATGCTCTTAGCAGGATATCCCAGGGCCATCACGATGGACCCTAGATCCCCTAGTTTTGAAGGTGATTTTCTAGATGAGGCACTCCACAGATAGATCTTTTGCAGCCCCAGACAATCACCAACTTCCTTTGTTGCAGACCCCCGGTCTTGGGCTCAGTCACCCTGGATGCTCGGATTCTGAATTGGGAAGGGAAATTTCTGTATGCTTTCCCCCCTTCCCTCTCCTGTTCAAAGTGTTAGTCAAGATCAGGTCACAACCATGCAAAGTGATTCTGATTGCTCCAGACTGGGCCAGACAGCCCTGGTACCCACTGTTGCTGTCCTTAGCAGTCCACCTTCCCCTATCTCTTCCCAGGATTTACAACCTGTTGACATCCTCTCAGGGGAGGATTTGGTATCCGAACCTCAAGTCTCTCAATCTCAAGGCATGGCTCTTGAAGAGTTAGAGTTTGCTGATCTGCATCTTTCTCAAGGGTTCTGGATATCCATATGCTTCTCGAAAGCCTTCCACCAGAAAGACTTACAACTCCAAATGGAAAAGGTTCACTATTTGGTGCTCTATTATGCATATTTCTCCAGAATCTGCTGGGTTGCCACAGTTCTGGACTATATGGTCCATCTTAATGGCTTAGGACTTAGGCCAGCTACACTTAAAGTGCATTTGGCAGCTGTTTATGCCTTCTTGTCAGTAGGCAAACCTCTCCTCTGTCAGCCCATCCTGTGTTTTGTAAGTTCTTCAAGGATTGCTTGCACACCAATCCCCTTTAGGACCCTGCTCCTGCTTGGGACCTTAAAGTTTGCATTGCTCAGCTTATGCAACCACCCTTTGAGCCTTTGTCTTCCCAGAGCTTAAGTACTTGACTTGGAAACTGTGTTTTGTAGCCATACCTGTGCCAGGTGTATCAGTGAATTGCAAGCCCCGTCAGTGGAGCCTGATTTCATCTCTTACATAGAGGTAAAGTGGTCCTAAGAACTAACAGGAAGTTTTTGCCCAAGGTGGTTTCAGATTTCCACCTAATCAGTATATGTCTCTCCTGTTTTCTTCACTGACCATTCCTCTGGAGAGAGGAGGCTGCACAGCTTGGATGTTAAAGGGCCCTCAGCTACTACATAGAGTGCACCAAGGGTCACAGGTTTGAGTCCCTCCAGTTGTTCCTCACATATGGAGAGGTTGGTAAGGGCAACCTGCCACTAAGAGATCTATTGCCAGATGGATTGTCTCTGTATACACCTCCTGCTAAGGAGAAACTGGGTAGAACTCCACTCTCAGACCGAGGGCTCACTTTACTAGAGGTACAGTTAAGCCTCCTGGCTGCTGCCAGGATATTCCTCTCTTAGAAATTTGTCAAGCAGCCTCCTGGAAAACAGTCCATACATTCACCAAGCATTACTCTCTGGATATCCAGGCTAGGAGTGTTGCTCGATTTGGCACAGCAGTACTTCAGAACCTGTTTCCAAAGTAGGTTCTGTCCCTCCTCCATGGAGGTACTGCTTGGTAGTCCTGCGAGTCTGATTTTGAAAGCAGCACAAGGGAAGTCACAGAGTTTGGAACTGTTTGATTTTGAAAGCAGCACAAGGAAATCACAGAGTTTGGAACTGTCTGATTTTGAAAGCAGCACAAGGGAATCACAGAGTTTGAACTGTCTGATTTTGAAAGTAAGCACAAGGGAAATCACAGAGTTTGGAACTCAGTGCTTTGGCTTCAGAAGGAACTAGAAGGGGACAAGATCAGATCTACAGTACAGTAGCTTCTTGTTGTTTTACATTGTTTCTTGGATTCTACTTGGTAGAAGGTTTTTCTTTTCTTTCTTACTACTAAGGGGCTAGCAGGGTATTGTTTGGGGCTGTTGGAATTTTGAAACCTGTTTTGGTAGCTATAAGTGGGTTATTTGTTTGATTCATCGTGTGGCAGGCTGCATTTGTAAAGACCTATTTCTTCTGTTTTAAAACATAATTGGTGTGATTTAACTGGGTCTGTTTCTTTGAATTGGAGACATATTCTTCTAATTCCAAGCCTATTTGATGTTGTTGGTGAAGCTGTTTGAATTGGAGTCCTGTTTCTTTGGCAGCAAGCTTATTTTGGGGGCTTTGAGTAGAACTGTGATTCATTGTTGCTGGCTTCACTAGCTGCAAAGTTTTAGTGCAGAGTGGGAAGGGTGCTAATGGTCTGACCAGAGGCCTCAGCTACCTGATTGTTTCTGGAAGACTTGGGCTGGTCCCACCCTTGGTCCATTATTCCTTTTATACCAGGGGTTCTGACATCACTTCTCAAACAGGCAAAGGATATGCACCTGTCATAGCAAAAGTAGACATCCAGGAAAGGAACAGCAGCAAGTGAAGAGGTGACTGCTCTCTCTCAGTGGAAGGGAATAAATGCAAATCTAGGAGCTTTCATTATTACTTCTTGCATTGATATTGCATTGGGAAAGGAGGAGTAGGAGTTTGAAGAAGGTTGTGCAATGGCTACTTAAAGTCTGTTTTGAGTGTGGATAGGAAGGATAGGAATATAAAAGCAGTTGCTCAATATATCTAAACGTGTGCAACAAAGGAGGTAAGGAAATAAAGAAAATGTTTTGCACTGATAGAGGAGGGAGAGGGAGACTTGGGGGAGTGTTTGGTATCTTGCATCTGGAAGGGGTGGGGTCGCTGGTGGGCAACGACAGCAATGGGTAGGTGGTAGGCTGCAACAACTGGTGCACAATATCTTCTAAAATTGCCGGGAGTGGGAGGATGTTTAGTGTGCAACCACATAGAAAAACTTAGAAAGGAGATTGAGGGTCTGCAGGAGGAACTAAGACAGGCAAGGCAGATTGGGAGTGGGTTTAGCCCAATACTGGAGGGAGGAAGAAGGGGAGATGAGGGAGGGTGATTTAAGCCAACAGTGGTGAGGAGAGGGTCAGAAGAAGGGAAGCAGAGACAAAGGGGAACAGGCCAGGAAGAACAATTGCCGGGGAAACCAGGTCAGGAGACAAAAGACAAATGGAAGGAGGAGATAGGGACTTGTGAGGGGAGGTGAAGAAGTGGCAAAAGTCATGGAGTGGAAAGGAGAGAACAGGTTACTATGAAGAGAGAGGGAGTGGGCATTTGTGAAGGGCCTTCAGAAAATAGTTTTGCAGTGCTCGAGAGGAAGAAGGTGGAGGAGGGAAATGATGAAATTAGAGGAGTAATTGATAAATGCCTGGACCAAACTGGAGCGGGGGGAAGTTCTGCTGGGAGAATTGCAACAGGGGTAAAAGGGGGAAATAATGTGCAGGAGGAAGAAGAGGAGCTGGAAATGAGAGAGGGAGATGAATGGAAGCAAGCAGGGGGTAAGAGGGGTGGAATCTTAGTGCTGGGGGACTCAATACTAAGAGGAGTTAGGTGGGGTAGCAAGGAGGAGAGGCATAGTCGCATTTGGGTGGAGGCCATGCCAGGAATGACAGCGGAAAGGGTGGGACAGTCTGTTCTGAAATATGCTAGAAGGGGTAGGGACAAGCCTCATTTAATTATGCATCTTGGGACAAACGACCTGGCTGACAAGACAGTAGATACAGTCCAGAGGAGGTTTGAGGAACTAGCACAATTATGTGAGGGGGCAGGAAGATCAGCAACTTTTTCAGAGATACTTCCTGTGCCAAAGGCAAGCACAACAAGAAAGCTGAGAATAGAGGAATTTAACGGATGGCTAAGAACCTGGTGTTGTGCTAAAGGGTATGGGCTGTTGGGGGTGGGAGGGACCTGGGAGGACAGTAGTCTCTATGCCAAGGACAGACTACACTTGAGTGAGGAGGGAATGAAAGTGTTGAAACAGAGGATGGAGGAGTACATAGAGGAAGTTGGGAATTTAAACTAGGAGTGGGGGTGGCAGTTGGGGAAGAGATATGCAGAGACCACAGGTTGGGAAACCATATGAGCTAACCCCCCATAACAGTGACAAAGGACAAATGGCAAGTACTGTTGGTGATGCTAGGAAATGAGGGCAGGATGGGAGGGGTGGAAGGTGGTTACCCTTAATGCTAGGAGCCTTGGGAGGAAAACTGCAGAGTTACAGGTTCTCATGGCAGAGGGAGAGGTGGACATTGCAGTCATCACGAAACATGGGCCACCCAATACAATGATTGGGACCTGTCTGTACCAGGGTACAGATTATTTAGGGGACAGAGTGATTTGGAAAGGAGGGGGTGGCACTATATGTGAAGGAAGGACTGAAGTGTAAGGGAGGAAGGAGGAGGGTAGTACAGAGTCACTTTGGATGCAAATCCAGGATTCCAAGAATAGGATTTAGAATGGGAGTGGTGTACAGGCCACCATCTCAGACGGAGGAGTTAGGAACTAGCGGACAGATCAGGAGGACCTCGAGAAGGGTAGTGTGGTGATTGTGGGGGATTTCAACATGCCAGGAGTGGACTGGAGCACCCCAACAACCAGGAACAGAAGGAGCAGGTACTGCTGGATGCCTCCAGGACAGCTTCCTGCTGCAATGGTCAGTGAACCAACCAGGTTAGGAAATACCCTTGACCTTGTGCTGGCAAATGGGGACTTTGTGAGAGAACTTACAGTGGAGGAACCGCTGTCAGGGAGTGACCACCGCTCAGTATGGCTCACACTGGATATGGGCAAGGAAGGAGTGGAATCTGGCACAATAGTGCTGGACTTCAGGAGGGCCGACTTTGGGAGGATGGCGGAAGTGGTAAAAGGGTACCTGGCCAGAATTCAATCTAGTATGGACACTAACCAGAGGTGGGAGCTCATAAAGCTGGGGATAGTGGAGGCAACCAAAACCTGCTGCAAAGCCCAGAGCAAGAAGGCTAGGGCTAAGAAACCGATCTGGTTGAGCAAGGAGGTCATGGAAAAGGTAAGGAGGAAAAGAGCTGCCTTTAGGAAGTACAAGAAAACAGAGGGGGGAGGACAGGGAGGAGTACTTGACAGAATCGAAGGAGGTGACAAGGGCAGTAAGGGGAGCCAAAGCATCTACGGAACTCAGGCTGGCACAAGGCATTAAGAAGGGGGAGAAGGACTTCTTTAAGTACATCAGGGAGAAAAGGAGCTGTAAGGACCACATAGTAAGGATTAGGAAGGGAGGGTTGGGTGGAAGCAGGGTGCGATAAGGTGGAAGCACTAAATGAGTACTTCTGCTCAGTATTTAATAAAGAGAAGAGGGGGGTGACACCCAAGGTGGGAGAAATGGCAGAAGCAGGGGGGGAAGTGGTGACAAATGGGGAAATCATGGAGAGCAGAGTTCGAGAGGGTTTGAAAGCACTGAGGGTGGACAAGGCGCCAGGCCCAGATGGCATCCACCCCAGGGTACTGAAGGAGCTGGCAGAGGTCCTTGCAGGACCTTTGGCAGTCCTATTTAATGCCTCACTACATTCGGGGGGTTTACCTCAGGACTGGAGGATGGCTGATGTGGTGCCCCTCCACAAGAGTGGCCCCAAAGATGAACTGGGAAACTACAGAGCAGTGAGCCTCACATCCATCGTGGGTAAGCTAATGGAGACTATCCTGAAGGAGAGGCTGGTGGCCCTCCTAGAGGCCAAAGGACTACAGGACAGCAGACAGCATGGCTCCATACGGGGCAGATCCTGCCAGACCAACCTGGTTGAGTTCTATGACTGGGTAACTAGGCAACTGGACAGGGGCCATGCAGTGGATGTCCTGTATCTGGACTTCAGTAAGGCATTCGACTCAGTGCCACATAGAAGGCTGGGCAGGAAGTTAGTAGGCACAGGGGCAGGTGCAAAGCTGGTGAGATGGGTAGGAAACTGGCTGCAGGTAAGGCAACAGAGGGTGGTGGTGGGTGGGGAGCTCTCACACCCAAGGGCAGTGACGAGCGGTGTTCCACAGGGCTCAGTGTTGGGACCAGTGTTGTTTGGGATATTCATTGCAGACTTATTATGGGACATCAAGAGCAAGATCAGTCTGTTTGCTGATGATACCAAGGTAGGCGCGGTGGTGGATGACCTAGGTGGATGGCAGGGGTTGCAGGATGATCTAGCAAAGCTTGAAACCTGTTCAGACACCTGGCAACTGGGCTTTAATGCCAAAAAGTGCAAGATGCTGCATTTTGGGATGAAGAACCCAAGGAGGAGTTACCAGTTAGGGGGAGCGCAGCTAGCCCAGACAGAGGAGGAGAAGGATCTGGGTGTGCTCATTACAGGGTCAATGAACAACTCGGCACAATGAAGGAAGGCAGCTGCAAAGGCCAACAAAATGCTGGGTTGTATTGCAAGGGGTATATCCTCGAGGAGGAAGAGGTGATTCTGCCACTGTATAGGTCATTAGTTAGACCACACCTGGAGTACTGCGTCCGTTTCTGAAGAGGGACATTAAGTTACTGGAGGGGGTGCAGGGCAGAGCGACAAAGATGATCAAGGGGCTGGGGGCCTTATCATACGAGAGGAGGTTGAAGGAGTTGAACATGTACTCACTGGAGGAGAGGAGAGACAGGGGTGACATGATTGAAACCTTTAAATACATGAAAGGATAAACAAGACGGTACAGAGGGGCTGTTCAAAGTAAGGAAGGAGGGCCACCAGGGGCCGTGATATGAGACTGGAGCGAGGAAGGTTCAGGAGGAGATGAGGAGACAATTTTACAGAGAGGGTGGTGGCTGGGTGGAATGCGTTACCTGCTGAAGTGGTATGCAGTAGAACAGTGGACTGCTTCAAACGAGGATAGGACAGGACAAGGGGGAGGGTTAATGAAGGGGAAGGGTGGAAGGGAGGGGCAGCTGCAGAATAAGGGGTGCTAGCTGCACATTCGAGCAGACTTGATAGACCTCTAGGCCTTTATCTGCTGGCAAATTTTGTTTGTTTGTATGTTCGTATCGTCAGAATACAGCAAGACTTCATGTTGTTTGAAAAAGAAATTACTCACCTTAGTAATGTTGTTTCTTCTAATGGAGTCTTGCTGTATTCTGACCTCCCCCCCCGCCTCCCCTCTCAGAACCTGGTTTTTGGGATGTGGGTGAGCAGGAGCAGTGTTGGCACCCTAGGGGTGCCCCTTTTCACCCTCCTTTACTTTGGGTGTGTGTTGTGTTTTGTTTTTTGGGTTTCCTGACTTAAATCTTTGCTTTGAAACCAAAAAAAAAAAAACCATTTTTAATAAAATCAGTTGCCAGTTGGCTAGTGTGAGTTTTACAGTTTTCACACAGAACTTCTAGTGAGTATTGCTTATAAAGATCTGACGGTTGGAGTTTAAACAACAGCAGACAGGGGCTTCAACCAAGCTTGCGCTGAACGTTCCATGCTGGCCATGGAAAGTTAGCTCTTTGTTCTCCAGGGCAGTTGAAAGGCAGAACCTAACTGCAATAGTCAGAATACAGCAAGAGTCCATTAGAAGAAACAACATTACTAAGGTGAGTAATTTTTTCTTCTTTCCCAGCCAACAAGTGACCAGACGAAATGCTGAACGCTGAGAACCAACGGTCGACCAACACGACCATGTGACAAAGCAAAATGATTTGCAGCTTTTTTAAGCTACAAAAAAGACTTATCCAGAGAGTATATATTAAAATAACAGAAGTTTCATTCAGGAAAACTTCTGAAAAGCTTAGTTAAAACTTTTTAGCAGTTGACAAACAATGGGAGGTCCAGAGTCGGCAGCGGAGCAGCCCTGTGGCCATCTTGCTGCTCCGCCCCCTCAAGGAGGAAAGTAGCGATAGTACAAGGTGTTCTTGTAACTTAGCAAGGGTAGGAAGCAGAGAGATGGGATGATAGTTACCTGGAGAGGATGGATCACCACACCTTTAGGGATAGAAATGACTGTAGTCTGTTCTAACCTCAGGAATTCTTCAATATTCTTAACTCTTGCAGTCAGCCTCCAGCATTGAACTCCCCCGGAGAAAATGGAACATATGCAAATGATGGAACACTCATTGTCTCGTGTCACCATTCAAACTGCTGCATTTTATAATGCTCAGATTTCATTCTCCGCCTGCCTAGTCAAGATGCCTCGGAAACACCTCCTCAGAAGTCTGTGAAATTTGTTTTTTCGTGAAAAAACAAGTAAACTTTTAATTTTATTTCATCTGCTGCCTTTACTTTCTTTTAGTATATTTTAGCACTAGTTTAGTTGTGATTTTAAGTTCGGTTTGTGGTTCCTCTTCAATTGTGAAAAAACATTTAAGGAACCATCATTGTTATTTCTTATTTTATTTTTACAAAGTTCCTATTTGTTCCAGATCTTTATTGTTAATTTTTTCTTTATTTCTAGTTTGGTCAGTGGTTCAGGAACCGACTGCTAAACCTTGAGTGGTTTTAAAGTACTGGTGTAAAATTTAAATTCTTTTAAATTTACTGGTGTAAGATCCGGTTTAAATCAACCCTGTCTCTGTTTTTTCTTAAATAATGTCAGAGAGACCTACAAAGAAAACAGGCCCCACTGGTTTTAAAAATTGCACTAAGTGTGGGGACGTTTTTGCAAAGGCTGATAAGCACGAACTGTGCTTGGTTTGTCTGGATGAATCGCAATTTACTTCTGATTGTGAAATCTGTAAAACCTTCCCTGCAAAAACTATTAAAAAATGGGTCTCGAGATTAAGGAAAAAGATGGCATCCCGACCGGTTCTGGGGGATCAGGGCTCTGACCAGTCCAGTCCTCCTCCTTACACTAAAACTAAAGAAAAGGAACCAACTCATTCTAAGAAAGGGGAGCTATCAAACCAAAAATGGACTGAAGAACTGGCTGACGAACCGGTTCCGGCCAAGAAAAAGCACAAACTTAAGCATAAAGAACCTCTGGCTGAAGAGGCAAATGAGACTTCTGCTCAGACACCTTCCATACCTTGCTTTGAGGAGGTTGCTCAGACTTTGCAGGTTCTTCAAGCCCTGGAGACAGCCACTAACCAGGGGCTTTTACCAGTTTCAGGTACTATGGTTCTGGTTCCTTTAGCGATTCCGCAACTGTCAACTGTCCCAGTTCTGGGTTCAGTTCCTGTCATGCAGGATCCGAACTTTGAATTGTATGACGAGGACGAAGATGATGGTGAAGGGAAGCCTATTGAGCCTGAGCTGTCCCCAGATCATGAATTTGATACCCCTCCTCGCTTGTCAGAGGATAACTCTTCCCATTTCACTTCTGTTAAATAGTTGAAGCAGTGGGCATCACTACCAATGAAGCGGTAGAGGATGAGGAGGCTGATTTTTTTTTTTAAGAGATGATGGGCCTGGCACCAGCCAAACGGTTGTTGCTGCCACTAAACAAATCCTTAAACAAGCAGGTGTTAAAGATTCTGGAGACTTCTAATTCCATTCCACCTGTAGACAAAAAGGCTGATAAAAAGTATCTGCTGGAGAGGTCAGGTGCTGAATTCTTATTTTCACACCCTGACCATCGGGCAGTTGTGCAAGCTGCAATCTGTGAGAGGGACAGGGTGCCCATAGCTTCACACCCACCAGAGAGAGAGACTCTAGAAAAATGGATAGTATGGTCAAAAAGGACTATCCGGAAGCATCTCTGGCCATAAGACAAGCTAATTCCATGGCTTACGCAGCTCAGTACCAGAAAACTCTCTGGCAGTCTGTCCTAGCTCTGGCAGACAAGCCCACAGCAGAAATGGCTGCGGATTTGGCTGAAAAAGACAGATGTGGTTTGGAGGCCACAAAATATGAATTCCACATGGCAGTAGATGCCAGTGATAATGCTTCTAGGTGGATGACCCTCACTGTGGCCCTAAGGAGGTTTGCATGGCTGAGGGCCACAACCTGACACAGGATACCCAGACAAAGGCTAAGGATTTCCCCTGTGAGAACAATTCTCTATCTGGGGATAAAACAGAGTCCTACATGAAAAAGGTGGATGAGTATAAAACCACCTATAAGCCTTCAACCTCTTATAGGCCGTACGGAAGAGAAGGTGGAGGTAGGGCAGCTTACAGCAGACCCTTCTTTCAAGCTCAGGCAGCTCCTCAGTATCCACAGCAGGGATACTTTAGGGACAGAGGCAGAAGAGGCTCCAGGTGAGGGACTCAAGCTAACCAGGCTCAGTCCCAGCCTAAGCAGAATTTCTGACTTGCCTGTCAGGGTCGCCTCCCCACTACCAGTAGGGGGGCAGGCTCACTCACTATTTCCAGGCTTCGAGAAACATCACCATAGGCAGGTGGGTCCTGGAAGTAGTGAGTCAGGGCCTAGTCCTCGCTTCAAAGCCCTCCCCAAGCTAAGGTCAAAAGCATTCAGGCCAGCTTCCCCTTCAGAAAAAAAACATCTGGAGGCAGAAGTTGTAAATCTTCTGAATTCAAGGGCAGTGGAACCAGTTCCGTTACTGCAAAGGGGAAAGGGATTTTACTCAAAGTACTTTGTGACCTTGAAGAAAAATGGGGAGTGGCGACCCATTCTGGATCTGCGAGTCCTAAGCAGGCACCTTGCAAAGCCAAAGTTCAGGATGGTAACTCTAGCTATGATTTTGCCCACTCTCCAAAAAGGAGACTGGCTAGCATTTCTGGATCTAAAAAGAGGCATACTTCCACATCCCCATAAGAGAGTCCCATGGAAAGTACTTCAGGTTTAGACTACCTTCAGGTCATTCCCAGCTCTCAGCAATTCCATTCGACCTTACTTGAGCCCCCAGGGCATTCACAAAATGCCTGGCAGTAGTGGTGTCTTACCTTAGAAGGCAGGGTATCACAGTATCCCCCTATCTGGACGACTGGCTAGTGGTGGGGAGATCACCACAACAAGTCATAGATGCCCTGAAAACCACCCAGGACCTTCTGGAGACCCTGGGGTTCCTAATCAGCACCAAGAAGTTGGTCCTTCAACCAGTTCGAGTGTTGCATTTCATAGGTTCGAAGCTAGATACCATAAGGGGAAGAGCCTTTCTTCCTCAGGAAAGGGTTTACAGCATCCTTCAGTTAGCCGGCACTTTCAAACTAAATGTACCAAGGCTAGCAAGGCACTTTCTGCATATTTTGGGACACATGGCTGCAGCCACAGGCACAGTCTCAGGGGCCAGGTTTCAGATGAGGGACATCCAGTTCCACCTCAGAGCACACTGGTGTCAAAAGAAAGATCAGCTCTCAAAGTTGATACAAGTAACAGGAACGCAGTTATAGGCCTTACAGTGGTGGCAAGAAGGGGACAGCCTCAGAGAAGGTGTCCCATTTCAGCAGGAGCCTCCCTCCGTAGTACTCGCCACAGATGCTTCACTCCTGGGTTGGGGCGCACACCTGGGAAAACACACTGTGCATGGCACTTTGTCCGCACAGGAGTTGCTCCAGCACATAAATCTGCTGGAGCTCAGGGCAGTTCTCCTGGCACTGCAAGGTTTTGCTTCCCTGGTACAGGGCAAGGTGGTGCAGGTCAGAGCAGACAATACCACCACAGTGTGTTACATCAACAAGCAAGGAGGCACAAGATCCAGCCCTTTGTGCACAGAGGCAATGAAAGTGTGGAGCGTGGCTTACTTTCTTCAGGTGTCCTTGGTAGCCATTCATCTACCAGGAAAGGACAACACCTTAGCAGCTGCACGCATCAGAATCAACCAAAACCACCACAAGTGGACTCTAAACAGACAGGTGCTGGAGGTGGTGTTCAGGAGATGGGGTACTTCAGAGGTGGCTCTCTTTGCTTCCCAGGAGAACCATTAGTTACCCAAATTGTGCTGCAGGCCCCCAGTGAAAGGGACAGTACCCCTGGATGCCCTGGCAGGGGTAGAATTTAAGAAAAAAAAGGGGTACTTTTGGCGGAATACCAGATGAAGACTTTTGGTATCCCGCCTTGAAATCTGGTATTCCATCAAAATTCAAAGGATTGTTATGGGATTTTATGATTTTTAAAGCTAGAATGCAGAAAAAAATAAAGATAAAAAAAAAAAAACATGTCTGTTGTCTCTTTTTTTTGGGAGGGTTATCACAGCTAATTGTTTTTCTAGGATCATGGATATATTGTTCTATTAACTCTGATTGGCATGTCCCTTTTCCCTTTAAATCTTGCCGGATGGTCTGAAAGCTGGCTCTTCCCAGCCACGCGGGTGGTATATCCCTCAGCTCCGCCCCTTGACGCCAGATCTTCCTTTCCGCTGGAAGATTCAGATTCCCTCCTTATCGCTGCTGCGTCGAGTAGGCCCTGGCGAACAAATCCTCAGATTTACGTAAAATAAAACTCATTTGAGTTTCTCTACATCATTTTGCGATCGCGACCATGATGGAGGACAAGTCCTCACCCGAGTTCCACCGGTGCCCTTACGGGCAGATGTCTCGCACCGACCTGCATGCCTCGTGCATCTACTGCCTGGGCCGTGCCCATGACACCCAAGCTTGCGACATTTGTCGCGTGTTCCAGCCTAATGTCCTGGATAATCATCTCGCATGACTTCAGCTCAGCCAACTGGAAAAACGGAACCCGCCAGTCAAATCGAAAGAAGCCCACTGGGCAGTCTCCGTGGCTGCAGGGTCTGCTGATCAACTACAGCAGATGAAGGCTTTCGAGGAGGAGGTGGCTCATGCCACTGATTGGTCCTCTTCTGCGTCGGTCTTCGTCCCCCTCAAACTGGGCTCCACTTTTTCAGGCTCCTTCAAGGAGTTGTGCCACTCTCTTCCAACCAAGGGAGAGGGCCCTTCGGGCATGCACGTCTCCCGTTCCCGTAAGAAGGACAAGGAGTCGAAAGAAGAGTCGTCTCATCAACGACATTCTTGGGATCGAGAGACGTCTCGTTCCCAGGAATTTGATGTCTTGACTTCGGTCGAGATTGTGGCCTTGGCCGCTGGCTTCACGGTACCCCCATCAGGCTAGTCGGCCAAGACGCGGGACGACGACCCAGTCGAAATTATAATCGACCCTGTTGATCTGTTGTTACGAACATATGAAATTTGCCAGCAGATAAAGGCCTAGAGGTCTATCAAGTCTGCTCGAATGTGCAGCTAGCACCCTATTCTGCAGCTGCCCTCCCTTCCACCCTTTCCTTCATTGACCCTCCCCCTTGTCCTGTCCCATCTCCTTTTGAAGCAGTCCACTGTTCTACTGGATACCACTTCTGCAGGTAACGCATTCCACCCAGCCACCACCCTCTCTGTAAAAAAGTGTCTCCTCATCTCCCTCCTGAACCTTCCTCCCTCCAGTCTCATATCATGGCCCCTGGTGTCCCTCCCCTCCCTTGCTTTGAACAGTCCCTCTGTACCTGTCTTGTTTATTCCTTTCATGTACTTAAAAGTTTTCAATCTTGTCCCCTGTCCCTCTTCTCCTCCAGTGAGTACATGTTCAACTCCCTCAGCCTCCTTTCGTATGATAAGTTCCCCAGCCCCTTGATCATCTTTGTTGCCCTGCGCTGCACCCCCTCCAGTAACTTAATGTCCCTCTTCAGATACGGGCGCCAGTACTGCACGCAGTACTCCAGGTGCGGTCTAACTAATGACCTATACAGTGGCAGAATCACCTCCTCCCTCCTCGAGGATATACCCTTTGCAGTACAACCCAGCATTTTGTTAGCCTTTGCAGCTGCCTTCCTACATTGTGCCGAGTTGTTCATTGACCCTGTAATGAGCACCCCCAGATCCTTCTCCTCTGTCTGGGCTAGCTGCACTCCCCCCAGCTGGTAACTCCTCCTTGGGTTCTTCATTCCAAAATGCAGCACCCTGCATTTTTGGCATTAAACCCCAGTTGCCAGGTGTCTGACCAGGTTTCAGGCTTTGCCAGATCATCCTGCCGCCCCCTAGGTCATTCACCACTGCTCCTACCTTGGTATCATCAGTAAACAGACTGATCTTGCTGTTGATGTCCAATGATATATCTGCAATGAATATCCCAAACAACACTGGTCCCAACACCGAGCCCTGTGGAACACCGCTCGTCACTACCCTTGGGTGTGAGAGCTCCCCACCCACCACCACCCTCTTTTGCCTTCCCTGAAGCCAGGTCCCTACCCATCTCACCAGCTTTCACCTGCCCCTGTGCCTACTAACTTACTTCCCAGCCTTCCATGCGGCACCGAGTCGAATGCCTTACTGAAGTCCAGATACAGGACATCCACTGCATGGCCCCTGTTCAGCTGCCTAGTTACCCAGTCATAGAACTCCACCAGGTTGGTCTGGCAGGATCTGCCCCATATGGAGCCATGCTGTCTGCTGTCCTGTAGTCCTTTGGCCTCTAGGAGGGCCACCAGCCTCTCCTTCAGGATAGTCTCCATTAGCTTACCCACGATGGATGTGAGGCTCACTGGTCTGTAGTTTCCCAGTTCATCCTTGGGGCCACTCTTGTAGAGGGGCACCACATGAGCCATCCTCCAGTCCTGAGGTACACACCCCGAATGTAGTGAGGCATTAAATAGGTCCGCCAAAGGTCCTGCAAGGACCTCTGCCAGCTCCTTCAGTACCCTGGGGTGGATGCCATCTGGGCCTGGCGCCTTATCCACCCTCAGTGCCTTCAAACCCTCTCAAACTCTGCCCTCCATGATTTCCCTGTCACCCCCTCCCCCGTTTCTGCCATTTCTTCCCCTTTGGGTGTCACCCCCTCTTCTCTTTAGTAAATACTGAGCAGAAGTACTCATTTAATGCTTCTGCCTTATCGCACCCTGCTTCCACCCAACCCCTCCTTCCCAATCCTTACTATGTGGTTCTTACAGCTCCTTTTCTCCCTGATGTACCTAAAGAAGTCCTTCTCCCCCTTCTTAATGCCTTGTGCCAGCCTGAGTTCCATAGATGCCTTGGCTCCCCTTACTGCCCTTGTCACCTCCTTCGATTCTGTCAAGTACTCCTCCCTGTCCTCCCCTCTCCCTGTTTTCTTGTACTTCCTAAAGGCAGCTCTTTTCCTCCTTACCTTTTCCATGACCTCCTTGCTCAACCAGCTCGGTTTCTTAGCCCTAGCCTTCTTGCTCTGGGCCTTGCAGCAGGTTTTGGTTGCCTCCACTATCCCCAGCTTTATGAGCTCCCACCTCTGGTTAGTGTCCATACTAGATTGAATTCTTGCCAGGTACCCTTTTACCACTTCCCCCATCCTCCCAAAGTCGGCCCTGCTGAAGTCCAGCACTCTTGTGCCAGATTCCTCTCCTCCCTTGCCCATATCCAATGTGAGCCATACTGAGTGGTGGTCACTCCTGACAGCAGTTCCTCCACTGTAAGTTCTCTCACAAAGTCCCCATTTGCCAGCACAAGGTCAAGGGTATTCCCTAACCTGGTTGGTTCACTGACCATTTGCAGCAGGAAGCTGTCCTGGAAGGCATCCAGCAGTACCTGCTCCCTTCTGTTCCTGGTTGTTGGGGTACTCCAGTCCACTCCTGGCATGTTGAAGTCCCCCACAATCACCACACTACCCTTCTCGCAGGTCCTCCTGATCTGTCTGCTAGTTCCCTGTCTGACTCCTCCATCTGAGATGGCGGCCTGTACACCGCTCCCATTCTAAGAATCCTATTATTGGAATCCTGGATTTGCATCCAAAGTGACTCCCCTCTTCCCCTTCCTCCCTTACACACTTCAGTCCTCCCTTCACATATAGTACCACACCACCTCCTTTCCCAATCACCCTGTCCCTACGAAATAACCTGTACCCTGGTACAGACAGGTCCCAGTCCTGGGTGGCCCATGTTTCTGTGATGGCTGCAATGTCCACCTCTCCCTCTGCCATGAGCACCTGTAACTCTGCAGTTTTCCTCCCAAGGCTGCTAGCATTAAGGGTAACCACCTTCCACCCTTTTCCCATCCTGCCCTCCTTTACTAGCATCACCAATAGTACTTGCCATTTGTCCTTTGTCACCGTTATGGGGGGTAAGCTCATATGGTTTCCCAACCTGTGGTCTCTACATGTCTCTTGCCCAATTGCCACCCCTAGTTTAAATTCCCTACTTCCCCTATGTACTCCTCCATCCTCTGTTTCAACACTTTGTTTCCCTCACTCAAGTGTAGTCTGTCCTTGGCATAGAGACTACTGTCCTCCCAGGTCCTCCCCCCCCCCCCAACAGACCATACCCTTTAGCACAACACCAGGTTCAAACAACATGAAGTCTTGCTATATTATGACAATTGCAGTTTGTCCCACCATTAGAACTGCCCCGGAGGCGAAAGAGTTAACTACCATTCTAAGAATGGAGTTTAGAGCGCGAGCTCGGTTAGAGAAGCTCTGTCTGGATAATTTCAAACTGAAACTGTCAGATTCTTTACTCCGCCTCACTGAACAGTCGCTCCGGAGATTTCTCCTACTGCTCGGTTCATTTCTCGGTTTAAACAGTATTTTCTCGGTTAAATTCAACCTCGAGTATTATTATTTTAACCGCAAACCGATCGGTTCAAGCTCTGTCTGTGGTATTGTAAGTAATAGACAGGTTTTATTTCTGTGTGGAACTTGTAAATGTTTATCGGTTCAGTTCGAACCGATCAGGTTGTTAAAACTTTAAGAATAAGCATTTTAAAAGATTTTAGAGTGCGGTTCCCAGTTCTTATCGGTTCTAAAAAAACAGGATTTCATTACGGTTTTTCCACGACCCGTGACACGGTTGGGAACCGATAAGGGTGTCTTGCCTGGCACTGCCGTTAAAAGGGCAAGTTTCTTGGTTAGGCTGGCATTATGTCTGAAAACCAAAAGAAAAACCGGCCCACTGGGTTTCAACACTGTAGTGTCTGTGGGAAGCCTTTGCCAAGGCTGACCCACACACCATGTGTTTATTGTCTGGGGTTTGACCACCTCAATTCAGACTGCCAGATTTGTAAAATTTCCCTGCAGCCACCCTGGATAAGAGGTGGGCAGGCTCAGGGAGCAGAGGCCAAAAGTCCGCTGAACCGGATGGCCAGCCGGTTGGTGCCAACCGAACGGAGGGTACCCTCTGACCAGGCGAGACTTCCTCGGGCAAGCGTAAAGCTGGCTCTGAGGAGCCAGTTCCAGCAAAGAAAACTAAAAATCAGCAGGTATGGAGTCCAAAATTCCTTCTCCAACTGCTGCAGAAATTCAAAAAGCTATACAAATTGTACAGTCACTTTTCTCGGTTCCGTCCGAACCGCCACTGTCTGGTAAAAGGTCGGTTGGCGGTTCCACCGGTTCAAGAATATGATATTGGAGATTTTATGAACCAGAGGAGGGGAGGAGGATTATGAACAATGTGAATGTGACTTTGAGAGTCTGGATGTGCCATTGAACGGACATCTCCCCAGACAGACCTTTAGAATCCCCCATGCTTTCTGAGTCCCCTTCTCATTTTCTGTTTTATAAAAAGGTTGCTGGAACCCTCCAGCTCCCATTAGAAGAAGCTGTGGATGAGCAAGAGGAACCTGATTTTGTGGAAATGATGGATATCCCAGAGTCTAGGAGATTATCTATCCCCTTACATAAATCTTTTAGGAAACAAACAATAAAAATTCTAAAAGCTCCTAATTCTGTGCCTCCTGTTGACAAAAAGATGGACAGGAGGTACACTTTGTCAGGTCCTGATACAGACTTTCTTTCACAGCAATGCAGTCATGTTGGGGTAGTTCAGGCTGCAGCCTGTGATAAAGCTAACATTCCCCTGGCTTCACATCCTCCTGACAAGGACTCCAGGAAGATTGATGCCATGGCTAAAAAACAATACATGGCAGCGTCCTTGGGACTCAGACAAGCAAATTACATGGCTTATGTGGCAAGATACCAAAAATCTAGATGGGACACTGTCATGGCTTTGGCCAAACAGGCCCCTGGCCAGCTGCCAAGGAGCTGGAGCAGGTGGCTGCTGATGGTATTGAGGCATCAAGGTGCAATTCCATGCTGCTGTGGATTCTAATGATGTATCCTCTAGAGTCATGGCTACATCTGTGGCCTTTCGTGGATTAGCTTGGCTCAGGTGTACTAATTTGTCGGGATACCCAGACTAAGGCTATGGATTTTCCTGTGGTGGGAATTCTCTGTTTGGGGAGCAGACGAGAATTACATGAAGAAAATGGATGAATACAGAACAACTTATAGGAGTGCACAAGCCAAGGAGCGCAAGCCACTCCTCAGAAGCAGACCCCAGGGGTAGAGGTAGGCCCTTTCACAGGCCTTTTACCAAACCCAGGCTCTTCTGCTTATGCTCAGAGGGGGTTCTTCAGAGGCAGAGGCAGACGGGGTGCAAGTAGGTCTGCTCCCACCCCTCAGCCTAAAGCCCCTGCCAAACAGGCACCCTGATGGGGTGCCCAGGGCCGGTTCTCCATTACCTGTAGGGGGCAGGCTGGCTTACTTCGTTCAGGACTGGGAGTCTCTGACATCAGACAAATGGGTCCTGGAAGTAGTAAGCCAGGGTCTGGTTCTCAGCTTCAAAACATTTCCAAAGATGAGAGCCAGATTTTTTCCACCTGCAAACCCTCTAGAGACCTTTACCTTAGAAACAGAAGTCTCAACCCTCCTAGCTCTCAGAGCTGTGGAAAGGGTTTCCCCCCTACACCAGGGCAAGGGTCTGTACTCCGTACTTCCTTACCCCAAAAAAGACTGGAGAATGGCGGCCCATTTTAGACCTAAGATATCTGAACAAGCACCTTTTGAAACCAAAGTTCAAAATGGTGACTCTGGCAATGATTTTACCTTCTCTAAGGCCAGGACTGGCTAGCTTCCTGGACCTCAAGGATGCCTATTTCCATGTTCTAATCAGAAGCTCCCACCGAAGTACCTCAGATTCGAACTGCCCTCAGGTCATTACCAGTTCAGAGCAATGCCCTTCGGCCTCACCTCTGCCCCAAGGGTATTCACAAAATGTCTGGCAGTAGCAGTTGCTCATTTAAGAAGGCAAAGGATTGCTCTTTCTTTATCCTAGACGACTGGCTCATTGTAGGCCAGTCTCAGAACAGGTCAAATCACACCTGCAAGTTACCCAGCAGCTGCTCACCTCTCTGGGCTTCCTGCTCAATCTTCCAAAGTCAGTTCTGGAACCTGTTCAGGTACTCACCTTCATAGGTGCAGAATTGGACACAAAGCAGGCCAGAGCCTTCCCTACCCTAGAGAGGGTAAGGAACCTAGTGTCTGGCCTCCTCCTTCACTCTGCAGGTCTCTCGACCAGCAAGGCACTTCTTACAGCTCCTAGGACACATGGCTGCTTCCACAGCTGTAGTGCAAGGAGCAGGTTTCAGATGAGGACATTCAGTTTCACTTGAGAGCTTTTTGGTCCCAGAGAAAGATCCCTTTCAAGTTGATCCCAGTGACTCGAACCTGATCCAGGCCCTTCAGTGGTGGCAGGATCAGAGCAATTTAAGACTAGGGGTCCCTCTCATCCCTCTATCTCATTCCTTGACCCTCACTACGGATGCATCCCTTCTGGGATGGGGAGCTCACATGAGGACCTCTCCACCCAGGGTTGTGGTCCCTCAGGAATCTCTGCTCACATCAATTTACTGGAACTCAGAGCTGTCTTTCTAGCACTTCAAGTGTTTTCTGCATCTGTTCAGAACAAAGTGGTACAAGTCAGAACAGACAACACCACCACAATGTGGTACATCAACAAACAAGGGGCACTTGGTCTTGACCTTGTGCACCGAAGCAATGAAGCTGTGGTCTCTGGCTTATTCCTGAACACTTTCCTCATGGCAGTTCACCTCCCAGGAAAAGGACAATGTCCTGGCAGATGCTCTCAGCAGGATTTCCCAGGGCCATCGAATGGTCACTGGATCCCCAAGTACTGGGGATATTTTTGCCAGATGGGGCACCCCTCAGATAGATCTTTTCAGCCCCAGACAATCACCAACTTCCACTGTTTTGTTGCAGGCCCCAGTGATGGGCTCAGTCCTCTGGATGCCTTTCTCCTAGATTGGGAGGGAAGTTTCTATGCCTTCCCCTTCCTCTCCTATTCAAGGTGCTAGTCAAAATCAGGTCCCAGCCTTGCAGGATGATTATGATTGCTCCAGATTGGGCCAGGCAGCCCTGGTACCCACTCCTTCTGTCCTTAGCAGTCCATCTTCCCTGTGCCTCCCCAGGAGCACAATCTGTTATCTTGTGCCCAGGGAGAGTTTGGTATCCAGATCTCAATCCTCAACCTCAAGGCCTGGTTCTTGAGGAGTTAGAGTTGCTGACCTACACCTTTCTCAAGGTGTTCTTGACATCCTGAAGGCTTCTAGGAAGCCTTCCACTAGGGCTACTTATAATTCTAAATGGAAAGGTTTTCCATCTGGTGTTCAGGAAGCATATTTCCCGGAATCTGCTGATTTGCCCATTGTTTTGGACTATATGGTCCATCTTAATTCTTTGGGCCTGAGACCAGCTACCCTGAAAGTACATTTGGCAGCTGTCTCTGCTTTTATTTCAGCAGGAAAGCCTCTTCCTTTCCACTCACCCTGTATTTTCCAAGTTTTCAAGGGATTACTTCATACTAATCCACCTTTCAGGGACCCGCCCCTGCCTGGATCTTAATGTTTGCATTGCTCAGTTGATGCAACACCTTTGAACCTCTGTCTTCTGCAGAGCTCAAGTATTTGACTTGGAAAACTGTTTTCTAGTAGCCATCACTTCTGCCAGGCGCATAAGTGAGTTACAAGCCTTGTCAGTGGAGACTGACTTTATTTCCTTTCACAGGGATAAAGTAGTCCTTAGGACTAACAGGAAGTTTTGCCTAAGGTGGTTTCAGACTTCCATCTTAACCAATCTATCTCCTTCCAGTGTTCTTCACTGACCATTCCTCCTCTGGTGAGAGGAGGCTGCACAGTTTAGATGTTAAGAGGCCCTTAGTTACTATAGAGCGACTCAAGGGTCATAGGTTCAATCCTCCAATTTTTCTCACTTATGGTGAGGTTGGGAAAGGTAAACCGCCACTAAGAGATCCATTGCCAGGTGGATTGTCTCTTGTATCCAATTTTGTTATCAAAAACTGGGAAAGGTTCCCCTTCAGGCCTGAGGGCTCACTCTACCAGAGGTACAGCTGCGTCTCTAGCTGCTGCCAGAGACATCCCTATTTTAGAGATATGTCAAGCAGCTACCTGGAAAACGGTACACTTTCACTAAGCATTACTCCTTGGATATCCAGGCCAGGAGGGATGCTAGATTTAACATAAGCCGTGCTTCAGAGCCTATTCCTAAGTAGGTTCTGTCCCTCCTCCATGGAGGTACTGCTGTGTATTCTGCAATTGTCATAATATAGCAAGACTTCATGTTGTTTGAAGAAAAATTACTCACCTTAGTAATGTTGTTTTTCTAATGAGTCTTGCTATATTATGACCTCCCAGCCTGCCCTCTCAGAACTTCTACTTGGGTATGGGGTGGGCAGTCCAGTGTGGCACGGTTATACCCATTATATGTTTTCACCCTTCTTGGGGTTTAGGGTGTGGTGTTTTATTTTACCTTATTTTATTATTTTCTGGTTCCCTGACTTGAGTCTTTGTGTTGGGACCAGGAATATGTGTTAATATTTAGGTAGCCAGTTGGCTGGTTGTTAAGTAAAGATCTGACAGTTTCAGTTTGAAATGATCCAGACAGAGCTTCTCTAACCGAGCTAGGCTCTAAACTCCATTCTTAGAATGGTAGTTAACTCTTTCACCTCCGGGGCAGTTCTAATGGTGGGACAAACTGCAATTGTCATAATATAGCAAGACTCCATTAGAAGAAACAACATTACTAAGGTGAGTAATTTTTTCTTCTTAGCCATCTGTTAAATTCCTCTATTCTCAGCTTTCTTGTTGTGCTTGCCTTGGGCACTGGAAGTATCTCCGAAAAGTTACTGATCTTCCTGCCCCCTCACATAATTGTCCTAGTTCCTCAAACCTCCTCTGGACTGTATCTACTGTCTTGTCAGCCAGGTCATTCGTCCCATGATGTATAATTAAATGAGGCTTGTCCTGACCCATTCTAGCATATTTTAGAACAGACTGTTCCACCCTTTCCGCTGTCATTTCTGGCATGGCCTCCACTCAAATGCGACTATGCCTCTCCCCCTTGCTACCCCACCCGACTCCTCTTAGTATTGAGTCCCCCAGCACTAAGATTCCACCACTCTTACTCCCTGCTTGCTTCCATTCATCTCCCTCTCTCATTTCCGGCTCCTCTTCTTCCTCCTGCACATTATTTCCCCCTTTTGCCCCTGTTGCAATTCTCCCAGCAGAACTTCCCCGCTCCGTTTGGTCCAGGCATTTATCAATTACTCCTCTAATTTCATCATTTCCTCCTCCACCTTCTTCCTCTCTAGCAGTGCAAAACTATTGTCTGAAGACCCTTCACCAATGCCCGCTCCCTCTCTCTTCATAGTAACCTGTTCTGTCCTTTCCACTCCATGACTTTTGCCACTTCTTTGCCTCCCCTCACAAGTCCCTATCTCCTCCTTCCATTTGTCTTTTGTCTCCTGGCCTGGTTTCCCCGGCAATTGTTCTTCCTGGCCTGTTCCCCTTTGTCTCTGCTTCCCTTCTTCTGACCCTCTCCTCACCACTGTTGGCTTAAATCGCCTTCCCTCATCTCCCATTCTTCCTTCCTCCACTATTGGGCTAAACCCACCCCCAGTCTGCCTTGCCTGTCTTAGTTCCTCCTGCAGACCCTCAATCTCCTTTCTAAGTTTCTCTATGTGGTTACAGACTAAACATCCTCCCACACTCCAGGCAATTTTTAGAAAGATTGGTGCACTGCAGTTGTTGCAGCCTACCACCCTACCCATTGCTGTCGTTGTCCACCAGCGACCCTCCACCCTTCCAGATACAGGATACCAAACACTCCCCCAAGTCTCCCCTCTCCCTCCTCTATCAGTGCAAAACATTCTTTTCTTAATTTCCCTTACCCCCTTTGTTGTACACATTTAGATAGATTGAGCAACTGCTTTTTATATTCCTATCCTTCCTATCCACACTCAAAAAGAGACTTTAAGTAGCTATTGCACAACCTTCTTCAAACTCCTACTCCTCCTTTCCACAATGCACTAGCAATGCAAATAAGTAACAATGAAAGCTCCTAGATTTGCAGTTACTTCCCTTCCACTGAGATAGCAGTCACCTCTTCAATCGCTGCTGTTACTTTCCTGGATGTCTGCTTCTACTATGACAGGTGCATATCCTTTGCCCGTTTGAGGAAGTGATGTCAGAACCCTGGTATAAAGGAAGTCATGGACCAGGGGCGGGTGGGGTGAGGGGTTGGGGGGTAGGACCAACCCAAGTCTTCCAGAAACAATCAGGTAGCTGAGGCCCCTGGTCAGACCATTAGCACCCTTCCCCCACTATGCACTAACCTTTGCAGCTAGTGAAGCCAGCAAAAATGAATCACAATTCTACTCAAAGCCCCAAAGTTGTTGCTCGACGAGGCCGACAATTCCTTATACAGGACCCCGGTCCTGACCGGACCTTCCGAGGAGGAAGAGACCCAGCTTGCTGGGAACCTCCTCACGGTCCCTGTCCCCGACCTGGAGGAGCCGTGGTTCTTCCTGGCTCCTTCTGAGCAACCCTGTCGGTCCCCCCGATGGTCAAGGTCTCAAACACCTTCGACTGACAGGCTGAATAATCTCAAATGCTCCGGGTGTTCTAATAAGCGGCAACACCTCCATTCATCCTCATCCTCCTCGGATGAGGAGAGGCTTTGACGCAAATTGCATTGATGCTACAAGGACCTAATGTGGCAACAGTTAATGACGGCAGGTTTGAAGTCGACCCTGGCTTCTAGGCCAGCCATCATTTGGCTGGCGCCCTCCAGGCTGACGTCGACACCGTCCCTCCACCTGCGGGGCCGGTGCAGACCCTCCTGGCTCAGTCAGAACTGGCCTCTCCTCTAATCCGGGTGGAGCCGCCACCTAAGCAGCCTCCAGGGCTCCTGCCAAGGAGTCTCGGCCCCTTAAGGGCCTTCCTCATAGGCTGTCTGTCACCCTCATTCCTGACCACCCCTGGTGGGTCGATGACATGGGTGGTCAGCCGATCTATCCGGACTCCTTGGACTCCGACTTGCATTCCCGTCCCTTGGACGAGGAATCCATCGGGAGTCTTGATGGAGGAAGGTCCCACGTCCTTCATGGGCATCCTCCGTCTCATCTCCAAATCTACGAGGATGTCCTTGGAGCCCGTTCAAAAGCGGGCCGACTATCCCTTCACTGATGTCCTCAAAAGAGGTGATTCTTTGACAGACGCCTTCCCTGTGGCTGAAGCCACTGTTGACTCGGCTTTGGAGCTGTGGCAGCACCCAGCCTCCTGCCCTGCATCTTCAGCCTGGGTGGCATGCAAGTACGCGGCTCCCATTGGCTCCCTTTCGGGATTCACAGAACACCCCTCGGCCGAGGGGTTGGTGACTGAGTGTGTGTCTTGGCGCTCAGGTAATTCAGGATACACTGATAGACCCCTGGACAAAGAGTCCAGAAAATTGGACCATTCTACCAGGAAAGTCTATGCTGCCTATTCGCTTGGCCTTCATTAGGTGAGCTCAGCCATCACCATGGCGCATTTTTCTCATGCCCTCTTGGGCTCTCTGGATGAGGTTCTTCCTCATCTCCCTGCGGACCTCCAGACCACAGTCAAGCAGGTCTGTGACTAGGGTCGGGCGGTTGCTAAACAGCAACTGCAGATGACTCTGGACATTGGGGATTCTTGTGCCCAATCGGTGGCAGCCGCGGTCACTATGCGCCGCAGGGCTTGGTTGAGGGTCTCGACCTTCATGGCAGACACTCAGTACAAATTGATGGATGTTTCCTTCCTAGGCACCGATCTTTTCAGTCCTGGAGTGGACAGTCACCTCCAGCGCATAGAGAAGTCCAGTACCACCTTGGACTCTGTTACTTTTGCCCTGAAGGAATTCCAGGGTTCCAAAAAGCAGAAGAGAAAGCCTGTTTGGCCTTTTTGCCCCTGTGGCCAAGCAGCCCCTGTACCAGAGGCAGCAGCAGCAGCAGGTTCAGTCTTGGCGCCCTCGGCCCAAGCCAGGAGCCCCAGTGGCTCATAAGCCTGGAGGGAAAAGTCCCAGCAGTCCCCAGGCTGGCTTCTCCTCCTCCAAGCCTGCACAGTGATGGGATGGGGGTTGCCAACCCCATACCCGTCACGCCCAGTCTGGGTCCTCCCGTGTGGGGCTGGCTCTGCCACTTCCTTTCCGCCTGGTCCACTGTCACAATGGACAGGTAGGTCTTGGTAGTGGTCTCCAGGGACAGTCCCTGGAGTTCAAGCAGTACCCGCCAAGCCAAGCCCCATGGGAGGAAATGGTTTCAGTGCACACTCAGTCGGCTTTCTGAGACGACATTGCCCAACTCTTCCACAAGGAGGTAGTGGTCAGAGTCGCGGATCCCCCTGTCAACCCAGGGTTTGT
Source organism: Neoceratodus forsteri (assembly GCA_016271365.2). NCBI lineage: Eukaryota > Metazoa > Chordata > Ceratodontiformes > Ceratodontidae > Neoceratodus > Neoceratodus forsteri. The sequence goes on along the minus strand of JADMNL010000032.1, from coordinate 118,693,927 downwards.
TTCTGGGTACTTCCTAGTCCCGAAAAGGACGGGGGCTGGCGCCCCATTCTAGAGCTGCACAACCTGAATCAATTTCTCAGGTGTCGCACCTTCAGGATGGTAACTCTGTTCCAGATCATACCATCCCATGAGCTGAACGTGTGGTTCTGCTCCCTGGATCTGGAGGACACATTCTTTCACATCCTGATCTGTCCGTCTCACCGAAGTTTCCTCCACTTCAGGGTGGAGGGAACCCTTTACCAGTTCTAAGCCATGCTGTTCGGCCTGTCATCGGCTTCCAGGGTTTTCACCAAATGCATAGCAGTGGTGGTGGCCCATCTTTGGTATCGAGGGGTCAGGGTTTACCCTTATCTCGACGATTGGCTCATAGCGGGTCCCTCCAGACTGAAGGTAGAGAGATCCAGGGATCTGGCCCTCCAAACCTGCCTCAACCTTGGCCTCCTGATCAATGAGGCCAAATTGGAACTCGTGCCCTCACAAGTGACATGTTTCATTGGGGCAGAGCTCGACTCTTACCGAGCCAGAGCCAGGCTCCCGGCAGACAGGGCAGACGTTCTCGCCTCCTTTACCCAATCATTTCTGGCTGGGCACTTGCACCCTGCCCGGCAATTCCTGCGACTTCTGGGTTACATGGCGGCTTGCACCTCCCTGGTCCGATGGGCCCGGTGGCATAGGCGCCCCTACAATGGGAGCTGGCAAGCCAGTGGACGCAGCGACTAGGTCATTTCGACCAGTTGGTCACTGTGACCCAGAAGATGTGGGATGCTCTCCAGTGGTGGACCATCCTAGAACGTCTGCAGGAAGGGATCACTTTTGTCTGCCCCGAGCCGATAGTCATCTTGACGACCGATGCCTCGCTCACGGGCTGGGGTGCTGACATGGGGGACAACAGTGTCCATGGGCTCTGGACCCCCCAAAGAATCCTGATGCCACATCGACCTACTGGAGCTCCGAGCTGTCCGGCTGGTGCTGACTGCATTTGGTCTGTTTCTTTGGGGTCAAGTGGTTCAGGTCCAGACAGACAACACCACGACCGTGTACTGTCTCAACAAACAGAGCGGCACGCACTCCTGGCCTTTGTGCATGGAAGCTCTCCACATCTGGACCCTCGTGAGACGACTGGAGGCAGATCTCTGAGCCATTCATGTGGCAGGAGCTTTGAATCAGCTGGCGGACGCCCTCAGCCATGTGAGCGAGGCGTCCCACGAGTGGTGTCTCCATCCAGAGATAGTGCAGTCTGTTCTTCCAGTTGGGCACCCCTCAGGTGAATCTGTTCGCCTCCAGGGAGAACGCAAAGCTAAGGCTGTTTCATGCCCGTCCCCCCTCAGCAGGGCTCGCTGCAGAGGGATGCCTTCTCGAGGCCATGGACCCCAGGCCTCTTTTATGCCTTCCCTCCACTTCCCTTGGTCCACAAGGTGCTCCTCAAGGTTAGGAGGGACAAGGCACAGGTGATCCTGGTCACCCCAGACTGGCCCGCCAGTTCTGGTATACAGATCTCCTCAGCCTCAGCACCAGGCTCCCGAGGCATCTTCCAGCATGCCTGGACCTGCTCTCTATCAGGCAGGAAGGTATTCCACCTGGACCTTCAATCCCTGCACCTGACAGCTTGGTTCCTGAGCAGCTAGAGTTCCAAGCTTTGGCTCTCTCCGATGATGTACTCAGTGTAGTTGAGGCATCTAGGAAGGAGTTGACCAGGAGGTGCTATGCCTTGAAATGGAAGAGATTCTCCATTTGGTGTCAGGGCAAGGGCCTGGACCCTTCCTCCTGTCTGGTGGCTAGCATCCTCAACTACCTTTGGTCTCTCTCTCTCTAAGGAGGTCTTCAGTCTACGACCCTTAAGGTGCACCTGGCAGCTATCTCTGCCTACCCGGCGTGGGCCGGTCAACAGACGCTGGCACAGGAGAAAGTGGTCTGGCACTTTTTCAAGGGTCTTGACCACATTTCCCCTCCAGTGCGTGAACCACCACCACCACCGTGGGATCTACTGCTGGTATTGGCAAAACACATGGGCAAGCTGTTCGAACCAATGCATAGGAGTGAGAAGACTGCCTTCCTGGTGGCTATTACGTCAGCTAGAAGGATTGGGGAGCTCCAGGTGCTCTCTGTTGAGTCTCCCTATTTGGTCTTCCACAGGGACAAGGTTGTCCTGCGCCCCAACCCAAAGTTCCTTCTGTAGGTGGTATCTGAGTTTCACCTGAATCAGGTGATGACTCTGCCGGTGTACTATCCCAATTATACCTTGGAGGCCAAGTACAGGCTGCATACTTTGTACCTGAGACGAGCGCTCTCTTATTATAAGGAGTGTACAGCGGAAGTTCAGGGAGAAGTTCGCCAGCTGTTTTGTCACCTACGCTGAAGCCGCACCTGGCAGACCGGCAGCAAAGCAGACGATTGGCAGATGGATTACATCTTGCATTGATCTCTGCAATTGGTTGGCGGGCAAGGAGCCTCCCGTAGGGATAAGAGCTCATTCCAGCCGCCATACTGCTGTGTCATGTGGCTGCTTCTAGGGATATCTGCAGGTCTGCTACCTGGAAGTCAGCAAACACCTTGATTTCCCATTACCACATCGACCTAGAGTCATGCTAGGATGCTGGTTTTGAGGCCTCAGTTCTCCAGTCTCTTGTTTCCCAAGTAGGGGGTCTGCGCCTTGTCTCCCTCCTCCTGAAGAACTGCTAGGAGTCTGCCAAACAGTGTGGATAGAGCAACTTATCCACGATCCTAGAAAAACAGGTTACTCACCTGTAACAGTAGTTCAAACAACATGAAGTCTTGCTATATTATGACATATGCAGTGAGTCCCAACCTTCGAACTGCTCCGGAGGTGAAAGAGTTAACTTTCCATGCCAGGCATGGAACGCTGAGCTCGAGCTCGGTTGAAACTCTGTCTATTGTTCTTCAAACTCAAACCGTCAGATTCTTTACTCCGCCTCACTGAACAGTCGCTCTGGAGATTTCTCCTTCCGCTCGGTTCATTTTGTCGGTTAAAGTATTGTTTTTTGACCGAATTTAAACCGCAACCGGTCGGTTCAGGCTCTGTCTGTGGTATTTGTGAGTACTAGATAGGTTTTACATTAATTTTCTTCTGTGTGGAACTTGTAAACGGTTTATTGGTTCGGTTTGAACCGATCAGGTTGTTTAAAATATCTTAATCTGTGATTTAGAGTGTGGTTACCGGTTCTTATCGGTTCTAAAAAAAATGGATTTTATTATGTTTTTTTCCACGACCCGTGACACGGTTGGCAACCGATAAGAGGGTCTTACCTGGCGGATTGCCATAAACGGGTAAGTTTGGTTAGGACTGGCACTATGTCTGAGAAACCCAAAAGAAAAACCGGGCCCACTGGGTTTCAACACTGCAGTGTGTGTGGGGAAGTCTTTGCCAAGGCTGACCCCCACACCACCTGTGTTTATTGTCTGGGGTTTGACCACCTCAATGCAGACTGCCAGATTTGTAAAAATTTTCCTGCAGCTACCCTGGAAAAGAGTTGGTAGGCTCAGGGAAAGGGAGGCCAAAAAGTCCGCTGAACCGGATGGCCAGCCTGGTTCGGTTCCAACCGAACCAGAGGGAGTGCCCTCTGACCAGGCGAGACTTCTTCTGGCAAAAGGAGATCCGACTCTGAGGAGTCAGTTCCAGCAAAAAGGACTAGAAATCAGCTGGTGTGGAGCCAAAACTTTCCTCTTCAACCGCTGAAGAAATAGCCAAAGCGATTAAAATTGTCCAGTCGCTTTCCCGGTTCCGACCGAACCAGCACCATCAGGTAAGCTCCGGTTCGTCCGGTTCCACGGTTCAAGAGTATGATTTAGAGGAATATTATGAACGGAGGAGGAAGGAGTATGAGAGAGTGAATGTGTTTTAAAGTCTGGATGTGCCCATTGACCGGACATCTCCCCAGACAGACCTTCAAGTGTCTCCTCCTAGGCTTTCTGAGTCCCTTCTCATTTTATGTTTTATAAAAAGTGGCTGAAACCTCCAGCTCCCTATGGAGGAAGCTGTGGATGATCAAGAGGAGCCTGACTATGTGGAAATGATGGATATCCAGAGTCTAGGAGAATGTCTATTCCTTGCATAAATCTTTTGGAAACATATATTTAAAATTCTAAAACTCCTCACACTATACCTCCTGTGGATAAGAGAATGGACAAGGGTACACATTGTCAGGCTCTGATACGGAGTTCCTACACAACAATGCAGCCATGTTGGGGTAGTGCAGGCTGCAGCCTGTGACAAGGCAAATATTCCCTTGGCTTCACACCCCGGAAAAGGACTCCAGGAGGATTGATGCCATGGGAAAGAAACAGTAAGTGGCAGCATCCTTGGGACTCAGACAGGCAAATTATATGGCTTATGTTGCTAGATATCAGAAATCCAGATGGGATACTGTTATGGCTCTAGCAAAACAGGTCCCTGGCCAGCTTGCCAAGGAGCTGGAGCAGGTTGCTGCTGATGGTATTGAGGCATCAAGGTGCAATTCCATGCTGCAGTGGACTCAAATGATGTGTCATCAAGTGTGGCTACATCTGTGGCACTGCCAGAATGGCTTGGCTCAGATGTACTAGCCTGTCACAGGATACCCAGACTAAGGCCATGGATTTTCCTGTTGTGGGTAATTCTCTGTTTGGGAGCAAAAGAGAATTACATGAAAAATGGATGAGTATCGGACCACCTATGGGAGGCACAGGCCAAGAAAGGCAGGCCACTCCTCAAAGGCAGCTTCCCAGGGGCAGGGGCAGGCCTTTCATAGGCCTTTACCAAGCCCAGGCCTCCTCTCTGCTTATGCCCAGAGGGTTCTTTAGAGGAGAGGCAGGCAGGGTACAAGCAGGCCTGCTTCCATCCCTCAGCCCAAAGCCCCTGCCAAGCAGGCACCTGATGGGGTTGCCAGGCCGATTCTCAGCTACCTGTAGGGGCAGGCTGGCTTACTTTGTCCAGGACTGGGAGTCTCTGACATCAGACAAGTGGGTCCTGGAGTAGTAAGCCAGGGACTGGTTCTCAGCTTCAAAAGTTTCCAAAGATGAGAACCAGATCCTTTCCACCTGCAAATCCACCAGAGCACTTGCCCTAGAGGCAGAGGTCTCTTCCTCCTGGCTCTCAGAGCTGTGGAAAGGTTCCACCTACACCAGGGCAAAGGGTTGTACTCAGGTACTTTCTTACTCCAAAAAAGACAGGAGAATGGCGGCCCATCCTGGATCTCAGATACTTAAACAAGCACCTTTTAAAACCAAAATTCAGAATGGTGACTCTGGGAATTATTCTATCCTCTATAAGGCCAGGGGACTGGCTAGCGTCCCTGGACCTCAAGGATGCCTACTTCCATATTGTCATCAGAAGCTCCCATCGAAAGTACCTCAGGTTCGAGCTGCCCTCAGGCCATTACCAGTTCAGAGCCTCACCTCTGCTTCAAGGGTTTTCACAAAATGCCTGGCAGTAGCAGTTGCTTCCCTAAGAAGGCAAAAAATTGCCATCTTCCCTTACCTGGATGACTGGCTCATAGTAGGCCGATCCCCAGACCAAGTCAAATTACACCTACAGATAACTCAGCAACTGCTCACCTCTCTAGATTTCCTTCTGAATCTTTCAAAGTCAGTTCTAGAGCCTGTCCAGCTCCTCACCTTCATAGGCGCAGAGCTGAACACAGAGAAAGCCAGAGCCTTCCTTCCTTCCTTTGGGCAGGGCAAGGACCCTGGTCTCTCTGGCCTCCTCATTCACCCTGCAGGTCTCCCGACCAGCAAGGCATTTTCTACAGCTCCTGGGGCACATGGCTGCTTCTACAGCAGCAGCAGTGCAGGGAGCAAGATTTCAGATGAGGGACATCCAGTTACATTTGAGAGCTTTTTGGTCTTAAAGGAAAGACCCTCTAACCAAATTGATCCCAGTGACTCGAACCCTGATCCAGACCCTACAGTGGTGGCAGGATCAGAGCAATCTGAGACAAGGGGTTCCTTTTGTCACTCAGTCTCACTCCTTAATCCTTACTACAGATGCATCCCTCTTGGGGTGGGGAGCTCACATGGGCGACCTCACTACTCAGGGGTTGTGGTCCCCTCAGGAATCTCTGCTCCACATCAATCTGTTGGATCTCAGAGCAGTTTTTCTAGCACTTCAAGTTTTTTCCAAATCTGTTCAGAACAAAGTTGTACAGGTCAGAACAGACAATACCACCACAATGTGGTACATCAACAAGCAAGGGGGCACTCGGTCTACGGCCTTGTGCACCGAAGCAATGAAGTTGTGGTCTCTGGCTTACTCCCTGAACACCTCCCTTACGGCAGTTCACCTCCCAGGCAAGGACAATGTCCTGGCAGATGCTCTCAGCAGGATTTCCCAGGGCCATCATGAATGGTCACTGAACCCCCTGGTCTTGGAGGTGATATTTGCCAGATGGGGCACCCTGCAGATAGATCTTTTTGCAGCCCCAGACAATCACCAACTTCCCCTTTTTTGCTGCAGGCCCCCAGTGTTGGGCTCAGTCCCTCTGGATGCCTTAATTCTCAATTGGGAAGGGAAGTTTCTCTATGCTTTTCCCCCCTTCCCTCTCCTGTTCAAAGTGCTAGTCAAAATCAGATCTCAACCCTGCAAGATGATCCTGATTGCTCCAGATTGGGCCAGACAACCCTGGTATCTACTCCTACTATCCTTAGCAGTCCATCTTCCCCTGTGTTTTCCCAGGAATCACAACCTGTTAACCTGTGCTCAGGGGAGGGTTTGGTACCCGAACCTCAAATCTCTCAATCTCAAGGCCTGGCTCTTGAAGAGTTAGAGTTTGCTGATCTACACCTCTCCCAAGGTGTAATGGATATCCTGAAGGCTGCTAGGAAACCTTCCACCAGGGCTACTTATAATTCCAAATGGAAGAGGTTTTCCATATGGTGCTCTGAAAGCATATATTTCCCCAGAATCTGCTGATTTACCCACAGTCCTGGATTATATGGTCCACTTAAATACCTTGGGGCTGAGACCAGCTACCTAAAAGTGCATCTGGCAGCTGTGTCTGCTTTTATTTCAGAGGTAAGCCCTCTTCTCTTTCAGCTCATCCTGTATTCTCCAAGTTTTTCAAGGGATTGCTTCACACCAACTCTCCATTCAGAGACCCTGTCCCTGCCTGGGATCTTAATGTTTGCATTGCTCAGCTTATGCAACCCCCCTTTGAGCCTTTGTCTTCAGCAGAGCTTAAGTACTTGACTTGGAAGACTGTGTTTCTGGTAGCCATCACTTCTGCCAGACGCATAAGTGAATTACAAGCTTTGTCAGTGGAGCCTGATTTTATCTCCTTTCATAGAGATAAGGTGGTTCTCAGGACTAACAGGAAGTTCTTGCCTAAGGTGGTTTCAGATTTCCACCTTAATCAATCTATATCTCTTCCAGTGTACTTCTGACCATTCCTCCTAGGCGAGGAGGCTGCACAGCTTAGATGTGAAGAGCCCTAGTTACTACATAGAGCGTACCAAGGGTCACAGGTTTGACTCCCTCCAACTGTTCCTCACTTATGGTGAGGTTGGTAAAGGGAAACCTGTCACTAAAAGATCCATTGACAGGTGGATTGTCTCTTATATCCAATTTTGCTATGAAAAACTGGGTAAGGTTCCTCCCTCAGGCCTGAGGGCTCACTCTACCAAAGGTACAGCTGCTTCCCTGGCTGCTGCCAGGGACATCCCTATTCTAGAGATATGTCAAGCAGCTACCTGGAAAACAGTTCACACTTTTACCAAGCATTACTCTCTGGACATCCAGGCTAGGAGTGATGCTCGGTTTGGCACAGCTGTGCTTCAGAGCCTATTTCCTAAGTAGGTTCTGTCCCTCCTCCATGGAGGTACTGCTTGGTAGTCTGCATATGTTATAATATAGCAAGACTTCATGTTGTTTGAAGAAAAAATTACTCACCTTAGTAATGTTGTTTCTTCTAATGGAGTCTTGCTATATTATGACCCCCCCCCCCGCCTGCCCCTCTCAGCACCTCTGTTTTTGGGATCTGGGTGGGCAGTGCAGTGTTGGCACTCAGTAGGTTCCCACCTTGTTGTTTTTCACCCCTCCTTTCTTGGGGTGACTTGGTGTTGTGTTTTTCATTTTTTGGGTCTCCTGACTTGAGTCTTTGTTTTGGGACCAAAAAATGTGTTCTTATGTTTAGTAGCTAGTTAGCTAGTGTAGGTTTACAGCTTCCACACAGGACCTCAGTGAGTTTAGCTCATAAAGATCTGACGGTTTGAGTTTGAAGAATAACAGACAGAGTTTCAACCGAGCTCGAGCTCAGCGTTCCATGCCTGGCATGGAAAGTTAACTCTTTCACCTCTGGGGCAGTTCGAAGGTTGGGACTCACTGCATATGTCATAATATAGCAAGACTCCATTAGAAGAAACAACATTACTAAGGTGAGTAATTTTTTCTTCGAGGAGTGGTATATGATGTTCATCCACATGAACCCACCCGACCTCCCTGGCTTCGACGCACAACCCTCTGCTTCCAGCGGGCAAGATTTGGTGTCAAGGGACAGAGCCGAGGGATACACCACCCGGATGGGTGGGAGGAGCCAGCTTTCAGACCATCCGGCACGATTTAAAGGGGAAAGGGACATGCCAACCAGTGTGGATGAACAACATATACCACTTCTAGAACTACTGTTACAGGTGAGTAACCTGTTTTTTTGGTAACAACGGCTGATATCAGTTCCACTACAAAAGCTTCCAGAGCAGCACAACCTGAGGGGCCCAATATTCAAACTAAAGGACGACGTCCTGGGCGCTATTAATTATTATTTAGTTGTTATTATTATTGTAAATATTATTTAAATTATAATTATTTCCATCACCATACCTGTTTTGCCAGCACACCTGCTGGGCTACTGTAGCGCAAAGCTTTTGCCATTGGGCCCCTTAACACACAGCTAGATTTGAGTCAAGTCTCCTTTTGTCCTCACTGCCTTATTTATTTATTTATTTATTTATTTATTTATTTATTTATTAGGCTAGAATAGAATTAAATATAATTTCTAACCCTAGTAATGCTCAGGATATTCATAACTTTATGCAGAAAGCTTGGAGGGTTGGACTGCCCGGAGAGATGGAACACATGCGAATGAGTATAATTCTTTGCACTTCAGCATCTTTCAAATACTGCCTCTACCAACTGTAGTGTTCTAACCTCTTCAGTTTTTCTCTCCGCCTGAAAGTCTGGTCGCTCGGAGTGGTTGTCTTACTCTTTCGCGTGAAAGAAGATTCAAAACCTTAAAAAACTTAAGTATATTCTATTTCTTTTATTGCCTCTACTGATTGTTAGTGTAAATCTTGTTCATTGCTTAAATTATACATTTTTCCGGTTCCTCGCGGTTCAGGATAACCGTGGAGGAACCGGGTTCGTAGTTTAATTCATTGGGGTTCTCTGATTAAAGAGCCTTGTGTTTTGTTTATTATTAGTTTAGTTTTTGACTGTATTTCATTGTTTTTGTAACTGCTTTCTGTCGGTTACAGAACCGCTGAACTGGCTCATCTATCATCTCCTGGGTTCAATTCTTCCGGTTCGTATCGATTCTGGAACTGACCGCAAAAAAAACAAAACAAAACAAAAAATATATATATATAAAACCGCATTTGCTCTTTATTAGCGGTTAGTGTTTTTTCTCTTTTTTGACATTACCATGTCAGAGAAACCTAAAAAGAAAACCAGAGCACCCAGTTTTAAGAATTGTTTAAAATGTGGAGATGTTTTAGCTAAGACAGACAAACACACCTTATGTGTGGCTTGTCTGGGGTTCGAACATCTGGACCAGGATTGTGAAGTATGTAAAACTTTCCTGGAAAAAGACGTGGAAAAACGCCTTGAAAGGCTAAATAAAATATTTCCTAGGGGTCCTTCCGGCTCTAACCAGCTGACACCCCAATCTGCTGTGGCTGAACCCACAAATGTTGATTACCCCAGCCCCTGAGATGGGCGAAAAAGGGCCAAAACGAGGTAAAGAACCGTCTGACTCCCCGGTTCCCTCAAGGAAACTTAAGAAAACTAAACATGCAGAATCTTCCCCTGCTAAACCAGGGACTTCTGCACAGGTGCCTGCTATGCCCTCAGCTCAAGAGATAGCCTAGTCTTTTAAAATTATTCAGGTACTCCACAATATCGTTCCCCAGCAGCCTGCCCCTACCAAGGGTCCCCAGGTTAGCAGTGGTGTGTTGCCCCTTTACAGGAGGAGCAGTATTTTGAGGAGTAGGATGATCCTTTTCAAGAGGATGAACCAATTCCCCCAGAGGTGTCACCTGAGCAGGAATTTGGTTCTTCTGCCAGGGTGTCAGAGGATTACTCTTCACATTTCACATTCGTGAGGAGAATGGCAGGTGCTCTTGATATTGCTACCACAGAGCAGGTTGAGGATGAGGAGGAAATTGAATATTTAAATAAGATGGGTTTAACACCTACAAAAGCCCTCCTTTTGCCAGTCTATAAATTTTTTAAGAAAGACACCCTAAAACTTCTACAGACCCCTAATTCTGTTCCTCCTATTGACAGGAGAACAGATAAAAAATATCAGTTGGACAGGACGGGAGCTGATTTCCTTTTCTCCCACCCTGACCATCAAGGGGTTATACAGCAGGCAGCCTGCGACAAAGCCAGAGTCCACCTGTCCTCCCACCCTCTGGACAAGGACTCCAGGAAAATAGCATGGCCAAAAAAGGCTATTTATCAGCCTCTCTGGCCATGAGACAGGCTACTTTTCAAGCTTATGCTGCCCAGTATCAGAAATCCCTGTGGCAGTCGGTACTGGACATGTCCATGAAAGCCCCCTCATCCTTGTCTGAAGACCTGGCTGAAACTGCCAGGTTTGGGTTAGAGGCGGCTAAGTACCAGTTCCAGATGGCTGCTGATTCCAGTGACACTGCAGCCAGATGGATGTCTAGCACTGTGGCACAGAGAAGGTTTGCTTGGCTCAGGGCCACTAACCTTACTCAGGATACTCAATCCAAGGCCCTGGATTTTCCCCTAGAGGGAAACTCTCTTTTTGGGGAATCCACGGTTGCATACATGAAAAAAGTGGATAAGTATAAGGCAACCTATAGAAGCAACTCTGCTAAGGAGTGTGCTTCTCCATCCACTAGGCCCTATGGAAGGGGGGCCAGGGGAAGGTCTTTTATGACCAGACCCTTTTTCCAGCCAGTAGCTGTACCCCAGTACCAGCAGTATCCACAACAGGGATACTCTAGGGGCAGGAGGGGCTCTCACACTCAATCTCCGCCCCAATCAAAGCAAAACCCCTGAGGCTCAGGCCGTCTCCTCCTTCCCTGTCGGAGGCAGACTCTCCCACTTCCTCCAGGCTTGGCTAAGCATCACCACAAACAAGTGGGTGCTGGAGGTAGTGGGTCAGGGTCTGTCTCTGGACTTCAAATCTTTTCCTCCACAGAAGACCAGGGTTTACTGCTCACTTCCTCTAGCAGACAGGACACTACTAGAAGCAGAGGTTCAGAAATTGTTACAACTCAGAGCAGTGGAATCAGTTCCTACAACCATGAGAGGAAAGGGTTTTTACTCCAGATACTTCCTAACAACAAAGAAAAGTGGGGAGTGGCGGCCAATTATGGATCCCAGAGCTCTGAACAAGCATCTGAAAAAACAAAGTTCAAAATGGTAACTTTGGCTCGTATATTGCCAACAATCCAAAAAGGGACTGGCTGGCATCACTGGACTTGAAAGACGCCTATTTCCACATCCCCATACAGGAACCTTACAGAAAATATCTCAGGTTCAGGCTCCTTTCAGGTCACTATCAGTTTCAGCTCTCCCTTTCGGTCTCTCCTCAGCACCAAGGGTATTCACAAAGTGCCTAGTTGCTGTAGTGGCATATCTACGAAGACAGAGTGACTGTCTTCCCATACCTAGACGATTGGTAGGTGGTGGGAAGCTCACCAGACCAAGTAAGGAATTCCCTAAGAATCACCCAATCCCTCTTAGAGTCCCTGGGTTTTATAATAAACCAAAAGAAATCAGTTCTAACAACCCCTGCTCAAACGTTGTAGTTCATAGGGGTAGAAATCAACACACTTCAGGGCAGAGCTTTTTTACCCTTAGACAGGGTGCAAATTCTTCAGTCAGTAGCAAATTCCTTCTTCCTGAACAAGTCAAAAACTGCAAGACAGTTTCTGCAGTTACTAGGCCATATAGCTGCATCCACAGGTACAGTGCAAGGAGCCAGGTTTCATATGCGAGACATCCAGTTTCACCTCAGGGCTCACTGGAGTCAGAAAAGAGACCCCTTTTCAAAGCTTATACCAGTGACAAGGGCACTATTAAAAGCCCTCTTGTAGAAACAGGAATCCAATTTAAGGCAGGGAGTGCCTTTTCAGAAGGAAAATCCCTCTCTGGTACTCACAACAGATGCATCTGTATTGGGCTGGGGCGCCCATTTAGGAAAGCACACAACTCAGGGCACCTGGTCAGCAGCAGAGTCCCTTCAGCACATAAACTTGTTGGAGCTCAGAGCAGTGCTCCTAACTCTAAAGGCTTTTTCTTCACTGATATTGGGCAGGGTGGTACAGATCAGAACAGACAATACCACCACAATGTATTACATAAACAAACAGGGAGGTACCAGATCAGGCCTCTTTTGCACAGAGTCCATGAAAATTTGGACTCTGGCATACTCTCTGAAGGTGTCTTTGCAGGCAATCCACTTGCCAGGAAAGGACAATACCTTGGCAGATGCACTAAGCCGTATCAACCAGGCCCATCACGAATGGCCTCTAAAGCAGGTGGTACAAGTTATTTTCAGAAGGTGGGGCACTCCAGAAATAGACTTGTTCGCATCGCACCAGAACCACCAGCTACCTCAATATTGCTGCAGACCACCAGCATAGGGCACAGTTCCTCTGGATGCCCTGGTTCTGGATTGGACAGGCAGGTACCTGTATGCCTTTCCTCCTTTCCCTTTGGTTTTCAGGGTGTTACTGAAGCTAAAATCCCTCTCAGCATCTCTGATCTTGATAGCTCCAGATTGGCCCAGGCAGCCATGGTACTCTCTTCTGCTCTCCATGTCTGTCAGCAAACCAATACAATTACCCCTCAGACACAATCTCCTGACTTCCAATCAGGGAACATTGTTGTACCCAAATCTCAAGTCCCTTCATCTCAAAGCATGGCTCTTGAGGAATTAGAATATGCAAATTTAAATCTTTCAGAAGCTGTCTTAAGTATTTTAAAGGGTTATAGAAAACCCTCTACACAGAAAACTTATTCTTCCAAATGGAAGAGATTTTCTCTCTGGTGTTCCAGTATAAACCTTATGCCACGTAAGGGTGGAGTTTCGGTTGTCTTAGATTATCTCACTCATTTGCACTCGCAAGGTTTGCAACCCAGTTCCCTTAAGGTTCATTTAGCAGCGGTTTCTGCCTACCTTTCTGCAGGGACAAAAGTGTCACTAGCATCTGACAAGCTTTTCAAAAGGTTTTTTTAAAGGACTGATGCATTTGCATCCACCTCACAGGGCACCAATGCCTGCTTGGGATCTGAATCTGTCTATATCCAAGCTCATGGGCCCTCCTTTTGAGCCCATGGCTACCGCCCACTTGAAATACCTTACTTGGAAAACAGTCTTCCTAGTGGCTATTACTTCTGCAAGGAGAATTAGTGAGCTTCAGGCTCTCTGCATTGACCAAGACTATATGTCATTTCACAGAGATAAGGTAGTCCTCAGAACAAACAGTTTCTTCCTAAAGTGGTTTCAGACTTTCATCTGAACCAATTCTTCCTAAAGTGGTTTCAGACTTTCATCTGAACCAATCAATCACTCTACCTGTCTTTTTCACAGACCATACCAGTTCTGGTGAAAGAAGATTACACAGTCTGGATGTGAAAAGGGCCATTAGCTATTACATGACAGCCGCTAAAGGCCACAGGAAGAATGGGAAACAACTTTTCCTTACACATGGGGATGTAGGAAAGGGTAAACCAGCCTCAAAAAGATCCATTTCTCGGTGGATAGTCCAGTGTATTCAGTTCTGCTACACTAAGGCAGGTAAAGAGCCCCCAATCAGATTGAGGGTGCATTCTACAAGAGTAACTGCTGCCACCCTTGCATCTGCCAGGTAGGTTCCCTTGGTTCATAGCAAGAAACAGCAGTCTAGAACTACAGATTTTTTACTGATTGCCCTCCTTCCCACCCCTTCACCCAAAGCCAGTTCTAGTTTTATAGCCACTGGATTTGACTGACAACAGGAACTTCCTGTTCGGCAGTAGGAAGGGAAAGATCACTGAGACACATTAGTTTCATCAACCTTGAAGAAACCTAAAAAATAACTATTTCTAACCCCAGTAATGCTCAGAATATTCATAACTTTGTGCAGTGGTGGGTTGGACTGCCCAGAGAGATGGAACACATGCAAATGATGGAATTCTTTGCATGTGAGCATCTTTCAAATACTGCCTCTACCAACTGTAGTGTTCTAAGCCCTTCAGATTTTTCTCTCCGCCTGAAAGTCTAGTCGCTCGGAGTCTCTGTTGCCCTTTTTCGTGTGAAGAAGATAGAAAAAAATCACCAAAACCATAAGTATATTTAGTTTCTTTTACTGCCTCTACTAATTGTTAGTTTACATCTAGTTTATTATTTAAATAGTTGTTTTTCTCGGTTCCTCGCGGTTCGGCATAACCGTGAGGGATCCGAGTTAGTTTTAACTTTATTTCGGTTCTCTGACTAAAGAACCTATTCATTATCGCTAATTTTTGGTCCTTAAAAACTTTAGTTTTTAGTTGTAACCGCTTTTTATCGGTTACAGAACCACTGAACTGGTTCACATTTCATCTCCTCTCTCGTTTCCATTGGTTCCCTATCAGTTCTGGAACCGACCACAAAAAAAAAAAAAAAAAAAAAGGAAAACCCTTTTTAAGCTGTTTAAATAACCGCAGCAGCATTTAGCAGTTGGGGTTTTTCATCTTGTTTTTCACCATGACTGAGAAACCTAAGAAGAGAACCGGGGAGCCCAGGTTTAAAAACTGTTTAAAGTGTGGAGATGTGTTTGCCAAGGCAGACAAGCACACTTTATGTGTAGCTTGTCTGGGTTTTGAACATTTGGACCAGGAATGTGAAATATGTAAAACTTTCCCAGAAAAAAATGTTGAAAAGCGCCTTAAAAGGCTTAATAAAAAGTTTCCTAGGGGTCCTTCAGGCTCTGACCAGCTGACACCCCAGTCTGTTGTAGTTGAAGCAACAAGTGCTACTACCCCTGCCCCTGATACGGGCAAAAAGAGGGAAAGAACTGGCTGACTCTCCGGTTCCCTCAAAGAAATTAAGGAAACTCAAGCATGCAGAATCCTCCCTGCTAAACCAGGGACTTCTGCGCAGCTGCCTGTAATGCCTTCAGCTCAGGAGATAGCTCAGGCGTTTAAAATTATTCAGGCTCTGCAGGGCATCATCCCTCAGCCTCCTGCCCCTTCTCAGGGTCCCCAGGTTGCTGCTACTTGTGTTGTCCCCTGCTCCAGAGCAACACTATTTCGAAGAGGATGAGGAACCTTATGAGGAGGATGAACCTATCTCTCCAGAGGTGTCCCCTGAGCAGGAATTTGGCTCACCTTCCAGGGTGTCTGAGGATTTTTCCTTCCATTTTTCCTTCGTAAGGAAAATGGCAGATGCTCTAGATATTGCCACAACAGAACAAGTGGAAGATGAGAAGGAGATTGAGTACCTTAATATGATGGGTTTAACACCCACAAAGGCCCTCCTCCTCCCAGTATATAAATTTTCAAGAAGGATGCTATGAAGCTCCTGCAGACCCCAGATTCTATTCCTCCAATTGACAAGCGAATAGATAAAATACCAGCTGGACAGGGAGGGGACTTCTCTTCTCCCATCCTGATCATCAAGGGGTAATACAGTAAGCTGCCTGTGATAAAGCTAAAGTCCCCCTGTCCTCACACCCACTGGACAAGGAATCCAGAAAATTGGACAGTATGGCCAAAAAGGGCTATTTGTCAGCTTCATTGGCCATGAGACAGGCTACTTTTCAAGCTTATGCTGCCCAGTATAAGAAATCCCTGTGGCAGTCGGTACTGGCAGTGTCCATGAAGGCCACCTCACCTTTGTCAGATGACCTGGCTGAAACTGCCAGGTTTGGGCTAGAGGCGACCAAGTACCAATTCCAAATGGCTGCTGATCTAAATGACACTGCAGCCAGATGGATGGCTAATACAGTGGCTCAGAGGAGGTTTGCTTGGCTTAGGGCTACAAACCTCACTCAGGATATGAGTCAAAGACCCTGGATTTCCCATTAGAAGGAAATCGCTCTTTGGGAGTCCACAGTGGCCTATATGAAAAGGTGGATGAATATAAGGCTACTTATAGAGTAACTCTGCTAGAGACAGAGCTTCTTCATCCACCAGGCCCTAGGAAGGGGGGGCCAGGTCGTTTCTTGTCAAGACCCTTTTTCCAGCCAGTAGCCATGCCCCAATACCAGCAGGCACCCCCACAGGGCTACTCAGGGGTAGGGGTAGAGGGGGCTCTAGGCGAGGGGCTCAGGCACAACCTCAACCCCAGCCTAAACAGAACCCCTGAGATGCAGGCCGCCTCCTCCCTACCTGTTGGAGGCAGACTGTCCCATTTCCTCCCCCTCTAGTCAACCATCACCACAGACAAGTGGGTGCTGGAGGTAGTGGGCAAAGGTCTGTCTCTGGACTTCAAATTTCTTCCTCGAAAAAACCCCAGGGTTTCCACCTCCCCAGCCCTAGCACATATTTAGTTGCTAGAGGCAGAGGTTCAGAAGCTGCTTCAGCTAAAAGCAGTGAAACTAGTCCCTGCAACGCTGAGAGGCAGAGGTTTTTACTCCAGATACTTCCTAACAACAAAGAAAAATGGGGAGTGGCGGCCAATTTTGGATCTCAGAGCTTTAAACAAGCACCTGAAAAAGCCAAAGTTCAAGATGGTAACTTTGGCTCGGATTCTGCCAACAATACAAAAAGGGGACTGGCTGGCATCTCTGGACTTACAGGACGCTTATTTCCACATCCCCATAAAAGAATCATTCAGGAAATTTCTCAGATTCAGACTCCCATCAGGTTATTATCAGTTTGCAACCCTGCCCTTTGGACTTTCCTCGGCACCAAGGGTGTTTACAAAATGCCTAGCAGCTGTGGGGGCATTTCTTCAGAGACAGGGATTGACTGTTTTCCCATACCTGGACGACTGTCTGGTGGTGGGCAAATCACCAGAACAAGTCACAACCTCTCTAAAGCTCACACAGGATCTTTTGGAGTCCTTGGGTTTCATAATAAGCCAGAAAAAATCTGTCTTCACCCCTACACAGACTTTACAGTTCATAGGGGCAGAGATCAGTACTCTACAGGCCAGGGCCTTTTTACCACTTGACAGGGTGCAAAGCCTTCAGGCCATAGCAAATTCCTTCAAGTTGCACGGTCAAAAAACAGTCAGGCAATTTCTGCAGCTCTTGGGTCATATGGCTGCATCCACGGGCACAGTGCAGCGTTCCGGGTTTCACATGAGAGACATCCAGTTTCACCCCAGGAATCATTGGAGTCAAAAAAAGATCCCTTTTCAAAACTCATTCCAGTGACAAAGCCTCTGTTACAAGCCCTCTTGTGGAAAAAGGAATCCAGCCTAAGGCAGGGAGTCCCCTTCCAGAAGGAGGATCCTTCACTGGTCCTCTCAACAGATGCATCCCTTCTGGGCTGGGGTGCCCATCTAGGGGAGCACACAACTCAGGGTACCTGGTCAGGGGCAGAGTCCCTCCAGCATATAAATTTGCTGGAACTCAGAGCAGTGCAGCTGGCATTAAAAGTTTTCTCTACACTGGTAATGGGCAAGGTGGTACAGGTCAGAACAGACAATACCACCACTATGTATTACATAAACAAGCAGGGTGGCAACAGATCAGGTCACCTATGCACAGAAGCCATGAAAATTTGGACTCTGGCATATTCTCTAAAGGTGTCCCTGCAAGCCATCCATCTGCCAGGAAAGGACAATAACTTGGCAGACACACTGAGTCGGATCAATCAGTCCCATCACGAATGGACACTGAACAAGCAGGTGGTGCGGGTAATTTTCAGCAGGTGGGGCGTTCCAGAGATAGACTCGTTCGCATCCCATCAGAACCACCAGTTGCCTCAGTATTGTTGCAGGCCACCAACCCAGGGCACAATCCCTCTGGACGCCCTGGTGCTGGATTGGTCAGGCAAGTTTCTCTACGCCTTTCCCCCTTTTCCTCTGGTCTTCAGGGTACTGCTGAAGCTCAGATCCCTCTCGGCTTCTCTGATCTTGATAGCTCCAGATTTTCCCAGGCAGCCATGGTACTCTCTTCTGCTGTCCATGTCAGTGAGCAAGCCAATAAGCTTCTCTCAGGCACAATCTTCTAACCTCCAATCAGGGAACATTGCTGTTCCCAAATCTCAAGTCCCTCCACCTCAAGGCATGGGTCTTGAGGAATTAGAGTATGCAGACTTGAACCTTTCTGAAGCTGTATTAAACATCTTGAAAGGTTATAGGAAGCCTGCCACTAAGAAAACTTATTCTGCTAAATGGAAAAGATTCTCCTTCTGGTGCTCTGGTAGAAACTTCACCCCAAATGATGCAGGGGTCTCAGTGGTGTTGGATTATCTGACTCGCTTACATTCACAAGGTCTCCAACCCAGTTCTTTAAGAGTTCACCTTGCAGCAGTATCTGCATACCTTTCTGCTAGGACAAAGGTGTCTGTAGCATCAGATCCCATTTTCAAAATATTTTTTAAAGGCCTGATGCATTTGCACCCTCCTCACAGGGCACCAGTGCCCGCTTGGGATCTTAATATATGTATAGCCAGATTGATGCGGGTTCCTTTTGAGCCCATGGCTACAGCACATTTAAAGTATGTTACCTGGAAAACAGTTTTCCTGGTATCAATTACCTCAGCAAGGAGAATCAGTGAACTTCAGGCTCTCTGTGTTGAGCAGGACTACATTTACTTCCACAGGGATAAGGTAGTCCTCAGAACAAACAGACAGTTCCTTCCCAAGGTTGTTTCAGATTTCCATCTGAACCAATCAATCACTCTGCCTGTCTTCTTCACAGACCATACAAGCTCTGGTGAAAGAAGGCTTCACAGTCTGGATGTGAAAAGAGCTCTCAGCTACTACATGACAGCTACTAAAGGCTACAGGCAAGACAAGAAACAACTTTTCCTTACATATGGGGATGTCGGAATGGGCAAACCAGCCTCAAAAAGATGCATTTCTCGGTGGATTGTCCAGTGTATTCAATTCTGCTACATTAAAGCAGGTAGGGAGTCCCCAGCTGGGCTGAGGGCTCACTCAGCAAGAGGAACAGCTGCTAGGGAGGTGCCATTATTGGACATTTGTAAAGCAGCTACTTGGAAATCAGTGCACACCTTTACAAAGCATTATAACTTGGATGTTTTGTCCAGAAGTGATGCCAGGTTTGGCACAACAGTCCTGCAAAGTCTGTTTCCAAAACAGAGTTCTGTGCCCACCTCAAGGGGGTAATGCTTGGTAGTCTGCACAAAGTTATGAATATTCTGAGCATTACTGGGGTTAGAAGAAAAAAATTCTTACCATAGTAATCTTCTTTCTTCCCAGTGATGCTCAGATATTCATAACTCCCTCCCATCCTCCCCTTCCAGAACTTCAGCCTCTGCATTCCGCATGCTAGTGCCACGTAGCCATATCCTTCTGAGTACACTTCTCTATGCTAAATAGATTTTAACAGAGTTTTCTGTCTCTCTTAATAGTTTTGTCACTGTCTGGTGATCACCATTATTATAGATATAGTCCCTCCCTTGGAGGTTTTTTGAAGTAAATTGTTTTATTAGGCTCATCCTAAAAAAAAAAATAAAAAAAAAATGTTTTAATTAATTAGTTGTCGGATTTTTTCATATTGCCTGACTTCCAGGCTTTTTACAAATCTGAAGGGCTTAGAACACTACAGTTGGTAGAGGCAGTAGTTGAAAGATGCTCACGTGCAAAGAATTCCATCATTTGCATGTGTTCCATCTCTCCGGGCAGTCCAACCCACCAGGCTGCACAAAGTTATGAATATCTGAGCATCACTGGGAAGAAAGAACATTACTATGGTAAGTAATTTTTTCTTATGTTTCCACCTCCAAAGGTACTGCTTCGTAAGAATATTGAAGAATTTCTGGAGTTAAAGAAAAAAAAATAACCGTGGTAATCTTGTTTCTTCCAAGGTGTTCTTCAATATTATTAACTCGCCCTCCCTACCTCCCCTTCCACAACCAGTGGCCTCTGTATAACAGCTGGATTTCTCTATTCCTGATAAAGATAGTATATATACATGTGTGTGTGTGTGTGTGTGTGTGTATATATATATATGTAGATATGTATAGATTAATTAAGGGGTCTTGCCCCGCAGGCTTAGTGAAGCTGAGCGTTAATAGAACGCAGCAGTTGGTAAGGGCAGCAGTCTGAATGGTGGCACGAGCCAATGAGTGTTCCATCATTTGCATATGTTCCATTCACTCCGAGGCAGTTCAATGCTGGAGGCTGACTGCAAGAGGTTTTGGTTTTTTTTTCTCGCAGTTATTTTCTCCTCCTGGCATACCTGGTCTGCGCCCGTGTTCTGGCAACCCCCTTGGGACTCCAGCCACCCTATGTCCATCCGCACTCCATCAGGGTCTCGCCTTTCATCCCCTGTGGCTTACCTCCCGCAGCAGGGTGGTGGGGAGCTCCCAACTCTCACCGTGTCCAGATCCAGATTAGGCGACCCCAGCGGTGTTCGTTGGAGCCATCAAGCCGCTCAACCAGGATGCTACTCCTTGCTTTGTTTTCTCCTGGAGTTAGGCGTGCAATGACACGGCGGAGGGTAGCGCTTACAGCCATCCATGCACTCCCTCTAGTCGTCTGCCCCAACTCCTCCCCACCATACTACAGCGTGGTACCTTGTTCCCCAGCCTCCGCCAGAAGCAGACAGAGTGCCGACTGTTGAGACCCCCTCCCTGGAGAAGGAGATCAGTTCATTCGGACACTCAATCCTTCTCCCCTGCCAACCCCTGGCGGCCCGTGCTCGATCCCAAACATGGGTCGCCGGCGTAGCACGAGGTAAAGCGTCCAGTGCCTCAGCCCTCAGCGCCACCGGGCCAGCTGACTGCAAGAGTTAATAATATTGAAGAATACCTTGGAAGAAACAAGATTTACTAAGGTGAGTTATTTTTTTCTTTCCATGCATCTGGAACAGTTGCAGAGGAGAAAGAAAGGTTGAAGAATAGAGCAATTGGGAGTGCAATGGCAGAGGCAGAGAGAAGTAGAAGCTTAGGATCAAGGCCATCAGGGCTACCACATTTGTGAGGATTAAGAGCAAGCAGTGTCTTAAGTGTAGCTGCGGCAGTGGTAGCAGAAAAGGAAAAACAGATTAGCAGGAGAAGAAGGTAGAGGCAGGGAGGAGGAAGAAGTGATAGGACAGTGTGCACAAGTAATAAAGTAGGAGTTAAAAAATACATAAATAAGAGTACATAAATGAAGTGCAGGCAACAGTACAATAAATCATTCTTCACAGCCATATATCATGGTATAAATTAAAGTGCTGAATTACATGACAGCATGCCACGCCTATAACAAGTGCAAAATAATGCCATAGCCAGGCATAAAGGCAGGCATTTCAGTACACTAGAGGCCTGTTATTTGGGGCAGTGCCTAACTCCTGCAGCACCAGTGCCACCACAGTTGGCACTTGTGAGGGCACACACTCCTAAAAATGGAGGCTTTTCCTATATGGCTAGAAATTTTCTACAGCTCCAGGCTGTAAATTTGGGCTGGCAATACAGCCTGGAGATAGAGTAACGAGCTGTGAATGAGCTTGGTACATCCAGCAGACCTGGATTTGATTCCCAAAACCTCCACTTGTATACTGTGTGACTCTGAGCAAGTCACTTACTCTCCCGACTGTTCCCCGGTTGCCCCTGAAAACAGGCATTGTGCCTAGTGTGCCTTAACCAGTTAATAAAGAATTTAAAACAGACAAAAAATTATATAAAGAAATGTTCAGTGTTCATTTAAGAATTAACAACTGGTCATAAAGAGCAGAAGTCTACTTATATAAAAAACTTATGGCCCTGGTTGTTTTTTGTTTTTTTGGCTTAATGTTAATGTAATGTTGATTAAACATTTTTCCATAGTCTACATGATCCAGTGTAATACAGAAATAAAGTGGAATTCAGACATTCAAAGGCGATCAAGTACCATTATTGCAAACTTGCATTGGTGGAAGTGGGTCTAAACAAAAGGCAACGGTCATTATCCCTTTGGGCCAGCGCGGGATGGGGGGGGGACTGATTAATGTACACATAGATCCTGAATTTAGACTACCCACATTTCCATGTTGCATTTACAAATACTGTTGACATCCACTGGAAGTGGAGAAAGTGGTCGGGGGGGGGGCTGTCACCCAGCTCCCCTCTCTGAGGTGGGGGCCATGACACCTGTTAATTTCTGTAGGATTTGGTATAAGGAATATCAGGGCTCTCCCACAGCATAAGCCATAAACCTGGCAGCCTGATCTATGGGCCTTATGGGGACAAACTCTATCCTTCCGAATCACATGAAGGAACCACCTTGTCCACCATAATGAGCAGAGCTCCACTCAGTCATTAAGGTAATGAGTTATTCTCTCCATTTTGTAAATATCATTAACAGTATTACGCCAGGCAATCAGTGCTGGGACCTGTGGGGATAACCACGCCTGGGTAAATAATTTTTTAGCAGCAGTAAGCAATATACCCAACAAGTAGCGTGTATTTGAGTCTCAGAACCCTCTGGGGTAGTGAAGGAAAAGGACACTCTCAACCATTAAATTAAATGGCCTCCCAAAGAGTTCTGCTAGCTGTGCTTGCAGAGATTGGAAAAAAGTGCGAAGGCCGGGAAAGTCCCACATAACATGTGTATGGTGTGCTCTTGGTTCTCCACACCTCCTTCAGCAACAGGGTGTCCCTGGAGGGAAGGTAGTGACCAGTCATGGCCGGAGTCCAAAAATACTGGATTAACTGTTTCCATGAATATTCTCGCCACTGGTGAGAGCTTGTTACCTTGGCTGCTTTTTGGCAGGCCTGTCACCAATCTTCCTGGGTAATCTGGGTGCCCATCTCATCCTGCCAGTGTAACAGGTAGGGAAAATGGGCAGACTAGGTGGGCCAAATGGTCCTTGTCTGCTGTCAAATTCTGTGTTTCTGTGTAACTGAATATCCTGGGTTGAGTCCCCTCAGGAGTCCACAAGGGCCCGTATATAGAATGGAAATCATATGGACAGTCTCTTATTCTAAAAAGAGTAATTAGAGTAGTAATTAGTTCAGGGTGGGCATCCGGTGTCCGAGCTCCCACAGGTAGTGAAGTATAAAAATGCCTGAGCTGGAGAAATCTATAAAGATCCACTTGATGAAGGCCATATGCAGCCTGCATGTCTGGAAAGGATTTAAAGGTGTTCCCTAGTGTGAAGATATTGTAAGGAATGGTGTTGTGTCTCTCTCTCTCAAAGGGCCGAGTCTATATTGACGGGATGGAAACCATACAGATAGGGGACTGGGCAGAGTAGAGACAGGAAAAGGAGGAGGTGCAATGTCTTACTGATAGAAAGCCAAATTTGAATCTGATATTTAAGCCAGGGATTGGCCACAGGTAAGGTCCAGACCCGAGAACCAGCATTATAAAGGGCTTTAATGAAGTCAGGGTGTGGGAGCAGCAAATCTTCTGTGTCTTGTCAATGTGTCCTGGGGGCATTCATTTGTCTTAGGATGATGAAGCAAAGCTGCGCCACCCAGTAGTAAAGTTCAAGATTTGGAAGGGAAAGCCCCCCTTTGGACTTGGGTAAACACAGAGTTTGCAGTTGGACCAGAGGTCTCTGACCAGCCCATGTGAACCAAGATATCTCTCTGATCTTACTTTGAGTGGGAGCTGTTGCAGCAGGCCGTTACCATTAGGACTATGCCGACAGGCACTCGGACCCCATGGAAACCTTCTAGCTAGCAGTCTTTAGTGGACACTGCCCCTGACGCCGGCCAATGGTATATCGGGGGAGGTCCCCAGCCCCACCTCAGTTCTTTTCCCCCTGTAGACCCATCTACTTCGGCTCTTCAGTTGCCTTCTAGAACGTTTTTTGGTGGTTTTCAGCAAATTTTTGGTAGCTCTTCTAACTTTTTTTGTCAAAGTCCACTTTTCGGCCAATTTATCTTCATCTGCATGTTGTCTTCACCGTCATCGGTTTCTTCAACTGAGAAGAAGAGGACCAAGTGTGCCTGCATTCGTTAGATAAAAGCACGATGCCTGTGTCTTCTGCCTAGGGCCCGACCACGACACCAAGGCATGCTCCATTTGCAGCGGCTTTATAGGTTGGACTCTGATTCGCCACCTTAAGGCACTAAAGGCCCACATTCTAGAACAGCAGGTGGCTGTGATGCAGAGCTCACCAGCCAAGAAGTCTTCTTCTCGCTCCTCGAAGCATAAGGACAAGAAAAAGGACACTGACCAACGTAAGGACCAGGATTGGTCCAAGGGGTGTTCGTGCTGCAGGTCCCCGCACCGTGAGAAGACCTCCTCGGGTTCTAACTGGGGGGGGGGGGCTCTGACCACTCCTCCTGCCATTCTCAGCTCTCTACTGGGCGACAGGATTTTTCCACTCCCGCCAAGACCCCGACGTTGGGGAGTGGAAAGCAGGGCTTTGGTTCTACACCAGCCTTGTGTACCCTGAATATGAAGGCCACATCCTTGCGGTCACCCTCCGCCTCAGGGGTCAGGAACTCCTCGTCTTCTGCGGGGACCTCGGTCCTGTCACGTAATGTTCCAATGTTGGTGTCTCCCGGGGCTCCGGTTAAGACTACTAAGCACCGGGATCGGGAGTCTGTCTCTAAGCCGAGCTTGGCTCACCATACCTCGGTCTCTCAGGTGCCTACGGCCAAACTGGTGATGGTCTCCAAGCCTGACAGCTCCAGACCGTCAATGGTACCAGACAAGGGTCATACGTCAAGCAAAATCCCTCTAGACCTCGATAATTCACCAGACCATAGGGCTTCTACACTCGACGACTAAGAGGATAGGTCTACTCCCTCTCCCAGGGACCCACCGGACTTCACCTCTTTTCCTGTTGCTCCACCTATGCCAGAAACACCTCGCCCCCCCCCCCGGCGGGGCGAGTGGCTCCTCAGTTCTCAAAGGAAGAACTGATGGGCTGACCTGGTGGCGCTGAGGGTTGAGGCGCTGGACGCCACACCTCACGCTAGTCTGGCGACCCATGTTCAGGAACGACCTTGGGTCGCCGGGGTGCCAGCATGGGAGGGGGAAGGGTGGGAGCAGGATTGAGCGTTGGCTCTCCTCTCCCACGTAATGTGTGGGTTGCCCGCCTGTAGCCTCGCCGTCACCAAATGGAGGTTCAGTGCTGGAGCAGGCGGTTAACAGAGCGACTGGAAAGGAAGGGTGTCCTGAATGGTGTGCGTGCCTCCACACGTGAGCGCTACCTCAGGGACACGTGGGTGTAGGGGCCAGGAGAAAACTCGTAAAGAAACCCCCCAAGAAACTGTGTATTGGGGAAGAACTGACGGAACTTTTTCAATTTTGGTGGGTCCAAGTGAAAAAAAGACATCCTTCCACCGCAGCTGGATACTAAACCGACTCCAGATTCAGATAAGGACCACGGTCTTGGAGACAGACCTTCCGCACCTAAACCTGAGTTCCACTCACGCAGTCCTACCGACTCCCGTGACTGGACTTTACGTAAAGAACGGTGTCACCAATGTTGCTCCTGTTCACCAAGCACTTACCGCCGTCACTCCTCCAGCCGTAGGTGGTCAGTCAGCCGACGTTGCTCGGATAGCCGTCATTTGCGTTCTACCAGCCATCGCTGGCCCTATAACCGTCGTCGGTCCTTTAGTGGGCGGCGCTCATCGGAGAGGCGCAGATCTTCCTCAGGCTCTAGATCGGCTTCCCTCTCTTCTAGAGGTCACGGTTTGGACTCCAACACGTCGGGTTCTGACCGTTCTCCTTCAAGAGAAAGACATGTGTCCCCAGATGAAAAGGGCACCCCTAGATCTCCTCCTGATGATCCTACCTTTATGGACATCATGAGGCATATCCAAACCTCCAATGGATGGGAGACAGAGGATCTGGATCCAGAGTGCCAGAGATTGGCCAGATACCTGAGGCAGAAGGAGCCAAAACCCTTGTTGTCTTGGATCACTTGGAAGCATCCCTCCACCACTCCAGTGATCTCTCAAAAGTCAGATAGGCTGTACCAGGCACCGAGGGAAGAACCTTTTCTGGCGGAACACCCTCAGGCAGACGGCAGACTCCGTGGTGATTACGACTGCTCACGACAAGTCAAAGAAGCTGAAACACTTCAGTTCGCAGCCTCCCGACGTAGAGTCCAGACGGGCAAGAAAGTGTATTCTGCCTCCACCTGTTCTATTAGATCGTTGAACTTTCTCACACATGTGGTCCAGTACCAGAATGCGATGTGGGAGAAAGGCTTAGAGGTTGCTCAGGTCTTGCCAGACTCGGCTCAGAAGACCGAGCTTCTGGATATCCTGAAGTCTGGTTCGGACATAGACACTCATGTCCTGAGGGCCTCGTACGACACTGCAGACACAGCCTGCAGGGCAGTGGTATCCGGCATGTGCCTTAGACGTCATGGCTGGCTCAAAGTCTCAGGATTTTCCCAGGATCTGCAGTTCAGGATCCTGGGCCTTCCCTTCCAGGGTTCCATTCTTTTGGAGGAGGAGACTGAGAAACTGATCTCTCACTTCCAAGAATCCGGGAAAGCTATCTGGTCCATCTGTAAGATGTATAAGGGGGAACTAGAAACCCTTTCGCAAATGGCCTTTTTCGTAAGCCCTCAGGG
The DNA here is from genome assembly GCA_016271365.2 of Neoceratodus forsteri. Lineage (NCBI taxonomy): Eukaryota > Metazoa > Chordata > Ceratodontiformes > Ceratodontidae > Neoceratodus > Neoceratodus forsteri. The sequence goes on along the minus strand of JADMNL010000032.1, from coordinate 118,667,125 downwards.
CAAAATACCCGTAGCCAATTTCAGCAGAGGGGATGCTTGAAGAGGAATGCACTAACCCAAACTCCTGGGAGCTCTGCCTCTAGAGGCCCCATGACCTCCCAGCCCTATGCCTGTTCCTGGATCTGCCCAATGACTCGCTACCTGCCCCCTCCTCCAGCGGAGGCTATGGGGGAGGCAGTAGGGGGTCGCTTCTCCCTCTACCTAGAGGGAATGGAGTAGCATCACCACAGACCTCTGGGTGTTGGACCTTATCAGGAGAGGACATACTCTCGAGTTCCTTCATATCCCTCTGGACAAGTCACCAGGGTCCTCCCATTATCCTCCTTCGCACATTCCTCTGCTAGAAGTAGAAATCCAAGCCCTTCTGCAGAAGCAGGCAATAGAGCCGTTCCCCCACCGGATCAGTGGGGGCAGGGCTATTATTCTCACTTTTTCCTGGTCCTGAAGAAGACTGGAGACCTTCAGCCCATTCTGGACCTCAGCCCTCTAAATCTCTTTATAGAGTACAAGCGGTTCAGAATGGTCACTTTGCCAGGCCTCATTCCCATCTTGCACCAAGGGGACTGGCTGTGTTCCCTGGACATGCAGGATGCCTATCTGCACATAAGGGTCTTTCCTCCCTATTGGAAGTTCTTGAGGTTCCACTTTCAGGGTAGACATTACCAGTTTCGAGCCTTACCATTCAGCCTCTCCTCGAGTCTTCACCAAGTGCCTAGCGGTGGTGGCTGTGGCTCTTCGCCAGGGCCATTACGTTTTCCCCTACGCAGACGACTGGCTCCTGACAGCTCCTTCCAGAGCTCAGCTGCTTCGCACTCTCAGAGACACCTTTACTCTCTTCCGAGAGCTGGGGATCACCCTGAACCTTCCAAAGTCATCCCCATGGCCCAGCCAGTGACTCCTTTTCATTGGAGCGGTCCTGGACACAGTTCAGGGCATGGTCTTCCTCCCAGAGGAGAGGGGGGGATCGTCTTAAGGGTGTAGCCCAGACGGTATCCATGGCTCCACAGGTCCCAGCCAGGACCTTCCTCAGACTTCTGGGGCACATGGCGACAGCCATCCCTACAGTTCCTTTGGCCGCCTCCACATGAGAGTTCCACAATGGACGCTCGGTGCAATGGGACCAGAGGTCAGATGACCTGGACCAGCCAGTCAGGGTCTCCAACCCAGTCTGAAGGAGTCTTTCCTGATGGCTAGACCCATTCCAATCTGGCACGAGGGATCCCCTTTCAGCAGGAGCCCCCAAGATGGATTTTAACTATAAACGCATCCGGTTTCAGTTGGGGTGCTCATCTAGAAAACAGACAGACCCAGGGGACATGGTCTCCAGACGAGCAAATTCTCCACATCAGTGTCCTAGAGATACAAGCAGTCCTGAATGCCTTGCGGGCGTTTCAGACAGACATTTCGCCAGGCCCTTTTCTCATCTAGACGGACAACACGTCAGTAGTGTTTTATGTCAACAAGCAAGGGGGCATACATTCTTACCCCCTTCGCCGGGAGGCGATGAGGGTCTGGTATTGGGCACTGGAGCACCGCCTAGACCTTACCGCTGTTCATGTTCCAGGCGTCCAAAACATCTTGGCCAACAGCCTAAGCCAGTCTCGGTCCAAGGCTCTTGAGTGGGAGCTCTTCCAGTCGGTAGCCGATCAGCTATTCGACAGGTGGGGCCGCCCAGAGCTGGACCACTTTGCATCTCCACTCAACTCCAAACTGCCCAGTTTCTGCTTGCTAGAGCCAGCGCCTGGTGTTTCAAACAACATGAAGTCTTGCTGTATTCTGACAATAGCAGCAGTGAGTCCCAACCTTCGAACTGCCCCAGAGATGAAAGAGTTAACTTTCCATGCCAGGCACGGGACGCTGAGCTCGAGCTCGGTTGAGACTCTGTCTGTTGCTGTTTAAACTCAAACCGTCAGATTCTTAGCTCCGCCTCACTGAACAGTCGCTCCGGAGATTTCTCCTTCTGCTCGGTTCAATTTGTCGGTTAAAGTACCGCTTTTCTCGGTTTTCGACCAAATTTAAACCGTAACCTGTCGGTTCAGTCTCTGTCTGTGGTATTTGTGAGTACTAGATAGGTTATATTATTTTCAAACAACATGAAGTCTTGCTATATTATAGACATTAGCAGTTTGATCCAGCTCTAGAACTGCCCCGGAGTGAAATGGTTAAAACCATTCCAAAATAGAATTTTGGCACGAGAGCAGCTCTATCTGTGTCATTTCAAACTTGAACTGTCAGATTCTTTACTCCGCCTCAGTGAACAGTCGCTCCGGAGATTTCTCCTTCTGCTCGGTTCATTTCTCGGTTTAAAAGTGTTTTCTCGGTTGGATTTAACCGAGAATAGTTTTATTTTAACATAAAACCGTCTCAGTTCAAGCTCTATCTGTAGTAACCGTAAGTAAATGAAGGTTTGTCTGTTTGGAACTTGTAAGTTATCGGTTCGGTTTTGAACCGATCAGTGGGTTTAAAACTCATTTAAAACTAAAAGTTACTATTTAGAGTCACGGTTCCGGTTCTTATCGGTTCTAAAAAAACGGATTTATTACGTTTTTTCCAATACCAATGACACGGTTAGGAACCGATAAGGTGTCTTGCCTGGCACTGCCAGTTAAAGGGCAAGTTTTGGTTAGGCTGGCATTATGTCTGAGAAACCCAAAAGAAAACCGGCCCACTGGTTTCAACACTGTGATGTTTGTGGGGAAGTCTTTTGCAAGGCTGACCCACACACCACATGTGTTTATTGTCTGGGGTTTGACCACCTCCAGTCAGACTGCCAGGTATGTAAGAATTTCCTGCAGCCACCCTGGAAAAAGATTGGGCAGGCTCAGAAAACGAGAGGCCAAAAGTCCGGCTGACCTGGATGGCCAGCCGGTTCGGTGCCAACCGAACCAGAGGAGTGCCCTCTGACCAGGGCCAGACTTCCTCAGGCAAAGAAAAGCTGGTTCTGAGGAACCAATTCCAGTAAAGAAAACAAGAAAATCAGCAGGTCTGGAGTCCAAAATTCCTTCTCCAACTGCTGCAGAGATAGCAAAAGCCATACAAATTGTCCAGTCACTGTCTCAGGGTCCGTCCAAACCACCACTATCTGGTAAAAGGTCGGTTCGTCCGGTCCCAGTGGTTCAGGATTATGATATTGAGGAATTTTATGAACCAGAGGAGGGGGAGGAGAATTATGAACAGTATGAATGTGGCTGGGAAGGTCTGGGTGTGCCCATTGAACGGACATCTCCCAGACAGACCTTTAGAATCTCCCCTATGCTGGAGTCCCCATCTCATTTATGTTTTATAAAAGTTGCTGAAACCCTCCAGCTTCCTTTAGAAGAGGCTGTGGATGAGCAAGAGGAGCCTGATTTTGTAGAAATGATGGATATTCCAGAGTCTAGAGATTGTCTATTCCTTTACATAAGTCTTTAGGAAACAAACAATTAAAATTTCAAAGCTCCTAATTCTGTGCCTCCTGTAGATAAAAGATGGACAGAAGGTATACATTGTCAGGGCCCTGATACAGAATTCCTTTCTCAACAATGCAGTCATGTTGGGGTAGTTCAGGCTGCTTGCACTGATAAAGCTAATATTCCCTTGGCTACATCCTCCTGACAAGGATTCCAGGAAGATTGATGCCATGGCAAAAAACAGTATATGGCAGCCTCTCTGGGACTCAGACAAGCAAATTATATGGCTTATGTAGCTAGGTATCAGAAATCTAGATGGGATACTGTTATGCAATTGGCCAAGCAGGCCCATGGCCAGCTGGCTAGTGAACTAGAACAGGTGGCTGCTGATGGCATTGAAGCCTCTAAGGTTCAGTTTCATGCTGCTGTGGATGTTAATGATGTTTCCTCTAGGGTCATGGCCACATCTGTAGCTTTTCGTAGGTTGGCCTGGCTCAGGTGTACTAGTTTGTCACAGGATACCCAGACTAAGGCTATGGATTTTCCTGTGGTGGGAAATTCTCTGTTTGGAGAGCAGACAGAGAATTACATGAAAAGATGGATGAATATAGGACTACTTACAAAAGTGCCCAGGCTAAGGGCGGCAAGCCACTCCTCAAAGGCATGCCCCGAGGGTGAGCCTTTTCACAAGCCTTGCTACCAGACTCAGGCCTCCTTTGCCTATGCTCAGAGGGCTTCTTCAGAGGCAGGGGCAGGCGAGGGTGGGCAGACCTGTCCCACCCCCAGCCTAAAGCTCAGCGAAACAGGCACCTTGATGGGGTGCCCAGGGCCGATCTCCTGTACCAGTGGGGACAGGCTGGCTTACTTCAGTCAGAATTGGGCTTCTTTAACCTCAGACAAGTGGGTTCTGGAAGTAGAAGCCAGGGTCTGGTTCTCAGCTTCAAAAGTTTCCCAAGTTGAGAAGCAGACTTTTCTACCTGCAAGTGCTTCAGAGACCCTCGCTCTGGAAACAGAGGTCTCATCCCTGTTAGCTCTCAGAGCAGTAGAAAGGGTTCCTCCCTGCATCAGGGCAGGGTCTGTATTCAGATACTTCCTTACCCCAAAAAGACAGGAGAATGGCGGCCCATTTTAGATCTCAGATATCTGAACAAGCATCTTTTGAAACCAAAGTTCAAAATGGTAACTCTGGCAATGATTTTACCTTCCCTAAGGCCAGGGGACTGGCTAGCCTCCTGGACCTCAAGGATGCCTATTTCCATGTCCCTAATCAGAAGATCCCATGAAAGTACCTCTGATTGAACTGCCTCAGGTCATTACCAGTTCAGAGCAATGCCCTTGACCTTACCTCTGCTCCAAGGGTATTCATAAAGTGTCTAGCAGTGGCAGTGGCCCACTTAGGAGGCAGAGGATTGCTGTTTTTCTCTATCTAGGCGACTGGCTCATTGTAGGCCAGTCCCAGAACAGGTAAATCTCACCTGCAGGTCACCCAGCAGCTTCTCACCTCCTGGGTTTTCTGCTAAACCTACAAAAGTCGGTTCTGGAACCAGTCCAGGTACTCACCTTTATAAGGGCAGAATTGGACACAAGCTAGCCAGAGCCTTTCTTCCCCAGAAAGGGTAGGAATTTAGTGGCTCAGCCTCTTCCTTCACTCTGCAGGTCTCTGCACCAGCAAGACACTTTCTGCAGCTCCTGGGGCACATGGCTGCATCCACAGCTGTTGTGCAGGAGCCAGATTTCAGATGACAGACATTCAGTTTCACTTGAGAACCTTTTGGTCTCAGAGAGAGATCCCTTTCCAAGTTGGTCCCAGTGACTCGAACCTTGATCCTAGCTCTCCAGTGGTGGCAGGATCAGAGCAATTTAAGAGCGGGGGTCCCCTTCATTTCCCCTTCTCACGACCTGACTCTCACTACAGATGCTTCCTTCTGGGTTGGGGAGCCCACATGGGCGACCTTTCCACTCAGGAGTTTGGTCCCCAGGAATCTCTGCTCCACATCATTTGCTGGAACTCAGAGCTGTCTTTTAGCTCTTCAGCTTTTTCTGCATCTGTCCACGACAAGGTGATACAAGTCAGACAGACAACACCACAACAATGTGGTACATCAACAAACAGGGGGCACTCGGTCTTCGGCCTTGTGCACCGAGGCAATGAAGTTGTGGTCTCTGGCCTATTCCCTGAACACTTCCCTCATAGGAGTTCATCTTCCAGGGAAGGACAATGTCCTAGCGGATGCCCTCAGCAGGATTTCCCAGGGCCATCACGAATGGTCCCTGGATCCTCAAGTGCTGGGGATAGTTTTTGCCAGGTGGGGCATCCCTCAGATAGATCTTTTGCAGCCCCAGACAATCACAAACTTCCTCTGTTCTGTTGCAGGCCTCCAGTGCTGGGCTCAGTTCCCCTGGATGCCCTTCTTCTGGATTGGGAGGGGAAGTTCCTCTATGCTTCCCCCCCTTTCCTCTCCTATTCAAAGTACTAGTCAAAATCAAATCTCAGCCTTGCAGGGTGATTCTGATTGCCCCGGATTGGGCCAGGCAGCCCTGGTACCCACTCCTTCTGTCTCTGACAGTCCATCTTCCCCTGTGCCTCCCCAGGGAAGGGTTTGGTATCCGGACCTCAAATGCCTCCAACCTCAAGGCCTGGCTCTTGACGAGTTAGAGTTTGCTGATTTACACCTCTCTCAGGGTGTTCTTGAGATTCTAAAGGCTTCCAGAAAGCATTCCACTAGGGCTACTTATAGTTCTAAATGGAAAAGATTTTCCATTTGGTGTGCTGAGAAAAATATTTCCCCAGAATCTGCTGAATTGCCCATTTTGTTAGATTACATGGTACATCTTAATTCCTTGGGTCTCAGACCAGCTACCCTGAGAGTTCATTTGGCAGCTGTGTCTGCTTTTGTGTCAACAGGAAAGTCATCCCCTCTTTCCTCTCATCCTGTGTTTTCCAAGTTTTTTAAGGATTACTCCATACTAATCCTCCCTTTCGGGAACCGCCCTGCTTGGGACCTTAATGTTTGCATTGCCCAGTTAATGCACCCCTTTGAACCTCTGTCTTCTGCAGAGCTTAAGTACCTAACTTGGAAAACTGTTTTCTAGTGACTATCACTTCTGCCAGGCCATAAGTGAATTGCAAGCCTTGTCAGTGAAGACTGACTTTATTTCTTTCCACAGGATAAGGTAGTCCTTAGGACTAATAGGAAGTTTTGCCTAAGGTGGTTTCAGATTTCCATCTTAATCAATCTATCTCCCTTCCTGTATTTTCACTGATCACTCCTCTTGGTGAGAGGAGGTTGCACAACCTGGATGTTAAGAGAGCTCTTAGTTATTATATAGGCGTACCAAAGGTCACAGGTTCGAATCCTCCAACTTTTCCTTACCTATGGTGAAGTTGGGAAGGCAAACCTGCCACTAAGAGATCAATAGCCAGGTGGATTGTCTCTTGTATCCAATTTTGTTATCAGAAAGTGGGCAGAGCGCCCCCGGGTTTGAGGGCTCATTCTACCAGGGGTACAGCTGCGCTCTAGATGCTGCCAGAGATATCCTTTTATTAGAGATTTGCCAGGCTGCTACTTGAAAACGGTACACACTTTACCAAGCATTACCCCTGGATGTCCAGGTCAGGAGAGATGCTCGGTTTGCACAGCTGTTCTTCAGAGCCTATTCCTAAGTAGGTTCTGCCCTCCTCCATGGAGGTACTGCTGTGTATTCTGCTAATGTCTATAATATAGCAAGACTTCATGTTGTTTGAAGAAAAATTACTCACCTTAGTAATGCTGTTTCTTCTAATGGAGTCTTGCTATATTATAGAACCTCCCCAACCTGCCCTCTCAGAACCTCTACTTGGTGGGTGTGGGCAACTTAGTGTGGGCACTACTTATGTCCTGTTAGATTTTGTCCCTTTGGGACTTTGGGTGTGTATGCAAGCGTGTGTGTGTTTATTATACTTATGTTCCATTTTCATATTATTAGAATGGTGTTAGTATTTCTGGTCCCTGACTTGAGTCTTGGGTGTTGGGACCATCAATGGTTGTTATTATTTAGGTAGCCATTTGGCTAGTGAGTTACAGCTTCCACACATACCTTAGTGAGTTTGGCTCGTAAAGATCTGACAGTTCAAGTTTGAAATGACACAGATAGAGCTGCTCTCGTGCCAAAATTCTATTTTGGAATGGTTTTAACCATTTCACTCCGGGGCAGTTCTAGAGCTGGATCAAACTGCTAATGTCTATAATATAGCAAGACTCCATTAGAAGAAACAACATTACTAAGGTGAGTAATTTTTTCTTCTATTCTGTGTGGAACTTGTAAACGGTTCATCGGTTCAATTTGATCCAATCAAGTTGTTAAAATATCTTTATTTGTACTTTTAGTGTGTGGTTACCAGTTCTTATCGGTTCTAAAAAAAACAGATTTTATTATGTTTTTTTTCCATGACCCGTAACACGGTCAGGAACCGATAAGAGGGTCTTGCCTAGCGGATTGCCATTAAAAGGGTAAGTTTGGTTAGAACTGGCACAATGTCTGAGAAACCCAAAAGAAAAACCGGGCCCACTGGGTTTCAACACTGCAGTGTGTGTGGGGAAGTCTTTGCTAAGGTTGACCCCCACACCACCTGTGTTCATTGTCTGGGGTTTGACCACCTCAATGCAGACTGCCAGATTTGTAAAAATTTTCCTGCAGCTACCCTAGAAAAGAGAGTTGGTAGGCTCAGGGAAAGGGAGGCCAAAAAGTCCGCTGAACCGGATGGCCAGCCCGGTTCGGTTCAAACCAAACCAGAAGGAGTGCCCTCTGACCAGGGCGAGACTTCTTCGGGCAAAAGGAGAGCCGATTTGGAGGAGTCGGTTCTGGCTAAGAGAACAAGAAAGAAAAAATCAGCTGGTGTGGATCCAAAACTTTCTTCTCCAACCGCTGAAGAAATAGCCAAAGCGATAAAAATTATGTAGTCGCTTTCCCCGGTTCCGACCGAACCGGCACCATCAGGGAGGCGCTCGGTTCGGCCGGGGTTCCACCGGTTCAAGATTATGATTTAGAGGAATATTATGAACTGGAGGAGGAGGAAGAGGAGTATGAGGAAAGTGAATGTGGTTTTGAAAGTCTGGATGTGCCCATTGACCCGGACATCTCCCCAGACAGACCTTCAGAGTGTCTCCTCCTAGGCTTTCTGAGTCCCCTCCCATTTCATGTTTTATAAAAAGTGGCTGAAATCCTCCAGCTTCCTATGGAAGAAGCTGTGGATGACCAGGAGGAGCCTGACTATGTGGAAATGATGGATATCCCAGAGTCTAGGAGGCTGTCTATTCCTTACACAAATCTTTTGGAAACAGACATTTAAGATTTTAAAGACTCCTAATACTATACCTCCTGTGGATAAAAGAATGGACAAGAGGTATACATTGTCAGGCTCTGATACGGAGTTTCTTACACAACAATGCAGCCATGTTGGGGTAGTGCAGGCTGCAGCCTGTGATAAGGCAAATATTCCCTTGGCTTCACACCCACCAGACAAGGACTCCAGGAAGATTGATGCCATGGCAAAGAAACAGTACATGGCAGCATCCTTGGGACTCAGACAGGCCAACTATATGGTCTATACTGCTAGGTATCAAAAATCCAGATGGGACACTGTTATGGCTTTAACAAAACAGGTCCCTGGCCAGCTTGCCAGGGAGCTGGAGCAGGTGGCTGCTGATGGTATTGAGGCATCCAAGGTGCAATTCCATGCTGCAGTGGACTCCAATGATGTGTCATCTAGAGTCATGGCTACATCTGTGGCACTTCGTAGAATGGCTTGGCTCAGATGTACTAGCCTGTCACAGGATACCCAGACTAAGGCCATGGATTTTCCTGTTGTGGGTAATTCTCTGTTTGGGGAGCAAACAGAGAATTACATGAAGAAAATGGACGAATATAGGACCACCTATAGGAGTGCACAGGCCAAGGAAAGGCAGGCCACTCCTCAGAGGCAGCACCCCAGGGGCAGGGGGCAGGCCTTTTCATAGGCCTTTCTACCAAGCCCAGGCCTCCTCTTCTGCCTATGCTCAGAGGGGGTTCTTTAGAGGGAGAGGCAGAAGGGGTACAAGCAGACCTGCTTCCACCCCTCAGCCAAAACCCCCTGCCAAACAGGCACCCTGATGGGTTTGCCAGGGCCGATTCTCCACTACCTGTAGGGGGCAGGCTGGCTTACTTTGTCCAGGACTGGGAGTCTCTAACATCAGACAAGTGGGTCCTGGAAGTAGTAAGCCAGGGACTGGTTCTCAGCTTCAAAAAATTTCCAAAGCTGAGAACCAGATCCTTTCCACCTGCAAATCTCTCAGAGGCACTTGCCCTAGAGGCAGAGGTCTCTTCCCTCCTGGCTCTCAGAGCTGTGGAAAGGGTTCCACCCCTACACCAGGGCAAAGGATTGTACTCCAGGTACTTCCTTACCCCAAAAAAGACAGGAGAATGGCGGCCCCATCCTGGATCTCAGATACTTAAACAAGCACCTTTTAAAACCAAAATTCAAAATGGTGACTCTGGGAATTATTCTACCCTCTCTAGGGCCAGGGGACTGGCTAGTGTCCCTGGACCTCAAGGATGCCTACTTCCATATTCTAATCAGAAGCTCCCATTGAAAGTACCTCCGGTTCGAGCTGTCCTCAGGCCATTACCAGTTCAGAGCAATGCCCTTCGGTCTAACCTCTGCTCCAAGGGTGTTCACAAAATGCCTGGCAGTAGTAGTTGCTTCTCTAAGAAGGCAAAGGATTGCCATCTTCCCATACCTGGATGACTGGCTCATAGTAGGCCAGTCCCCAGACCAAGTCAAGTTACACCTACAGATCACTCAGCAGCTGCTCACCTCTTTGGGTTTCCTTCTGAATCTTTCAAAGTCAGTTCTAGAGCCTGTTCAGCTCCTCACCTTCATAGGCGCAGAGCTAGATACAGAAAAGGCCAGAGCTTTCCTTCCCCTGGACAGGGCAAGGACCCTTATCACACTGGCCTCCTCATTCACCCTGCAGGTGTCTCGACCAGCAAGGCATTTTCTGCAGCTCCTGGGGCTACACGGCTGCTTCCACAGCAGTGGTGCAGGGGCGAGATTTCAGATGAGGGACATTCAGTTCCATTTGAGAGCCTTTTGGTCTCAAAAGAAGGACCCTCTGACCAAACTGATCCAGTGACTCGAACCCTGATCCAGGCCTTACAGTGGTGGCAGGATCAGAACAATCTAAGACAGGAGTTCCTTTGTCACTCAGTCCCACTCTTTAATCCTTACTACAGATGCCTCCCTCTTGGGGTGGGGGCTCACTTGGGCGAACCTGACTACCCAAGGGTTTTGGTCCCTCAGGAATCTCTGCTTCACATCAATCTGTTGGAACTCAGAGCAGTATTTCTAGCACTTCAAGCTTTTTCCAAATCTTTTCAGAACAAAGTTATTCAGGTCAGAACAGACAATACCACCACAATGTGGTACATCAACAAACAAGGAGGCACTCGGTCTACGGCCTTGTGCACAGAAGCAATGAAGTTGTGGTCTCTGGCTTATTCCCTGAACACCTCCTTCACAGCAGTACACCTCCCAGGCAAGGACAATGTCCTGGCAGATGCTGTCAGCAGGATATCTCAGGGCCATCACGAATGGTCACTGGATCCCGTGGTCTTGGAGGTGATATTCTCCAGATGGGGCACCCCACAGATAGATCTTTTTGCAGCCCCAGACAATCACCAACTTCCCCTTTTTTGCTGCAGGCCCCCAGTGTTGGGCTCAGTTCCCCTGGATGCCTTAGTTCTCAGTCTGGAAGGGAAGTTCCTGTATGCTTTTCCCCCCTTCCCTCTCCTGTTCAAAGTGCTAGTCAAAATCAGGTCTCAACCCTGCAAGGTGATCCTGATTGCTCCAGACTGGGCCAGACAGCCCTGGTATCCTCTCCTGTTGTCCCTAGCAGTCTATCTTCCCCTGTCTCTTCCCAGGAATTACAACCTGTTAACCTGTGCTCAGGGGAGGGTTTGGTACCCCAATCTCTAATCTCTCAATCTCAAGGCCTGGCTCTTGAAGAGTTAGAGTTTGCTGATTTACACCTCTCCCAAGGTGTAATGGATATTCTGAAGGCTTCTAGGAAACCTTCCACCAGGACTACTTATAATTCCAAGTTGAAAAGATTTTCCATATGGTGCTCTGGAAGGCATACTTCCCCAGAGTCTGCTGATCTGCCCATAGTCCTTGATTATATGGTCCATTTGAATAGCTTGGGGCTTAGACCAGCTACACTAAAGGTGCATCTGGCAGCTGTTTCTGCTTTCATTTCAGCAGGTAAGCCCTCTTCTCTTTCAGCTCACCCTGTATTCTCTAAGTTTTTCAAGGGATTGCTTCATACCAACCCTCCATTCAGGGACCCTACCCCTGCTTGGGACCTTAACGTTTGCATTGCTCAGCTTATGCAACCCCCTTTTGAGCCTTTGTCTTCAGCAGAGCTTAAGTACTTGACTTGGAAAACTGTGTTCCTGGTAGCCATCACTTCTGCCAGATGCATAAGTGAATTACAAGCCCTGTCAGTGGAGCCTGATTTTATCTCCTTCCATAGAGATAAGGTGGTCCTCAGGACTAACAGGAAGTTTTTGCCTGAGGTGGTTTCAGATTTCCACCTCAACCAATCTATGTCTCTTCCTGTGTACTTCACTGACCATTCCTCCTCTGGTGAGAGGAGGCTGCACAGTTTAGATGTGAAAAGAGCCCATAGCTATTACATAGAACATACCAAGGGTCACAGGTTTGACTCCCTCCAACTGTTCCTCACTTATGGTGAGGTTGGTAAAGGGAAACCTGCCACTAAAAGATCCATTGCCGGGTGGATTGTCTCTTGTATTCAATTTTGTTATGAAACACTGGGTAAGGTTGCACCCTCAGGCCTGAGGGCTCACTCTACCAGAGGTACAGCTGCTTCCCTGGCTGCTGCCAGGGATATTTCTATTCTAGAGATATGTCAAGCAGCTAGCTGGAAAACAGTTCACACTTTTACCAAGCATTACTCCCTGGATATCCAGGCTAGGAGTGATGCTCGGTTTGGCACAGCTGTGCTTCAGAGCCTATTTCCTAAGTAGGTTCTGTCCCTCCTCCATGGAGGTACTGCTTGGTAGTCTGCTATTGTCAGAATACAGCAAAACTCCATGTTGTTTGAAGAAAAAATTACTCACCTTAGTAATGTTGTTTCTTCTAATGGAGTCTTGCTGTATTCTGACCTCCCTCCCTGCCTTCCCCTCTCAGAATCTCTGTTTTTGGGATGTGGGTGGGCAGGGGCAGTGCTGGCACTCAGGAGGTGCCCCACCTTGTTGTTTTCACCCCGGTTTTTTCTTTGGGTGAGTGGGTGTCGTGTTTTTTCATTTTTTGGGTCTCCTGACTTGAGTCTTTGTTTTGGGACCCAAAAAACTGGTTTTATGTTTAGTAGCCAGTTGGCTAGTGTAGGTTTACAGCTTCCACACAGGACCTTAGTGAGTTTAGCTCGTAAAGATCTGAAGGTTTGAGTTTAAACAGCAACAGACAGAGTCTCAACCGAGCTCGAGCTCAGCGTTCCATGCCTGGCATGGAAAGTTAACTCTTTCATCTCCAGGGCAGTTCGAAGTTTGGGACTCACTGCTGCTATTGTGAGAATACAGCAAGACTCCATTAGAAGAAACAGCATTACTAAGGTGAGTAATTTTTTCTTTCTGGCCAGACGCTTTGTCCCTCTGTTGGACAGGGAGGTTTATGTACACCTTTCCCATTCTACAGAGGGTTCTTCTGAAGTTACACGCTGAAGGAGCAGAGATGATCTTCATTGCTCCTTTTTGGCCTCGGTAGATTTGGTTCCCACTACTTCAGCAGCTGACAGTGGGGCCCCCGATTCAGCTGCCACTGAGCTCGCACTTGTTATCACAGGCTCAGGGAACTCTTGTCCACCCGTACCTCAGATCCCTGCATCTTCATGCCTGGCTCCTGCAGACTTAGTCAGATCTAGGTATGGGGTCTCCCAGTAGGTGGCAGACATTCTTGTTGCAGTGAGAAAGCCCTCAACTAGATCCACTTATGCCACGAAGTGGAAAAGATTTTGCCTGTGGGCTGCACCCCATCACGTCGATCCACTTACCTGTCCAGTGAACCTGATTTTAGAGTACCTCTTCTCCTTATTAAATCAAGGCTTGAGCTACTCCACTATAAAGGTACATGTTTCTGCAGTTTCTGCTTACCATGTACCTATGGAGGGGAAAACTCTCGCCCAACTGAACATATCCTATACGTTTTTGCGGGGCATACTGCATATTAAGACTCCCATCAGAGATCCGGTACCGCCCTGGGATCTCCCTTTCTATGCTAGAAAAACACACTCTTCCCTCGTTCAAGCCCGCCGCAGAATGCGTGCTTCGCTTCCTTTCTTGGAAAGCGTTAATCTTATCTGTGTCAATCTTCACCATTCATCATTGGGTATCTGCCGGAGATCAGGACCCCGTGGGAGCCTTTCTTTCTTTCTTTTTTTTTTTAAAGGTAGGCGGAGTCGACGCACCATCGGCACCGCCCTCGAGGCCGATGCACTGTGTGGCGCTCGTAAGTTGGCCGTTAGGCTGTGTCGACTCCGCCTACCTGCCAGTTCTTTGTCTCCCACCGTAGAGGTCACCTCATGTGGAGCTGCTGCACTGAGGCCTAGTTTGTCGCCGAAAGCCTTCGACGTCGTTCCTTAATTTCCCTTCGGTGCTGAAGTCCATTGGTTCCTGCCGGTTCTGTTTTGCCATACTCGACGTCGCCCGGTAAGATCTTTCCATATTTTTATATTTCTGCGACGTCGAGTCTGTTTTGTTGGTGCCTGTAGGTCATGTCTCGGTCGGAGGGCAAGAAATCTTCTAAGACAGGTCGGCCCCATGCGACAGTGCCCGTGCGGCTGAAAGTATTCCGTCACCGACCAGCACGACCGGTGTCTTTCATGTCTTGGCCCGCTACCGACATGGATTAGATGCGATGTCTGTTTCTCCATGGACCGCTGTGTCATTGAACAATGCGGCGTGGAAAGTGGGGCGAGCTCCATGGGCTTTCAGGGGGTTGACGCGCTTTTCGGGCCAAGCCCGCGCTGTCTTGACCTTTTCCTCCGGGTCCCCTCCTGGTTCTATATGGACAGAGGAGGAGGAGGAGCCCTCGGCTACTAGTAGCCTAACCGTTACCGAGGCTTCTTCCATAGCGCGAAGCGGCCGGAGAAGCGGGGCGCCCGCCATGGCCCCGGTGTTGGATCCAGCGGTTCGCAAGGCCCGGTCGGCGCCGTCCTCGATGTTGTCAGTCGGCGCCATTGGGGCCTCGGCGCCATTTGCGGTGCCGTGGGCCCTGACGGAGCCATTCTCTGCGCCAGCTTGTTGCGTGGTGCCGTTGCCTCTGTCGGAGCCGTTTGTGGCACCGACACTGCTAGCGGCGCCATAGGAGCTGCTACGGTGCCATTTTTGTCTTGCTTCGGCGCCAATGCCGTTGGCGCTGTCAGCATCACCTCTGCCCTCGGCGCCGTTCGCGTCGCCATGGAGCCGGGCGGTGCTGTCCTTAGCGCCGATGGAGCCATCGGGGCCATCTTCGGCGCCATAGAGTCGGATGGCGCCATGGCTGGTCCCGACGCTGGAGCTCTTGTTCGGGCTGGAGCCATGCCCGCTGCGGATTCTGCTCGCGGTGCCGCGGAGGCGCTGGTACCGGCTCGAACGCGACTATAGTTCCTGTAACCTTTGGCAAAGATGGCGGTGAAGCCCTCCTACACGATTTGGCACAGGGCTTCGACCTCCACGTCCTCGGAGGCGGAGTCGAGCTCTGAGTCAGACGGACAGGCTGACCCTTTGGGGTTGGCTGTTGAGGTGGGCAGCCCAATAGTCTCTTCGACAAGCCGGAGTCGGCCCCCTTCTGAGGTGGGGTCGGTGGCTACCGAGACTAGGGTCAGGGGTGCTGACCAGCAGGCAGTGGAGCAGGCCACCATAGCTCTGCAACCTGGTCTTGGTGGGTTCACTGACCCCTCAGTAGTGGTACCCCCACCTGTGGTGTGCCTAGATCGCTCAACTTTGGGGCCGATCAGAGCACCTGCAGGGGGGAGGGTACTGTTCCCTGGGTAGCTCCTTCGGGTGCAGCCCAGAGATGTCGGCTACCTAGGCTGGCCCTCTCGAGGAGGAGTGCTCTTTCGGACTCCGAGGGGTCGAGGAGTGTGGGGTCGGCACGGCAGCCTTTTTTGGGGGTCCATCTGGGCTCTGGGAGAAGCCGTATTGCGGATCTCCGCTCTTCCTCCTCAGTCTCTTTGAGAGAGCCCCATTCTTTTGAGGTAGGGGACCGTCCTTCTGGACCTATATGGCCCTGGTCGCCTCACAGGGGGGATTCTTCCGGGCGTAGCCAAGGCAGTACCAAAATGGTTGTTCAGCTGTCGGCTGTGGGGTCTTCCGGGGCACCTTCTTCTGTGGGTGCTCCCGGTCTGCTCCTTGGCCCAGGTGGAGGTCAGTCGACATCTCTTCTCGGCTCTGTCCCCATCCCTCTGCCACATTCTCCTGTGCTCCCAGGCATCCTTGGTCCTAGCTGGCCTCTCTCCTGGGAGCAGTTCAGAGTGGTTGCTGCTTGGTTCCCTGCTTACATTAGGGCAATGGACAGCCAGGTTTTTCAACCTTCCCCCGTGCAGCCACCCACTGAACAGCCGGTGCCCTCCAGCTCCTCATCCCCATCTTCTGGGGGAGAGGAACCTTCTGTCCACATCTCTCCAGCTGCTGATCTCGCTGAGTATCAGCGCTTCCTCGTGAGGATATTGGAGGACTTACACCTCACTCCTACCACTATCAGCAATCCTGAGCACTCAGCGCACGCCTTTCTAGGCGATTTTGGCGAAGCCACCCTTGTGGTGCCGCCCTGGCCTGCTCCCTTTCGGGAGGCGTCATTGCGTTCCTGGCAGAGGCCCTTCTCCAGAGTTCCTGTCCCAAGGGATCTCAGCCAGAGGTATTGGGAACCCCGGAGTCTCCAGGTTCCATGCCTCATCCACAGTCTGGATTGACGCAGTTGGACACTCCTGATGGGCTTCGCGCCCTTCACCGTGACCGGCCCCCCAGAACAAGACTCCTCAGATTTTGACTTCTGGGGTAGGAGGACTTTCCATTTATTGCTTTCCATTTCTGCACATCAGGCCCACTATGCAGCCTATGACAGGTTCTTGTGGTCCAGGCTTGGTCAGCTCCTAGCCTCATTGCCTGATACGGAGCAAACCAGACAGGCCATTGCACTCTCTGCACGTGGCCTGGAGCTAGCAAGGCACCAAGCGAGGGCATCCTATGATGCCAGCGAGGTAGCTACCAGGGTCATAGCGACAGCGATCTGCACTAGGCGGACGGCAGGGCTGCGTCTTTCCCGGTTGTCATCCTTGGCCTGGTGTAGGGTGATTAACTCCGCTCACCAGAGAACCTATCTCTTCTCCTGTAGAGCGAGACGGCGCATGTCGGGGGAACTTCCTTCCCCCTCCGGGGACCCGTCTCCTCTCCCCACTCTCGGGCCTCTCCAGGCCCTGAAGGTTCTCCCTCTTAGTGTGTCACCCACTGAGAGCTAAGGGACTTTGTCCTTTAGGGTGTAAAGGAAACCCCCTTCGGGGGGGCTCGGTAGTCACCCAACAGTGATGAATGGTGAAGATTGACACAGATAAGATATGAAAATTACGTACCTACCGTAATTATGATCTTTGTGTGTATCTTCACCATTCATCACGATCTCACCCTCCATCCCCCTGGGGCCTCAGTCTCTGGGTCCCCCTCCCTCTTTGTGCCCATCGCCCCCTCTCCTTCCTTAGAAGTGGGGTAAAACAGGGGCACACATGGGGATAATGTTCCGGGGAGAGTGGACAGCAAGGGGGCACTCCTTCTCCAGTGCTTTGGCTCCACCCCTGTGGAGTGGGAGTTATCAGTTGCCCTCCTTTCTCTCCTCCTCCTCCTCCCTGTTCCCGTCTAACCTATTTCTCCTTGTTTACGAAAAAAAAAAAAAGTCTTCCCCTTTTTTTCACCAATAATCTTTCCTTGACAGGGTGTTTATTCTCTGTACCCTGTCCTTCTTCCGGAATAGCCGACTCTGCTTATCTGGAGTGTTTGCCAGCTATTCTGTGCCTTGAATTCTGGCAGAAAGCCTTTGGCTACCCTTGCAGTTCCTATACAATCTGGAGACGGACCAGGGTCTGGGATGTGCTAACCTTCTTCCCTCTCTTCCTAAATTCTTTACCCACCCTGCCTCCCTCTTTCTTTCCAGAGATTGGGGCCCCTCCCAATCCCTTTAGTTTCCAACTGTCTCTCTCCCTCTCAGTCATTATTTCTCCTTTTGGCTCATATATCTTTTCCTTTTTCTGTCCCTTGGACTTCCTTGTCCCACCCTCCACTCCCTTCCTCTTACCTCTCCGGCGACTCAGAACTGGCAGGCAGGTGGAGTCGACACAGCCTAACGGCCAACCCGCGAGCACCACGCAGTGCGTCGGCCTCAAGGGCGGCGCCAATGGTGCGTCGACTCCGCCTGCCTTTAAAAAAAAAAAAAGGTTCCCGCGGGGTCCTGACCTCCGGTAGATACCCAACAGTGAAGAATGGTGAAGAAACACAGAAAGATCATAATTACGGTAGGTACGTAATTTTCATTTTTTAGTTGCGGTTACTTCTGCCCACAGAGTTTCCAAGCTTCAGGCCCTGATGTGAGCTTGTCTCAATGATGCTCCACCTGGCAAAATAAAGATTTTGATTGACTGATGTGTATGGAGCATTATTTAGTTATCCATAAGGACGGGGTGTCCTTACGAACTAATCCTAAGTTGTTGCCCAAGGTAGTGTCCAAGCTCACACTAAATCAGGACATTAACCTTTCAGTGTACTACCCTAATCATTCAAACAGAGGGGAAGCACTTCTGCATACTTTGGATGTCCACAGGGTGCTATGGTATTATCTTAACCGCACTGCTCTACACTGTAAGACAGAGCAGTTATTTGTGACCTTTGCGCCCCGCTGTCAAGGTGCTCCGGTGTCTAAGCAGACATTATCTAAGTGGCTGGTAAATTGCATTGTCTTCTGTTACAACAAGTACAACAAACCCCTACTGGGCTCGGTTAGGGGTCATTCTACCGGGGGAGTGACTACTTCCTTTGCATCCATGCATAATGTCTCCATTGCAGACATCTGTGCAGCAGCTACCTGGAGCTCAGTGCATACTTTCATTAAGCACTACAGCCTGGACATTGCCTCTAGGAGAAGGGCAGGTTTCGGCCCGGCAGTCCTTCAAGGCCTCCTATCTTAGTGCCTTCCTAGGGCTATTGCACTTCAGCCTCCTACTTTTCTCCCTTTTTCAGAACTGCTTGGGACTTAGTCCAAATTCTAATAGCCTGCTGCAAGAGCTCCCACTCGAAGTAAGATAGTACAGTTACGTAAGAACATACCGTAACAGTAGATCTTCGAGAGGAGCTCTTGCAGCAGGTGCTGCTTTCCCTCCCTCCTTCCCCCTGGTGAGTTTCTGCATTTTTTTAATTTTACTTCAGGGCAAGCTTCCACCTGGTACACCTGCCGGCCTTGCCAACGGGTCTCACGTGGGTGAACTGAGGGGTTGGGGCCCTCCCCCTGATATACCACTGCCCGACGTCAGGGCAGAGCCGGCATCAGGGGCGGTCGCCGCTGAAGACTGCTAGCCAGAAGGTTTCCGTGGGGTCCCAGTGCATGGCGGCATAGTCCTAATGGTAATAGCCTGCTGCAAAAGCTCCTCTCGAAGATCTACTGTTACGGTAAGTTCTTATGTAACTGTACTTTACAGGGTGAGTGACTTTTTTCATATGCTCACAAGATGATAAAATTTAAGTACATTATCGGAGTTTCCTCTATGTGGTACTCATCAGTAACAAATATTTGGGGTTTTGCAGCCTCCACAGTACAAGTTGGACCCTCGACTGGCCCGTCTCCTTGGTGTGCACACTCAGACTCGTGCCAGCATCATGCAAGCTCTATGGCTTTACATCAAGATCAACAAACTGCAGGACAGCCATGAGAAGGAATACATTAACTGCAACCGCTATTTCAAACAGGTAGGAACAGCACACATGGAACCTTCAGAGGCAGGAGGTTGGGACTGGGGAGGGCTGCTGTATGAACCACCCATATGTAGGAGCTGTGGAGTATGAGTTTCAAACAGCAGGAATCCTTCAATCAGTCAATCAATCAAAATCTTTATTTATCCAGGCGGGCATCATTGAGCAAGGCTCATTTACAAGGTGGACCTGGTCATGAATACATCAAAGTACAGTACAGTACAGAAGCAGGTATACAAAAAGCAATAATATACAAGGAAGAAAAAGTATATACAGTGTATACAGTACAGTACAAGGTTGAAATAAATAAAAAAACAGCATTATTTTACAATTGAAGAAGTCAGCAGATGTACAATCAACCATAGGCATACAGGGGTTATAAGCAGAGATCTTTTGAGTGAGGCAGCCGGCAACTACACATATAGGGGGGAGAGAGGCCATGTATGGGATGGCAGGTAAGAGAGGTCAAGAAGAGGAGGGATATATTACCGACAACTGGGGGAAAAATTGAGCTAAAACCACAGAAAGTGACGATGGCTGTCGTGTAATTGTTTATTACGATAATGACGGAGGAGGGGTAGATAATTGGGACACTACTATGGATGGGGTGGGACTTTAGCCAGGCTGGAGTGGACAGGGAAGGAAAGGGTGGATGCAGCAGGAAGAGTTAATAGGGAAAGAGTGAGAGCTAGGGGTAGAAACATGGCGAGTGTCAGGATGGAAAGGCGGAGTTGCGGAATTAGTGGGCTAGCCGTGAGGAAAACATTTGCAAGGTGCTTTCATGTAGCGATCATAGAGCACCTTGAAGATATTCAGGCTAACAGGGCAGCTCAGCTTCAAGTTCCTTTGTAAACCATTCCACAATGTGGGTAAAGAGAAGCTTACAGCAGCTTTGCCGAAATGAGTTTTGACCCTTGGAACTTGGAGGGCAGTTAGAGAATAGCTCCTTAGAGCGTAAGTGCCTAACACACTCCGGGGAATACAGTCTGAGACATATGAGGGGAGCTTGTTGGTCACCGCTCTGAAGGCCCATAGGGAGGCATTTCTATTCCTTCTATAGTGAAGGGAAGTCCAGCCTAACGATGAGTACATGGAGCAGTGGTGTGTGGAAAGTGGAAGGCCAGCAGTGAACCTGATAGCTCTGTGGTAGAGGGTGTCCAACTTAGCCAGTGTAGAGGTAGTGCAGTGACTGTAGAGCAGGTCGAGTAATCTATTAAAGATAGGAAGGTAGCTTGAACTAGTTGAATCTTGGCCTCCTTTGTGAGCAGGTGGTTAATTCTGTAGAATAGTCCTAATCTTTGCCTTAGTTTCTTCTGTAGTTCTTCGAGATGGTCAGTGAAGGAAAGTTTATGATCGAGCCAAACTCCTAGATATTTGAATTTAGCTACATACTCTAGTGTTTCTCCAAGAACAGTGTAAAAAAATGTTGTAGGTGCCGTATTGGTCCTTTTAAAAAACAGATCCAGAAACAAATGATTTGATACCTTTTATTGGACCAACATGGATGTTACAGAAAAGAACAAAATGCTTTAGCTTTCAGACCAACCAGGTCCTTCTTCAGAAGCTTTGTGGCAGTTTTTTCAAATATCCCATACTATTAACACCAGATTATATAGAAAAGCAGAAATAATTCTCATTGGTTTAACATATACATTTAAAACATAATAGAAGATTACGTCAGAGAAGCTAATTAACACCAGTATGCCTTAAACTGAGGAGCCTCAGAAGGGCAAAGGTTATCAAGAATTCTCTACAGCCAGAGAGTTCTTGTCACATAAATTTTAAAATGTCTCAGTATGCCAAGAAAGCATTCTAGTGATAAAAAACCTTGAGTGGCATTCTCCTAATACATGTAAGATGAGCTTACAACTTACATTCCAATTGTCCTGGTATATTAAAGGACAGATAATGAGAGACAAAATTCTGAAATTAGGTATAACTGCAAGTTGAAATCAAGCCTCAAATTAACCTACACATATAAACATGATGCATGAAAGTATCACTTGTAAGTATGAAAGTACCAAAAAAAAAAAAAACCTTCAAGGACCCCCAAGAAAAGCAGACCATGAGCCTGATAAATGCAGATTTCAACACAGAGTCTGTGTATAACAAAAATGCACAGAAATCAGTCTAAGCAATCTAAATGAAACCCAAAAGGAATTACCTTTAATGACCCCCAAGTAATGAGATATGCATCTTAATATGAGCAGTTGAAAATGTAGCGGTGTGAAATCCACCCCACTGACAACTAATAGAAGGAAATAAATCACACTATATGAAAACTAAGTGTTCCTAGCCACATAACAACTGCCCCATGCCACGCTCCACCCACACATATGTGTGTACATACACCATACCACACCCCCCATACACACACACCACACACACCCACAACCACAACACACAACAAATATAGCAAACACATTCTGCACCACACCACGCACAACAAACAAAACACACATACACACCATACCCACAACACATAAAAACACAACACACACCAAACACACACATACATACATCAGTACACACACACACACTCAAACGCACTCACCACAGTGTTAAGGTGAAAAGTCAACAATGTAGATAACCATAAACTTACAAAATCAAAGGCCCGCTGAAGAACTAAACTGTTTATGTCCATCTTTTAAAGTAAAGGTCTGTGTAAGTTTAAGTGGAATAATGTCATGTACCCAACATCAATGTTCAATCCATCCGCCACCATATTGAGAAGTAAAATAAGTCTAATTTCAGAAGCCCGTCTCTGTTGCGTACTGTTGAAATGTCCTTTTAAGACCATCACAGACATATCTGAGATTGAGTGGTCATCCTGGGAGAAGTGCCGGGCTACTGGTTTCTCAATCATCTTGTGATTAATAGAATGTCTGTGTGAATTCATTCTAGTGCGGAGTTGTTGGCTTGTCTCCCCCACATAACCTGTACGAGGACATTTCTTGCATTGGATAAAATAGACCACATTACTTGATGTACATGTATAATTCCCTGTATCCTGAATAGTCTGTTTTGTGATGTAACCACACAGTCTGAAGTGGAAATGAGGTTACATGCGTTGATGACAGGTCGTGTACCATATGATGTCATGGTATTCTGTTCCGGTTCAAGTTGACTCCTAATAATCAGGTTGGCTAAATTAGGTGGTTGTTTAAAAGATAGTAGTGGTAGTTCTTGAAAAATACAGTTAAGGGTTTCATCCTCACTAATTATTGGATGGAGATCCTTAGTAATCTTCATTAGGAGTTCAAGGTCAGGATGGTATGTGACTACTAAGGTATTCTGTTGGTAGTCATCCGTTCCTTATATTGCAGTAGCTGTTCTCTTGGACCTGTGTTGCACGTTCCACTGCTCTGTCAATTTCCTGGATGAGTGTCCCTGCTCAATAAAGGTGTTTTCAACATCCAGATGTGTGTCTCTGTCTTCCTCTTAACAGAGGCGGTGATACCGAAGTGCTTGACTATATATAACAGATTTCTTTGTGTGGCTCGGTGATTACTCTTCTTGTGTAAGTATCTCTGTCTGTCTGTTGGTTTCCTGTAAAGACAGGTATGTAGGTACCATCCTTAATAGTGACAGTGGTATCCAGAAAATGTACACTTGTGGCAGAATATTCTAGGAAAGCTTTATAGTTAGTGGAGGTTATTAAGTTCTTGGTGAAAATCTTTAAGTGTGTCAATGCCCTCTGTCCAAATTATAAACAAATCATCAATGTAACGGAAATAAGCAGTGGTTTATGGTACAGTGCCTTAGAAAATCCTCCTCCAAATTAACCATAAAAGATTAGCATACTGAGGAGCCATCCTGGTTCCCATTCGGTTCCATAGTTTGAACATAATGTTTACCATTAAAGCTGAAGTTGTTATGTGTCAAAATGAATTCAGTGAGTTTACCCACAACTCCAGGGTCAATGTTGGGGTCCAATTCTTTGTCATGCAGGTATTTGAGGCAGGCTGAAATGCCATCTGTGTGGAATATTAGTGTGAGGGAGGTTACATCCATCGTGGCTAAAAGGGTATCAGGTGGTAAGTCCTTAAAACCAGAAAGTTTATGTAGGAAGTGAGTAGTGTCCTTGATGTAACTATCCCTTTGTATAACCAGTGGTTTGAAAATAGCTTCTACAAACCCTGATATCCTCTGTCAGGGTGCCAGTACCAGAGACTATGGGTCTACCAGGATTACCAGGCTTATGTATTTTAGGAAGCATGTAGAATGTCCCTGGCTTAGGTTCACTGGGACGAGGTCCTTTAGTTTGTCTTGGACATGCTCTGGAAATGTTTTAATTAACTTCTGTAGTTCTGTTTTATATTCTGTAGTTGGGTCACTTCCCAGTGCTTTGTAGTAAGTAGGTCACTTAGCTGCCGGTTGGCTTCCGTAATGTAATCTTCCGATTCAATAACACCACTGCCGAGCCTTTATCAGCTTTTTTATGACAATGTTATGGTTTGATTTTAGTGTTTGTATAGCCCTCCGTCTCCAATGGAGAGAGGTTGTGCGGCCTGTTTCTGCCTATTAAGAATCTCACCAGTAACTCTCTTATGAAAGCAATTAATGTATTTGTCCAGTTTCTTGTTACGGCCACTTGATGGGGTAAACTCATATGGTTTCTTTTTCTTATCCATAGTAGTTTTACTGTTTGTGATTTCTTCCCTGTCTGTGATGTCTTCTCTGCCATGAAAAATTCCTGAGTCTCAATCTCGGAAGTATTCTCCATTTCACCACAAAACTGTATTCTGTCCAGTGGTTTAGTTGGGCAGAAATTGAGGCCTAGAAAGTACATTTAATTCCCAGTAGTCAGTGTGTGGGTGGACAAATTAACAACTGAAAGGTGCCCATCTGTGTGGCTTAGTTGTTCAGTCACTCTGTTCTGTTCTTCATGGTTGTTAGGAAGTATGGTAAGTTGAAGGGCATTTAACTTCCTGTTTTTAATGAGCATGGCTTTTCTTAAGGTTCTTTGGTAGTTCATGTCTGTCTCATGCAAGATGTCCGTAATAGGCTCACCAGACATCCTCTCCAGTGTGGTAGCTATTTCATTAAACTGTTTCTTCAAAAATGCTTTTTTGGCATATGAGCTGTGGATTCTGTGATTTCTCAATTTCTCAGAGGTCCTACGACAAAGTTGTTCAGCATATGTAGAATTATCTGTGTTTCTCAGTGGATTCCAAATAGTTAGACCATTAGGGATAATGTTATTCCTTTTGCACTGGGATAAAAAGTAGATGTCACTGTCTAGCTGTGCTAGTTTCTTCCTGATGTTATGCAACTGCCATGTCCTGTGGCGAATTTCGGTATCTTCCATGATGCAAAAAAATGTTGTAGGTGCCGTATTGGTCCTTTTAAAAAACAGATCCAGAAACAAATGATTTGATACCTTTTATTGGACCAACATGGATGTTACAGAAAAGAACAAAATGCTTTAGCTTTTGAACCAACCAGGTCCTTCTTCAGAACCTTTGTGGCAGTTTTTTCAAATATCCCATACTATTAACACCAGATTATATAGAAAAAGCAGAAATAATTCTCATTGGTTTAACATATACATTTAAAACATAATAGAAGATTACGTCAGAGAAGCTAATTAACACCAGTATGCCTTAAACAGGCCCGCTACAACCTCTCTCCATTGGAACGGAAGGCTATACAAACACTAAAATCAAACCATAACATTGTCATAAAAAAAGCTGATAAAGGCTCGGCAGTGGTGTTATTGAATCGGGAAGATTACATTACGGAAGCCAACCGGCAGCTAAGTGACCTTACTTACTACAAAGCACTGGGAAGTGACCTAACTACAGAATATAAAACAGAACTACAGAAGTTAATTAAAACATTTCCAGAGCATGTCCAAGACAAACTAAAGGACCTCGTCCCCAGTGAACCTAAGCTAGGGACATTCTACATGCTTCCTAAAATACATAAGCCTGGTAATCCTGGTAGACCCATAGTCTCTGGTACTGGCACCCTGATAGAGGGATATCAGGGTTTGTAGAAGCTATTTTCAAACCACTGGTTATACAAAGGGATAGTTACATCAAGGACACTACTCACTCCTACATAATCTTTCTGGTTTTAAGGACTTACCACCTGATACCCTTTTAGCCACGATGGATGTAACCTCCCTACACTAATATTCCACACACAGATGGCATTTCAGCCTGCCTCAAATACCTGCATGACAAAGAATTGGACCCCAACATTGACCCTGAGTTGTGGGTAAACTCACTGAATTCATTTTGACACATAACAACTTCAGCTTTAATGGTAAACATTATGTTCAAACTATGGAACCGTAATGGGAACCAGGATGGCTCCTCAGTATGCTAATCTTTTATGGCGAATTTGGAGGAGGATTTTCTAAGGCACTGTACACATAAACCACTTGCTTATTTCGCTTACATTGATGATTTGTTTATAATTTGGACAGAGGGCACTGACACACTTAAAGATTTTCACCAAGAACTTAATAACCTCCACCGAACTATAAAGCTTCCCTAGAATATTCTGCCACAAGTGTACATTTTCTGGATACCACTGTCACTATTAAGGATGGTACTCTACATACCTGTCTTTACAGGAAACCAACAGACAGACAGAGATACTTACACAAGAAAAGTAATCACCCGAGCCACACAAAGAAATCTGTTATATATAGTCAAGCACTTGGTATCACCGCCTCTGTTCAAATGAGGAAGACAGAGACACACATCTGGCGATGTTGAAAACACCTTTATTGAGCAGGGACACTCATCCAGGGAAATTGACAGAGCAGTGGAGCGTGCAACACAGGTCCCAAGAGAACAGCTACTGCAATATAAGGAACGGATGACTACCAACAGAATACCCTTAGTAGTCACATACCATCCTGACCTTGAACTCCTACGTTAAGATTACTAAGGATCTCCATCCAATAATTAGTGAGGATGAAACCCTTAACTGTATTTTTCAAGAACTACCACTACTATCTTTTAAACAACCACCTAATTTAGCCAACCTGATTATTAGAGTCAACTTGAACCGAACAGAATACCATGACATCATATGGTACACGACCCTGTCATCAACGCACATGTAAGACATGTAACCTCATTTCCACTTCAGACTGTGTGGTTACATCACAAAACAGACTATTCAGGATACAGGGAATTATACATGTACATCAAGTAATGTGGTCTATTTTATCCAATGCAAGAAATGTCCTCGCACAGGTTATGTGGGGGAGACAAGCCAACAACTCCGCACTAGAATGAATTCACACAGACATTCTATTAATCACAAGATGATTGAGAAACCAGTAGCCCGGCACTTCTCCCAGGGTGACCACTCAATCTCAGATATGTCTGTGATGGTCTTAAAAGGACATTTCAACAGTACGCAACAGAGACGGGCTTCTGAAATTAGACTTATTTTACTTCTCAATATGGTGACGGATGGATTGAACATTGATGTTGGGTACATGACACATTATTCCATAAACTTACACAGACCTTTACTTTAAAAGATGGACATAAACAGTTTAGTTCTTCAATGGCCTTTGATTTTGTAAGTTTATGGTTATCTACATTGTTGACTTTTAACCTTAACACTGTGGTGAGTGCGTTTGAGTGTGTGTGTGTGTGTGTATACTGATGTATGTGTTGTGTGTTTGATGTGTTGTGTTTTTATGTGTTGTGGTATGGTGTGTATGTGTGTTTTGTTTGTTGTGCGTGGTGTGGTGTGGTGTGTGCAGAATGTGTTTGCTATATTTGTTGTGTGTTGTGGTTGTGTGGGGTGTGCAGGTGTGTGTGTGTGTGTATGGGGTGTGGTATGGTGTATGTACACACATATGTGTGGGTGGAGTGTGGCATGGGGCAGTTGTTATGTGGCTAGAACACTTAGTTTTCACATATAGTGTGCATTTATTTCCTTCTATTAGTTGTCAGTGGGTGGATTTCACACTGTCACATTTTCAACTGCTCATATTAAGATGCATATCTCATTTACTTGGGGGTCATTAAAGGTGTAATTCCTTTGGGTTTCATTTAGATTGCTTAGACTGATTCTGTGCATTTTTGTTATACACAGACTCTGTGTTGAAATCTGCATTTATCAGGCTCATGGTCTCGTTTTCTTGGGGGTCCTTGACAAGGTTTTTTTTTTTTTTTTTTTTACACTTACAAGTGATACTTTCATGCATCATGTTTATATGTGTAGGTTAATTTGAGGCTTGATTTCAACTTGCAGTTATACCTAATTTCAGGATTTTGTCTCTCATTATCTGTCCTTTAATATACCAGGACAATTGGAATGTAAGTTGTAAGCTCATCTTACATGTATTAGGAGAATGCACTCCAAGGTTTTTTATCACTAGAATGCTTTCTTGGCATACTGAGACATTTTAAAATTTATGTGACAAGAACTCTCTGGCTGTAGAGAATTCTTGATAACCTTTCCCTTCTGAGGCCCTCAGTTTAAGGCATACTGGTGTTAATTAGCTTCTCGACGAATCTTCTATTATGTTTAAATGTATATGTTAAACCAATGAGAATTATTTCTGCTTTTTCTATATAATCTGGTGTTAATAGTATGGGATATTTGAAAAAACTGCCACAAAGCTTCTGAAGAAGGACCTGGTTGGTTCGAAAGCTAAAGCATTTTGTTCTTTTCTGTAACATCCATGTTGGTCCAATAAAAGGTATCAAATCATTTGTTTCTGGATCTGTCCAAGAACAGTGGTAATTTGTGGGATAGCCCCCCCCCCAGCAGGAACTGCCACATGCAAGGAGGGGGAGAAGAGCATGGCTTTTGTCTTTTTCGCATTGAGCAAAAGCTTTTTGTTTATGAGCTGGTATTGTAGAAGGTTAAATTCAGCTTGGAGGTCTTCACAGGCTGCTTCCGGCATGGGACGACTCAAGTACAGTACAGTGTCGTCCGCGGATAAGTGGATGTTGGCTTTTTTGATGGGGTCATTGTTGTTAATGTAGACTGCAAAGAGGAGGGGACCAAGGATAGAGCCTTGCGGCACGCCCCTCAGCATAGGTTTTAATGGAGAAAGATCACCTTCAGCTTTAACCTGCTGTTTCTGTTCTCCGAGGTAGTCTGCTAACCAGCACATAGATTTATGGTCCAGGCCTAAGGTGCTTAGGGAGGAAAGAAGTAGGCTGTGATTGACTGTGTCGAATGCCTTACTAAGATCCAAGAAAACAGCACAGACATGCTTCTTGTTGTCAAGGTCTAGGAGCCAATCATTGGTCACCTTAGCTAGGGCTGTTATGGTGCTGTGCTTTGCTCTGAATCCAGACTGAACCGGGTTTAATAGACTTCTGGACTCTAGGTATACCCCTAGCTGGCCACACACTATTTCTTCTAGTAATTTAGACAAGATGGGGAGGAGGGAGATCGGTCTGTAATTATTTAGATCGCAGGGGTCACCTGCTTTTAATAGAGGGATGACATGGGCTATATTCCATTGAGGGGGGAGGCTACCCTGGGAGAGTGGCATGTTGAATAGGTGGGTGATTGGCACCACAAGCACATGGTAGGCACATTTCAGATAGTATGGCTCTATGAAGTCGGAGTCTGCTCCCTTCCTGGTGTCCAGTTGTAGCAGTAGGTCTTCCACCTCTTTTAGAGAGAGACAGACAGGAGGGAGAAGGCCTCCTTGGTAGAGGGGGACTCGTGGGTTGGTGGGCCCTGAGCTGTGCGGAGGTCATTGGCAGGAGAAGTATTAAATGCTAGCCCTGCCGTTGCAAAATGGTTATTGAGGGTTTCTAATATCTCCGATTGGTTAGTGATAATGCTGCCACCGGACTTAATTTTTGCTGGAATGTAATTACCAGGTGCGTGTCCAGACATGTCTTTCAATGTCTTCCGGAGCTTTGAAGGATTTCTTGAGGCAGAGGCTAGCTCTGAACGATAGTAGGCAGTCTTGGCTGCTCTGACCAACTTGGTGCACTTGTTACATGCTCTCTTAAAAAGACACCAATCCCAGTTGTTCTTGCTTCTTCGGGCTTTTTTCCATAAAGTATCCCTTTCTAACAGGGAAGCTTTGAGCTCAGGTGAGAACCAACGGCAGGTGCTGCTCCTGACCCACACCTTAACCAAGGGTGCATGCTTATTTAAAGCCTCACTTACAATATTGTAAAAAATAGTATATGCCTTGTTAACCGTTTTGGCTAGGAAGAATTCCTGCCATCGCGGTGGATGTTTCAGGTCATGGACATAAGAAAAAAATCAAAGTTGCATTTGCACCTCTTGATAGAGAACTTTGCCACAAACTGTGGGTTGTGCACGGATCTAATGGTGGTGATTATACAATGATTGCTAATGCCTGAGAAAAATGTTCCGACATGAGAGAACAGGTGTGGCTTACTAACCAGAATTACATCTAAGAGGGAGCTGTTGTTAAGGTTCTTTTATTTGGGCGAGTAGGCTCCGTAAATGAGGTTGCACCAGCCCTAGAGTGTCACAAAAGGATTTCAAGGAGCTGATGCACTTGATAGCCAATCGTAGTTCAGGTTGCCAAGAATAATGGTTTCCAAGGAACTGAGTCCCAGTACGGAACTGAGGTGAGGTGAGACAGGAGATGAGGCCCAGCAGAAGGGGGCCTGTAGCAGCCTGTTACACAGAGTGCACTAGGAGGAGAAAGTTCGATCTTTAGGGTCAAGCACTCAAATTCTTTGTGGAAGGATGATGCGTCTATGCATGCGGCTGAGTATTTGTCCCTTACATAAATTGCCACCCCACCTCCTCTTGATTGCCTATCCGCTCGGAAGAGTAAATAATTTGGGATATTGATTTAATTGCCTGGGGTCGCTGGCCTAAGCCAGGTCTCAGTGATGGCTAGGATGTCAGGTAGGGTGTGGCTCACCCAAGCCTGGATAAGGGTGAACCTTTTCAGCAAACTACAGGCATTAAGATGCATAAAAAACATTCCTTTGATACCTGCCAGGTCTGATGAAGAAGCAAGGGTGTGTCTGATGGTCCTGGGTTGAGTTCGACGTTGCCTGAGCACAATAGTAAAAGAAGCAGGATTCTTTTTAAGGCAGCGAACTGTAATTTGTAAACACTATTTTTTGGGCGATAGGGGAGGCAGTGTTGATGGGTAGGCCTGTACCCACTCCTGGTGTTATACTGGCCTAGTGTTGCAGCCACTAGTGTCCTGGCAGAAATTTGCCATGAGTAGGAAGTCTCAAGTCTGGATGGGGGAGTGAGCTGCAGAGGCAGCTCAGGAGATGTCCCACTCCCCGGCAGAGACAGCTGAGAAGCCCAATAGTCCAGAATGGCTACCTGAAAGGAGCTGTTGGACGCAGGACAGGGAGAAGCGCAAGGGTCATTCCACTTCAGGGAGGGATGAGGGTTCAGAAGAATTGAGTTGAGCGCTAGTAAAGCTAGTGACACACCAAGGAACTAGCTGTAATTTCCCATGGTAGATTAAACGCCACAACAGCCGGCAGTAAAAGTCACTAGAAGCCTAGACCAATCGGCGATCAGGTGTCATAAGTTCAAAATCCTTTTGATGGCTGAGAGGCGGTTTTGGCGCTGAACGTACCTGTGGAGCAACTCTTTGCAGCTGAGCCAGTGAGGTGGTTCAAGGCTGCAATCCGGTGTGGCAAGATTGGTCTGTAGCTTTCATTTCTGTTTCTGGCCATGCTCCACCAGTACAGAATGGAAGTGTGGGCAGGCATTCAAGTCTTGCAGCCTTAGTGGATGAGCATGGTTCGGCCTGAGAAACAGGCAGAAAACCCCCAGGGATGGTGCTCAGAAAGAGAGGTATCCCAGGTCCACTAGAGCAGAAGAGGAAGTAGAAAATATGTATTTCCTCTTTAACAGAAAAGACAGCTGTTGTAGCCCTCTAGTGGCTATGTAGTATAATTTGCAAATGAGAAAGTAGACACTTTCATGCCATTCTAGCTTTACAAAAAAGAACAATTTCTTTACAAAAAAAAAAAATGAAATTCTTGCTTTACAAAAAAGGATAGTCTCCCAGGGTCAGCAGCGCTGATAAGCATCTCTAATGAAGCAAGGTAAAATGGAGACCAGCAGGTAGAAGACAGTGAGGCTGAGATCCTCCAATCAAAGTGTTGGAGCTGAAAATTCAGAATGTCCAAAGGTGCCAAATACCAACGTACCTGAGGGGGTATATAGCTTTTGGCTGTTTCTGTAGATTTCTGGGTCCTGCAACGAACCGAGGTCGGAGGATCAGTGACATTTTTCAGCAGGGGAAGAAAGCCTCAGGGTCTGCTAATTTGCAGTAGCAGAATCGTGGATTGCTTCCCAGGGCAGGCTTGTAGCTTTTCCCTCTGGTGGCGAGGTGCAAGCCCCAGGAGGGCACGGCACACCTGAAGGGGAGAGGAAAGGAGATGGATTAAGTAGGGGCAGGCAGGGGAGGTGTGGTTAACTCAAACAAAGAAACAGGGCGGTCACTATTGTTTGGAAGGAGGAGGCTAAACTACAAAGTGGGTAATAGAAACAGGGAGGAGACATAAGTGGGTTAGAGGGCAGACAGGTGGCAAAGCGAGAGGCAAGGATTAGGCTTTAAATTTAGAATGTTAGGCAGTACACTGAAAAGTCTGGTCAATTTAAAACTACAGCTTTACACAGAAATTAATTCTAAAAAGGATTCAGCTGTTCGCTTATAATAATAGACAGTGCAATACAGGTCTAATAATCTTAAGACTCTACAGTTTTACACTCAGAATTAATAATAAAAAGTATTAGGCCTTCAATGAGATGCATTACAAATGGCATCAATCCACAGGAGTGTGCTGCCCCCGAAATGGAACTTTATGCAAATTATAGAATTTAGAATACAAGTTCAAACTCTACACTGTGGTCACGCTCTCCCTGCTTTTCCAACGTCAGATTTGTTTCTCCATTTCAGTCGCCCTGAAGTAAGCACCAGTCTTCTGGTCAACAACTTTTATTACTTTTACATTTTTTTGTTGTTTCAGTGTATAAGTTTGTTTTTAAAATACTCTGGGTGTTAATTTTTTAATAAGTTGTTAAATTTTGTGGTTTCTCAGGTTCCCAGGAACCAGATAAGGCTGCTTAACAACATGGCTCCCGCCTGAGGGAACCGGCTGCATTTTAGTCAAAAAAAAAAAAATTAATTGCTTACTTTTTTTTTTGTAAGATTTAAAGCAGTTTTCTAATTTTTTTCTGTTAAAAATATGTTTGACTACCACTTTTTGACTGGGAACTGTTTTTAGTTTCTGTTAGTGTTTGGCATGACTGATAGACCTAAAAAAAGGAGTGGACTCACAGGTTTTAAAAATTGTACAAAGTGTTTTTTGCTCCTGGCAAAGGCAGAGTGCCATGAGCTTTGTCTAAAGTGCCTGGGTCCAGATTACACTTTTATTAATAAAGCAGCTCAACCGTCAGAAAGCCTTTGAAATGATGCAAAAAACACCAGGGTGTCTGACGGGGGGGAACACTGATCCAAGTGATGGCAGAAATACAAGTAAAAGAGTCTTGGAGCAGCTGCTGGAGCCAGTGCCTGCAAAGAAAAAAATAAGAAAAACATGTTCATGCCACTCCTTCTGCAAAGAAAAGGAGCAGGCAGTGGGTCAGAAACAAATGCTTTCAACAGAGGACATGGCTATGGGAAATTTCTTTAATCTGCCTGCCCCCCCAAAGTCCCTCCAAAAGGCTACATTGAAAATCCTGTCAGCACCCAATTCAGCTGCCAGCATTGATAAAAAAAAAAATAGGTGGACATAGGGGGTAGAATACCTGTATGACCACCCTGATTATGAAGAAGTGGTACAGGCAGCTGCTTGTGCGAAGGCCAGGGTGCCTAGCCAATAATAGAAGAATACCAGGAAACTGGATACCATGGCCAAAAAAGCATACACAACAGCTTCCCTGCTCCTGAGGCAGGAAGATTATTTGGCATATACAGCCCAGCAGCAGAAAGCATTGTGGAATGCAGTGTTGACACTGAGTAATAAGGTGGATGCTGAAGTGGCAGAGGATATGGCTGCCATAGCAAAGTCAGTCCTGGATGCCGCTAAACACCAGTTCTTCCACATGGCTATACACTCTAATGACTCTGCTTCAGCAGTCTTGGCTCATGCAGTGAATTGAGGAGGTTTGCCTAGCAAAGGGCTACCATACTTAACCAAGACACTCAAGCTAAAGCCATTGATTTCCTATTTGAGGGAAATTCCCTATTTAGTGCCAAAACAAGAAAAAAGTGGATGAATGCAAGTCTACTTTTGAAAGTAGCACTGAGAAGGTAAAGGCCTCCACTTTCTGCAGGCTTTATGGAAGGGGAGCCAGGGGCAGGAGTTACTATCCAAGACCTTACGCTGCCTATGAGTACCAACCTCAAAGAGGTTACAGAGACAAAGGCAAGAGGGGCTCCAGGCATGCTGCAGCACCTGCCCCTAAATCATAGCTAAAACAACCCCCTGACAATTCAACCTAGGTCTCTAGTCAACCATTGTGTGTCTGGGGAAGTCGGGGTGGGGTCTGGGGGCTAGGATTGTGGATGAGGCGTCCCAGCTTCTCAATCTGCGGCCCTTTACTGACCTCCCAGTTTCCACCACCATAGCTCGTCGCTGTAGGGAGGTCGGAATTAAGAGGTTTCGCGTTGATCGATGGTGGGGTTCCTCAAGCACCTTGGGTGGGGTTAGGATTGAGGTTATTGGGTGCAGAAGAGGCACCCTGGGTGTCGATGGCTCCTAGGGAGAGGCCAGACATGTTTAGTTCCCGTCCCCAGGGTTTCCACCAGACCGAGTGGGCTAGTAACCAGAAGGGCTACACTATCCATCATTCCCCTCACCGGGTACTCAGTGTTTTGCAATGCCAGATTGATCAGGAACAAGAGCACAGTTATAGCGGAGTTGGTTTCCTCAATCGATGTAGCATGCATTACTGAGACCTGGACAGGTGACGATGCTGGTCTGGTTCTTGAGGCTGCTGTCCCCCCCCCCCCGGGTACTCAGTGGTGCACTGCCCCAGAGTGGAGCGCAGGGGCAGGGGAGTGGCCATCTGCGTTAGAGCTGAACTTGGCTTCACTGTGCATCAAGTGGGAAGACCAGGTTCCTTTGAATGTGTGGCCGTACGTGGGGGTCCGGGCGCAGGCTGCAGGATTCTCCTGATTTACCCCGGGCGAATTCCTGCAAGAGGCAGCCAACTTCATCATTGGTGAGATGTTGGAGTTCTCAAAATGTCTGGGCTGGCGACGAATCCTCTAGGCTAGGTTATAACCTCCTCCAGATGGTGTAATCTCTGGGCCTGTTGCTAGACGTTTCTTCCGCGACCCACCAGGACGGCCACATGTTGGACCTAGTCTTCTCGCTTGGGTTTGAGATTAGTAATCTCAAGACTGATCGGATCATTTGGTCTGATCATTGCACAGTGGAGTTCTTGTTTGGGGCCCCCCCAAGAGCCTTCCCCCTGCTGAGATGGTAAGCTACGGTCCTTTGAGGGATTTGACCCCGGAGGGATTTCTGGTGGTGGCAGATCTATCTAGTGTGAGCAGTACATGTGTAGGGGAAACGGGTGAGGCTGTTGTTGCCTATAATAGAGCGATGTCGGCTGCGCTCGACTTTCTCGCACTGGTCCGTGTACGACACAAATCCTCTCACTTGAGGTCCCCATGGTTTGATGGGGAGCTCAAGGCGATGAAAAGTTTGGGTCGGAGGTTAGAGCGCTGCTGGCGGAAGTCTGAACTGGAGGTGGACAGACTGGCACTGTGCTCCCATTATGTTGAGTATCGGGGCAATCACCCGTAAGAAGGCAGAGTTCCTGTCCAGGGAGATTGCTGCCGGGAAGAATCAACCAACAGTGCTCTTTCGAGCTGTTAAACCCAGCCTGTCTACAGCTGAAAAAAGCCTTTCCAATGCTTTATGCGAAGAGTTTGCTCGTTTCTTCTTGGACAGGGTGGCCACCATCCGGCAGGGCGTTCTGCCAGTGGACCACATTGTGGCCGACAGTAGCCGACTTTGCCGTCCGAAGAGCACTCCACCTAGTTGGGGGAGTTTAAACCAGTGGAGGTGGCCAAGGTCATTGAGGTTGCCCTCAAGCTGAAGCACACATATTGCGAACTGGACCCGGTGCCAAGGCTTTTTTTGATGGGATGTGTCTACACCATTGGCCCAGTGTTCGCCTTGATTGTCTGGTGCTCTGTCTCAGAGGGGATCTTCCCAGATGACTTGAAGGAGGTACTGGTTAGACCTCTTCTGAAGAAAC
This sequence comes from Neoceratodus forsteri, assembly GCA_016271365.2. Classification (NCBI taxonomy): domain Eukaryota; kingdom Metazoa; phylum Chordata; order Ceratodontiformes; family Ceratodontidae; genus Neoceratodus; species Neoceratodus forsteri. Next base: position 118,631,525 of record JADMNL010000032.1, on the reverse strand, counting down.
CATTGCTAGATCCTGTCATCAAGTCGAATTACCATCCAATCTCCAGCCTCCCATTTTTAGGGAAGGTTGTTGAGAAGGTTGTGGCGCAGCAGCTTGAGGAGCACCTCGTGGCCTTTGATCTTTATGAGCCCCTCTAGTCGGGGTTTCGTGCGAGGCATAGCACGGAAACCACATTGGTTTGAGTGCACAGTGACCTTCTCAGGGCTTGAGATCGAGGAGAGGGGACAGTTCTCGTTCTCCTCAACCTCTCTTCAGCTTTTGACATGGTATACCATTGTGTGTTGCTTGACCGCTTGAGGGAATTTTGTTGACTCACCGGCATTGTCATTCTCTGGTTTGAGTCCCATCTCACGAATAGGAAGCAACGGGTAGTGATGGGGAATTTCTTCTCCTCCCTAGCCTCCTGTCGTGTGGAGTACTTCAGGGTTCGGTCTCGTCACCAGTGTTTTTTGGCCGTGTACATGCTGCCCCTGGGAGAGCTCATTAGGAAATTCAGTTTGGGGTTTCATTGCTATGCCAATGATACCCAACCGCATCTTTCCTTTGCCCCTGGGACATCCAGTGTGGTGGAAGTGCTAAATAGTTGCCTTGCCGAGATCAATGACTGGATGGCCTCCAGCTGGTTGTGACTGAACCCCGATAAGACGGAGGTACTGGTGGTGGAGTCGAACAGAGGGCGTGATAAGATGGCCTCTGGTGCAGCACCAGGGTTGTTCCTGGGATCTGTGCCATTGAAGGCCTCCTCTAGGGTGCGTGATCTTGGTGTGGCCTTCGACAGTGGACTGACATTTGAAGCTCAGGTATCATCCGTTGTCCGGATCAGCTTTTACCATCTCAGGAAAATCGCCAGGATCAAGACCCTAGTTCCTCCCACGGACCTTCCCACCTTGATACATGCCTTCGTGACGTCTAGGCTCGATTACTGTAATGTGCTCTATCTTGGGTCTCGGGAGGTATACTCTGCCAGCTGCAGCTAGTGCAGAATGCAGCTGCCAGGTTGTTGACGGGGCAGTCGAAATACTGCCACATCACCCCGGTGCTGCGTGAACTGCACTGGCTGCCGGTCTGGTGGAAGATCCTCTTCAACGTGGGCCTGCTCACCTTTAAGGCCTTACATGGGATGGGCCCTGGATACTTGTCTGACCTTCTGACACCTGCTACCTCAGTCCTCTTCCTCCATTCTTCCTCTAGGGGCCTCCTTGTAATTCCCAGGATAAGTCTAAAATCTGCTGGCAACAGAGCATTTAGTGCCACCGGCCCCATCCTGTGGAGGTCCCTCAGTTGAAGTATTCAAGGCCCACCTCAAGACCCTCCTGTTCAGTCAGGCCTTCCCAGACACTGTCTATTAGACCATATCCCTGGGATAGCCCTTCTTAGTGACTGCTTTTACCTTAGATTGTGTTTGTTTATATGACCTGTTTAATTTATTAGTGCTGTAATTTACGTTTCTAGGAGCGTGGATATGTTGTTCATCCACACTGTCTGGCATTGTCCCTTTCCCCTTTAAATCTTGCCGGAAGTCTTCAAGCTGGCTGCTCCCACCCACCCGGGTGGTAAATACCTTGGCTCCGCCCAATGACGCCAGATCTTCCTTTCCGCTGGAAGATACAGGTTCCCTCATGCTACTTTGCAGTACCATAGGCCCTGGAGTCAAATCGATGGTTTTCGCCGCACTTACTCGCCTTAAAACTCGTCAGAGTTTACGATTCAGATTCAGACGCTTCAGATATGGAGGACAAGTCGTCCCCTGGGTTTCGCGGTGTCCTTGTAGACAAAAAATGTCTTGCACCGATCCCCACCTCTCGTGCGTCTACTGCCTAGGTGCCGTGCATGATACTTTGGCTTGCACCATCTGTTCGGCCTTCCATCCCACCGTTCTGGAGGACCGCAAGGCACACCTTAAGTTGGGGAGACCGGAGCTTCGCAATCCACCGGTGAAATCGAAGGAGGCCAGGTGGGCGGTTTCCGCGGCTGCGGGATCTGCCGAGCAGCTCGAGCAGATGGCGGCCTTCGAAGAGGAAGCTGCCCAAGCTTCGGCCAACCGAAACTTCTTCGTGCCGCTCAACCTGGGCTCCACCTTCACGGGATCCTTCCGGGAGTTGTGCCAGTCTCTCCTCACTAACGGTGAGGCGCCTTCGGGCTCGCACTCCTCCCAATCCAAGAAGAAGGATAAGGATCCAAAATCATCTTCTTCTACCCAAAGAAGATGCTCCTGGGACCGAGAGTGGTCCGACACTCAGGAACAGGCGGTCTCGGCCACGGTCGAGATCGCTTCCTCAGCTGCTGGATTTTCGGACCTTCCATCAGGCCAGGGCACTGGAGCCGAGGATATGGCAGAACCGGCCGAGATTTCTCTTGACCCGTTGTCGCCGACGCTTGTCGACGACTCCTTGGAGAGGACTCTCACTCTCTCCTTCCCCGACGAGGAGACCCATCCTTCGGGCATCCCGATCGAGGGACAAGAGCCGGAACCTCGGTTCTCACCGAATCCAGCTTCTCCCGACCGACAGAGCGGATGCTGTCGGTCTCGATCGAGGAGTAGGACCCCGTCAGTCAGTAAACCGAGGAAGGGTCACAAACACTCCCGGAAGAGGCGCCACCACCGTTCCTTATCCTCCTTGGACGAGGAGAGACTTAGACAGAAGCTCCATCGACGTTATGAGGACCTCATTTGGCAGCAACTTCTTTTGACAGGTCAAAAGCCGTCTGCTCCTGCTGTGTTGGACATTACTTGGCCCCAGCCTCTTTGGCCGACACCGACTCCCTTGGTTCCGAGGACTCCGGTTCTCCCTCCGGTGGGACCGGTATGTATTTCAGCTCGGCCTGTTACGGGCTCCCTACCAATTTTGGTGGAACCACCACCAAAACAGCCTCAGGGAGGGGCTCCCTCTAAGGAGGACCGACCAACTACGGGCCTGCCCCATAGGTTGTCCATTACGGTCACTCCTGATCGCCCTAGGCGCATTGAGGGGGACTTAGGTGGGAGACCCTTGTATCCGGATTCCTCGGATTCGGATACTACCAACCTTCACTCACATGATGAGCTGTCAATGACAGGCCTGGAGAAAGGGCCTTCTTCCTTCGACTCATTTCGGAGTCCACAGGTATGCCTTTGCAGCCCATTCTAAAGAAGGCGGAATATCCTCTCACGGATGTTCTCAAGAGGGGGGATACCCCGACGGAGGCCTTCCCAGTGGCCGAAGCCATAGTTGGCCCAGCACTGGAACTTTGGCAGCGTCCTGCCTCTTGCCCGGCTCTGTCTGCCTGCATGGCCCGCAAGCATGCGGTGCCCATGAGGTCCTTGGAGGGCTTCACTGAGCATCCCTCGGCAGAAAGCCTTGTGACTGCCTCAGTGTTTAGGCGCACGGGAGCTCTGCGGATACTGACCACCCTCCGGACAAGGAGTCCAAAAATATGGACCACTCGGCCCGGAAGGTTTACGCGGCATCCCTAGGCCTTCGTCAGGCTAGCTCAGCAGTGATCATGGCACACTTCTCTCACGCCCTTTTGGGGTCGCTTGATGAAGTCCTCCCTTATCTCCCAGCAGACATGCAGACCACGGTCAAGCAGGTCCGGGACCAGGGCTGTGCTGTTGCTAAACAACAGCTCCAGACAGCTCTGGACAGTGGTAATTCCTGTGCCCGTTCACTAGCTGCCACGGTAGCCACTCGCCGTAGGGCTTGGCTAAGGTTATCCTCCTTTCCCGCAGATGCTCAGCACAAGCTAGCTGACGTGCCCTTCCTTGGCACTGACCTTTTCGGTCCAGGAGTGGCAGGTCATCTACAGCACATTGGGCAGTCTAATGCCACCTTAGATGCCACCTCTGCTAAAGGTTCTTCGGACAAGAACCAGCAGAAGCGCAAGAAGAAGTCCTGTCGGCATTCTTCCCTGCGGTTAGACAGCCCTCCTTCCAGGGAGGTCAGCAACAGCAGCAGGCTCCAGCTTGGCACCCTAGGCCCAAGCAAGGTCCCCAACAGCCCTGCAAAGGAGGCCGAGGTGCTGGTCCAGGTGCCTCCTCCTCCTCCAAGCCTGCACAGTGACGGGTCGGGGGTGGCCTCCCCTGCACCCGTCATGCCAGTTCTGGGTCCTCCCGTGGGGGGCCGGCTCCTCCACTTTCTTTCCGCCTCGTCCGGTATCACTTCAGACAGGTGGGTTCTGGAAGTGGTCGGGCAGGGACTGCCTCTAGAATTCGAGCAGTACCCCCCAGCCGCGCCCGTGCCCCACGGGAGGAAAGGATCTCAGTTGGCGCTCAGTTGGTCCTTTGGGACGACATTGCTCAGCTCCTCCTCAAGGAGGCAGTAGCTCCAGTGCCGGATCCGCCTTCAGACCCAGGCTTCATCTCCAGGTGTTTCCTGGTGCCCAAGCGGACGGGGGGTTGGCGCCCCATCCTAGGTCTCCACGACCTGAATCGGTATCTCAGGTCTCACACCTTCCAGATGGTAACTCTGAACCAGATCATACCATCTCTGGAGCGAAACATGTGGTTCTGTGCACTGGATCTTCAGGACGCATTCTACCACGTCCCAATCTGTCCATCCCATCAGTGGTTCCTCCGCTTCAGGGTCGAAGGGACCCTGTACGAGTTTAGAGCCATGCCATTCGGCCTGTCATCGGCCCCAAGTGTCTTCACCAAATGCATCGCAGTGGTGGCATCCCATCTATGGCGTCAAGGGGTTTGCATTTACCCCTATCTAGATGATTGGCTCCTGGCGCGTTCCTCCCTACAGGAGGTGGAGAGGTCCAGGGACCTGACCCTCTGAACCTGCTCCCACCTGGGCCTCCTAATCAACGAGGCCAAATCAGAACTCGTGCCTTCTCAGGTGATGGGCTTCATTGGGGCAGAGCTCGACTCTTGTCAAGCCAGAGCTTGGCTCCCGGCGGACAGGGCGGAGGTTCTTTCCTCCTTTGCCCAATCATTTCTGGTTGGGCACTTGCGCCCTGCCCGGGACTTCCTGCGCCTCCTGGGTTACATGGCGGCGTGCACCTCAGTGGTCCATTGGGCCAGACTCTGTCGCCTCCTTCAATGGGAGCTGGCCGCCCAGTGGTCTCAGCATCAGGGTCTCTTGACCAGCTAGTCACGGTCACCCAGAGGATGTGGGACGCTCTCTAATGGTGGACCGTCCCAAGTCATTTGCGGGAAGGAATCCCATTTGTCCGCCTCAAGCCGACGGTCGTCCTGATGACTGATGCCTCTCTCATGGGCTGGGGAGCCGACACGGGGGACAACAGAGCTCATGGGTTCTGGACCCCCGAGGAGTCCCGATGCCATATCAACCTGCTGGAGCTCAGAGCAGTCAGACTGGCACTGTCAGCTTTCGCTCCTCAGGTCTGGAGTCAAGTGGTTCAAGTCCAGACGGACAATACCACGACCATGTACTACCTCAACAAACAGGGCTGCACGCACTCCCGTCTGCTATGCAAGGAGGCGCTCCAGATCTGGACCTTCGTCAGCCAGCTGGAGGCGGATCTCCTAGCCATTCATGTGGCAGGAGTCTCTTACCAACTGGCGGATGCTCTCAGCCGCATAGGCCAGACATCCCATGAGTGGTCTTTCCATCCAGAGGTAGCTTATGATCTGTTCTCCCGTTGGGGCAAACCATTGGTGGACCTGTTCGCCTCCAGGGAGAACACCAAGCTGAGGCTGTTCCATGCCCACCCCCCCTCAGCAGGGCTCGCTGCAGGAGGATGCCTTCTCGAGGCCGTGGACCCAAGGCCTCCTCTACACCTTCCCTCCATTTCCCCTTGATCCACAAGGTGTTACTCAAGGTGAGGAGGGACAAGGCAAAGGTGATCCTGGTAGCCCCAGATTGGCCACGCCAGTTCTGGTATCCAGATCTCCTCAGCCTCAGCTGCAGGGCCCCAGAGCGGCTTTGTACTCGTCCGGACCTGATATCGTTGAACCAGGGGAAGGTCTTCCACTCAGACCTTCAATCCCTGCACCTCACAGTCTGGCTCCTGAGCAGCTAGAGTTCCAGGCTCTGGGTCTTTCTGAAGATGTCTACACTGTGGTGGAAGCATCTTGAAAGGAATCGACCAGAAAATGTTATGCCTTCAAGTGGAAAAGGTTTTCCATTTGGTGTCAGGGAAAGAGCCTGGACCCCTTATCTTGCTCTGTGGCTAACATTCTAGACTACCTTTGGTCTCCCTCCAAAGGGGGTCTTTGGTCATTGACCCTTAGGGTGCCCCTTTCAGCCATTTCTGCTTACCGGGTGCGGGCCGGTCAGGCGACATTGGCACAGGAGAGTGGTCGAGCGCTTCTTCAAAGGCCTGGATCACATACAGTATCCCCTCCGGTGCATGAACCTCCACCTTGGTGGGATCTCTTGCTGGTTTTGGCAAAGCTCATGGGCAAGCCATTCGAACCCATGCACAAGTGTGAGCTTTCGCATTTGTCGTGGAAGACTGCCTTCCTGGTGGCTATCACATCAGCCAGAAGGACAGGGGAGCTCCAGGCACTTTTGGTGGACTCCCCTTATCTGGTCTTTCACAGGGACAAAGTTGTCCTGCGCCCCAACCCGAAATTCCTTCCGAAGGTGGTGTCAGAGTTTCACCTTAACCAGGTATTGACTCTGCCGGTATATTACCCTAACTACACCTCGGATGCCGAATACAGGCTCCATACCCTGGACCTCAGACGTGCTCTCTCCTGCTATAAGGAGAGGACGGCCGAAATTCGGGGAGAGGTTCGCCAGCTGTTTGTCACCTACACTGAAGCTGCTTCTGGCAGACCTGCAGCCAAGCGGACTATTGCAAGGTGGATCACATCTTGCATAAGTCTCTGTTATGAATTGGCGGGCAAGGAGCCTCCCAGAGGGATAAGAGCTCATTCTACCCACCATACTGCTGCTTCAGTGGCTGCTTCCAGGGACATCCCTATCCAGGAAATCTGTCGGGCTGCTACCTGGAAGTCAGTGAACACCTTTATTACCCATTACCACATCGACCTTGAGTCATGACATGATGCTGGTTTTGGGGCCTCGGTTCTCCAATCTCTTTTTCCTAAGTAGGGGGTGTGCGCCTTGCCTCCCTCCTCCCGGAGAACTGCTAGGAGTCTGTCAGACAGTGTGGATGAACAACATATCCACGCTCCTAGAAAACAGGTTACTCACCTGTAACAGTAGTTCTAGGAGTGGTATATGTTGTTCATCCACATGCACCCACCCAACCTCCCTGGCTTAAGGTGCACAACCTTGCTTCCAGCGGGCTAGATCTGGCGTCATGGAGTGGAGCCGAGGTATTTACCACCCGGGTGGGTGGGAGGAGCCAGCTTGAAGACTTCCAGCAAGATTTAAAGGGGAAAGGGAGAATGCCAGACAGTGTGAATGAACAACATATACCACTCCTAGAACTACTGTTACAGGTGAGTAACCTGTTTGTTTTATTCTAATAATAGTTTGTATTTGTGTGTACAGTGCCCAAAGCCTCTGGGATTGGGTGCTTGTAAAATAAAACTGCCTTACCTTGTCCATTCTTGAAGAGGCTGAGGCTGAACCACTACTTTCAGGAATGGGTAAAAATTACCCTAGACAAAGTGGGTCCTGGCAGCAGTGGATCAGGGATTATTCCTGTTATTCCAAAGGCTCATTAACCATCAGAAAGAATTCTGCTGGAACTGAAAGTAAAGAAACTACTGCAGGCAAAAGCAGTAGAAAAGGTCCCTTCCTCACAGTGTCTCTCCCTTGCAAGAAATTACAGCTCTGTTTTATAAGCCTTTGCAACCCCCTTCCTTAACAAACATCCTGTTTTTTTTCTAAAATGTTCTTGTATATTTCAGACAGGTGCAGTAAGAACACAATGCCCCAGAACTGAGGCCCCTTCTCCACAACTTCTGAAAAACTGCTCTCAGGCTAACCCCTTGAGTTCTCAATAGCTTTTTGCAGTCATCTTAAACTATAGTTACCAGCAGATATGCAAGGGAGGAAAAGGCAGAAACAGCAAGGGAAGACTGAGAGATAGTGATAGACAAAGAATTGCGAGACTGCCAGGGTGATCAAATTCTAGGTCTCACAGGAAAATGTGGCTGTGCAACCAGTCAGAAAAGAGACAGGAAAGGAAAGAACAGAACAGATCCCTACATTCAAACTCTCCATAACAACTGGGACAGGGTCCTATTCAACCCTGTCACATACACCCCCCTCCTTAAGAGGGAACCTGTTTTATCAGACAGGTTTCCAAAACATTCTGATAATTCTATAACATTAGATTCTAACTTTCAGAAATTAAGTACATGTGCAGTATGTTTTTTTCTTTAACAGTACAGCAAACAGTTAAGTTTAAACTCGTACAGTTGTTTTTCAGCCTTCCGAACCCTCAATTACCGATCCATATCTTGACAGAAAATCAGCATTGCTATTCTCTTTACCAGATTTGTGTATCACCTTGAATTTAAATGTCTGTAGTGCCAGGTACCACCTTGTGATTCTGGAATTTTTATCTTTCATTTGGTTAAGCCAACAGAGAGTACTGCAGTCTGTTGTGAGTACAAAGTCAGTTCCTAGCAAATAAAACTTAAGGGACTCCATGGCCCACTTTGCTGCTAAACATTGCTTTTCAATGGTGGAATACCTTTTCTCTTTGTCATGTAGCTTCCTACTTATGTACAGAATAGGATGTTCCAACCAGCCCATCGGCACAGCAGTTGGATTTCTGCTTGCGACCCGGGTTCGGGAACGGACCTGGGTCGTCGGAGGGCCGGCCGGGGGAGAAGGATGGAGCATCCTGTGAACTGCTCTCCTTCTCTGGGGGGAGGGATGGGAGCACGACCGGTGCTTGATGGACCTCTGGCGGAAGCTGGGGGTACTGCAGCAACCAGGTCGTCTGGTCGTTCTGGGGGCAGACGCTGGACATCATTGCACGTCCCCGCCCTCCCAAGGGAGAAAAACACTGGCAGCTCAATATGATGTCGCCTTGGCACCTGCCTCTGTGACTGTCTGCCGCTCCACCGACTGAATTACAGTCCGTGGCACCACCGCAAGCCCCGAACCCTGCCCTGGGGGGTAAGCCAGGGAGGCAGTGTCGGTGATGCCGACACCTCCTCCAGTCAGTGACGGGCAGGCTGTGGTTTTGTGGCCCCACCCTGGAGGGGTAAGCCAGGGATTATCGGTGGATGGCGGACAGCAGCCATAGGAGAGCGAGGTAAGGTGACTAGAATGGGGGTTGATGGTAGAGCACCGGGAAAAAAGTAGAATAAATATGAAAAAAAAAAAAATAGGATGTTCCATCCCAGCTATATTTTGACTCAGGACTGCATCTAGACCTACCTCTGATGCATCTGTTTGTAACAAAAATGGTTTCCCAAAGTCTGGGCTTCTTAAAGTGGGCTGAACATAATGTAGCCTTAATGGCTTGAAAAGCTTCATCACACACTGGGGTCCATTTCACATTATTTGGGTATGGTTTTTCGTGAGTTAAGTGAGGGGAGTAGCTAACTCAGCAAAGTTGGGCACAAATCTCCGATAATAACCAGCCAGCCCTAAAAATGACCTGACATGTTTCTTGGTTTTAGGGACAGGGCTGGCTTGACTTCTTCATTTCCCAAAACATAGCCCAAATCTCTTGTTTCCTGCATGCCCAGTGCACACTTGGTAGGATTAATTGTCAGACCTACCTTTTTGATCGATTGTATAATTGCTCGTGGGTGTTCCAGGTGGCTTTTCCAGTCTGGACTATACTCTACGACATCATCCAGGTACGCAGCACAATAACCAGTGCGAGGGGATAAAATTATATCCATGTACCGCTAGAATGTAGCGGGTGTGCCATGTAAACCAAACGGCATGGTGGTGAACTGATAGAACCCAGCTGGACTGGTAAATTCAGTTTTGTCTCTGGATTCTTTAGCTAAAGGGATTTGCCAGTAACCATTGGTGAGATTGAGGGTACTGATATACTTTACACTCCCCAGTCTGTCCAGCAAATCATCTGTTCTGAGCATAGGATAACTGTCAAATTCTGACACTTGATTGTTTCCTAAAATCAAGGCAGATTCATACACCCACTTCTTTCAAACAACATGAAGTCTTGCTGTATTCTGACAATCTGCAGTTAGCTCCAGCCTTTGAACTGCCCCGGAGAGTATGGGGTTAATTTTCTATGCAGTGCATAGATTGTTGAGCTCGAGCTCAGTTGAGGTCTCTGTCTGCAGCACTTTGAAACCAAACCGTCAGATTCTTTACTCCGCCTCACTGAACAGTTTCTCCAGAGAGTTCTCCTTCTGCTTGGTTCAAAGTGAGTTAAAGTGTCGGTTTTGCCGCTTGACTTCTGTAGTATTACGGTTCAGGGCTCTGTCTGCGGTACAGTAAGTACTTTAGGTAGTAGTTCTGGTTTTTATGTGGAAATTGTAAAAAATTTTCTCTATCGGTTTGGCTGAACCTGATCCAACATATTGAAATCTGTGTGTTTTCTTTTAGTGTGTGGTTACCGGTCCTTATCAGTTTAAAAAAAAAACACGTTTTAACGTTTTTTTCCAATACCCGTAACACGGTTAGAAACCAATAAGGGGAGTCTTGCCTGGCAGTTGCCGAAAAAGGGTAAGTTTGGTTAGGTTGGCCATGTCTGAGAAACACATGAAAAAAACAGGCCCACTGGGGTTCAACACTGCAGTGAGTGTGGGGAGGTCTTTACTAAGGCCGATCCCTACACCACCTGTGTTTATTGTCTGGGGTTTCACCACCTCAGTACAGACTGCCAAATATGTAAAAACTTTCCTAAGTCTACCCTGGAAAAAAGATTAGGTAGACTTAGGGTAAAGTAGGCCGAGAAGTCCGCTAACCAAGATGGCCAGCCCGGTTCGGTTCCGACCGAACCAGAAAGAGTGCCTTCTGACCAGGGCGATACTTCTTCGAGCAAGAGGAGAGCCGATCCTAAAGGAATCGGCTCCTAGAAAAAGGAAACTTAAAGACAAATCAGCTGGTTCGGATCTGGAGGTTCATGTTCTGACCGCTGATGAGATTGCCCGAGCGATTCGGATTGTTGAATCGCTTCACCTGGTTCCTTCCAATACGGCTCCGTTAGTTAGGGTTTCGGTTCAGTCGGTTCCTCCAGTTCAGGATTATGCCCCTGAAGATTTTTATGAACCGGAATTTGAGGAAGAGGGGGATTATGAGCAAGATGATTATGATGGAGCAGAAAGTCTGGATGAGCCCATCTCCCCAGACAGACCTTCTGGTGTTTCCCCATCTAGGCTCTCTGAGTCCCCTCCCCACTATCTGTTCTACAGAAAAGTGGCTGAAACTCTCCAGCTTCCTATGGAGGAGGCTACAGAGGATCAAGAGGAGCCTGATTTTGTTGAAATGATGGACATCCCAGAGTCCAGGAGGCTGTCTATTCGCCTGCACAAATCTTTTGGGAAACAGACACAAAAAATTTTGAAGTCTCCAAATTCTGTACCTCCTGTTGATAAAAGAATGGACAAGAGTTATACTTTATCAGGCTCAGACACAAAGTTTTTCTGTCAACAATGCAGCCATGTTGGGGACGTGCAGGCTGCAGCCTGTGACAGGGCTAATGTTCCCTTGGCTTCACACCCCCCAGATAAAGACTTCAGGAGGATGGATGCCTTGGCAAAGAAACAGTATGTGGCATCCTCTTTGGGACTCAGGCAGGCTAATTATATGGCCTATACAGCAAGGTACCAGAAGGCCAGGTGGGACACTGTACTGGCACTGGCTAAACAGGCCTCCCCCCAGCTGGCCAAGGAGCTGGAGGAGGTGGCTGCTGATGGGATTGAGGCATCTAAGGTACAATTTTATGCTGCTGTGGACTCCGATGATGTGTCATCAAGTGTCATGGCTACATCTGTGGCTCTTCGGAGAATGGCTTGGCTCAGATGTACTAGCCTCTTACAGGACACCCAGGCTAAGGCCATAGATTTCCCTGTGGAAGGTAATTCTCTGTTTGGGGAACAGACGGAGAATTACATGAAAAACATGGAGGAATATAGGACCACTTATAGGAGTGCACAGGCCAAGGAGAGGCAGGCAACTCCTCAAAGGCAGCAATCTAGGGGCAGGGGCAGGCTTTTTCATAGGCCTTTCTACCAAGCACAGGTCTCTTCTCCCTTTTCACAGAGGGGGTTCTTCAGAGGGAGAGGCAGAAGGGGGATGAGCAGGGCTGCATCCACTCCTCAGCCTAAGGCCCCTGCCAAGCAGACACCCTAATGGGTCTGCCCGGGTCGACTCTCCTATCTCTGTAGGGGGCATGCTGGCTTACTTTGTCCAGGACTGGATGTCTGTTACTTTAGACAAGTGGGTCCTGGAAGTAGTAAGCCAGGGACTGGTTCTCAGCTTCAAAAAATTTCCGAAGATGAGAGCCAGATCTTTTCCACCTGCAAGTCTCTCTGAAACCCTTGCCCTAGAGGCAGAGGTTTCATCTCTTCTGGCCTTAAGAGCCATAGAAAGAGTTCCTACCCTACACTGGGGCAAAGGTCTGTACTCCAGGTACTTCCTTACCCCAATAAAGACAGGGGAGTGGTGACCCATCATAGATCTAAAATACCTGAACAAACATCTTTTAAAACCAAGGTTCAAGATGGTGACTCTGGGAATAATTCTTCCCTCCCTAAGGCTAGGGGACTGGCTAGCCTCCCTGGACCTCAAAGATGCCTACTTTCACATCCCCATCAGGTGCTCCCACAGAAAGTACCTCAGGCCATTATCAGTTCAAAGCAATGCCCTTTGGCCTAACATCAGCTCCAAGGGTTTTCACAAAGTGCCTGGCAGTCGTAGTTGCCTTTCTAAGAAGGCAAAAGATTTCCATTTTTCCATATCTGGACGACTGGCTCATAGTGGGTCAGTCTTCAGACCAAGTCAAGTCAGACCTGCAAGTGACTCAGCAAGTGCAGTTCTCGAACTGGTGCAGCTTCTTACCTTTATAAGGGCAGAGCTAGACACTATCAAAACAAGAGCCTCTCTTCCCCTGGAAAGGGCAAGAGTTCTTATAGAACTGGCTTCTTCCTTCAGCCTTCAGGTGTCCCGACCAGCAAGGCACTTCCTTCAACTCTTGGGCCACATGGCAGCTTCTACAGCGGTGGTCCAAGGGGCAAGGTTTCAGATGAGGGACATTCAGTTCCATCTGAGGGCCTTTTGGTCCTAAAGGAAGGATCCTCTTCCCAAACTGATTCCAGTGACTCGGACACTGATCCAAGCTCTTCAGTGGTGGCAGGATCAGGACAATTTAAGACAAGGGGTCCCATTTGTCACTCAGTCTCATTCGGTGGTCCTTACCACGGATGCTTCCCTTTTGGGGTGGGGAGCCCATCTGGGGGCTCTCAGAGCCCAGGGACTATGGTCCCCTCAGGAATCCCTTCTTCATATCAATCTTCTGGAACTCAGGGCAGTTTTTCTTGCCTTGTAAGTTTTCTCCCAGTCTGTGCAGAACAAGGTGGTTCAGGTCAGAACAGGCAATACCACCACCATGTGGTACATCAACAAGCAGAGAGGCACTCAGTCTGCGGCCTTGTGCACGGAAGCCATGAAATTGTGGTCCCTGGCTTATTCTCTGCAGACCTCTCTGATAGCAGTCCACCTTCCAGGGAAGGACAATGTACTAGCAGATGCACTGAGCAGGATCTCCCAGGGCCATCACGAATGGTCCCTGGACCTCTGGTGTTGAAAGTGATTTTTTCAAGGTGGGGCACTCCAGAGATAGATCTCTTTGCAGCCCCAGACAATCACCAACTTCCTCTGTTTCGTTGCAGACCCCCAGTCTTGGGCTCAGTCCCTCTGGATGCTCTGAAGTTGAACTGGGAAGGGAAATTTCTCTATGCCTTCCCTCCCTTTCCTCTACTATTCAAGATTCTGGTCAAGGTAAGGTCACAACCCTGCAAAGTGATTCTGATTGCTCCAGATTGGGCCAGGCAGCCCTGGTACCCCCTCTTACTGTCCCTAGCAGTCCATCTTCCCCTGTCTCTTCCCAGGAATTACAACCTGTTAACATCCTCTCAGGGGAGGATTTGGTACCCCAATCTTTGGTGTCTCTCAATCTCAAGGCATGGCTCTTGAAGAGTTAGAGTATGCAGATTTTGCATCTGTCCCAAGGGGTTCTTGATATTCTCAAAGCCTCTCGAAAGCCTGCCACCAGAAAGACTTGTGACTCCAAATTGAAAGGATTCAGCATTTGGTGTTCCAAGAAGCATATATCTCCAGACACTGCTGAATTGCCTACAGTTCTGGATTATATGGTCCATCTTAATGACCTAGGTCTCAGACCAGCTACTCTCAAGGTACACTTGTCAGCTGTTTCTGCTTTTCTGTCAGTGGGAAAGCCGTCCTCACTTTCATCTCACCCTGTATTCTATAAATTTTTCAAGGGATTGCTTCATACCAATCCTCCCTTTAGGGATCCTGCCCTTGCCTGGGACTTAAATGTTTGCATTGCTCAACTTATGCAACCCCTATTTGAGCCTATGTCCTCAGCAGAGCTTAAGTACTTGACTTGGAAAACTGTGTTTTTTGGTAGCCATTACCACTGCCAGACGTATCAGTGAATTGCCCTGTCAGTGGAACCTGATTTTATCTCCTTTCATGGAGATAAAGTGGTCCTTAGAACCAATAGGAGGTTCCTGCCCAAAGTGGTTTCAGACTTCCATTTGAATCAGTCTGTGTCTCTCCCTGTTTTCTTCACTGATCATTCTTCCTCAGGAGAGAGGAGGCTACACAGTTTAAATGTTAAAAGAGCCCTTAGCTACTATATAGAGCATACAAAGGGTCACAGGTTTGATTCCCTCCAGTTGTTCCTCACTTATGGGGAAGTGGGAAAGGGCAAACCTGCCACCAAGAGAACTATTGCCAGGTGGATTGTTTCTTGTATACAATTCTGCTGTGTGAGAAACTGGGAAAAATTCTACCCTCAGGCCTGAGGGCTCATTCCACAAGAGGTACAGCTGCTTCCCTGGCTGCTGCCAGGGATATCCCACTGTTAGAAATTTGCCAAGTAGCCACCTGGAAAACAGTCCATACCTTTATCAAGCATTACTCTCTGGATATCCAGGCTAGGAGTGATGATCTGTTTGGCACAGCAGTACTTCAGAACCTATTCCCAAAGTAGGTTCTGTCCCTCCTCCATGGAGGTGCTGCTTGGTAGTCTGCAGACTGTCAGAATACAGCAAGACTTCATGTTGTTTGAAGAAAAAATTACTCACCTTAGTAACTGTGTTTCTTCCAATGGAGTCTTGCTATATTCTGACCACCCTCCTTGCCTCCCCTCTCAGAACCTGTTTTTGGGAAGTGGGTGAACAGGCACAGTGTTGCACCCCAAGGGTGCTTCAAGCACACCTTCCACTTTATCTGGGTGCTTTGTATTATAATCTTTTATTTTTGGATAGGTTTTGGTTTTGGGTTTCCTGACTTGAGTCTTCCTTTGGGAATCCAAAACTTTCTGTTGCCAGTTGGCTAGTTAAAAATGTTTACAATTTCCACATAGTTAGTCAGTGAGTGTTTGCTCGTAAGAATCTGACGGTTGGGTTTCAAAGTGCTGCAGACAGAGACCTCAACCGAGCTCGAGCTCAACGTTCTATGCACTGCATAGAAAATTAACCCTATACTCTCCGGGGCAGTTCAAAGGCTGGAGCTAACTGCAGATTGTCAGAATACAGCAAGACTCCATTAGAAGAAACACAATTACTAGGGTGAGTAATTTTTTCTTTTTGTTTGCAGTCACCATTGGAGATGACCAAGCACTTCTCGACTCTTCGATGCTTGGTTCCCATACCCAAGGGTTCCACTGATAGTGGGCAAGTGGCCCACTCCTCCAAGGCCTCTCATCCAGCTCGGGCGGTGTTATGCAATGCCAGGTCTATAAAGAACAAGACAGCAATTATTGCTGATCTTGTTGAGTAATCTGACCTGGCTTGCATCACCGAGACCTGGCTGGATGAGAATGCTGGTTCCATATTGGAGTCAGCTGTTCCAGCCAGGTAGTCAGTGATACATCGTCTGAGATTGGATCAAGGGGGGGCGGGTCGCTACTTGTTTTAAATCGGAATTGGACCTTGTAGAGGTTCCAGTGGTGACCCCTAGATCCTTTGAGTGTATCATGGGAGCAGGTGTGGGCAGCAGAATCTTACTCGTTTACCATCCACCCTGTGATGAGAAAGTTTTTCTGCAGGAAGTTGCAGACTTCATTGTTGACCTGGTGTTGGAACCCTCCAGGTGGTTGGTCCTGGGGGACTTCAATGCCTGAGTCGACGATGAATTCTCGCATTTTGGTCAAAACTTTCTCCAACTGATGATTTTGTTGCACTTTACACAGGTTGTTACCGCTGCAACCCATAGTCAGGGTCACTGTCTGGATCTGGTGTTCACCCTGGGGATGGAGATCACGGAACTGGTGGTGGAACCAGTTGGTGGTCTGACCATCACTCTATAAGGTTCAATTTTGCTGTCCCCCCCATATGAGACCAACCTCTTTGGAGATGGTCCAGTACTGCCCTTTGAGGGGTGTTACCCCTGAGGGTCTGATGGCGGTGCTGGACCTATCGAGTTGGCCTATGGAGTGCATGGAACCAGATGTCTTAGTAGTGCACTATAATAATATGGTGCTGAAGGCTCTGGATTCCATAGCATCCGTCCGCATTCGCCCCCCCTCTCCCTCCGCCCTTGGTCCCCTTGGTTTGATGGGACACTGAGGGAGTTGAGGAGAGTGGAGCGAAGATTGGAACACTGCTGGTGGAAATCCAGCTTGGAAGGAGACAGGCTAAGATTGATTGACCATTTTACGGACTATCAATCAGAAATCTCCCGTCAGAAGGCAGAGTTCCTGTCCAGGGAGATATCTGCATCAAGGAATCGACCAGCTCATCTCTTCCAGACCGTGGAGAGGCTGTGCAATCCAGCCTGTCTGTGGGGTCGGAGAGCTTTTTCACAAATAAAGTGTGATGTGTTTGATCGGTTTTTTGATGATAAGGTGTCATTGATCAGGTCGGAGATCCACAAAATGCATTCAAATGTGCATGGCAGTGATCGATGTGAGGTTACAGGCCCTCGGTCTGCCTGGACAGATTTCGACCAGCCAGCAATCATGGATATCATGAAGACTGTCCAGGGCTTGCGGCCGACTTGCTGTAGTTTTGATCCTGGTCCTACGCGCCTCCTTGTGGGGTGCGTGGATGCGATCGGACCAGTCCTTGCTGAGATAGTCTGGTGTTCATTGGACCTAGGGGTGTTTCCAGAGTCTCTGAAAGAGGCTGTCATGACACCCCTTTTGAAGAATCCTTCCCTTGACCCAGACAGTCTTGCTAACTACAGACCAATCTCTAACCTGCCCTTTTTGGGTAAGGTTATTGAGAAAGTAGTCGCGTTGCAGCTCGATGACTTTCTTACCACCCATAAAGTCTGTGATCCTCTCCAGTCCGGTTTCAGGAAGAGGCACAGTACCGAGACGGTGTTGGTTCGAGTACTGAATGATCTACTAATAGCAGGAGATCAGAGGAGCCGTTCGATCTTGGTTCTCCTTGATCTCTCTGCAGCGTTTGACACCGTGGACCATGGGATGTTGCTAGAACACCTGCAGCTGCTCTGTGGACTATCGGGGACAGTCCTTAGATGGTTCCATCCTTTCCTCATGGGCAGAACTCAGAGGATAGTATCAGGAATCTTTTCCTCTGCTCCCTTTTCTCTGCCTTGTGGGGTGCTGCAGGGCTCTGTGCTTTCCCCCATGTTGTTCACAGTGTATATGCTGCCGTTGGGAGACATTATAAGGCGTTATGGGCTGAGTTTTCACTGCTATGCAGATGACACTCAGCTCTATATGTCCTTTGTACCCGAACAGAATGACGCATTATCGGTCTTTAACAACTGCCTCGCTGAGATTCAGGACTGGATGAGTGCTAACTGGTTGGGACTGAATCCGGACAAGACTGAGGTGTTGGTGATGGACCCGGGTCACCATGCAGAGAAGTTGGCTCCTGGGTCTCC
The DNA here is from genome assembly GCA_016271365.2 of Neoceratodus forsteri. Lineage (NCBI taxonomy): Eukaryota > Metazoa > Chordata > Ceratodontiformes > Ceratodontidae > Neoceratodus > Neoceratodus forsteri. Next base: position 118,613,613 of record JADMNL010000032.1, on the reverse strand, counting down.
CTCTGGCCTTGTGTTAGGGGGTAACCAGTTGAGACCTTCTGAACAGGTGCGGAATCTGGACGTAATACTTGACAGTGAGCTGATGCTTAAGACACAGGTGTCAGCCGTTGTCAAGTCTTCCTTTTACCATCTGAGGAATATGGCCCAGATAAAACACCTTGTTCCACACTATGACCTTCCTGTGTTGGTTCACGCCTTTGTTTCTTCGCGTCTTGATTACTGTAATGCTCTATATGTAGGGTTGCCGGGGGTGGATCTCTGTCGCCTGCAGCTGGTGCAGAACGCTGCAGCAGGTTGTTGACTGGGTTACCAAGAACTCGCCATATCACACCTGTGCTGCGCAAACTGCACTGGCTGCCGGTGCGATGGAAGATCACCTTCAAGGTCGCATTGCTGACCTATAAGACCCTACATGGACTGGGACCGGGCTACTTGCAAGATCTCCTTCAGCCCTACCGCCCTCTCCGTTCCGCCGATGAGGGATTGCTAGAGATTCCCAGGGTTTGTTTTCAGTCATCTGGGGCCAGAGCTTTTTCTTTTGTGGCCCCAACCCTGTGGAATTCTCTACCTCGTCGGATTACAGAGTGCCTGTCCACAGAGTCATTTAAAGCCTAATTGAACAGCTACTTATTCGAATTAACTTTTGAATAAGTTTATACTGTTGCCTTTTAATTGTTTTTATATTTGTATTCATTGTTGATGTATGTTAATTTTGTTATGAATTCGCGCTTTGGTATTTTGAAAAGCGCATTACAAATAAACATTGATTTGATTTGATTCTATGATACCCAATTCTTTCATTTTTTTTATATTTCCTTAACCACGACAGCTCTTAACAGCTCTGGTAACCTGTATGTCTTTTGCATAATAGGGCAAGCATTCCATTACACTATTACGTGCTCAGCCCCTTTTGCTCAGCCTGGTACTGTGGTAAAAGTACTGTTAAATGTCTTTAGCAAGTTACAGATTTCTGCAGTTTGTTTGGGGGTGTTAAGGAAACATTCACCTTTACAGCATCATCAGTTACAGTTTGTTCCAGTCTATCATAAAACTACATCAATATCTTCTTTATCATTTTCTGGTAAAACTAACAAAGCAGCTTTTGGCATTTTCTCAACCCATTTCTTGGAGAGGTTAGCATGATATATCTTTGTAGGATTTTTCCTGTCAGGGGTCTCAATCTTGTAGTTTTTTTTAATTTTTTACTTTATTTCTTTATCTTTGCCTTCCTACTCTCGGAGCCCACTCCTTCCTTCCTCTCAACCTCCGTGCCACCTCGGGGGCATCTGCCCCTAGAGTGCCTCCTTCTCTCCCCTGCACAGTGGGGTCTGTCCCTCTTCTGGTGGTCCTGGATGGTTCCGAGAGGCTATCATCTAGGGCTTACCGAGAGGTGTTTTCCCTTTTTCTCCCGTTTTCCCCTACCCTCTGGGATGTCGAGCGCTAGGACATACGTCCTGAGTGGTGGCATGCGTCAGCACCGCCGATGTCCCCCTTCCCCGGCTCCGACGAGCGGAGCCACCTCCATCCTTCAATTGTCGGTGCTTCCACCAGCTCTGAAGGGGATGTAGACATGATCGTTCCTTGGTTCCCACCCTGAGGAGGAGAGCATCCGTTGGGGCCTCCGATCCTCCCTCCCCTGCAGACCCCCGGCCACCTGAGTTCGTTCCTGAACCCGGGTCGCCGGCGTAGCGCGAGGTGTGGTGTCCAGCGCCTCAGCCCTCAACGCCACCGGGCCGGCCCTCAATCTTGTAGTTAACGGTGCCAGTATGTCTAAGCACTCTATAAGGCCCTTGCCACTTCATTAGCAGTTTATTTTCTGTTGTGGGTAACAGTAGCAAAACCTTTTCACCGGTCTCAAAAACTTTTTCTTTTATCCCATGGTCATAATATACCTTCTGCTAGTTTTGGGCCTCTTTCTGATTACTATGGACAATTTCAACATATTTTGCCAGTTTCTTTCTTAGGGCACATATATAAGACGTTATAGATTGTTTCTGAGTGGGGTTATCTTCCCACGTTTCTTTTTTCACATCCGGTGGCCCTCTTGGCCGCCTACTATACAGCATTTCAAATGGTGAAAACCCTGTTGATGCCTGGGGCACTTCTCTGTAAGCAAAAAGTAGGTAAGGCAAGTATTGGTCCCAATCTTTCCCTTCCCCTTTTACAAATGTAACCCCCCTATAAATGGGTGTTCCTAAATCCTTCCAGGAGCTGCTTAATAAGCTCCTTGCCCTAACAAATTAGCGCCAATGCCTAAATGTGGCCGTTGTGAGTGCTTTTAAAGCCTCCAGTACTGACTCTTTAAGAGCTGCCTGCTCGCAGGCTCCAGCGGGTTTGTATAGGGGGGACTGGGGTTTCTCTGCTCGAATCCCGCCTGAGCTGCGGTGTACTCGCTCCATTCGTAGCCGCTGAAAGCGCAAAGGGAGCCCATTTGATAGATGTAACTGTTCAGCTATAATCATTTAAAGTGTTAGTGAAATTACAGTTTGCCTAACCTGCCTTCATTGCAGCTGGGACTTTGTGTGCTTGGCCCCTCCATTTTGGACCTGGACTGCTGAGCTGGGCCAATGGAGTAACGACGGGTGACTGAAATGGAGACTGTTTGAGCCAACCAGAATCAGGACTCTCTTTGGAGCCGGCTGGCCATAGGGGATACAGCCAGTAATTCTGGGAAATGAAGTTCTGGACTGTGGCGCCTTTTACGCACCAATGAGGGCCGAATTAGGTGACTGGCATCTGCAGCCCACCAATGGGATCGGGTGGCGCCCGAACTGAGATTCCCTGCCCAAACTGCCAAGGGCCAGAGTCGTTGGTGATCGTGAAGGGAGAAGGGGCTCTGGCTCCTGCGCTGTGCAAGTTTTCGTGCAGGAAGTGCGCGAGTCAGGCCGAGAAGGCGGGCGACTTCATCGCCAGGAGAGAGAGAGCGGACAAGATCTATGAGGAGTGCAAGCAGAGGAGGCTGTGCGAACACAGCTACCTACCAGGCTCACCCTGTAGAGGACTGGAGAATCTGCTGAATCGCTCTCGGTCTGTCAGGACAAGTGAAGCTGCGTAGTTCACCCGGTTTGTTCAGCAAAAGCGATCAGGAGTTTTGGAGCAGCTGCCTGGTATGGTACCCCTCTGCATTGCAACGTTTGAATCACAGGCGAAGTCCTGTAGTGGTGTGAGAGGGATCTTGCTGCAGAATTCATGAGTACTAAAAATCAGGGTAGCTCCCTGTCAAATGTTCTTCCTGAGGACCTGAGTTGTCTGGCTGTTCATTGGCTGCATGGATTGTGCCTCCGGGCTATTACAAAACTAACATAGGTACTAAACGTTTGTTTCTTCTCCAGGGCCCCACCCAGCTGCAATGAATAGGCTAGCCTTGTAAGGCCTGGGTACCCAAAGACAGTGACTGATAGGTTTGGCCTGTGCACAGTGCCCTATATAGTAGAAGTGTTAAGCTAATCAACTTGATTTCCCCCATCCTTGTTACTTCCCCCTTAAATCAGATTTGCTGTTGCAAGATGTATCTTTTGAACTGTGTGTTTGTGCCACCCTGTTGTGTGTGGGTTATTGTATGACTGCATCTTATTTTACAGGGGGTCTTCAGCACCAAGTTGGCCATCCCGACCTGGGGGAAAGTGTAAGTCATAACGGTAGAGTGGGGATTGCTGGTGAGCCACTAGTGGGAAGAAAGGGGAGTTGCAGTGACCCAGAGGGCTGTGACCAGGTCGCATTTGACTGTTCCAACCCTGACCTCTGGGTGGAGGCACCCGCCATTGGATCCAGGCCCCTCACCTTGTTATTAGCTGAGCAGGTAGGGGTAGTAGCCCTTAGGATGGTGCCCCCTGGGGGTTACACAAACCTTTTTAACATGTGTTTTAGGGTTTGGTTAAAACGCTCAACAAGATCGTCTGTCTGAGGGTGATAGGGGGAGGTTCTTATGGCAGCGATACCTAGTAGTCTGTACAGCTCCTTAAGTAATGCAGCATCAAAATTACTACCCTGATCAGTAATAATTTCTTTAGATATGCCCACTCTGCTGAAAATTTTTGCAAGCTCTGCTGCCACTTTTGAAACTGTGACAGTACTCACTGGAACTCCTTCTGGGTATTGAGTAGCATAGTCGCATACTATCAGGATAAATATATGACCCTTTTACTTTTGTCTAAAGGGCCAGCCACATCCATTGCAATTCTCTCAAAAGGCACATCTATCAAGGGTAGGAGCACTTTGTCTTTTCTAGTGACTGGGGCTACTTTCTGACACTTAGCACATGAATTACAATAGGTAGAAACATCTTCATGAATTCCAGGCCAGTAAAATCTGTACAGCAATCTAGCAAGGATACGATCCCTCCCAGAGTGACCAGCCATAGGACTATTGTGCTATCTGTAACAACTCAGATCCACATTTTTGTGGTATGACCAATTGTTATGTCTGGTCCTGTGTCTAAGGTTTAACCCAAACTCTGTACAGTACCCATTACATTTTTTAAACATTGGTTCACCCTGTTTGGGTTTCACCCCCAGCTGCTTAAAATAACCCTGGAGAGAAACATTGCTAGCTTGTTCTGAAAGAAAATCACAATCAGTGATCAGTTTAGTTTCAGCATTTTCACGTTTTTTTATTTTTTTTTATTTAGTTGTTTAACCAGGTATAGCACACTAAGCTGAAAGGTTTTTTACAGGAGCGACCTGGGAGCACAAGGAGGTTAAGTGACTTGCTCAGGGTCACACAGTATGCAAGTGGAAGCTGTGGGATTCAAACCCAGGTCTGGTCTGCTGGATGTCACCAAATTTGCAGCTCAGAGCCTTAGACCACTGCGCTATACTGCCTCATGTTAACCCCTTATGTCCATTAGTCATTTGTTGCCACAGTTTTTTCAGGCATCGTTTTTCTTTCCTGGATTTTCGGATCTTGGAGCTGTGCTCAAACAAGTCAGAATCAAAGTCACTGAAAGGAAACATGTCCCCACAATTTGAGATTTTCTTTGCCTGAGATCTTGTTACCACTGCTGCTGAAACTGCAGGGTTCAGGTCCTCTAAGATTAACTCAGTAAATCCTGGACAGTCATTTCCAATAATCACGGGTACAGATAACTTAGGTACTACCCCCACTTTAATTTGGTGCGACAGACCCTTAATGGTCAGAGTTATTTGGGTGGTAGGATAGTATCGAGTGTCCAGATGACACCAGTACCTGGTCCTTTTGCAGTGTTTTCCCAGCACTTCAACATGCACTAGGGTCTGTCTGCTTCCTGAATCGAGTCAGTCTTATCTCCCACCTTCACATTTGTTAAGTATTTGCCCCAATTTGCCAAGCACAAATCTGCTCCAGTGTCACTCTTCTTATGGCAATTTCTTGCAATATGACCTGGCTTATTACAGTTATAGCAGATAACGTCTTTGTGAATGGATTTGTTACCCCCTCCAGAGTTCTTATCAGACTTGGAGTTTAAATAGGAAAAAGAGTGTCTTACTGGTGCTTGACTGTTACCTTGCTGCTGTGGCGTCTGTCTGGCCATTTGGTAGTCTTTGGCCAAAGAAACACCCTTTTCCCCACTTTGTGGTCGATGTTCCTTTACCCAAAGCTGCACATCTGTAGGCAGGATGTTGATGAATTGCTCCATGGCAAATGTGTTGATGATCTGTGGGACTGTTTTGCCCTCTGGTTGGAGCCATTTTATCAGAAGTACTCTGAATCGGGTGAAGGCTTCTCGAGGATTGTCAACTGAATTGTACTTCAGAGATCGAAATCTCTGCCTGTAGGTCTCTCCTGAGATGTCATACCTTTTCAGGATTTCACCTTTCACCAGGTCATAGTTTTCTGATTGTGCAGTGTCCTTATTGCTGTAGGCAAGTTGGGCTTTCCCTGTTAGTGAGGGTACCGGTCTGATTGTCCATTGCTGTTTAGGCCATTGGCAGGCTGTGGCAGCTCTTTCAAAAGTTGTCAGGTATGCTTCGATATCATCCGAGGGACACAACTTTGTAAGTTTAATGGCTTTTAAGTTGCTTGTGTTTTGTTGCTCGTCTGGATCTGTGTCAGATCCTCTGCCTTTGATAGCTTGCAAGGCATCCAGCCATCGCTGCTCCTGTCGGTGTATCTCTTCTCTCATCTGCTGCTTCTCTTCTCTCCTCTACTGCTCCTGTCGCTGCATCTCTTCTCTCCCCCATGCTTCTAAACGTTGAATCTCTCTTTCTCTCTGCTTCTCCGTCTCTTTGTGTTGTATAGTCCACCATTTGAAAAAGTCCATCAGGCTTTCAGGTTCTGTCATTGCCTGTTCTGTTTCCATAACTTGTGCTAGCTGTACAATCTCAGCTTGGACTTCTGTCTCTGCTAGTTTGGATGCCATTCTCCTGGTAACCATTCCTGGACTTGCTGCTGCAGAATCCATACCTTTCTCTATGCTTCCCTGGTACTAGGTCCAGTACCCACCAGAAAATGCCTGGCTTAGAGTATGCACGGTGTAATCCTACTTTGGCTGACACCATCTGGCATTGAGGAACAGGTCAGAAAGCATAGGAAAAACCAGGAGCAGTTGTAGAATTCTCAAAAAGTGTTTATTAGTAGTAGCAGTAACATAAAAAAAATGTTCAGAATAACTATTTACAAAGGCAGAATAAACAGAGAAGATTCATCTGAGTTTTCCTTCAATCTGTGTGTGTGTGTGTGTCTCTCTCTCTCTCTCGCAAGAAATTGCAGCTGTTTTTATAAGTCCTTGCAACCCCCCTCCTTAACAAGCATCCTGTTTTTTTCTAAAATGTTCTTGTATGTTTCAGGCAGGTGCAGTAAGAACACAACGTCCCAGAACTGAGGCCCCTTCTCCACAGCTTCTGAAAAACTGCTCTCAGGTTAACCCTTTGAGTTCCCAATAGCTTTTTGCAATCATCTCAAACTATGATTATATACATTTCAATATATACATTTCAACAGTAACACTACATAATTTCTAAACAAAGGGATCCCAATATCAGTTACATTTCCACATAATGGTTTGCATATATTTTTATACCAGCAGATATGCAAGGGAGGAAAAGACAGAAACAGCAAGGGAAGAGTGAGAGGCAAAGAACTGCGAGACTGTTGGGGTGATCACATCCTAGATCTCACAGGAAAATCTGGTTGCGCAACCAGACAGACAAGAGAAAGGACAGGAAAGGAAAGGAAAGAACAGAACAGATCCCTGCATTCAAACTCTGCATAACAACTGGGACAGGGTCCTATTCAACCCTGTCACACTCAGTGATGAAGTCCCCCAATTATGGGAAACTGCCTGTGTTGTCCCTGTCCACAAAGGAGGAACCAAGGATTCGGTCGAGAACTACCACCCAGTCTCGATACTCTCTGTACCTTGGCCAAAGTATAAGAGTGACTCATCTACAATCAACTGGCAGCCCACCTGGAGGCACAGTGCCTAATGGCTGAGGAATAGCACGAGTTCCAAAAGCACCATGGGACTGACACAGCCCTGGTGTGTCTCACCTCAGACATCTCTAAAGCTACCAATGGAGGAAAAGCTACAGGGGCCGCCTTCGACCTGGTGAATCAATCATGAGGTACCATTGGCCAAACTAGAGTGTCTAGGACTGGATCATCACTCCGTTACCTGGCTCAGAAGCTACATAGTAGGCTGAAACCAAACTGCTAAATGGAACGCCTGCCTGTCCTCATGCTGAGCGATCACTGATGGGGGCCCACAGGGGTTGATACTTGGACCTTTACTCTTCTCTCTCTTTATCAATGATCTGCCATCCAACTGTGGAGAAGCAAAATCAATCCTGTATGCATATGACACAGTCCTATACAGGGTTGGCAATGCCAATGCAGACGATGAGAAAGGGATAAATGAAGGCTTTGAAACGCTAGGTAGATGGCTTTCGTGTAACCAACTAGTGCTTAACATTAAGGAAACCAAGGCTGTGCTCTTTAGGTGAAGAAGGTTAGGAGTAGACAGAACCGAACTTCTAAAGATCGCAGGTATCAATGGGACCATGCTAGAAGTCGTGAGCAGTATAAAATACCTTGGGATGTGGCAAGATCAAGAACCAACATTAAAACAACACATTGAACACACTACCAAACATCAGAAGATACAGTATAACTATTATAGAGACTAAAGAGCATACCTCACCAGTGAAGCCTGCCTAGTGGTAGTGAATGCCATCTTGCTCCCGACGCTTCTTTATGGAGCTCCAATACTGGCCTCTTTGAGGGAAACTGAACTAGCGAAGATCGTCTGATGTCAAGGGCTGATGTCAGAGGTGGGTGGTCCCCTCTGGTAGACTGCTGGCTAGAAAGTTTACGTGTGGTCCTAGTGCCTGGCGGCTGTAGTCCTACCAGTGATGACCTGCTGCAAGAGATCCTCTCGATCTACTGTTACAGTAAGTTCTTACGTAACTGTACTTTTTCACACGATCTACCAAACTATGTCAATTTCTTTCCTGTGACCAGTACATCCAGTCTTAACAGGTGCAACTAATTAAGGCATCCTGTCCCAGGGCTGATTTCCTATTAACACTTGCAAAGTAGCTTGTGGAGGTCAAAATACATCTCAAGGTTAACCCCCTGTATTCCAGATAAACCCAGATAGCTTTCTGCAGATATTTCAATACTGTAATTATATACATTTGCAAACCAAGAGATCCCAGTTGCGTATAGTTTTTTAACTATGGAGAAGCAAGAGGCGGACAAAGGAACAGAAAGAGCAAGTGACGGAAGGGAGATAGGGGGAATTGTGGGACCATCGAAGAGGCCAGTTCTGAGGCTCCACAAGGAAAATTTGATTGCACAATCAGACAGTTAAGAGATAGACAAGTGACAGAATAGGAGAAGACAGAATATATCCTTGCTTTTAACTGTCTGCATGACAAATGGGACAGGGTCTTATACAACCCTGTCCAAAGCCAACTGGCCACCCCTCCCTGGGAGAGGAGAGCAGTTCCTTGGACGCTCAATCCTCTCCCACCGACCCCTGGCAACCTGTGCTTGTTCCCAAACTCGGGTCACCAACATGGCGGGGGGTAAGGTGATCTACGCATTAACCCTCCATGCTACCAGGCTAGCTGGGCATGGTTCTTGAAGAGGTGGAATTCTCTAGTCTGAATCTGTTGGAGGAGGTGATGAGAGTACTGAAGGTTTCCAGAAAACCAGCAACAAGGAAAGCATACTACTCCAAGTGGAAGAGATTCTTATCCTGTTGTTCCCCCAGGAAGATAATCCCAGTGCAGCTAGGGCTGTCTACAGTTCTGGATTACCTGGGACACTTAACAATCCTTAGGTCTGAGACCTTCAACCCTGAAGGCACACCTGGCAGCTGTGTCAGCCTACACATCAGCAGGCAAATACAAGTCCTTGGCCTCACAGCCTATTTTGAGAAGGTTGGTTCTATAAGTGCCTCAAATCACCTGTATCCCTCTTAAGGGACCTAGTCCTTCCATGGAACTTAAATATCTGTTTTGCCAAGCTGATAGAGGCTCCTTTTTAAGCCTGTGGTTACAGCTGATTTAAAATATGCCACATAGGAAACAGTTTTCCTCATAGCAATGCTATCTGCCTGGTGGATAAGTGAACTGAAAGCCCTCTGTACAGATCCAAATTACATAATCTCCCACATGTCCTGAGAAGCCAACTGAAGTTCCCACCTAAGGTGGTGTCAGAATTCCACTTAAACCAGTCAGTTACCCTTTTGAATATTCCAGCAGAGGGGAGCAAAATGTGCACTCTCTGGATGTAAAAACAGCACTGGGTAACTACATGGATAAGGGATGTCTGATTCCAGAACACACAACTTTTTATTACCTATGGAGACATTCGAAAAAAGGTGAGCCAGCAGCTTGAAAAACTATCTCTCGTTGGATAGTTGCCTGTATACAGTCCTGTTATGATGCCCCCTGACGAAGACCCTTTGGTTGAAGAACTGGGGCTGCCAGTCTGCATCCTTTTCACTGCTCTGAATAAATTGTTAAGCATACTCCAGAGAGTCCTGTGAGTGCTTTCCTTTAGCATTTATACAGTTCCGTTATGAAATAGCTGGCAAGGTACCACCAAGAGACCTGTCAGCACATTCCACAAGGGGCACCTCTGCCTCTATGGCAGCCACAAGGGGCATCCTTGTCAAGAAATCTATAGAGCCAGCTACCCGGAAAATATTATACACCTTCACAAAACACTACTGTTTGGACATACAGTCCAGAGAGGATGTCCGTTTTGGAACTGCGGTCTTACAGAACCTTGTTTCCTACAGAGGGTCTAGACCCATCCTCCCAAGATACTGCTAGTGAGTCTGCCATTTATAAGGCACTTCATTGATGGATTGCTGTTGTTTGAAGAACAAATTACTCACAGTAGTAATGTTATTTCTTCTCAGGGACCTATCAATGGACCTTAAACCCTGACCCAGCTTTCCATTCTGGAACATGAAAATAAGTTCACCAAAGAAACAGTTCTTATATTATGGTTGCTTGAGCATTACCTACTGCAGTTACTCAACAGTTGTTAAAATGTGATCGTTTTAGTTTTACATGTTTGCTTCAATTTGGTTGGATTTTTCAAAATTTTACAGAATATTTTAGAAATATTTCAGTAGCCCTTTAACTAGATCTTTCCCAAATTAATCTTCGCCATTCATTACTGATGGGTCCTACTGGAGGTCAGGATCCTGCTCGAGAAATAAAGAGCACTGCCGCTTTAAATTTTTCAGAGCTGGAGGAGCTGGCGTTGGGGTGGCGTTACACATGAGGCCAGTGTTCTGCATGGGGCTTGCGGGTTGGTCAGTAACTGACACTGACTCCTCCCAGCCCTCAGTTCTTGTTTTCCTGCCATTGAGGAAGGATCCTGTGAGGGAAGACTGCTTCAAGCAAGAGTATCTGCGTAGTTCAAAGTTCGCTAGGCCTACACATCCAGCTTTGTTTTGGCGCCGTGAGTACTGGTGCCGTGGTTCTGGAGTTTTTTTCTTTTCTGCTATCACGGCACTGTTGTAAGTTTCTAATTATAATCCCTTCAAACAACATGAAGTCTTGCTATATTATGACATATGCAGTTTGTCCCAGCCTTAGAACTGTTCCGGAGGTGAAAGAGTTAACTTCCATGCCAGGCATGGAATCTTGAGCGCGAGCTCAGTTGAAAAAACTCTGTCTGTTGATCTTCAAACTGAAACTGTCAGATTCTTTACTCCGCCTCACTGAACAGTCGCTCCGGAGATTCCTCCTACTGCTCGGTTCATTTGTCGGTTAAAAAAGTGTTATTTCTCGGTTTTGTAAACCGCAAGTATATATTTTAACCGCAACCGGTAGGTTCAAGCTCTGTCTGTGGTATCGTAAGTAATAGACAGGTTATACTTTTCTCTGTGTGGAACTTGCAAACATTGTTATCGGTTCGGTTTGAACCGATCAGGTTGTTGTTAAAACTTATTAAATTACATTTAGAGTGCGGTTCCCGGTTCTTATCGGTTCTAAAAAAACCGGATTTCATTACGTTTTTCCACGACCCATTATTGGGTTAGGAACCGATAAAGGGTGTCTTGGCGATTTGCGGAAAAGGGCAAGTTTTTGGTTAGGCTGGCATTATGTCTGAGAAACCCAAAAGAAAAACTGGGCCCACTGGGTTTCAGCACTGTAGTGTCTGTGGGAAGCCTTTGCCAAGGCTGACCCACACACCACATGTGTTTATTGTCTGGGGTTTGACCACCTCAATGCAGACTGCCAGATTTGCAAGAATTTCCCTGCAGCTACCCTGAATAAGAGAGTTGGTAGGCTCAGGGAACGAGAGGCCAAAAAGTCCGCTGACCCGGATGGCCAGCCCGGTTCGGTGCCAACCGAACCGGAGGGAGTGCCCACTGACCAGGGCAATACTTCCTCGGGCAAACGAAGAGCTGACTCGGAGGAGCCAGTTCCAGCAACGAGGACTAGAAAATCAGCAGCTGTGGAGCCAAAATTTCCTTCTCCAACCGCTGCAGAGATAGTCAAAGCGATCCAAATTGTCCAGTCGCTTTCCCCGGTTCCGTCCGAACCGACACCAGCAGGTAAACGGTCGATTCGGCCGGTTCCACCGGTTCAAGAATATGATATAGAAGAATTTTATGAACACGGAGGAGGGGAGGAGGATTATGAAGAGAGTGAATGTGATTTTGAAAGTCTGGATGTGCCCACTGAACCAGACATCTCCCCAGACAGACCTTCAGGAGTATCCCCCCTAGGCTTTCTGAGTCCCCTTCTCATTTTCTGTTTTATAAAAAAGTTGCTGAAACCCTCCAGCTCCCTTTGTAAGAAGCTGTGGATGAACAGGAGGAGCCTGACTATGTGGAAATGATGGATATCCCAGAGTCTAGGAGATTGTCTATTCCTTTACATAAATCTTTTAGGAAACAGACAATAAAGATTTTAAAAGCTCCTAATTCCTTACCTCCTGTGGATAGAAAGATGGACAGGAGGTATACATTGTCAGGCTCTGATACGGAGTTCCATTCACAACAATGCAGCCATGTTGGGGTAGTGCAGGCTGCAGCCTGTGATAAGGCAAATATTCCCTTGGCTTCACACCCCCCCTGACTAGGACTCCAGGAGGATTGATGCCATGGCAAAGAAACAATACATGGCAGCATCCTTGGGACTCAGACAGGCAAATTATATGGCCTGTGTTGCAAGATACCAGAAATCCAGATGGGATACTGTTATGGCTTTAGCGAAACAGGTCCCTGGCCAGCTGCCAAGGACTGGAACAGGTGGCTGCTGATGGTATTGAGGCATCCAAGGTGCAATTCCATGCTGCAGTGGACTCTAATGATGTATCTTCAAGAGTCATGGCTACATCTGTGGCTTTTACGTAGAATGGCTTGGCTCAGGTGTACTAGCCTGTCACAGGATACCCAGGCTAAGGCCATGGATTTTCCTGTTGTGGGTAATTCTCTGTTTGGGAGCAGACAGAAATTACATGAAAAAATGGATGAGTATAGGACCACTTATAGGGTGCACAGGCCAAGGAGAGGCAAGCCACTCCTCAGAGGCAGCTTTCAGGGGCAGGGACAGGCCTTTTCACAGGCCTTTTACCAAGCCCAGGCCTCCTCTTCAGCTTATGCCCAGAGGGGTTCTTCAGAGGGAGAGGCAGGCAGGGTGTGAGCAGGCCTGCTCCCACCCCTCAGCCTAAAGCTCCTGCCAAACAGGCACCCTGATGGGATGCCCAGGGCCGATTCTCCATTACCTGTAGGGGGCAGGCTGGCTTACTTCGTCCAGGACTGGGAGTCTTTAACATCAGACAACTGGGTCCTGGAAGTAGTAAGCCAGGGACTGGTTCTCAGCTTCAAAGAATTTCCAAAGATGAGAACCAGATCCTTTCCACCTGCAAATCCATCAGAGGCTCTTGCTTTGGAAACAGAAGTCTCAACCCTCCTGGCTCTCAGAGCTGTAGAAAGGGTTTCTTCCCTACACCAGGGCAAAGGTCTGTACTCCAGGTACTTCCTTACCCCAAAAAAGACAGGAGAATGGCGGCCCATCCTGGATCCAAGATACCTAAACAAGCACATTTTAAAACCAAAATTCAAAATGGTGACTCTGGGAATTATTTTACCTTCCCTAAGGCCAGGGGACTGGCTAGCGTCCCTGGACCTCAAGGATGCCTACTTCCATGTTCTCATCAGAAGCTCCCACTGAAAGTACCTCAGATTCGAACTGCCCTCAGGCCATTACCAGTTCAGAGCAATGCCCTTCGGCCTCACCTCTGCCCCAAGGGTATTCACCAAATGCCTGGCAGTAGCAGTTGCTCACTTAAGAAGGCAAAAGATTGCCATCTTTCCTTACCTGGACGACTGGCTCATAGTGGGTCAGTCTCCAGACCAAGTCAGATCACACCTTCAGGTTACCCAGCAGCTGCTTACATCTCTAGGTTTTCTTCTCAATCTTCCAAAGTCAGTTCTAGAGCGTGTTCAGCTACTCACCTTCATAGGCGCAGAACTGGACACAAAGCAGGCCAGAGCTTTCCTTCCTCTAGAAAGAGTAAAGACCCTGGTGGCTCTGGCCTCCTCCTCCTTCTTCACTCTGCAGGTCTCTCGACCAGCAAGGCGCTTTCTACAGCTCCTTGGCCACATGGCTGCTTCCACAGCTGTAGTGCAAGGAGCAAGATTTCAGATGAGGGACATCCAGTTCCATTTGAGAGCCTTCTGGTCTCAAAGGAGAGATCCTCTAACAAATTGGTCCCAGTAACTCGAACCTGATCCAGGCCCTGCAGTGGTGGCAGGATCAGAGCAATCTGAGACAGGGGGTTCCTTTCATCCCTCAATCTCACTCCTTGACCCTTACTACAGATGCGTCCCTCTTGGGATGGGGAGCTCACATGGGCGACCTCACCACCCAGGGATTGTGGTCCCCTCAGGAATCTCTGCTCCACATCAATCTGTTGGAACTCAGAGCTGTTTTTCTAGCACTTCAGGTTTTTTCTGCATCTGTTCAGAACAAAGTAGTACAGGTCAGAATAGACAACACCACTACAATGTGGTACAGCAACAAGCAAGGGGGCACTCGGTCTTCGGCCTTGTGCACCGAGGCGATGAAGTTGTGGTCTCTGGCTTATTCCCTGAACACCTCCCTCATGGCAGTTCACCTCCCAGGCAAAGACAATGTCCTGGCAGATGCTCTCAGCAGGATTTCCCAGGGCCATCACGAATGGTCACTGGATCCCCTAGTACTGGGGTTAGTATTTGCCAGGTGGGGCACCCCTCAGATAGATCTTTTTGCAGCCCCAGACAATCACCAACTTCTGCTTTTTGTTGCAGGCCCCAGTGTTGGGCTCAGTCCCTCTGGATGCCTTCCTTCTCGATTGGGAAGGGAAGTTCCTCTGTGCCTTTCCCCCCTTCCCTCTCTTGTTCAAGGTGCTAGTCAAAATCAGATCTCAACCTTGCAAGATGATTCTGATTGCTCCAGATTGGGCCAGACAGCCCTGGTATCCACTCCTTCTGTCCTTAGCAGTCCACCTTCCCCTGTGTCTCCCGGGAATCACAATCTGTTAACCTGTGCCCAGGGGAGAGTTTGATATCTGAATCTCAAATCCCTCAACCTCAAGGCCTGGCTCTTGAGGAGTTAGATTGCTGACCTACACCTTTCTCAAGGTGTACTCGATATCTTGAAAGCTTCTAGGAAGCCTTCCACCAGGGCTACTTATAATTCTAAATGGAAAAGGTTTTCCATATGGTGCTCTGGAAAGCATGTTTCCCCAGAATCTGCTGATTTGCCCACAGTCCTGGACTATATGGCCCATCTAAATACTTTGGGGCTGAGGCCAGCTACCTTGAAAGTGCATTTGGCAGCTGTCTCTGCTTTTTATTTCAGCAGGAAAGCCCTCTTCTCTTTCTGCTCACCCTGTATTCTCCAAGTTTTTCAAGGGATTGCTTCACACCAACCCTCCATTCAGGGACCCTGCTCCTGCCTGGGATCTTAATGTTTGCATTGCTCAGCTAATGCAACCCTCCTTTGAGCCTTTGTCTTCAGCAGAGCTTAAGTACTTGACTTGGAAAACTGTGTTTTTAGTAGCCATCACTTCTGCCAGGCGCATAAGTGAATTGCAAGCTTTGTCAGTGGAGCCTGATTTTATCTCTTTTCACAGAGGTAAGGTAGTCCTCAGGACTAACAAGAAGTTCTTGCCTAAGGTGGTTTCAGATTTCCACCTTAATCAATCTATATCTCTTCCAGTGTACTTCACTGACCATTCCTCCTCTGGTGAGAGGAGGCTGCACAGTTTAGATGTAAAGAGAGCCCTTAGTTACTACATAGAGCATACCAAGGGTCACAGGTTTGACTCCCTCCAACTGTTCCTCACTTATGGAGAGGTTGGTAAAGGGAAACCTGCCACTAAAAGATCCATTGCCAGGTGGATTGTCTCTTGTATCCAATTTTGCTATCAAAACTGGGTAAGGTTCCCCTTCAGGCCTGAGGGCTCACTCTACCAGAGGTACAGCTGCGTTCTAGCTGCTGCCAGGGACATCCTATCTTAGAGATATGTCAAGCAGCTACCTGGAAAACAGTACACTTTCACCAAGCATTACTCCCTGGACATCCAGGCTAGGAGTGATGCTCGGTTTCTGCACAACTGTGCTTCACAGCCTATTTCCTAAATGAGGTTCAGTCCCTCCTGCATGGAGGTACTGCTGTGTAGTCTGCATATGTCATAATATGTAAAGACTTCATGTTGTTTGAGAGAAAAATTACCTTAGTAATGTTGTTTCTTCTAATGGAGTCTTGCTATATTATGACCTCCCCCCCTGCCCTCTCAGAACCTCTGCTCTTGGGATGTGGGTGGGCAGTGCAGTGTTGGCACTTAATGATGCCCACCTTGTGTTTTCACCCCTTTTTGGGGGTGTTTGGGTGTTATATTTTATTTATTTATTTATTTTTTGGATCCCCTGACTTGAGTCTTTGTTTTGGGACCAGAAAAATGTGTTAATATTTTAGTAGCCAGTTGGCTAGTGTGGTTTACAGCTTCCACACAGAACCTTAGTGAGTTTTGCTCGTAAAGATCTGACAGTTTCAGTTTGAAGATCAACAGACAGAGTTTTTTCAACCGAGCTCACGCTCAAGATTCCATTCCTGGCATGGAAGTTAACTCTTTCACCTCCGGAGCAGTTCTAAGGCTGGGACAAACTGCATATGTCATAATATAGCAAGACTCCATTAGAAGAAACAACATTACTAAGGTGAGTAATTTTTTCTTTTTGTTTGTTTTTCCGCGTGATGGTATGTCAGGGTCTGGGCATAAATTGCAGTTGAAGTGCATGAGAGTTGCCCCTATGCGTCGGTGCCCCTGTGGGAAGTCAATGACCGTGTAGGAGCCCCACGACCGTTGTTTCACCTGGCTGGGTCCCTGCCACGTGATGGACGAGTGCGATACCTGTTTCTCGATGGACTACCTTACTCTTGTTAATCATGAGGCGAAGTTGGGGATCGACCCCCCCCCCAAAGCCTTCAGAGCGCATCATCGCACTTGGGACGCCAGGACTAAGTATCTCGGCTCCACCTTTGAGCTCCCCCCCCCCCCACACTCTATGTGGTCAGCGGGGATGGAACTCCCTCTGCTCCACAGCTTGGTGGGGCAAGGGATCCCAGCAAGGAGTTGGTGGGGCAGCCGTCCTCCCACGGGCAGCTGGTCACCCCTCATGGTCCGAGGTCTCCTCGGAGACATGGACGACCCCTGGTGTGGTGCGTGAGCTATACACGGCCTCTATTCCGGCGGTCCCCTCGGTGCCGCAGACTGTCGCTGCCCTTGCCCCTGATGCCATCCCTGGCACCGGCGAGCGGGTTGACACTGTCCATGCGCCCTGGCTCCCCTCTGATGCCATGCTTGTTGCTGGGTGGGGCCTAAAATCCAGGGGGGTTGCCCCATTGGCGATCTCCCTAATCTCATCTTTCACCTCGGAAGAGGAGGATCGGGATGATCCTGATTGGGTGCCGGGCTTCGAGGAGCCCTCGGATTCTGCCTGGGCCTCCTCGAGGCCTTCAGAAGATCTTTGAACGGTGCTGCTGGTGGCACCATCGCTCCGGATCCTCCTGGCACTGACTCCGGTGCCAGTGGCTCTGTGGGAGTTCTTTCTGGGAATCCTGGGGGTGGCGGCGCCACGGGTGGAGCCATTTCGGGAGGCAGTGCCATCTCAGTTTCTGGTGCCACAGCCGGTGCCGCCTTGGGAGCTGGCACCGTCTCTGGGACCAGCTCCAGGCCTGTTGTGGGTTGGATTCCCGCTGATGAGGATGACGCTCAGGAGGGCTCTACTGTCAACCCTGGAGTGACTGGGGCTATCCCTTACAGGTTGATTAGCCTGGATACTTCTAGTAGGCCTCTCTCCTCGAAGTTGGGGGTTGGCAGGACCTGGTCTGAGCAGCGGCCCCATCGGGGAGCCCCTCGGGGCCCCAGCAGGAGTCGTAGTGCGGAGATGTCTCTGCCTTCTTTCACTTTGGGGAGGGGTCCTGCAGTTGGTCGGGACAGGGGCCTTCTGGTAGACTCTGCACAGCTCCATTCTCTCCACCTGGGAGTTTCCCCTTAATGACAACACCCAATCCATCCCTCACTGTCTGGGCGCACTGTCGTGGGTGGGATAGGCAGCTCCCACCTTCGGGAGGGGGTCCCCTGCAGGATCCCGCAGTCCTTGAACAGGACCTTCCCTGGTTCTCCAGGCGGTCCCTCCTTCTGTTCCTCTGCTGTGTCCTCCCCCTCTTCCAGGTCTCTTGGGCCTGGGGGCCCCATGACTTGGGAACAATTCAAGGGGTTCAGCGACTGCACTCCCCCTGTTACCTCTGGGCTCTGACACATTTGTTTACTTAACACTTAAAAGTATCTATCCCGGCATTCATAACAGGTCTGTATTTCCCCGAACTTGAGTGTTCAAGCTCTGGAGAAGGGCTGCAGGCCCTCAATTCTGCCCCACAATCATCCGTCCTCCTGCTAGAGACCCTGGGTGGGCCAGTCCGCCACCCCGTGACTATGTATGGTCCTCCCTTGACCCGTTCATGTCCTTGGTAAGGGCTAGGTCCCACCTGGCCCAGAGTTCCAGGTGCCTGTTTACTGTGAGTCTTAATGTAGCTGTAAGTTCTTCCATCTTTTTAATGTTTGCAAGTCTATCTTTCCAGGCCTCGTAAGAAGGAGGAGTCGCTCGTAGCCAATTGATTGTCTCTTTTTAGGCCGCCAAGCATAGCATGTGCAGGAGGGCCATTTGTTTCCGGTCTTTGAGGATAGGAGTCCCCACTCCTAGAAACATGATGGTGAAATCTAGCGGTATCTGGGCCCCCACATTCCTGTTATGTGTCCGTGTGTCCTGGTCCAGAAGTCCATAATCTTTGGACACCCCCCAGAAGATGTGGAAGTGTGTGCCGACCCCATCACAACCCCTCCAACACAGATCTGAATTTCTGACTCTCAAATGTTTGGTGACAAAGGGGGTGTGGAAAAAATGGGACAAGCACTTCCATTTGAATTCCCTCCAACCTGGGGAGGCCATCATTCTCCATCCCCCTCCCACGTATTTTTCCATTTGTCATCTGGCATTGGTATCCCTGAAACATCTTCCCATTTCATCCTAAGTGTCTCTAGAGTTTGGTCACTGTCTCCTCGAATAGTCTTGTATGCTCCTGTCACTAGTCTATCTCTCCCCATCAGTCTGACTGCCCAATAGAGGAAGTTGTCCAGAGAGGTAAGGTCCCTTGAGATTTTCGGGACTAACTGGTTTGCTGACCGGTAGTGTCTGATTTGGAGGTATCTATGAAAATCAGACTTTTTTGAGGCATATTTCCTCTGTAGATCTTTGAATGTGTGTGACAGATAACGCCATATACCAGGCAAATCTTTTTTTTTTTTTTTAAGTCTGTTGCGACAGCCCTTTTTACTCTCCTCCTTTCTTGCTGTAACTCCTCATCTTTCCACGTTATATAGGCAGGCCACCTATTAACGTTCTTTCTATCCCTTGAGTATTCTTGCCCTGGTATATGAAGATCTGCACAGCCCTTTCTTTGGTTGCCCCCCCTCCCCCCGTTTCAGAACCTTCCTAATGTGAGGTATGCAGAAATACAATAGTTGTTTAAAATGAGTATTTCATTTCATTTGGATATGGGAATTATGCGCTTATTTATATCCATGGTGTGGGTCCTGTAATGACCCCTTTATGTATGCAAACCCTGGTATGGTCTTGGTTTGCGTCCCATTTAGCGTTAGGTGCCCCCCCCTTCTTGTCCCCTCCTTGTAAATATATGGAGTAAGCTAGAGCTGCTTTACAGGCTAGTTGTCCTGTGGAAATAATGTAAATGCAGCCCCAAAATGTTTGCATATAAAACCCCTTTAAAGTTCTTTTCAGCCTGTTTGCTGTAGAAAATGGGTCTTTCTGGTTTGAAACTCATTCTAAATGGCAGCAGTAACACACAAAGCGCTTCCTATTGAGTAAATAAATAAACAGCTTGCATTTTACACAATTTGCAGCATACAAAAAGGAATTCATTCAGTAGAAACTACAAACAACTAATTCATGACCTAAACAAGCTACAAAAACAAAAGAAGGCCTGTAAAAACAAGTTGTACAACACTGTGGTTTGTTTGGCCTTAAACCCCCCCTTTTCTCTGTTAAACAAAGGTTAAATAAAAGTGTTTCTTTTTGTGTTTTTACTTTAGTTAAAATGCTTCTAAAAAGTGGATTGAATGCCTTTAATTCATTCTATTGGAATAATTTATAAAACAAACAAATGTTTCCCTCATAAAAGGTTACCTGCTTCTCTGTGTGGAGTCTCACTTCCTATTCTGTACTATAGAGCTGGCCGGCTGGTCAACTCCCATATTTAAAGGCACAGTACTAGGAGGTGGAGTTACTCCTGCAGTGTTTGAAACTAAAATTTTATTAACCAGTTGTTGTTTCTATAAAGTGATGTTGACAACATTACAGCTTAAAAGGAAATGTTATTCTGAGCTCAGAAATGAAAATAGATTTATTTTGCTGTTTAAAGATAATTTTGAAAAGCATAGGGAGGAGTTAAACAAGTCACATGTTCTCCTTTTGGTATATAAGCCTTGGTTTTATTCAGTTCTGTAGATAGCCTGGTGGGGGGTACAGAAGTACTCTGACCCCAGTATGATGGTCACTAGCGCCTTCTAGTGTCCGAGATGCTGCTTGGTAACTTATGTTTATTTTGAAGAAGTTTTATGTTATTTATTTTATTCGTCTGAAGTTTGCAGTAATTGTCCAGCTTCAATAAAATTTTTCTTCTGAGTATCTACAACTGTGGAACAGCATCCTCCTTAAAAACCCACACCTCACATATGGTGTGAGAGGTGGGATCCTTCCAATAATACTGCTCAGAGTATTGGCGGAGGACGTGGATGTCCCTGGAGGAAATACCAGTGGGTGTGCTAACTCGAACAATGACAGAGAAGTTGGGACAGCCCTTGATGACCGGCATAAAAGATGTTAGATGGAAAACTGTGAAGCCTGAAGAGAATGGTGCAGTTGGTGTACCCATGGAAGATGGTGAGAAGGAGGAATTGGAGAGAGAACCCCCTACTGGAGATGCCCAAGATCTACTGCAATGGCTATGCATCCAAAAAATTGCCTTGGTGAAACAGAGGGAAATGGACATGCAGCGCAATGAGGCCAGATGGGCAGATACTTTGAGAGCCATACAAGCTATTGGTGTTGGTAGACCCTCCCCCCCCCCCCACCAAGTGATAATCCTAAGGACATAAAACTTACTAAGTTAAGTGCAACAGATGATATAGAAACATATCTGACTACATTTGAACGCATAGCACAAGCCTGTCAGTGGCCTAGAGGACAGTAGGTGATACATCTTGCACCTTATCTTACTGGAAAAGCTCAATTAGCCTATGGCAATGTGAACAGTGCAATGAGTGAAGACTATGATGCTGTAAAGGAAGCTATTTTAAAGTGTTATGACATATGTTTAGAGACATATAGGCAAAGATTTCGGACTTTAAGATTCCAGTTCTCAGATACCCCACAGGAGGCCTTCACCAGATTAAAGGACTTGTGTACTAAGTGGTTACAACCTTACACCAATACTAAAGAACAAATGTTGGAGGCTGTTGTTTTGGAACAATTTTTTACGTATCTTACCCCAAGATGTTCAGATGTGGGTTCGAGAACACTGGCCAGAGACAGCTAAGAAGGCGGTTCAGTTAGCAGAAGACTACTTGACTGCAAGGCCAAATAGGAACAAGGGGTATCCTGGAACCAGTACAATCCGTCCTACGGTAAGGCCCTCCTCGGCTACTACTTCTATATCTAGTGGAACTGCTAAAAGTGTAAATGTTGCCAAACCATCTAATGCTGAGATAACATGTCATTCCTGTCAAGGAAAAGGGCACATTGCAAGGTTCTGCCCGAAGAAGAAAACCAGCCCTACTCATTTGGTGCTGGCCAGTTGGGGACTGTATTATACCTGTCAAAGTCAATGGAAAGGACATGGTTGGGTTATTAGAATCCAGTAGCAGACAAACCCTGATCAGAGCTAATATGTTACCTGCAGTTCCTGATTTTCAGACATAAACACAAATAACCTGCATTCATGGTGACACACATCAGTACCCAATACTACAGGTAGAGATTCAAGTCCAATCTGTTACCCGTAAAATGGAGGTTGGTGTGGTTTCCCATCTCCCTGTACCAGTTATCATTGGGCATGATCACCTGGATTTTTCCCAGTTACTTGCCACTACTACAAATATGGGCGTAATGACTACCCGAGCTGAAGAAAAAAGAGACAATCTTACAACATTCATTTCCCTTTGAAGAAGATTTATTTGAGCTTCCTAGCAAGACAAGAAAAACAAAAAGGGAAAAACGTCAAGACAAACAGATGTGGCAGCAGTCCCTTAAAGACTCTAAAGATACTGTAGATTTGAAGGACTTAAAAAGACAAACAGATTTTGGACTAGCCCAATTGAATGATAGTACACTAAAACCTTTTTTTTTTTTTACAGATGGGCAGAACACAGTATGGTGCTTCATAAGGGACTTTTGTATAGAAAGTGTATTAATCCAAAAACTGAGGAGATTGTTTTACAATTAATGGTGCCTACTGTTTACAGGGATCAACTGCTAGGGCTTGCACATGACATTCCTATAGCTGGTCACCAAGGAAAGGAACGTACATTACAGAGATTTATACAGATTTTACTGGCCAGGTATACACGATGATGTAGCTGAGTATTGTAGATCATTACAGTGTCAGAAAGTAAGACCCATCCTTAAAAAAGATAAAGTGCCCCTTCAGTCTTTACCTTCTGTAGACTCCCCATTCACCCATATAGCCATGGATATAGTAGGTCCTTTGCCTAAAAGCACAAAAGGAAACCGCTTTATTCTGGTTATTTGTGACTACTTTTCAAAATATCCAGAGGCTATACCTATGCGTACAGTTACAGCTGAAAAGGTTGCTGAAGAGTTGGTAAAAGTATTTTCTAGAATGGGTATACCTCGAGAAATACTGACAGGGGCAGCAACTTCTGTTCCCAAGTATTACAACGTCTTTACCAGGCCTTGGGGGTACACTTTATCTTTACGTCCCCCTACCATCCTCAATCTGATGGACTGGTGGAACGTTTTAATAAAACATTAAAACAAATGCTAAGAAAATTCATAGATGAGGAAGGCAAATCCTGGGATAGGTATTTACCATTCTTAATGTTTGCCTACCGTGAGGTCCCCCAGGCCTCCACAGGGTATTCTCCTTTTGAGCTACTTTTTGGTAAAAATCCCAGGGGAGTGTTGGACATAATAAAAGAAAGCTGGGAAGGAACAAAGTCTGATACTGTACCCATATCTACACTAGACTACATTACTTAATTGCACCACAAACTAGCAAAGTATGCTAGGAAGGCCCAACAAAGTATTCAAACAACATGAAGTCTTGCTGTATTCTGACATATTGCAGTGATGTCCAACCTTTGAACTGCCCCGGAGATGAAAGAGTTCACTTTCCATGCCAGGCATGGAACGCTGAGCTCGAGCTCGGTTGAGACTCTGTCTGTCGCTGTTTGAACTCAAACTGTCAGATTCTTTACTCCGCCTCACTGAACAGTCGCTCCGGAGATTTCTCCTTTGCTCGGTTCAAGTTTGTCGGTTAAAGTGCCGTTTTTCTCGGTTTTCGACCGAATTTAATCCGTTAACCTGTCGGTTCAGTCTCTGTCTGTGGTTTCGTGAGTACTAGACAGGTTTATTTTCTTGTTCTTCTGTGTGGAACTTGTAAACGTGGGATTGGTTCAGTTTGAACCGATCAGGTTGTTCAAAAAAAGTTTATTCTACTTTTAGAGTGTGGTAACCGGTCCTTATCGGTTCTAAAAAAAACAGATTTTCATTACGTTTTTTTCCACGACCCGTAACACGGTCAGGAACCGATAAGGGTGTCTTGCTATCAGATTGCCGAGAAAAAGTGCGTTTTGTTAGGACTGGCCATGTCTAGAAACCCAAAAGAAAAACCAGGCCCACTGGGTTTCCAACACTAGTATGTATGTGGAAGCCTTTGCTGGGGCTGATCCCACCCACCTGTGTTTATTGTCTGGGGTTTGACCACCTCGATTCAGACTGCCAGATTTGCAAGAATTTTCCTGCAGCTACCCTGGAAAGAGAGTTGGTAGGCTCAGGAAAAGGAGGCCAAGAAGTCCGCTGACCCAGATGGCCAGCCGGTTCGGTTCCAACCCGAACAGAAGGAGAATATACCTCTGACCGGGCGAAACTTCTTTAGGCAAAGGAGAGACGACTCCGGTGGTTCGATTAAAAGAAAAGAGGATAAATCAGCGGTGCGGATCACAAATTCTTTCTCCGACTGCTGATGAGATAGCCAAAGGATAAGGATTGTTCAGTCGCTAACCCGGTTCCGACAGAACTGGCACCATCAGGAAGGGGCTCGGTTGAGTCGGTTCCCCAGTTCAGATTATAATTTAGAAGATTTTTATGAACGGAGGAGGAGGAAGGAGAGTATGAGGATAGTGATGGTGATTACGAAAGTCTGGATGTGCCTATTGACCGGACATCTCCCAGACAGACCTTCATGGTTTCTCTCCTAGGCTTCTGAGTCCCCTTCCCATTTTATGTTCTACAAAAGTGGCTGAAACTTTTCAGCTTCCTATGGAAAGCTGTGGATGACCAGGAGAGCCTGACTATGTTGAAATGATGGATATCCCAGAGTCCAGGAGGCTGTCTATTCCCTTCATAAGTCCTTTGGAAAACAGACAATAAAAATTTTAAAGACTCTAATTCTATACCTCCTGTGGACAAGAGAATGGACAAAAGGTATACTCTCTCGAGAGCTCGAATCGGAGTTCCTTACTCAACAATGCAGCCATGTTGAGGGTAGTGCAGGCTGCTGCCTGTGATGAGCAAATATACCCTTGGCTTCACACCCCAGATAAGGACTCAGGAGGATTGATGCCATGGGGCAAAGAAACAGTGCATGGCAGCATCCTTGGGACTCAGGCAGGCTAATTATATGGCCTATACAGCTAGATATCAGAAATCTAGATGGGACACTGTAATGCTTTAGCTAAACAGGTCCCTGGCCAGCTTGCCAAGGAGCTGGAACAGGTGGCTGCGGATGGTATTGAGGCATCAGGTGCAATTCCATGCTGCAGTGGACTCCAATGATGTTTCATCTAGAGTCATGGCTACATCTGTGGCCCTTCTAGGATGGCTTGGCTCAGATGTACTAGCCTGTCTCTGGATACCCAGACTAAGGCCATGGATTTTCCTGTTGTGGGTAATTCTCTGTTTGGGAGCAAACGAGAACTACATGAGAAAATGGATGAATGCGGACCACCTATAGGAGTGCTCAGGCCAAGGAAAGGCAAGCCACTCCCAGAGCAGCATTCAGGGGCAGGGTAGGCCTTTTCATGGGCCTTTCTACCAACCCAGGCCTCCTCTTCTGCTTATGCTCAAAGGGGTTCTTCAGAGGAGAGAGGCAGACGGGGTACAAGCAGGCCTGCTTCCACCCCTCAGCCTAAAGCCTCTGCCAAACAGGCACCTTGATGGGTTTGCCAGGGCCGATTCTCCACCACCTGTAGGGGGCAGGCTGGCTTACTTTGTCCAGGACTGGATGTCTTTAACATCAGACAAATGGGTCCTGGAAGTAGTAAGCCAGGGACTGATTCTCAGCTTCAAAAATTTCCAAAGATGAGAACCAGATCCTTTCCACCTGCAAATCCTTCAGAGGCACTTGCCTTAGAGGCAGAGGTCTCTTCCCTCTTGGCTCTGAGAGCCATAGAAGAGTTCACCCTACACAAGGAAAAGGCTTGTACTCCAGGTACTTCTAACCCCCAAAGACAGGAGAATGGCGGCCTATCCCGGATCTCAGATATTTAAACAAGCACCTTTTAAAGCCAAAGTTCAAAATGGTGACTCTGGGAATAATTCTACCTCCTCTCTAAGGCCAGGGGACTGGCTAGTTTCCCTGGACCTCAAGGATGCCTATTTCCATATTCTCATCAGAAGCTCCCACTGAAAGTACCTCAGGTTCGAGCTGCCCTCAGGCCATTACCAATTCAGAGCAATGCCCTTCGGCCTAGTTTCTGCTTCAAGGGTGTTCACAAAATGCCTGGCAGTAGTAGCTGCCTTCCTAAGGAGAAAAAGGATCTCCATCTTTCCATACCTGGATGACTGGCTCATAGTAGGCCAGTCTCCAGACCAAGTCAAGTTACACCTACAGATAACTCAGCAACTGCTCACTTCTCTAGGTTTCCTTCTGAATCTTTCAAAGTCAGTTCTAGAGCCTGTGCAGCTCCTCACCTTCATAGGGGCAGAGCTGGATACAGTAAAGGCAAGACCTTCCTTCCCCTGGACAGGGCAAGGACCCTTATCTCACTGGCCTCTTCATTCACCCTCCAGGTGTCTCGACCAGCAAGGCATTTTCTGCAGCTCCTGGGACACATGGCTGCCTCTACAGCAGTGGTTCAGGGAGCAAGATTCCAAATGAGGGACATTCAGTTCCACTTGAGAGCCTTCTGGTTTCAGAAAAAGGATCCTCTGACCAAACTAAACCTAGTGACTCGAACCCTGATCCAGGCGTTACAGTGGTGGCAGGATCGGGACAATCTAAGACAGGGAGTTCCTTTTGTCACTCAGTTTCATTCTCTAATCCTTACTACAGATGCCTCCCTCTTGGGGCGGGGAGCCCACTTGGAGGACCTGACCACCCAAGGGTTGTGGTCTCCTCAGGAATCTCTGCTTCACATCAGTCTATTAGAACTCAGAGCAGTGTTTCTAGCACTTCAAGCTTTTTCCAAGTCTGTTCAGAACAAAGTAGTTCAGATCAGGACAGACAATACCACCACAATGTGGTATATCAACAAGCAAGGTGCACTCGGTCTCGACCTTGTGCACAGAGACAATAAGTTATGGTCTCTGGCCTATTCCTGAACACCTCTCTTACAGCAGTACACCTCCCAGGCAAGGACAATGTCCTGGCAGATGCTGTCAGCAGGATATCTCAGGGCCATCACGAATGGTCCCTGGATCCCCTGGTTTTGAAGGTGATCTTCTCCAGATGGGGCACCCCACAGATAGATCTTTTTGCAGCCCCAGACAATCATCAACTTCCCCTCTTTTGCTGCAGGCCCCCAGTGTTGGGCTCAGTCCCCCTGGATGCCCTAGTTCTCAATTGGGAAGGGAAGTTCCTGTACTTTTCCCCCTTCCCTCTCCTGTTCAAGGTGCTAGTCAAAATCAGGTCTCAACCCTGCAAGGTGATTCTGATTGCTCCAGACTGGGCCAGACAGCCCTGGTACCCTCTCTTGTTGTCCTTAGCAGTCCACCTTCCCCTGTCTCTTCCCAGGAATTGCAACCTGTTAACATGTGCTCAGGGGAGGGTTTGGTATCTGAATCTCAAATCTCTCAATCTCAAGGCCTGGCTCTTGAAGAGTTAGAGTTTGCTGATTTGCACCTCTCTCAAGGTGTTCTGGATATCTTAAAGGCTCCTCGGAAGCCTTCCACCAGAAACACTTACAACTCCAAGTGGAAAAGATTTTCTATATGGTGCTCTGGGAAGCATATTTCTCCAGAGTCTGCCGGCCTGCCCACAGTCCTTGACTATATGGTTCATCTTAGTAGCTTGGGACTCAGACCAGCTACACTAAGAGTGCATCTGGCAGCTGTCTCTGCCTTCCTCTCAGCAGGTAAGCACTCTTCCCTTTCAGCTCATCCTGTATTTTCTAAATTTTTCAAGGGATTGCTTCATACCAATCCTCCATTCAGGGACCCTGCCCCTGCTTGGGACCTTAATGTTTGCATTGCTCAGCTTATGCAACCCCCTTTTGAGCCTTTGTCCTCAGCAGAGCTTAAGTACTTGACTTGGAAAACTGTTTTCTTGGTGGCCATCACTTCTGCCAGACGCACAAGTGAGTTACAGGCCCTGTCAGTGGAGCCTGATTTTATCTCTTTCTATAGAGATAAAGTGGTTCTCAGGACTAATAGGAAGTTTTTGCCTAAGGTGGTTTCAGATTTCCACCTTAACCAGTCTATGTCTCTTCCTGTTTTCTTCACTGACCATTCCTCCTCTGGGGAGAGGAGGCTGCACAGTTTGGATGTGAAAGGGGTCCTTAGTTACTACATAGAACGCACCAAGGGTCACAGGTTTGGCTCCCTCCAACTGTTCCTCACTTATGGTGAGGTTGGTAAGGGAAAACCTGTCACTAAGAGATCTGTTGCCAGGTGGATTGTCTCTTACATTCAATTTTGCTATGAAAAACTAGGTAGGATCCCACCCTCAGGCCTGAGGGCTCACCCTACCAGAGGTACAGCTGCTTCCCTGGCTGCTGCCAGGGATATTCCTATTTTAATGATTTGTCAAGCAGCCACCTAGAAAATAGTACACACTTTTACCAAGCATTACTCTCTGAATATCCAGGCTAGGAGTGATGCTCGGTTTGGCACAGCAGTGCTTCAGAGCCTATTTGCTAAGTAGGTTCTGTCCCTGCTCCATGGAGGTACTGCTTGGTAGTCTGCAATATGTCAGAATACAGCAAGACTTCATGTTGTTTGAAGAAAAATTACTCACCTTAGTAATGTTTCTTCTAATGGAGTCTTGCTGTATTCTGACCTCCCCCCCCGCCTCCCCTCTCAGAACCTTGGTTTTTGGGATGTGGGTGGGCAGTAGCAGTGTTGGCACTCGGGAGGTGCTCCAACCCCTTCTTTTCTCACCCCTTTAGTTTGGGTGTGTGGGTGCTGTGTTTTGTTCTATTTTTTGGGTTTCCTGACTTGAGTCTTTGTTTTGGGACCAAAAAATCTTTTTATTATATTTAGTAGTCAGTTGGCTAGTGTAAGTTTACAGTTTCCACACAGGACACCCAGTGAGTATAGCTCGTAAAGATCTGACAGTTTGAGTTCAAACAGCAACAGACAGAGTCTCAACCGAGCTTGAGCTCAGCGTTCCATGCCTGGCAAGGAAAGTTAACTCTTTCATCTCCGAGGCAGAGTTCAAAGGTTGGACATCACTGCAATATGTCAGAATACAGCAAGACTCCATTAGAAGAAACAACATTACTAAGGTGAGTAATTTTTTCATATAGGCCATCAAATATCTCAAAAACAATACTATGATAAAGGGGTTGGGTTTAAAACTTTCCAGCCTGGTGATAAAGTACTCCTTTTGTTGCCATGTACGGAGAATAAATTATTAATGAAATGGCAGGGGCCCTATACAGTCCATAGACAAACTGGACCAGTGAACTATGAAATTATCTGCCCAGACAAAAGACAAAAATATAAGATCTATCATGCTAATCTCTTAAAACTCTGGCATGACAGAAAGCCAACATCTTTATTTGTGTACTCAGGGAAAGGATGAAAATGAATTAGAGTTAGCTTATGAGCGCCTAGATGGTTTAGGAGAAATGAAGGATGTAACCATTAATAACAGATTAAGTCCTGAGCAAAGAAAGGAACTACAGAATATCCTTAGTACATTCCAGACTATTTTTACTTCAACACCTGGGAAAGTTGAAGGAGTTGAACATCACACAGAAGTAAATACCGACAAGCCTATTAGACAAAAACCCTATAGGTTACTTGAAAGTCTGAGGGAGGAAGTTATTAAAGAAATCAGAAAAATGCAACATTTGGGAGTAATTACACCTTCAATGTGTCCATGGAGTTTTCCTATGGTGGTGGTAAAGAAAAAAGAGGGAGGTGTAAGGGTTTGCCTAGATTTTCGTAAACTAAATGCAATATCTCGATTTGATTGGTATACTGTGCCCCGAATCGATGATATTATTGATAGACTGGGTAATGCTCAATACATAAGCACTCTGGACCTATCAAAGGGATATTGGCAAATACCCTTAGATGCAGTCTTACAAGATAAAACAGCTTTCAGTACCCCCTTAGGCTTATTTCAGTTCACAAAAATGCCTTTTGGTTTGCATGGTGCTCCGGCAACTTTTCAGAGATGCGTGGATCATCTGTTACATCCCCACATGGACTATAGTGCAGCTTATTTGGATGACGTCATTATTTTTAGTCCATCTTGGGAGGAACATATGATACACCTTCAAACTGTATTATCAGTTATACAGAAGCCGGACTGACTATAAAGCCAAGTAAGTTTTGTTGGCCATGCAAGAGACCAGATACTTGGGCTTTATTATTGGGAATGGCAAAGTAAAGCCTGAAATAGGTAAAGGAGACGCTATTGACAACAGTCCCCAACCTCAAACAAAAAAAACAAGTGAGAGCCTTTCTAGGACTAGCTGGTTACTATCGACATTTTGTGGCCAATTTCACAGATATAGCCAGTCCATTAATTGAAATTACAAAAAAGAATAACCCGGAAAAGATTCAGTGGAATGTACAGTGTGAGCAAGCATTCACCCTTTTAAAGGCAAAGTTGTGTTCTCACCCCCAATTTACATAGTCCAAATTTCCAGAAATCATTCATAGTACAAATAGACGCATCCAATCAGGGTATTGGGGCTGTCTTGTCCCAACTCGATGGGGAAGAAGAACACCCCATCATATTTATCAGCAGAAAATTACATTTAAGAGAGACTAAATATTCCATGATAGAAAAGGAATGTTTGGCTATTCGTTGGGCCATAAATGCTCTTTAATTTTACTTATGGGGCAGAAAATTTTGGGTAATAACTGATCACAACCCATTATGTTGGCTACACATAATGAAGGATAAAAACCCTCACATCATGCGTTGGTATTTGGCCCTGCAACCCTACAATTTTGAAATACAACATCGAGCAGGAAAGAAACACCTCAACGCTGATTATCTATCACGTTATGGTGCAGATGATAATCTGGGTAATAACAGACTCCGGAGTTAAAGTAAGTAATGAAAGTAATGAGTAAGAGATACTGTTAGTTTGGTATCTCTCAAAGAATATTTTTGTTTAAGGGACTCCGGAGTGGAGCTTTGGGAGAGGGAGGGCTAAACCTCCATCTCCCCTTTCAAAAATGGGAGATCTGTTCCTTTTCAGAAACTGTAAAAGAAACCAATGATGATGTAATTACTGGCTTCCATTTTTTTTCATAGAGAAAGCCGGTTATAATTTGCCGTTATTACCAGCTGAGCTGGTAATAACGGCAAACACGCGCCGGATTTCCCTATGACCACGCACGCACCTGTCACTGGTCTTCCGTAACCACAGAGCTGCATATCTCAGTGTCCCTCGCTATCGGCGCTAACTTAATTTTTTTTTATTGAAAAAAAGAAAAGAATGTCTAGGATCCAAAACTAAAAGAGAAATATTACCAGCTTGCGAGTTTCCTTGTCCGCATACATGCACCGCTGCCAGCAGATCTCCAGACTTCTTCAAGCCGGAAGGACGCCACAGAAGCCGCTCAGCAGTAAGTTTGATGAAGAAAACTACGATGAATACACTAACAAAATGTTCAAACAACATGAAGTCTTGCTATATTATAGACATTAGCAGTTTGATCCAGTTCTAGAACTGCCCCGGAGTGAAATGGTCAAAACCATTCCAAAATAGAATTTTGGCACGAGAGCAGCTCTATCTGTGTCATTTCAAACTTGAACTGTCAGATTCTATACTCCGCCTCAGTGAACAGTCACTCCGGAGATTTCTCCTTCTGCTCGGTTCATTGCTCGGTTTAAAAAGTGTTTTCTCGGTTGGATTTAACCGAGAATAGTTTTATTTTAACCTCAAAACCGTTCGGTTCAAGCTCTATCTGTGGTAACCGTAAGTAAATGAAGGTTTTGTCTGTGTGGAACTTGTAGTTATCGGTTGGTTTTGAACCGATCAGTGGGTTTAAAACTCATTTAAAACTAAAAGTTACTATTTTAGAGTGCGGTTCCGGTTCTTATCGGTTCTAAAAAAGCGGATTTATTCGTTTTTTTCCAATACCCGTGACACGGTTAGGAACCGATAAGGGTGTCTTGCCTGGCACTGCCCTTGAAAGGGCAAGTTTTTGGTTAGGCTGGCATTATGTCTGAGAAACCCAAAAGAAAAACCGGGCCCACTGGGTTTCAACACTGTGATGTTTGTGGGGAAGTCTTTGCCAAGGCTGACCCACACACCACATGTGTTTATTGTCTGGGGTTTGACTACCTCCAGTCAGACTGCCAGGTATGTAAGAATTTCCCTGCAGCCACCCTGGAAAAAAGATTGGGCAGGCTCAGGGAACGAGAGGCCAAAAAGTCCGCTGACCCGGATGGCCAGCCCGGTTCGGTGCCAACCGAACCAGAGGGAGTGCCCTCTGACCAGGGCCAGACTTCCTCGGCAAAGAAAAGCTGGTTCTGAGGAACCAATTCCAGTAAAGAAAACAAGAAAATCAGCAGGTCTGGAGTCCAAAATTCATTCTCCAACTGCTGCAGAGATAGCAAAGCCATACAAATTGTCCAGTTCACTGTCTCAGGGTCCGTGAGAACCACCACTATCTGGTAAAAGGTCGGTTCGTCCGTCCCAGTGGTTCAGGATTATGATATTGAGAATTTTATGAACCAGAGGAGGGAGGAGGATTATGATCAGTATGAATGTGGCTGGAAGGTCTGGTGTGCCCATTGAACCGGACATCTCCCCAGACAGACCTTTAGAATCTCCCCTATGCTGTCTGAGTCCCCATCTCATTTTATGTTTTATAAAAAGTTGCTGAAACCCTCCAGCTTCCTTTAGAAGAGGCTGTGGATGAGCAAGAGGAGCCTGATTTTGTAGAAATGATGGATATTCCAGAGTCTAGGAGATTGTCTATTCCTTTACATAAGTCTTTTAGGAAACAAACAATTAAAATTTTAAAGCTCCTAATTCTGTGCCTCCTGTAGATAAAAGATGGACAGAAGGTATACATTGTCAGGCCCTGATACAGAATTCCTTTCTCAGCAATGCAGTCATGTTGGGGTAGTTCAGGCTGCTGCCTGTGATAAAGCTAATATTCCCTTGGCTTCACATCCTCCTGACAAGGATTCCAGGAAGATTGATGCCATGGCAAAAAAAACGTATATGGCAGCCTCTCTGGGACTCAGGCAAGCAAATTATATGGCTTATGTAGCTAGGTATCAGAAATCTAGATGGGATACTGTTATGCAATTGGCCAAGCAGGCCCATGGCCTGCTGGCTAGTGAACTAGAACAGGTGGCTGCTGATGGCATTGAAGCCTCTAAGGTTCAGTTTCATGCTGCTGTGGATGTTAATGATGTTTCCTCTAGGGTCATGGCCACATCTGTAGCTTTTCGTAGGTTGGCCCTGGCTCAGGTGTACTAGTTTGTCACAGGATACCCAAACTAAGGCTATGGATTTTCCTGTGGTGGGAAATTCTCTGTTTGGAGAGCAGACAGAGAATTACATGAAGAAGATGGATGAATATAGGACTACTTACAAGAGTGCCCAGGCTAAGGAGCGGCAAGCCACTCCTGAAAGGCATGCCCCCAGGGGTAGGGGTAGGCCTTTTCACAGGCCTTTCTACCAGACTCAGGCCTCCTCTGCCTATGCTCAGAGGGGCTTCTTCAGAGGCAGGAGCAGACGAGGGGTGGGCAGACCTGCTCCCACCCCCCAGCCTAAAGCTTCTGCGAAACAGGCACCCTGATGGGGTGCCCAAGGCCGATCTTCCTGTACCAGTGGGGGGAAGGCTGGCTTACTTCAGTCAGAATTGGGCTTCTTTAACCTCAGACAAGTGGGTTCTGGAAGTAGTAAGCCAGGGTCTGGTTCTCAGCTTCAAAAGTTTCCCAAGTTGAGAAGCAGACTTTTTCTACCTGCAAGTGCTTCAGAGACCCTCGCTCTGGAAACAGAGGTCTCATCCTGTTAGCTCTCAGAGCAGTAGAAGGGCTCCTCCCTGCATCAGGGCAGGGGTCTGTATTCAGATATTTCCTTACCCCAAAAAGACAGGAGAGTGGCGGCCCATTTTAGATCTCAGATATCTGAACAAGCATCTTTTGAAACCAAAGTTCAAAATGGTAACTCTGGCAATGATTTTTACCTTCCCTAAGGCCAGGGGACTGGCTAGCCTCCCTGGACCTCAAGGATGCCTATTTCCATGTCCTAATCAGAAGATCCCATCGAAAGTACCTTAGATTCAACTGCCCTCAGGTCATTACCAGTTCAGAGCAATGCCCTTGGTCTTACCTCTGCTCCAAGGGTATTCAAAAGTGTCTAGCAGTGGCAGTGGCCCACTTAAGGAGGCAGAGGATTGCTGTTTTTCCCTATCTAGACGACTGGCTCATTGTAGCCAGTCCCCAGAACAGGTAAAATCTCACCTGCAGGTCACCCAGCAGCTTCTCACCTCCCTGGGTTTTCTGCTAAACCTACCAAAGTCGGCTCTGGAACCAGTCCAGGTACTCACCTTATAGGGACAGAATTGGACACAAAGCTAGCCAGAGCCTTTCTTCCCCCAGAAAGGATAAGGAATTTAGTGGCTCTGGCCTCTTCCTTCACTCTGCAGGTCTCGACCAGCAAGACACTTTCTGCAGCTCCTGGGGCACATGGCTGCATCCACAGCTGTTGTGCAGGGAGCCAGATTTCAGATGAGAGACATTCAGTTTCACTTGAGAACCTTTTGGTCTCAGAGAAGAGACCCCTTTCCAAGTTGGTCCCAGTGACTCGAACCTTGATCCTAGCTCTCCAGTGGTGGCAGGGCAGAGCAATTTAAGAGCGGGGGTCCCCTTCATTTCCCCTTCTCACGACTTGACTCTCACTACAGATGCTTCCCTTCTGGGTTGGGGAGCCCACATGGGCGACCTTTATACTCAGGGAGTTTGGTCCCCCCAGGAATCTCTGCTCCACATCAATTTGCTGGAACTCAGAGCTGTCTTTTTAGCTCTTCAAGCTTTTTCTGCATCTGTCCACGACAAGGTGATACAAGTCAGAACAGACAACACCACAACAATGTGGTACATCAACAAACAGGGGGCACTCGGTCTTGACCTTGTGCACCGAGGCAATGAAGTTGTGGTCTCTGGCCTATTCCCAACACTTCCTCATAGCAGTTCATCTTCCAGGGAAGGACAATGTCCTAGCGGATGCCCTCAACAGGATTTCCAGGGCCATCACGAATGGTCCCTGGATCCTCAAGTGCTGGGGATAGTTTTTGCCAGATGGGGCATCCTCAGGTAGATCTTTTGCAGCCACAGACAATCACAAACTTCCTCTGTTCTGTTGCAGGCCTCCAGTGCTGGGCTCAGTTCCCCTGGATGCCCTTCTTCTGGATTGGGAGGAAGTTCCTCTATGCTTCCCCCTTTCCTCTCCTATTCAAAGTACTAGTCAAAATCAGATCTCAGCCTTGCAGGGTGATTCTGATTGCCCCGGATTGGGCCAGGCAGCCCTGGTACCCACTCCTTCTGTCTCTGACAGTCCATCTTCCCCTGTGCCTCCCCAGGAATCACAATCTGTTGACTTGTGCCCAGGGAAGGGTTTGGTATCCAGACCTCAAATCCCTCAACCTCAAGGCCTGGCTCTTGAGGAGTTAGAGTTTGCTGATTTACACCTCTCTCAGGGTGTTCTTGAGATCCTAAAGGCCTCCAGAAAGCCTTCCACTAGGGCTACTTATAGTTCTAAATGGAAAAGGTTTTCCATTTGTGTGCTGGGAAAATATTTCCCAGAATCTGCTGAATTGCCCATTTTGTTAGATTACATGGTACATCTTAATTCCTTGGTCTCAGACCAGCTACCCTGAGAGTTCATTTGGCAGCTCTGTCTGCTTTTGTGTCAGCAGGAAAGTCATCCCCTCTTTCCTCTCATCCTGTGTTTTCCAAGTTTTTTAAGGGATTACTCCATACTAATCCTCCCTTTCAGGAACCGGCCCCTGCTTGGGACCTTAATGTTTGCATTGCCCAGTTAATGCAACCCCCTTTTGAACCTCTGTCTTCTGCAGAGCTTAAGTACCTAACTTGGAAAACTGTTTTTCTAGTGGCTATCACTTCTGCCAGACGCATAAGTGAATTGCAAGCCTTGTCAGTGGAGACTGACTTTATTTCTTTCCACAGGGATAAGGTAGTCCTTAGGACTAATAGGAAGTTTTTGCCTAAGGTGGTTTCAGATTTCCATCTTAATCAATCTATCTCCTTCCAGTATTTTCACTGATCACTCCTCTTCGGTGAGGAGGAGGTTGCACAACCTGGATGTTAAGAGAGCTCTTAGTTATTATATAGGCGTACCAAAGGTCACAGGTTCGAATCCCTCCAACTTTTCCTTATCTATGGTGAAGTTGGGAAAGGCAAACCTGCCACTAAGAGATCAATAGCCAGGTGGATTGTCTCTTGTATCCAATTTTGTTATCAGAAAGTGGACAGAGCCCCCCGGTTTGAGGGCTCATTCTACCAGGGGTACAGCTGCGTCTCTAGCTGCTGCCAGAGATATCCTTTTATTAGAGATTTGCCAGGCTGCTACTTGGAAAACGGTACACACTTTTACCAAGCATTACTCCCTGGATGTCCAGGCCAGGAGAGATGCTCGGTTTGGCACAGCTGTTCTTCAGAGCCTATTCCTAAGTAGGTTCTGCCCTCCTCCATGGAGGTACTGCTGTGTATTCTCTTAATGTCTATAATATAGCAAGACTTCATGTTGTTTGAAGAAAAATTACTCACCTTAGTAATGTTATTTTCTAATGGAGTCTTGCTATATATAGACTCCCCAACCTGCCCCTCTCAGAACCTCTACTTGGTGGGGTGCGGGCAACTTAGTGTGGGCACTACTTATGTCCTGTTAGCATTTTGTCCCCTTTGGGACTTTGGGGGTGTGTATGTGTACGCGTGTCTGTGTTTTATTATACTTATGTTCCATTTTCATATTATTAGAATGGTGTTAGTATTTCTGGTCCCCTGACTTGAGTCTTGGGTGTTGGGACCATCAATGGTTGTTATTATTTAGGTAGCCATTTGGCTAGTGTAGGTTACAGCTTCCACACAGACCTTAGTGAGTTGGGCTCAGTAAAGATCTGACAGTTCAAGTTTGAAATGACACAGATAGAGCTGCTCTCGTGTCAAAATTTTATTTTGGAATGGTTTTAACCATTTCACTCCGGGGCAGTTCTAGAGCTGGATCAAACTGCTAATGTCTATAATATAGCAAGACTCCATTAGAAGAAACAACATTACTAAGGTGAGTAATTTTTTTTTTCCCCGAATATATGGGGCACTGTTAACTTGGCAGACTATGGAGAATGCAGAATCCCGACTGGTCCTCGGTTGCCTGAAAACCAGTCTTTGATTATTTTCTATAATTGCTAAGGTGAAAAAATGCATGCCAGCAATTATAAAAAATAAAATATGGGGTGGCCTGTGTAAAACTCGATTTTACACACACCCTCATTGTGGGATGCTTTTACAAACCCCTCGGGCTTCGCCCTCTGGGTTTATGTAGCATCCCACAACTCGGGTGTGTGTAAAGTGTAAAATCTCATTGCATATGCCACCCCATATATTATTCTCTATGTTATTGAAAGATACCATTGGTTTCTTCTTGAGTGGGGAGGAATGTGACAGATAACTCCATATACCAGGCAAATCTAACTTTTTTTTTTTTTTGTCTGTTGCAACAGCCCTTTTTACTCTCCTCCTTTCTTGCTGTAACTCCTCATCTTTCTTTCCACGTTATATAAGCAGGCCACCTATATAACATTCTTTCTATCCCTTGAGTATTCTTGCCCTGGTATATGAAGATCTGCACAGCTCTTTCTTTGGTTGCCCCCTCCCCCATTTCAGAACCTTTCTAATGAGAGGTATGCAGAAATACAATAGTTGTTTAAAATGAGTATTTCATTTCATTTGGATATGGGAATTGTAAGCACTTATTTATATCCATGGTGTGGGTCCTGTAATGACCCCTTTATGTATGCAAACCCTGGTATAGTCTTGGTTTGCGTCCCATTTAGCGTTAGGTACCCCTTCTTGTCCCCTCCTTGTAAATATATGGAGTAAGCTAGAGCTGCTTTACAGGCTAGTTGTCCTGTGGAAATAATGTAAATGCAGCCCCAAAATGTTTGCATATAAAACCCCTTTAAAGTGCCTTTCAGCCTGTTTGCTGTAGAAAATGGGTCTTTCTGGTTTGAAACTCATTCTAAATGGCAGCAGTAACACACAAAGCGCTTCCTTTTGAGTAAATAAATAAATAGCTTGCATTTTACACAATTTGCAGCATACAAAAAGGAATTCATTCTGTAGAAACTACAAAACAACTAATTCATGACCTAAACAAGCTACAAAAACAAAAGAAGGCCTGTAAAAACAAGTTGTACAACACTGTGGTTTGTTTGGCCTTAACCCCCTTCTCTGTTAAACAAAGGTTAAATAAAAGTGTTTCTTTTTGTGTTTTTACTTTAGTTAAAATGCTTCTAAAAAGTGGATTGAATGCCTTTAATTCATTCTATTGGAATAATTTATAAAACAAACAAATATTTCCCTCATAAAAGGTTACCTGCTTCTCTGTGTGGAGTCTCACTTCCTATTCTGAACTATAGAGCTGGCCGGCTGGTCAACTCCCATATTTAAAGGCACAGTACTAGGAGGTGGAGTTACTCCTGCAGTGTTTGAAACTAAAATGTTATTAACCAGTTGTTGTTTCTATAAAGTGATGTTGACAACATTACAACTTAAAAAGAAATGTTATTCTGAGCTCAGAAATGAAAATAGATTTATTTTGCTGTTTTAAGATAATTTTGAAAAGCATAGGGAGGAGTTAAACAAGTCACATGTTCTTTTGGTATATAAGCCTTGGTTTTATTCAGTTCTGTAGATAGCCTGGTGGGGGTACAGAAGTACTCTGACCCCAGTATGATGTTTGCTAGCTCCTTCTAGTGTCTGAGATGCTGCTTGATAACCTATTTTTATTTTGAAGAAGTTTTATGTTATTTATTTTTTCGTCTGACGTTTGCAGTAATTGTCCAGCTTCAATAAAATTTTTGCTTCTGAGTATCTACAACTGTGGAACAGAGTCCTCCTTAAAAACCCACACCTCACAATGCGATTATCGTGTCGTTAGCTATGATGGGATCTGTATAGTGCTAGGGAGAGTCTGTTCCATCTAGTGAATCCAGGGTCAGCAACTGCTGGGGTAAAATTTAGGTCCCCTATTATGTTTCTATGTCAAGTTTTATATCTAGGGCAGCACACTCCAGTGGTCTGATGTCATTTGTTAGGCTCATTGATGGCTCCCTGAGAAGAAACAACATTACTATGGTGAGTAATTTTTTTTAGCTCCTACTGGGGTGGGGAGTTTGAAGGTCTAAACATTTTAAGGGAGGTTGAAATCCTGTTGTTGAGTGATTCTATGGTATATGCCTGGGGCAGTTTTCTGTATTATTAGCCTGGATTAGGGGTGTCCAGGGTCAACATTGTCTTCATGCTGTATAACAAAATAATGTGTGATTATCATAATATCAGGTCTTTCAATAATCCATCTTCTCCATAGAGTCACACTCTTCAGTCTTAGTGCCAGAGGGACAGGATACCTGGTGAGAGAACTTTATGAAATGGGGATGCTGTCGTATGGTGCCATGACACGCATGGCACTGTTATATAAGGTGTTCCTGCCCCCAACCACCTCAGTTCTGCTTTTTCCCCCGCCGTTGAGTGTGAAACTCTTTCAGTTTCTGACTGTGTAGGCCTGTGTTGTATCTACAGTTCCGACAGTAATGGTAATGCCTCATATAGCTCACCCCTTTCGGTACTGCCCTTTTGGCAGAATCATTTCCTTAATGGTGATCATTCGTGGTGCCTGTGCTGTTTTGATCGGGACCATGATCACCAAATCGGCCACCATTGTCACCGTTCGAGGCCAAATACTCTGAAACTTTGGGCTGTACCTCTTGAAGGTCCCTATGCACTGCAGTAGCAGGTGAAGAAGCAGAGTCGGACTAAAAACTTTGGTGATAGCTGCTCCATCTTTTCTGTCAAGGCCATCCTCGCTGACTGTGGCACCTCTATTGAGGTCATCCACAATGATATTGTGGTCTTTTGAGATTTATGAGTCGCTCTCTCCCACCTTTCAGAAGTTGTGACAGTTGAAGCCTTCTTCTTTGACACCGATATTTGAGACTGTGTACATCCCCAACTTGTTGTATGTTTGACAACACCAATTCCTGTGGCGCAGACTGTTTCTGTGTTGCCACTCACCATATCCCAACCTCTGCAGCAGAGGATGTTCTGTTCCAGAGATTTGTCGGGTACATTTGTGAGGTCTTACTTCAGCAGACAAAATCAGTACCTAATTCAAGAAGGGCACAACTTCAGTCCTTGAGCCTGCCATTCCTGGAGACCATTATGGTTCTGCCTCCCCCTCAGGTCCTGTCAGATGTTGCACTAGCTGTGTGGAAACAGCCTTTTGTCACCCTGGCATTTCCTTTGGGGTTAAAAGTTTGATATGTTACTATGGTTTCAGATCCAGCCTGCCCATCCCAAGCCCAAGTGGGCATCAACCCGCAACCCATGCTGGCGCGACCTTAGTCCCCCCACACTGGTGTCTAGGAGGCTGGATGCTTTTGGTTGGAAAGTTTTTGTCAGCGCCACTGCTGCTTTGCCAAATAGAGGGTTACCAAATACGCATAATTAACTACCAAACATCTCTGGGAATGCATTCATGCTGCACTTCTTCATCTACCTTTATGACCTCTGAAATGAGATTTGCTGACTATTGCCCAGATGGAGCTGCTGCCAGTAGATAAATGGTCTGCACAGCATATGATGTCTCAGAGCTGGCTACTCATTCAGTGGCAGCATCGGTCTGCATCCACAGACGTGTGGTTATGTCTGGAGCCCCTAGCAAGGAGCAAGTACATCTTCTCCTGTGACTATAGGAAGCTATTTGGGTCCAGGGTAACAGGGCTTTTGTCCTCTTCTCTTCATGCATCTCCCCTTAATGGGATAGTTCTTAGAAACATTATAAGCGCAGATGTGCTGAGCCCCCGCCTTGTGCCGCTTGTCATTGCATTTGTCAGGCTTTCATTGCATCTTCAGTCCATGCTCCTGGTTGGGCTAGGTGCTGCTCGCTACGCGACCAAAGAGTGCACCTCTGTAGCGAAGACTGATTATTAAAAGATAGGAAAGTTACTTTCCATAACTCTAGATCTTGAAGAATACTTCCATAGAGACACACACACACACACACACACACACTTGCACTTCCATCCCCCGATTGGGTTGGAGGCTCTGAATTTTACCTCTTTGCTCTGGATGAGTTTTCTCATTAGTATCCCTGGATCTCACTTCGAGGGGGAGCTCTTGCAGCAGGTAATACCATTAGGACTAAGGCCGCCAGGCGTTAGGACCCCACAGAAAAAATGTTCTAGCTAGCAGTCTGTGATGGGGGACCTCCCTCGACATCGGCTCTGCCCCAACGTCAGACGTAATATAAAGGGGGAGGTCCCCCAGTGCCACCTCAGTTCTTTTCCCGCCGTCGACCCGCGAACATCGGATCCACAGACGCCATAGTTGCAGTCGACTGCCTTTTTTCTTGTGCATCGTGTAGTTTTTTCTCAATAAAGAACTTTTTTTCAACAGATCTTACTTCAAGAGGGCTCTTGCAGTAGGTAATTACATATAGGACTGACGCCGGCCGGCGGCAGGACCCTACGGAAAAATTTCTAGCTAGCAGTCCCTGGCGAGAGACCGCCCCCACGTCAGGTGATGGGCATCAGGGGACATCGGTATAAAGGGGCGGTCCCGGACGCCTGCCTTCCAGTTCTTTCCTACCGTTAACTCGTGCAGCACCTCGTGGTAAAGTTCGTGCTTTGTCAGCCCTGACTTTCGTCGTTTTTTACCGAAAAATAGTTATTCTTTTTTCAAACGTCAGGTATATCATCAGTGTATGTCGTCCCCTACACCCTCCGAGCACAAAAGTAAGTGCGACTCATGCAGCACTCAACTGCCACACAAGGACGGCCATTCCCAGTGCCTCTTCTGCCTAGGCCCCGATCACCCGTTGACAAGTGCCAGCATTGCCTCAACTTCAACGCGGCTACCTGTAAACGACGCCAACAGTCCTTGGAAGCCCATCTCCTCAAGAAAAAGATGTCTTCGATGGAGAAAGAGTTGAAAAAGTTGAGGCAGGCGTCCACTTCCCCCGAGGGACATCGGAAAAAGAAGGACAAGGAAAGGCACCGGGAGAAGTCCTCCTCTACCGCGTTTCCCGCCGGAGATGTGGCTCAGGTAACGTCCCCGGGGACCGTTCGGCAGCCTCCAAAGTTTTGGAGGAGGCGTCGGCCCGCCCGTCTGGCTCGTGCTCGGGCCCTTGCGGGCGCCTCTGAAGCGAAGGAGGCCTCCGTCCCGTTCGCCGCAGGCTTGTGCCTACTGGTGTGGGCGACTCACCAAGTGGGACGTTGGCTCCTCCCACGTCCGGCATGGAGAGGGATTGATAAGACGCCTGACCCTTTGGGGCAGCACACGACCACCTCCCCCCGGACTGGACCGATCCTTCCCCTCTGCCTGCCTCCAGAGAGGGATCTCATAAGCCAGACGCCGGCTCCTCTGGTGCCCGCCGGGAACTGGCCCCTAAGCCACCGTCGGCTCCTCCGACGTGCGCCCGAGCGACGGAACCCGACGACAGACCCCCCACATGCATGGTACCCAGTTCCCTCATTGGCTGCCGCCTGGGGAGCCTGAGTCACCCCAGCCTGACCCCGGGATTTTCCCTCCATCCCCGGGTGATGGGACTCACCGCTTCCGTCAGACCCTCCTCTGATGGAACTGGATCTGACGTCAGACCCCCGGAAGCCGGCTCCGACGCCGGTACCACCAACACCTGCACCGCCAACGCTGGTCCCTCCGACGTCGGCACGGGATATCCCCCTTCTGTCGGACCCTCCGCCCTCTGGGACCCTTAATATGGACCCTCCCGTGAGGCCGCTGACTGGGCCGTCTGCTCCGGCAGCTCCCCCGGCTCCCATGTACCCGCCGTCCTATCCAACGCCGTCATACCTGGGACCACAGTATCCAGCATTGCTGTACCCGACACCGCAATACCCGACGCCGGGTTTCCCGCAGCCGGGTTTCGGATACTCGCCTTACGGGTACTACCTGTACGCCTTTCCCCCTCCTCCTCCACCTCCACCGCCCCCACGGCCGCCGGTGGATCTGCAGGAGACTTTGGCCTCTTGGTGGGCCGAGGCCAAGGCTCAACTCACCAAGGAGGTAGAGAGCCACCTTACGACGACGGTGCCACTACCGGCTCCCGTATGTCCGAGGCGGCACACTCCCTCACCACCTCCAGATCCCAGGGTTCTCCCCTCTGGATTCCGAGAGGGGCAAGATACGTGTTCCCGGGTACCACCCAAGGAACCCGTTCCTCCCCTTAGTCGTGTCAGGGAGTCCTTTTCTTCTTCTGCTTCTTCTTCTTCTTCCTTCTCGGACTCCTCGGACTCTTCTGACGGATGCTCCGAGAAAGACGACGAGCCCCGCTCTCCGTCTAAGCCCCGGCCGAGGACCTCTCCGAAGTCTCCTCCGGAGGACCCATCCTTCACGGAGTTGCTTAGAAAAATGCAGCAAGTTCACCAGTGGCACTCTTTGGATCCAGACCCTCAGCGGGTTAAACTCGCAAAGCATCTGGACCTGCCCATGGCAGCTCCAACCCTAGTGCCACCTTGGATAGAGCCTCACGCCCACCTTGTCTCCACAATTTGGAAACAACCGTCGACGTTAGCCCCATTTCCCAGGAAGTCTAACAGGCTATACCAGGCTCCTGAGGGTGTAGATTGCCTCGATTCTCACCCTCGGGCCGACTCGGTTGTGATTAGCACCGCTCATGGCTGGTCGGCACATCCAAAGCATCTGAGCTAGTCTCCTCCGGATAAGGAATCTCGCCTTCTGGACCAGTATGGAAGAAAGATTTATGCCTCTTCCACACTGGGAATTCGGGCCTTAAACTACGTCGCCCACATGGGGGATTACCCGAAGGCTATCCTTACCCAGGCGGAATCCAAGCTGGACTCCTTGCCTGATTCCCAGGTCAAACAGGAGTTAGCCGACCTCGTCCGTTCTGCTCGTTCGGCCAGTCGCCACATTTTGCGGATGACATACGATGCAGTGTACACTGCTGGACGGAGCTCCGCTTTCGCCGTGGGTCTACGGCATCATGCCTGGCTCCGTGTGTCAGGTTTGGTCCCGGAGGTGCAATCTGCTATTCAGGAAGCACCTTTTCGGGGGTTAGTGCTTTTTGGGGGTGATGTCAAGGATATCATTACCAATTTGCAGGAGAAGGGGACGACTCTGAAATCCGTGGATTCCATGTACCATCGCCATCAACAGCAGTGCCATCCCTTTCGCAGACGGATTCGGCCAAAAGCGAAACCTCAGGGAAGGCGGGCCACCAAACGTCGGGCCCCTGCAGCCGCCAAGCCCCCCCCGCCCAAAAAAGCAGCGGGTGCTTCGGCTGCGGCGCTGCCCCACACCACCTGACTCCTTTCCTCTCCCACCGCCTCTGGACTTTCCAGAGGAACCGGTAGGAGGGAGGTTCTCCCTCCACCTTCCGGGATGGGAGAGGATAACTACGGATTCCTGGGTGCTCCAGCTCATAGCGGAAGGGCATTCCATAGAGTTTCTTCAGAAACCACCCCGTCACCCACCTCTGAAGTCGACCTATTCAAGGGAACACCTTCCTTTGGTCCGGGAAGAAATCTTGGCTCTTCTTTCGAAGCAAGCGATAGAGCCCGTCCCCCTGCATCTTCAGAGAACGGGTTATTATTCTCATTTCTTCCTGGTCTCTAAGAAGACGGGAGATCTCAGACCAATTCTAGACCTCACTTCCCTGAATCTTTATGTCGAATACAAAAGGTTCATGATGCTCTCTCTCTGCAGAGCCATCTGCCCCTCCTTCGGCCGGGTCAATGGCTTTGTGCCCTGGATATGCAGGATGCCTATCTGCACATCCC
This sequence comes from Neoceratodus forsteri, assembly GCA_016271365.2. Taxonomy (NCBI): domain Eukaryota; kingdom Metazoa; phylum Chordata; order Ceratodontiformes; family Ceratodontidae; genus Neoceratodus; species Neoceratodus forsteri. The sequence goes on along the minus strand of JADMNL010000032.1, from coordinate 118,568,861 downwards.
CATTCGCCTTTCTCACCACAAGTGTCTTCGCTTTGCGTTTCAGGGGGACCACTACCAATTCAAGGCGCTTCCTTTTGGTCTATCCCGGCCCCCTGAGTATTTACCAAATGCCTGTCTGTGGTAGTGACCCACCACGTATTAATGGGAGTTCAGGTTCCTCACCTGGATGACTGGCTCCTGGCGGCCCCATCCAGGAGGAACTCCCTGCTTTCTCCTCACCCAGCAGGCGCTTACCTGCCTGGCATTACCATGAACCATTCCAAGTCTCATCTGGATCCTTCCCAGAGACTACAGTTCATCGGGGCCATCCTCGATACGACTGTCAGCAAGGCTTTCCTGCCTCCGGACAGGGCAGCCTCTCTTCAATCCCAGATTTCCCTGCTATTAGAACGCAGGAGAATCTCGGCGAGATCGGTCCTCCGTCCTCTGGGGCTTATGGCGGCCGCCATCCCGATGATCCCCCGAGCTCGACTCCACATGAGGATCTCCCAGTGGACTCTTCGCTCTCAATGGGATCAACTTACGGACAGCCTAGATCAATTAGTCCTGATCTCACTGCCGATGGTACGAGACTTGCAATGGTGGATGGTCCGAGAGAACCCGTTTCGGGGGTTCCCCTTCTTTCATCCTCCCCCTCCCAGACTCTGACTACAGACATGTCAGGAGAAGGTTGGGGAGCCCATTTAGGTCCTCATCGGACCCAGGGCTCCTGGTCCAAATTGGAACAAGCTCTCCATATCAATGTGTTAGAGCTCCGGGCTGTGTTGTACGCTCTCCAAGCCCTTCACCAGTACATTCTTCCCGGCCACCTAGCCGTTCAGATGGACAACATGTGCGTGGTGTGGTATATCAACAAACAGGGAGGAACTCGGTCCTACCCTCTTTGCAGGGAGGCAATGAGGGTTTGGGATTGGGCGACACAGCACAACCTTCACCTAACGACGATTCATGTCCCAGGAGTCGACAACACTCTGGCAGACAAGCTCAGCTGCTCCTCTGCCCTAGCTCATGAGTGGGAACTGGATCAAGGGGTACTAGAAGACATCTTTCGGCTTTGGGGGACTCTGCAGGTGGACCTGTTCGCTTCCCCCCAAAACGTAAAACTTCCCACCTTTTGCTCGCTGCCCAGAGCGAGGCGCTCGAACGACGCCTGTCTCTAGACTAGGACAGATTGGCTCATGCTTTCCCAATTCCTCTGATCCCACGAGTATTGCAGAAACTAGTTACAGAGGGTGCCAGAATGATTCTGATCGCTCCTTTCTGGCCCAGGCAAATCTGGTTCTCTCTTCTAAGACAATTTTCAGAGGATCCTCCTCTTACTCTTACTCTTTCTCGGGGGTTGCTGACCCAGGACCAGGGGACCCTGGTTCATCCAGGACTCAAATCCCTTCAACTCCATGCATGGCTCCTGCAGACCTAGCCCAGTCTCGTTTTGGAGTCTCTCCAAAAGTGGCAGAAATTTTGGTGGAGGCAAGAAAGCCATCCACCAGGTCTACTTATGCCATGAAATGGAAGACATTCTCTATCTGGGCAGCCTCTAAGAATGTGGAGCCTTTCTCCTGTTCAGTGGCTTTTCTGCTGGAGTACCTGCGTCATTTATTCAATCTGGGTCTCAGCCATTCATCCTTGAACGCTCACATGGCGGCTGTCTCCAGCTACCATGTCCCCTTCAGAGGTAAAGTCATCAACTGGAGGTCTCCAAGACCTTTCTCAGAGGGGTCCTTCATCTGAGGCCCCCCATTCGTACTCCTGCTCCCCCTTGGGACCTGAACTTTGTCCTAGAGAAACTTATTCTTCCTCCTTTCGAACCTGCAGCTTCTGCAGATTTGAAATTTATTTTGTGGAAGACGCTCTTCTTGGTGGCCATTACCTCGGCTAGGAGAATTTCCAAGCTTCAGGCACTGATGTGCAAAATCCCTTACTTGGTTTTCCGCAAAGAACGAGTGGCTCTTCACATGAATCCTAAGTTTCTACCTAAAGTAGTAGCAGAGTCTACCTTGAATCAGTCTATAGAGCTACCTGCCTTTTTTACACAGCACTCTAACCAGGGGGAGTACTTACTCCATACTATGGATGTTCACCGGATTCTGAGATGCTACACCAACAGGACAAAGGATCTCAGAAAAACGGACCAGTTGTTCGTCTCTTTTGCTCACAAAAGGGAAGGCAATGCTGTTTCCAAGCAATGCCTGTCTAAGTGGTTGGCTCATTGCATCACTTTCTGTTATGACAAGTACAACAAGACCCTTCCGGTCAAGTCAGAGGCCACTCCACGAGAGGCGAAGTAGCTCAGCGCTTGTTTCAAGAATACTCTACAGCAGACATCTGCGCTGTTGCTGCACCTGACTCTCCGTCCACACATTTATGAAACACTACAGTTTGACATTGCCTCTCGCCTGTAGAGCAGGCTTCGGCTATTGTTTTGCAAGGCCTCCTGTCTTGAGGCTTGCATGGCTAAAGTTACTTATTGGAGTAGTTTCTCCTTCTGGTGCCTACCTGTTCCAGACTGCTTGGGATTCAGTCCATATAATTACCACTATGCAGAGCCCTCAAGTAAGATAGTACAGTTACGCAAGAACTTACCGTAACAGTGGATCCGCGAGAGAGGCTCTTGCAGTAGGTAATACCTTCCCGCCCTCCATCCCCCTAGGCTTTTTCAGCTCCTTTTCCATTTAGGAAATATCCGCTCCTCTCTCGTCCGGCCTCTTCAAACAACATGAGGTCTTGTTATATTCTGACAGTAGCAGTGAGTCCCAACCTTTGAACTGCCCTAGGGATGAAAGAGTTAACTTTCCATGCCAGGCATGGAACGCTGAGCTCAAGCTCGGTTGAGTCTCTGTCTGTTGTTCTTCAAACTCAAACCGTCAGATTCTTTACTCCGCCTCACTGAACAGTCGCTCCGGAGATTTCTCCTTCTGCTCAGTTCAATTTGTCGGTTAAAGTACCGCTTTTCTGGGTTTTCGACCGAATTTAAACCGTAACATGTCGGTTCAGTTTCTGTCTGTGGTATTTGTGAGTTCTAGATAGATTTTATTTTATCCTATTCTGTGTGGAACTTGTAAACGGTTTATCGGTTCGGTTTGAACCGATCAAGTTGCTTAAAAAATCTTAAATTGTGCTTTTAGAGTGTGGTTACCGGTTCTTATCGGTTCTAAAAAAAACGGATTTTATTACGTTTTTTTCCACGACCCGTGACACAGTTGGGAACCGATAAGAGGTTTGCCCAGCGGATTGCCATAAAAGGGTAAGTTTGGTTGGGACTGGCACTCTGTCTGAGAAACCCAAAAGAAAAAATCGGACCCACTGGTTTCAACACTGCAGTGTGTGTGGGAAGCTTTGCCAAGGCTGACCCCACACCACCTGTGTTTATTGTCTGGGTTTGACCACCTAATGCAGACCGCCAGATTTGCAAAATTTCCCTGCAGCTACCCTAGAAAAGAGAGCTGGTAGGCTCAGGAAAGGAGGCAAAAGTCCGCTGAACGGATGGCCAGCTTCAGTTCGGTTTAAACCGAACCAGAGGGATTGCCCCTCTGACCGGCTAGACTCATCGGGCAAAAGGAGAGCGATTCTGAGGAGTCGGTTCGCCAAAAGAACTAGAAAAGAAAAATCAGCTGGTGTGGAGCCAAACTTTCTCGTCAACCACTGAAGAAATAGCCAAAGCGATCAAAATTGTCCAGTCGTTCGGTCTACACCCAACTGCAGGCGCTCAAGTCTACGGGTTCCACTGTTCAAGAGAATGATTTAGAGGAATTTTATGAATCGGAGGAGGAGGAGGAAGAGGAGGAGGAGGAGGAAAGTGAATGTGGATTTGAAAGTTTGGATGTGCCCATTGACCCGGACATCTCCCCAGACAGACCTTCAGGAGTGTCTCCTCCTAGGCTTTCTGAGTCCCCTTCCCATTTCATGTTTTATAAAAAAGTGGCTGAAACCCTCCAGCTTCCTATGGAAGAAGCTGTGGATGATGAGGAGGAGCCTGACTATGTAGAAATGATGGATATCCCAGAGTCTAGGAGGCTGTCTATTCTCTTGCACAAATCTTTTGGGAAACAGACATTTAAGATTTTAAAGACTCCAACACTATACCTCCTGTGGATAAAAGAATGGACAAGAGGTATACATTGTCAGGCTCAGACACGGAGTTCCTTACACAACAATGCAGCCATGTTGGGGTAGTGCAGGCTGCAGCCTGTGATAAGGCAAACATTCCCTTGGCTTCACACCCCCTGGACAAGGACTCCAGGAGGATTGATGCCATAGCAAAGAAACAGTACATGGCAGCATCCTTGGGACTCAGACAAGCCAATTATATGGCCTATACTGCTAGGTATCAAAAATCCAGATGGGACACTGTTATGACCCTAGCAAAACAGGTCCCTGGCCAGCTTGCCAAGGAGCTGGAGCAGGTGGCTGTTGATGGTATTGAGGCATCCAAGGTGCAATTCCATGCTGCAGTAGACTCCAATGATGTGTCATCTAGAGTCATGGCTACATCTGTGGCACTTCGAAGAATGGCTTGGCTCAGATGTACTAGCCTGTCACAGGATACCCAGACTAAGATCATGGATTTTCCTGTTGTGGGTAATTCCCTGTTTGGGAAGCAGACAGAAAATTACATGAAGAAAATGGATGAGTATAGGACCACCTATAGGAGTGCACAGGCCAAGGAAAGGCAGGCCACTCCTCAAAGGCAGGTTCCCAGGGGCAGGGGCAGGCCTTTTCATATGCCTTTTTACCAAGCCCAGGCCTCCTCTTCTGTTTATGCCCAGAGGGGGTTCTTTAGAGGGAGAGGCAGACGGGGTACTAGCAGGCCTGCTTCCACCTCAGCCCAAAGCCCCTGCCAAACAGGCACCCTGATGGGGTTGCCAGGGCCGATTCTCAGCTACCTGTTGGGGGCAGGCTGGCTTACTTTGTCCAGGACTGGGAGTCTCTGACATCAGACAAATGGGTCCTGGAAGTAGTAAGCCAGGGACTGGTTCTCAGCTTCAAAAGTTTCCAAAGATGAGAACCAGATCCTTCCACCTGCAAATCCTTCAGAGGCACTTGCCTTAGAGGCAGAGGTCTCTTCCCTCCTAGCTCTCAGAGCTGTGGAAAGGGTTCCACCCCTATACCAGGGCAAAGGGTTGTACTCCAAGTACTTCCTTACCCCAAAAAAGACAGGAGAATGGCGGCCCATCCTGGATCTCAGATATTTAAACAAGCACCTTTTAAAACCAAAATTCAAAATGGTGACTCTGGGAATTATTCTACCCTCTCTAAGGCCAGGGGACTGGCTAGTGTCCCTGGACCTCAAAGATGCCTACTTCCATATTCTCGTCAGAAGCTCCCATCGAAAGTACCTCAGGTTCAAGCTGCCCTCAGGCCATTACCAGTTCAGAGCAATGCCCTTTGGTCTCACCTCTGCTCCAAGGGTGTTCACAAAATGCCTGACAGTGGTGGTTGCTTCTCTAAGAAGGCAGAAGATCGCCATCTTCCCTTACCTGGACGACTATCTCATAGTAGGCCAGTCCCCAGACCAAGTCAAGTTTCACTTACAGAGAACTCAGCAACTGCTCACTTCTTTGGGTTTCCTTCTAAATCTTCCAAAGTCAGTTCTAGAGCCTGTCCAGCTCCTCACCTTCATAGGTGCAGAGCTAGACACAGAGAAGACCAGAGCCTTCCTTCCCCTGGACAGGGCAAGGATCCTGATCTCTCTGGCCTCCTCATTCACCCTGCAGGTATCTCGACCAGCAAGGCATTTTCTACAGCTCCTGGGGCACATGGCTGCTTCTACAGCAGTAGTGCAGGGAGCAAGATTTCAGATGAGGGACATTCAGTTCCATTTGAGAGCCTTTTGGTCTCAAAGGAAGGACCCTCTGACCAAATTGATCCCAGTAACTGAACCTGATCCAGGCCTACAGGTGGTGGCAGGATCAGAACAATTTGAGACAAGGGGTTCCCTTTGTCACTCAGTCTCACTCTTTAATCCTTACTACAGATGCCTCCCTCTTGGGGTGGGGGGTTCACATGGGCGACCTCACCACCCAGGGATTGTGGTCCCCTCAGGAATCACTGCTCCACGTCAATCTGTTGGAACTCAGAGCAGTATTTCTAGCACTTCAAGTTTTTTCCAAATCTGTTCAGAACAAAGTTGTACAGGTCAGAACAGACAACACCACCACAATGTGGTACATCAACAAGCAAGGAGGCACTCGGTCTACAGCCTTGTGCACCAAAGCAATGAAGTTGTGGTCTCTAACTTACTCCCTGAACACCTCCCTCACGGCAGTTCACCTCCCAGGCAAGGACAATGTCCTGGCAGATGCTCTCAGCAGGATTTCCCAGGGCCATCACGAATGGTCACTGGACCCCCTGGTCTTGGAGGTGATATTTTCCAGATGGGGCACCCCGCAGATAGATCTTTTGCAGCCCCAGAAAATCACCAACTTCCCTTTTTGCTGCAGGCCCCAGTGTTGGGCTCAGTCCCCTGGATGCCTTAATTCTTCACTGGGAAGGAAGTTTTCATGCTTTCCCTTCCTCTCCTGTTCAAAGTGCTAGTCAAAATCAGATCTCAACCCTGCAAGATGATCCTGATTGCTCCAGACTGGGCCAGACAGCCTGGTATCCACTCCTACTGTCCTTAGCAGTCCATCTTCCCTGTGTCTTCCAGGAATTACAACCTGTTAACCTGTGCTCAGGGGAGGGTTTGGTACCCGAACCACAAATCTCTCAATCTCAAGGCTTGGCTCTTGAAGAGTTAGAGTTTGCTGATTTACACCTCTCCCAAGGTGTAATGGATATACTGAAGGCTTCTAGAAAACCTTCCACCAGGGCTACTTATAATTCCAAATGGAAAAGATTTTCCATATGGTGCTCTGGGAAGCATATTTCCCCAAAATATGCTGATCTACCCACAGTCCTTGATTATATGGTCCACTTAAATAGCTTGGGGCTGAGACCAGCTACACTGAAAGTGCATCTGGCAGCTGTGTCTGCTTTTATTTCAGCAGGTAAGCCCTCTTCTCTTTCAGCTCACCCTGTATTCTCCAAGTTTTCAAGGGATTGCTTCACACCAACCCTCCATTCAGGGACCCTGCCCTGCCTGGGACCTTAATGTTTGCATTGCTCAGCTTATGCAACCCCTTTGAGCCTTTGTCTTCAGCAGAGCTTAAGTACTTGACTTGGAAGACTGTGTTTCTGGTAGCCATCACTTCTGCCAGACGATAAGTGAATTCATGCTTTGTCAGTGGAGCCTGATTTTATCTCCTTTCATAGAGATAAGGTGGTCCTCAGGACTAACAGGAAGTTCTTGCCTAAGGTGGTTTCAGATTTCCACCTTAATCAATCTATGTCTCTTTCAGTGTACTTCACTGACCATTCTCCTCTGGCAGAGGAGGTTGCACAGTTTAGATGTGAAAAGAGCCCTTAGTTACTACATAGAGGTACCAAGGGTCACAGGTTTGACTCCTCCAACTGTTCTTCACTTATGGTGAGGCTGGTAAAGGAAACTGCCACTAAAAGATCCATTGCCAGGTGGATTGTCTCTTGTATTCAATTTTGCTATGGAAAACTGGGTAAGGTTCCTCCCTCAGGCCTGAGAGCTCACTCTACCAGAGGTACAGCTGCTTCCCTGGCTGCTGCCAGGGACATCCCTATTCTAGAGATATTTATTTATTTATTTATTTATTTAAGAGATTTACCAGGAAGGCATACTGAGCAGAGTACCGCCGATTCCAGATGCGCCCTGGGGTAAGGGATTACAGGAGTGCAGTACAAAATACAAAAATACAATAATCAGTACATGCAAAAGTAAGCAGGTAGCAACAGTGGCCAAAATTCAGCACATGAGTTATTTGCAGCTAGCATCAGGTGGTCCAGAAGGGTGGATGCAGAAGCTGAGATGCATATGGAAGGTACAATGAAAACGGATGAGGAGTATAACAGGCAGTGTTGTATTAGCATGGACAAACATAAAAAAAATTACATTTACATCGTGTGGTTAAATACAATACTATTTGGGTAGGCAGGCGTATCTATAGCAGCAGTTGAGAGAAGACAGTGGCAGAAAGTGCTGAGTAGAGAGTGGGCCTGAAGCTGTTAAGAGACATGCAGGGAATTATTTAGCATGGGGAAAGCATGTGCAGTTGGTAGCAAAATGCTCTTTGAGGAGGGCATTGGGGAGTAGTTTGTAGAGAGTCTGATGTCGGCTGCCAGTGAGTTCCATAGTTTGGGCAGTCTGAAACTAAAAGCTACCTGACCTGATCGGGTGGATCTGTGAGGAATGTGAAGGAGCCCAGGCCGTGTTTGAGGTCGTAGGTAGGTGGGGGGGCGGTGGTTAGAGATGTTGATAGATAGGAGGGCAGCGTGTGAGACCAGAATTTAGCAGTGATTCTAACACCGTGCAGCAAACGCCGATTTTGGAGTGACGGGAGGTCGAGGGACCGGTAGAGGTTGCAGTGATGGGTATTGGGAGGGAGGTCCAAGGCGAACCGGCAGAAGGAGTTGAAAATGGGGTTTAACCTGGCTAAGGATATAGGGGGGGCGGCGCCGTAAATGATGTCGTCAGAATGTAAATTGGGAGGATCATTTTTGCACCATTTCTGCCTGGTTGGTAGGGGGATGCAATGTTTGTTGCGGTGAGAGCTCCCAGCATGGGATGTAGTTTTTTTGCAGTGCGTCTACATGTGCAGAGAAGTCCAGGTGCTGATCTAGCCAGATGCCGAGGTAACGATATGTGGAGCATGCCTCAAGTGGAGACCTATCCAAGGTATAGAATGTGGGCACATCGGTAAGCCGGGATAATTTTGCTCGGGAGCCGAATGTGAGGGAGACAGTTTTTTTTAGTCAAGCAGCTACCTGGAAAACAGTTCACACTTTTACCAAGCGTTACTCCCTGGACATCCAGGCTAGGAGTGATGCTCGGCTGGCACAGCTGTGCTCAGAGCCTATTCCTAAGTAGGTTCTGTCCCTCCTCCATGGAGGTACTGTTTTGTAGTCTGCTACTGTCAGAATATATCAAGACTTCATGTTGTTTGAAGAAAAAATTACTCACCTTAGTAATGTTGTTTCTTCTAATGGAGTCTTGCTATATTCTGACCTCCTCCCCGCCTGCCCTCTCAGAACCTTGGTTTTTGGGATGTGGGTGGGCAGTGCAGTGTTGGCACTTAGCAGGTGCCCACCTTCTTGTTTTCACCCCTTCTTTTCTTGGGGTGAGTTGGTGTTGTGTTTTTCATTTTTGGGTCTCCTGACTGAGTCTTTGTTTTGGGACCAAAAAATGTGTTTTATGTTTAGTAGCCAGTTGGCTAGTGTAGGTTTACAGCTCCACACAGGACCTTAGTGAGTTTAGCTCTAAAGATCTGACAGTTTGAGTTTGAAGAACAACAGACAGAATCTCAACCGAGCCTCGAGCTCAGCGCTCCATGCCTGGCATGGAAAGTTAACTCTTTCACCTCTGGGGCAGTTCAAGGTTAGGACTCACTGCTACTGTCAGAATATAGCAAGACTCCATTAGAAGAAACATTACTAAGGTGAGTAATTTTTCTTTCGCTGTGGCGGGGAAAGAACTGGAAGGCGTGACGTCAGGACCGCCCTTTATGACGTCCCCTGGCGGCGGTCACCTAACGTGGGGGCGGTCCTCGCCAGAGACTGCTAGCTAGAAATTTTTCCTGGGTCCTTGCCACCTTGGCCAAGGCCAGTCCTATATGTAATTACGCACTGCAAGAGCCTCTCTCGAAGATCTACTGTTACGGTAAGTTCTTACGTAACTGTACTTTCTTTCGTCAGTTTAATGTCTTCATCGACACAGCGGCCAAAATCAAAGCATGCATGCTGGAAGCAGATCCCTGTGAAGGATGGCCACTCTGCCTACCTGATCTGCCTAGGCCCAGACCACCAGCCGAATGATAGCCCGCACTGCCTCAAGTTTAATATTAAGACCAGGATTTGCCACGCCAACACCTTAAAGGCCTATCTTCTTGAGCAGCAAGTAGCTGCCATGCAGAAGGCCCCATCGCGACACAGTTTCTCCTCTCGAACCAGGGAGTCTCTCCCCAAGGAGAAGAGATTGGGAGGGGAAACACGACCACCAGGAGAAGGAGAGGGCTAGATCGAGTCCCGCCCATAGTCGACTCACCGGCTGCCTACTACTTCCACTCCTCCGCGGAGGTCGGAGTTGGTCCTCCCAGGTACCAGCGCAGCTTCCGGGGACACCCACAAGAAGTTGACCACCTCTACACATACGAAAGATAGGGAGTCTTCTTCTCAGGGACAGCCATCCACCCAGATCCCCTTGGCCCACCGACCCCACAAATATGGGTCGACCCATGAGGGACAGGCATTGGCTTTGGGCAAATCCACAGAATCCGGCGCCTGAAAGCCTTCTGGGTCGTCGAAGATGCATAAGCATAAGAAGCCGTATGAACCCCCACTCGAACACCGGGTGTCGTCTGCCTCCCAGACGACCGGACACTCTGAAACTGCGTCGGAAAAGGAGCAAGCACCACTGGCAAAAGAAAGGCTGTTGGCCCCCAAGGACTGTCCATCAGCCCCGAAGGATCATTCGTCGGCCACGGCGACCACTTCCCCAGACACAGGGGGTTCCGGACGCCCAGCAGCCTCCATCCAAAGAACTGGATGTCAGGCCGCCAGACACTGCGAATCTGACACCCGACGTACCCACTGATATAGTGCCCGAGGACCTGTTGCCACCACCTACGGATCAGATGCCTGGACCCTCTGGCGCTTCGAACCAGACACCCCCACCACCAGTCGTTCCACTAGCTGACGAGGGAGCTCTATTTAATGCATGGTGGAATACCATCAAAGGGGATCTTCTTCCCAGACGTAGGGATCCATCTCCAGTATGTCGTCCTCCTAGAGACCTCACTCCTGAGTGGACCTTACCACCAAAGGAGCTCCCGCCACCAGACAAAGAAGACAGGTAGATGCCTGGGTTGGGCGGCCATAAAAGACACCCGTCATCCGTCCCATCCTCCAGCGGATGCCCGCCATCATCTTCAAGGGACAATGCAGGGGATTCGTCTTTGGACTATTCCTCAGAAGACGAGCTTCTCATTCCATCTCTAAATCCGAGGGACTCGCCGAGGTCACCCCCGGATGACCTGTCCTTTTTAGACATTATGTGCCATATTCAAGTGCTATACCAATGTAACACCGAAGAGTTGGACCCAGAAAGGTGCAGACTGGCCAAATTTTGGGAGGCCACAGACCCTATACCATTGGTCATCCCCCCTTTGGTGGAACCTTTTTAAGATGTGACCAGGTCCATAGGGAGGCATCCAGCCACTACAACCGCAGTACCTCATAAGGCCAATAGACTTCACAAAACACCAAAAGGGGAGCCTTTTCTGGACAAACACCCAAAGGCAGACTCAGTGGTCCTAATAGCTGCCCATGGCAGGGCGCAGCAACCACGGCACATGAGTGCCCAGCCACCAGACCCAGAATCCAAAAGGTTGGACCCGTGGGACACAAGGTGTACTCCTCGACAACTTGCACCGTTAGGTCACTGAACTTCCTGGCCCTCATGGTCACGTGCCAGAAGTTCTTGTGGGCAAAGGCAATGGACCTGGCCAAGGCACAGCCAGATTCAGAGGGTAAGGTGGAACTCCATGTTGTCATTCAGTCTGGCATGAACATAGACAAACATGTCCTCAGGAGTTCTAATGACTCCACGGATACAGCAGCAAGAGCAGCGGCCACTGGCAGTTGCATGTGGAAGCATGCTTGGCTCAGGGTTTCTGGCTTCCGACAGGATCTTAAGGATGCTCCTTTTCAATGACCAGTCCTGTTTGGTCAGGACACTGAGAAACTGATTACTGGACTTCAAGATTCAGACAAAGCAGTATCTGAGGTCCACAGGATGTACAGGAAGGAGCCATAATCCACACGTCGCTGTCCCTTTTGGAAAAATCAGGGACAGCAAGGAAGACGCCAGACACAACACAAGGGAGGCTTTAAAAGAAAAGGTCACCCTGTCCCTTCAGGTGCCCAGTGCCCCAGAAACCCCAAGGCACCCAGACCTCCCCTGCCTACATCCTCCAACACAGCATGACTCCCTACCAACCCCCCCACCACCACAGATAGTGCAGGGGGGGGAGGCGGTAGGAGGGAGATTCTCCCTTTACCTATCCGGATGGTCCAGTATAACATCGGACCAATGGGTCCTCCAGATAGTAGAAAGGGGATACTCCCTAGAGTTCACCCAGTTTCCACCAGACAACCCACCAGTCTCCTCTCACTGCTCACCCTCCCGTGCATTCCTTCTGAGGGCAGAGATGCAGGCCTTGCTGAACAAAAGAGCAAAACAGGAGGTTCCTTTTGCTCAGTGGGGCAAGGGATTCTATTCCCATTTCTTCCTTCTCCCCAAAAAGACAGGAGACCTTTGTCCCATTCTGGACCTGAGTCATCTGAACACCTTTATCGAATACAAATGGTTCAGAATGGTGACCCTGGCGAGCCTATTACCAATGCTCCACCAGGGAGACTGGCTTTGCTCTCTAGACATGCAGGATGCCTACATGCACAAGATCTTACCATCCCACAGGAAGTACCTATGCTTCACCTTCCAAGGAGAACACTACCAGTTCAGGGCACTACCATGCGGCCCATCCTTGGCACCAAGGGTTTTTACAAAGTGCCTAGCAGTGGTAGTGGCGGCCCTCAGGAGAAGGGGTCACTTTGTGTGCCCCTACCTGAACGATTGGCTTCTTATTGCTCCAACAGAAGACCAATTGAACAGAACCTTGGAGGAGACATTCAGCCTATTCCAGACTCTGAGCATTACCCTAAACCTGCCCAAGTCACAACTGTGGCTAGCTCAAAGGCTGCAATACATTGGAGCAGTCCTGGACACAGTCCAAGGGAAAGCTTTTCTGCCCACAGACAGGGCATTAAGGCTAAGAGAGGTTGCTCGCAGGGTACAGGACTCAGACTTGGCTCCACAAGAGTGGTTCTACAACTGTTAGGTCACATGGCAGCAGCCATTGTCACAGTTCCATTCTCACGTCTGAACATGAGGATCCAGCAGTGGCACCTCAGGGTTCAATAGGATCAATGTACGGACAAGCTAGAGGAGCCCATTCTGATGTCCAGTGCAGTCCAACAATCCGTGACCTGGTGGCTCACCTTGGCCCATTTAAGCATAGGGGTTCCCTTCCAGCGACCCAGTCCACAACAGACTGACTACCAATGCATCAGGGCTGGGATGGGGAGCACATCTTGCTTCTCGTCAGACAAGGGGTCAAGCATCTGCATGCTTGGCTCCTGCGTACTTAGCCAGGGACAGATTTGGAGTATCCCTCAGCGTGACAGAGGTGCTCTTGGCAGTGAGAAAACCTTCTACCAGGGCGACATATGCCATGAAATGAAATCGCTTCTGTTTGTGGGTGATCCCCCATTCTCTGGATCCTCTGGGTTGTCCGGTGGAATCTGTGCTAGAGTATCTTCTCCACCTGTCAGACTTGGGTCTCAGTTACTTGTCCATTAAGGTGCATCTCTGTGCTCTGTCAGCTTATCATGCACCAATAAATGGGAAAACTCTGGCAGAGCTGGACATCTGCAAGACCTTTTTAAGGGGCATCTTGCATATTAAACCACCCAGAAGAGACCCAGTGCCATCCTGAGATCTCCTGTTTGTTTTAAAAGAGCTCACCTTGCCACCCTTTGAGCTAGCCTCAAGTTGCGAGCTCCACCTTCTCTCATGGAAGGCGTTATTGTTTATTTATTTATTTATCTATCAAGATTTCTGATACACCTTTGAGCCAAGGCTCTTTTAAAAAGGTTCCATGTCAGCAAACAAGAACAGAAACACAGACAGCAGACAAAGAAATAAACCTGTAAGGGCAGCCAGAGAGCTTTGTCAGGTACCGTAGTTAGCAAATATACTTAAGACCAGCTGTACAATAGTATTTCAGGGAGGTCACAAGCTTAAAGTGGGGTAAAAGACAGGCAGGAAAGTAAGTAGGCATGAGCAAGAAGGTAGAGGTGAAGGGGGAGGAGAGCTGCTCATTGAGCATTGTCAAAATGGGGTAGATGGGGGGGCAGGGGCAAAGAAAGGGAGACGTAAGTGGAACATTATAGAGAAAAGCAGGAGGGATGGAGGAAATTGGCCAGCTAGGAGTAGCAGTCACAGGAGGCACTGGCAACAAGGTGTTGACGAAGACTGAGCTTAAAGGTGCCCAATATTGTTTTGTTAACTTTTGGTGCAGTGAGTTGAACAAGGATGAGGCCCTGGATTTGAAGGAGCATTGACCTTGGGTAGTTCGGCAGCGGGGGACGGAGAAAGTAAGACTTTCTGAGCTTCTGGTTTGGCATGGACCGCTATTAGGAGCTAGCAGAGTCTGAACCCCTGGGGGAAGGAGTTCCAAGGTGAACTTTTTAGGTAGGATGCAGGTTTTATACCTAATTCTACCAGATAGTTGGAGCCAGTTTGCTTGTTCGTAGATGTTGCAGGTGTGTGAAAGGTGGTAGGCTGATGTCAGGTGACGACATGCCTTGTTTAGGGCTATGGTGATGCGTCGAAGGGCAGTGTCAGATCCATATATCACTAACCCATAATCAGTTATTGAGATAACAGAGCTTTGGATACCAGTACTTAGGGCTTCGGCCGTGAGGCAGTTCCTATGTCTATAGAGCAGGCCTATGTGGGTATTCACAGATCTTATCTGTGTCAATCTTCACCATTCATCACAGATGGGTACTGGCCAGAGATCAGGACCCCTGAGGACTTTTTTTTTTTTTAAAGGATAGGGGAGTCGACGCAGCATCGGGCTCCGAGGCGAATTGACCACGTGGGCCGAGGATTAGCCGCTAGGCTGGTCGACTCCGCCTGCCTACCAGTTCTTCGCTCCGCCGCCGAGGTCGCCTGGAAGCCATCTGAAGAAATTTGACAGTTTTAGGCCTTAGCCTTTCCCGCTTGTGCGCTCGATAGTCCGCCGGTCTCCTGCTAGTTCTGGGTTCTGCCTCCACTCGACGTCGCCGGTAGATCTTTCCATTTATTTTAAAGTATAGCGGCGTCGAGTCTATTTTTGGTGTTTTTCCGTAGGTCATGTCGCGTCGGAGGGCAAGAAACTTCTAAGGCGGGCGCCCCTCATGCGCTGGTGCCCGTGCGGCGCAGTACTGCTACCGACCAGCATGACCGTGTCTTGCGGGTCCTGGCCCGCTTACGACATGTATTCATGCAACGCCTGCTTCTCCATGGACCGTCATTCTAGAACAGCGCGCATTTAGTAGGGGCGAGCCTCGGCCGACTTTCAGGGTAGGTTCGCACTGCCGGGCCAAGTCGCACTCTCTGCCTTTCCTCCGGGTCCCTCCCGGTTCTATACGGACCGAGGAGGAGGGAGTCTCTGGCTTCGTAGCCTAGCTTTGCCGAGGCTCCTCCCATGCGCAGGAGGCCCGTCCGCTTCCTCCCGAGCAGGCAGGAGGCGCCATGTGGCAGTCGCCTTCGGGTGAGGGCTCCCCCGTGTCACTCCCGTGGTCCGGAAAGCCCGGCCGACGCCTGCCCTGCGCTGCCGGTCGCGCTGGCTTAGGCCTTCGGGCTACCGTCACAGCCGTGGTCTCTGTCGGGAGCCGACGATCAGCCGACTCATCTCTTCAGTGCCGTGGGAACGGGCGCCGACACTGCTCATGTGCCGCGACTCCTGGATTCGTGCCGCTTTTCGCATGTTCTCGCTTGGCGCTGTCCTCGCGCTCGATGGTTGAGCATGGTTTTGGCCGGAGTCGCCTGTTGCTGCCGCCCTCGTACCGCTGGTGCCTGCGCGCTGTGGCTTCTCGGGAGCCTAGTGGCAAGCAGTTCGGCACTGAGTCCGCTGGAGCTGCCGGGCGCTCGTCCTTGGTGCCGTCGCGCGCCTGAGGCCTGGTGGTGTCGCCAGCGCCGAGGCTGTTGCTGGGCTGCCGCCGGCGCCTGCCTCTCCCTGGTACCACCTCTGTGCCAGTGGACTTGACGGGCGCTGCAGCTGGCTCTGGCTCAGGACCTTGGCCCGAGCTGCCCTACCGCCTTCTGTCAGCCCCCCTTGTGGGGCTGTGGAGGGCACGGGTGCTGCCTCAGCCACTGCTTTGAGTACTGGGCTTCTTGGTAAGGTCGCCTTCCCTCGCCCTCCTACCGTTTGGCTTAGGCCTCAGACTCTACCTCTTCGGAGTCGGACGGGCAGTCACACCCTTCGGGGTTGTCTGCAGAGGAGGGCGAGCCAGTGGTCTCAACGACGAGTCACAGCCAGCCCCCTTCTGAGGAGCGTCAGGTTCTCCCCGAGGTTGGGGTCAGTGGTACTGACCAGCAGGCTATGGTGCATGCCACCATTGCCATGCAACCTGGCCTTGGAGGGTTCCTTGACCCCTCGGCGGTGGTACCCCTTCCCGTAGTGTGTCTCGATCGCCCAACTTTGGGGCCCATCGGGAAGTCTACAGGAGGGGAGGGTGCTGCTCTCTGGGTCTCCCCTTTGGGAGCAGCCCAGAACTGCCAGCTACCTAGGCTGACCCTCTCGAGGACCAGGACCCTCTCGGACTCTGAGGGGTTGAGGGGTGTATGGTCGGCGCGTCGGCCTTTCTCTGGGGTCCACCCTGGCCCTGGACGAAGCCGAAGTGCGGACTTCCGCCCTTCCCCTTCCGGTTCCTTGAGGGGGTCCCATTCTTTGGAGGCAGGGGACCGTCCTTCTGGATCTATACGGCCCCGGTCGCCTCACTGGGGGGATTCGTCTGGGCGCAGCCTAGGCAGTACCAATGTGGTTGTACAGCTGTCGGCTGAGGAGTCTTCCGGGACACCCTCCTCGGGTGTCCATGGTCCGCTCCCTAGCCCTGGCAGAGGTCAGCCGACTTCTTCTCTCGGCTCTGCCCCTATCCTTCTGCCGCATTCTCCAGCGCTCCCAGGCATTCTTGGTCCTAGCGGCCCTCTCACCTGGGAGCAGTTCAGAGCGGTGGCTGCTCGGTTCCCTGCCTACGTTAGGGCCATGGACAGCCAGGTTTTTCAACCTCCCGAGCAGCCACCCTCGGAACGCATGGTGACCTCCAGCTCCTCATCCCCCTCTTCTGGGGAGAGGAACCATCTGTCCATATCTCTCCTGCCGCTGATCTCTCCGAGTATCAGCGCTTCCTCGTGAGGATGATGGAGGACCTTCACCTTTCTCCCCTGTCGGTCAGCAATCCTGAGCATGCGGCGCACGCCCTTCTAGGCGATTTCGGTGCAGCCACCCTTGTGGTGCCGCCCTGGCCTGCTCCCTTCCGGGAGGCGTCCATGCGTTTCTGACAGAGGCCCTTCTCCGGAGTTCCTGCCCCTAGAGACCTCAGCCAGAGGTACTGCGCTCCCCCGGAGTCTCCAGGTTCTATGCCTCATCCGCAGTCCGGATTGACGCACCTGGACACCCCTGACGGGCTTCGTGCCCTCCACCGTGACCAGTCCCCAGATCAGGACTCTTTGGATTTTGATTTCTGGGGGAAGAGGACTTTCTACTCGGCACGGTTGCTTCTCTCCATCTCTGCTCATCAGGCCCACTATGCAGCCTACAACAGGTTCTTGTGGTCAGCGCTAGGTTAGATCCTAGCTGCTTTGCCTGACTCGGAGCAAACCAGGCAAGCCATCGCACTCTCTGCACGTGGCCTGGAGCTAGCAAGGCACCAAGCAAGGGCATCTTACGACGCCAATGAGGTAGCTACCAGGGTCGCAGGGACAGCGATCTGCACCAGGAGATCGGCATGGCTACGCCTTTCCCGGTTGTCACCCTTGGCCCGGCGTAGGGTGATTTGCTCCGCTCACCAGGGAACCTATCTCTTTTCCCGTAGGGCGAGACAACGTTTGTTGGGGCAACTTCCTTCCCCCTCCGGGGAGACCCCGTCTCGCTCTCCCCACTCTCGGGCCTCTTCAGGCCCAGAAGGTTCCCACCCTTAGTGTGTCACCCACTGAGGGCTAAGGGACTCTGTTCCTTAGGGTGCAATGAATCAACCCCCTTCGGGGAGGCTTGGTACTCACCCATCTGTGATGAATGGTGAAGATTGACACAGATAAGATATAAAAATTACGTACCTACTGTAATTATGATCTTTCTGTGTATCTTCACCATTCATCACAATCCCGCCCGCCGTCCCCCTGGGGCTTCAGTCTCTGGATCCTCCTCCCTCTGTGCCTACCCCTCTTTTTGAGCGTGGAAAGTTGGGACACACAGGGGGGTAGTTTCTTCCCTAAGGGGTACAGTTCGAGTGGCACTCCTTCTCTACTACATATCTTCACTCCTACGGGGTGAGAGCTGGTGGTTGCCCTCCTTCTGTTATCCATCTAACTTTAAAAAAAAAATATCTTTACAGAGAGAGTACTGAGTCCCTGTACCCTGTCCTTCTCCAGAATAGCCAACTCTGCTTTTGGGGTATTGCCAGTTATTCTGTGCCTTGAATTCTGGTAAACAAGCTTTGCTACTCCTTGCAGTTCCTATACAGTCTGGTGACGGACAAGGGTCCTGGATCCTTGTTACCTCTCACTCTCTCCTAAATTCTCTCTCCCCCCTTCCCTCCCTTCTTCCTTTTCCAGAGATTGGGGCCCCTACCCAATCCCCTTAGTCTTACTTCCTCTATGCTGTCCTCTCAATCGTTATTTCTCCTTTTAGTTCAGTTTTTCTCTTCCTTTTTCTGTCCCTTGGACTCTCTTGTCCCACCCTTCATCCCTTCCTCTTACCTCTCCAGCGACTCAGAACTGGTAGGCAGGCGGAGTCGGCGCAGCCCAACGGCTAATCCTCGGTAGCCACGTGGTACATGCGGCCTCGGGCGCCGATGCTACTGGAACTCCGCCTATCCGTTTTAAAAAAAAAATTCAGGTCCCGCGGGGTCCTGATCTCCGGCCAGTACCCATCTGTGATGAATGGTGAAGATACACAGAAAGATCATAATTACGGTAGGTACGTAATTTTTATTTTTTGCAGTGTAGTCGATGTGTGCAGAGTAGGCAAGCGTTCTGTCAAGGATCACCCCCAGATATTTAAACAGGTGAACTTGTTCGAATATTGCCCCATCACTGTTGGTGATAGAGAGATATTAGCTGTGGGTACCGTGAAACAACATTGATTTGTTTTTTTTTTGTAGTTAAGAATGAGTCTATGAGATTTAAACCATGTCTCCACTTCGGCAAAGCTTGCTTGTACCTGAGACTGAAGAAAGGAAGGCTCGGGGTGGTAGGTTAAGATGACTGCATCATCTGCATAAAGTAGGATTTTATCAGGGCAGGATGTTGAGAGACTGTTTAGGAAAATACTGAAGAGCATAGGACCCAAGATGGAACCTTGAGGGAATCCAGAGCGGACCGTGAGGGAGGTTGAGAGGGATTCGCCAAGTCTACCCTGTTGGGTTCGGTCACTGAGGTAGCTTTGAAACCATTGAGCGGTGTCGGTCGAGAGTCCTAGGAGAGATAGTTGTTGCAGCAGTAGAGAATGGTTGACGGTATCAAACATCTTTGTCAAGTCGATGAAGGTGGCTCCGACAAGATGTCCCTGGTCCAGGGCATTGCGGATATACGAGGTGAATTGTAGGAGAGCCATGGTCGTGCTGTGCCTCTTGTGAAAACTGTGCTGCTCTGGATATAGCAGGTTGTAGATTGCAAGGTATTCCACAAGCTAGTCAGCAACTATTCGGTCCAGAGCTTTGGGGGGGGGGTGGAGATTAGTCTGTAGTTGCAACCACTTTTGTAGATGAGACGTTAAACCGAGGTCCCATCTGCCTGGATTGGTGGTAGTTCCGGTGGCTGTTAAAGATCCCATGGCACTTATCGAAAAGAGTAGGGGAATTTCCACGGTGTCCTGGCCAAATTTCCCTCATTCACTAAAAATACCACCAACAGCTTAATCTGGTTCAAGGTCAGTTGGCATTCATCTGTATCCCCCTCCCCCGGGTCGTGCCTGAAAATAGGCAGGACTTGTCTAGTGCACTTACCCGGTCAACAAAAACTAAATAAATAAATAAGATAGGTGTCACCACGGCAGATTTCCATTTTGGGGGGAACTGTGAGAGCATGAGAGACTGGTTAAGGATTTTGGTGAGCGGGGTCAGGGCTTCGTCTATGGTGAGAGCGAGGAGTTTCGGATCAAGGGAGTCACCACTAAATCTAGACCTCCCAAGTACTTTAAGAAGATGCTTTTTAGTTAGGTCCTTGGAGATGGTTTTAAAATAGAACTGCGGTGCCCCTGCCTAGTGCTTGCTTTGTCAGAGTTTAGGGTGTCTGGTGGAGGATCAAAGAAGGTTGGCGGTAGCACAGGGCTAAGGTCAGTAAAGGGTGCGTTGAACGCATTAGCCATGGTGACTTGATCTAAGGTGATGTTGCCATTTAGGTTGACCACAGAGGGTGGTACTTTGGAGGCTTTCCCTGTTAGTTTGGTAAGGTTGGCCCAGAACTTTTTCCCATCTTTCCATGTGTTGGCAAGAGCGCTCTTGTAGTACCTGGCCTTTTCGTTGTGAATTGCTCCTGTACAGGCATTTCTTGCTGCTTTGAAGGCTTGGATATCCACCTGGTTGCCAGTCATCTTAGCATGATGCCAGAGGTGATCCTGTGACCTCATGTGCTCAAGGAGATCTAGGTTGATCCACGGGTTGCTGACAACCTTTATTTTACATTTCTGGAAAGGTGCATGGACATCACAGGCAGTGTTAAAGCTATGGATAAAGTACTCAAGAGCAGCGTCCATGTCAGGTGCTGAGTTTATACGTGTCCAGTCGTGTTCCCGTAGGAGAGTTTTAAGAGGCCCAAGGCGACGAGGCATTAGTTTTCTGCTGTTGATAGTTTTAGGAGGCTTTATGAATTTGTTGGTCCAGGAGCATAGGACAGGCGAGTGGTCACTTATACAGTCAGGGAGAACTACAGTATTAGTGATGTGTTCAGGGCTGTTAGTAAGTACCCAGTCCAGGAGTGTTGTGGTCCCTGTTCTGTAGTTCACCCGGGTGAGTGCTTGGACCATTTGGGAAAAGTTTGCAGCTGTCAGGGCATCTTTATACTTGTTTGCACTAGGGGAGGACCAGTTGACGTTGAAATCCTCTAATAGGATTGTTTCCGACCTCTGATCAAGGGAGTGGATGAAGTGCAGTACGGAGTTTAGTCCTTGGTTGGTAAGTTTGGGGGGTATGTAGACTGATGCCACCGTCAGGATTTTGTTGTGTGCTCCAAGCTGCATCTTAGTGGCAAGGACCTGGACGTCATTCGCAGGGTGGGGCATAGAGAAGACATGACCATTTAGAGATTCCTTTAGATAGAGGGCACAGCCTCCACCTTTCTTGGAGCATCTGTCTTGCCTAAAGATTGCATATCCCGGAATTGATATTGCTGCATCGAGGATCTTAGGGGATAGCCATGTCTCAATTGTTGATAAAATATCAGGGCTGTGGTGTGTTACCCAGGCGGTGAGGAAGTCAAGTTTATTGAGGAGGCTGCAGATATTGATAGTGGCCAGGCAGAGCATCCCAGGCCTGTCAGTGCCCCTGGAACTACACTGTGGGAGGCCAGGGTTAGGGTGAACGTTTCCTGAGATGAGTAGCAACAGCAGAATTAGGCATTTTAAGAGGGCTTTGAAGTGATTCTTATGTGACAGTAATGTTAGGGTTTTAGAAATTTCTCTCATGGGATGTTGTTTTGAAGGGCAGAAGCCTGTTAAAAGGTGAGACATGCTGAAGAGCTTGGGAACGTGTGGTCTCGGTGGGAGTATCATCTATAGGTTAAGAAATCTGGGGTATAACTGCTGGACGTGAATCAGGAGGTAGCTGCAGGTGATGGTCCATGTCATAGATTGTGGATACTCAATGGAGAGTTCAGGGATATGGAGGGGTGGTAGTTTACCAGCCCATCCTGAATAGTTGACTAGAGTGAGGATAATGAGCAGGCTCGGTAGTGGGTAGGCAGTTCCCATTTTATGGTTAAGGAAAAGCCAGGTGTGATGGGCACAGGACAGCAGGTGTGGTCCTTTAAGAGGAGGGGAGAGATAGGAGAGAAAGAGCCAATGGGAGTGAGGAAGGGGGAAATGGGGCGATACAAGAGTGAATTTAATAGAGGTTGGGGCCAGAGTGGGTGGGCAGGACGAAAATCTATCCCCAGAAGAGCTGAGAGGAGGCTTAGGCAAGAGAGCGAGAGAAATTAACACAGCTACAGACCAGCAGAGTTCAGGCTAGCGAGGAGAACCAACCGGGTAGCTCCAGTAGCTCAAGATGTTCATGCTGCCAATCAGCATAGTCCTGCTGCAAAGCGCCAAGGTTTGAAAAACCATACCTTAGCAGGGTCCCAGTGAGGCAGCAGCTGGGAGCAGGCGGCGGCAGGAGAAATGGCTGCACCGCTGACTTGAAGCCCAGTCACGGGCACGAACAGCTGTGGAAAGAGAAGGGGAGAAATCAGTAACTTAATTCAGAGGACAGGCGGGGGCGGGGTGAGACAAAAGTGAAGCTATAGAGAGGAGACACAGCGTGGGGTCGGAGGCGGCAGGGGGACAAAAGAACGTTTAAACGGTGGGCAGATTAGGAGTGAAACTAGAAGCAAAAAAAAAAAAAAATGCAGGGACAGGGCGGGTCAACGCTGAGCTGTTTCTCTGGGGGGGTGTTAGGAAGATAGGGCAGACAAAATTAAGTGTTAGCCGGGAGATAAAATAAAGAGAAATGAGCAAAAGAAGGGTGGAAGGTCTGGAGTCTCTAAGAAAAAGAGTAGTAGAAAGCAAAGTGTAGGAGCAGAAAAGAGTCTTTTTTTTTTTTTTTACAATAAACTGTCGAGAATGCACACCAGGGAGTCGGTACACTGCTAACAAGGGACTCTGAGGCGTGTCCAAAATCTAGAAATTTACAGTTTTAACAGATCATTAAACATTCCTAGTTTAAAACGAAAATCTATCCCCAGAAGAGCTGAGAGGAGGCTTAGTCAAGAGAGCAAGAGAAATTAACACAGCTACAGACAAGCAGAGTTCGGGCTAGCGAGGAGAACCAATCGGGTAGCTCCAGTAGCTCAAGAAGTTCAGGCAGCCAATCAGCGTAGTTCCTGCTGCAAAGTGCCAAGGTTTGAAAAACTGTACCTTAGTGGGGTCTCAGTGAGTCAGCAGCTGGGAGCGGGCAGCGGCAGGAGAAGTGGCCGCACTGCTGACTTGAAGCCCAGTCACAGGCATGAACAGCTTAGCGGGGTCCCAGTGTGGCAGCAGCTGGGAGCAGGCGGCGGCAGGAGAAGTGACTGCACCGCTGACTTTTAGTTGCCATTACCTCAGCTCGGAGGATTTTTGAGCTGTAGACTCTGATGTGTAAAGAGCCTTTTCTTATTTTTCACAGGGACATGGTAGCCCTGCGTACAAATCCTAAGTTCCTACCGAAGGTTTTGTCTGAGTTCATGTTGAACCAGGATATTCAACTACCAGTTTACTACCTGGAGTACTCTAACAAAGGGGAGGCATTGTTGCACACTCTGGATGTACATGGAATTTTGCATTACTAACTGGCTAGGACTAGTTCCACCAGGAAGACAGACAAGTTTATCTCTTTTACCCACAGGAAACTTGGGGCACCAGTCACAAAACAAACTCTTGCTAAGTGGCTAGTGCACTGCATCACCTTCTGTTACCAGCACCTCAACAAACCCATACCACCAGTTAGTGGTCACTCCACCAGAGGGATAGCGACATCCTTCGCTTCCCTTCAAAATGTTTCATCAGTGGACCTCTGTGTGGTTGCTACTTGGAGTTCAGAGCACACTTTCATGAGGCACTACATTCTGGACATTGCTTCCAGAAGGAGAGCAGGTTTCGGCCCAGCAGTCCTTCAGGGACTTCTCTCCTAATTTCCCACAGCCTTTTTTGTCCTCTACCCTTTCTGATCTGGATCTCTTCTTGGGCATTGCTTGGGACTCAGTCCTAATGTTATTACCTGCAGCAAGAGCTCCCCCTCAAAGTGAGATAGTACAGATCTTACTTCGAGAAACAGCTTTTGCAGCAGGTTACACCATTAGAACTGAAGCCGGCAGGCGCCAGGACCCCATGGAAAAGTTCTAGCTAGCAGTATCCAGTGGGGGACCGCCCCTGACATCGGCCCCTCCCTGATGTCAGGCATCACATAAAAGGAGGCGGTCCCCCAGCATCCCCAGTTCTTTTCCCGCCATCGACTCGCCAGCATCGGCCTCACGGAAGCCTGCTCTATTGTTACGACACGTGAAATCTTTAATTTAAGTAAACTTGAATCCATGTCTTCTTCTTCTTCTACTCCTTCTCCCAAAGGACATCCCTCTAAGTGCACCTGCAGCAAGCAGATCCCCTTTGCAGACCATCATTCTGCCTGTGTCAGGTGTCTGGGCCCGGAGCATGACACCCAGGCCTGCTCAATTTGCCAACAATTTAATAGCAGGACCCGGATCCACCGCCAAAAGGCCCTTCAGGGATTCCTCCTTGAGGAGAAATTAAAAAAGATGGAGAAAAGACCTACCTCCAAAGGGGAATCTTCTCATAGATCTGAGAAGCACCGGGACAAGCATCGGGACTCGGACAGGACCAGCTCCAGCTCTACCCGGTCCGATAGATCTCCTTCCTGGGCTTGCTCCCAGCCTCCCCCGGTAAAGGTAAGGTCTTCAGGGGGCTCCTCCGCCTCCCTGCACCCGCTCAAGACCTCTCGGGCATCGGATGCCTCCAAGTGTGTTCCTTCGGACAGGCACAAAAAGTCTTCCTCCAAATAGCGAGGTGCGTCTAAACCGATGCCGGGACACCGACTTCAGATCCGTCTCCCAACCTCCGAAAGGAAGACTTATGAGCTGACGTCCCTTAAGCGGACGATGGAGTCCAAGAAGGCGTCCGACCCAGCACCCATAAAACGGCCGACTACTACACCGATGCTGGTGGACACCGGACGTCAGGGGTCCTCAGGTGAAGAGGCTACCGCGCCGCCAGATGACCAGACGGGTGACAAAGATGGATGCTGGCTTGCCCAGGGAGCTGGATCCAGTGCTTCCCCGGGACCCGACGCCTGACCCTGACGACAGGCTTACACCGATGCCCGACCCCGACGACAGGCATACACCGACGCTGGGTCCGTTGTCAGGTATGAACATCCAGGAGGTGAAGGATTTGTTCACCTTCTGGTGGGAAACCATCAAGAAAGACGTGGTTCCTCCTAAGCCTCAACCTCCTCCACCTCCACCTCGGGGCGCCGAAGGTGACAGACCCCCGACCCCCAAGGAGCCAACTCCGCCTCCTCGGGGCCAATCGAGAGACAAGAAACGCCCATCATGCTCTCCCTCAGGGTCCCCGAGCCTGAAACAACCCAGGGGCAGACGTCAGTCATCGGGAGATGACTCCAGACCGGATACGTCCAATATCTCCAGGTCTCCATCTCCTTTCAGTCCCCCCATCACCAGACCCACGGGACCTTCCAAGGTCGCCTCCGGATGATCCCTCCTTTTCAGAAATCATGAGGCACATCCAGGACAGTATGGGATGGGAGACTGAAGAACTAGACCCTGAGAGACAACGCTTTCCCCGTTACCTCAGGCAGAAAGACCCGAAGCCTGTAGTGGTCCCACCTTTGGTGGACACCTTTATGGATGTCACCAAGGCAGCTTGGAAGTGTCCGCATTCCACACCGGCTGTTCCAAAGAAGGCTGACCGCCTTTACAGGGCTCCTACAGAGGACCAGTATTTGGCGCAACAACCCCTGGCCGACTCCCTGGTCATTATTGCATCTCATGACAGGTCCCAGCGGCCTCAACATTTGAGCACCCAGCCTCCAGACCAGGAATCTAAGCAATTAGATTCCATGGGAAGACGCGTGTATGCGGCTGCTACATGCTCTGTTAGGTCTTTGAACTATCTGACGCACATGGTGCAATTTCAGAATGCCCTCTGGGATCAGGGCCTAGACCTTCTTAAAGATTTACTGTATGGTAAAAAGAAGGAGGAGCTGCTAAACCTCCTCCAAACTGGGTCTGACGTGGGGACCCAGGTTCTCCGAGCCGCTTACGACTCAGCGGACACGGGAGCCAGGGGAGCAGCTACAGGTGTTTGTCTCCAGAAACACTCGTGGCTGAGGGTCTCCAGATTTACCCTGGACATCCAGAAGAATTTCCTGGATGTCCTTTATAATGGAGCGGTCCTCTTTGGTGAGGAGTCCGAGAAGGTCATCACCAAATTGCAGGACGCGGGGAAGGCAGTCAGGATTGTACAAGCCATGTACAGACCAAAATCTGGTCATTTCGTAGGAACCAGAATCGTTTTCGCGGCCGCCAACAAAGGCGACAGCCACGTTCTGGCCAGCAACCCAGGGGTAACTTTGGCCATAAGAATCGGGCCAGGGCCCGAAGCATTTAAAAGCAGCCCAGCCTGCGGGGGCCAACACCACCACAGCATGACTCCTTCCCGGCCCCGCCTCCTCTGGATCAAAGGGTCAAGAAGGTCAGGGGTCGCATCTCTCATCACCTTTCAGGATGGCAGAGGATCACCTCCGACCGTGGGGTGTTGCAGTTGGTCAGACAAGGTCACTCTATAGAGTTCATCGATCACCCGCCATCCAAACCTCCCCTGCTCTCCTGTTACTCGGGTCAGCATGCTCTGCTTATTCAGCAGGAGATCATGGCCCTCCTACACAAGGAGGCCATAGAACTTGTTCCACTGAACCAGAGAGGAAATGGTTACTATTCCCACTAATTCCTGGTTCCAAAAAAATCAGGGGATTTGCGCCCGATTTTGGATCTCAGCGATCTCAACAACTTTGTGCTGTACAAGCATTTCTGCATGGTGACCCTGCCAGGTCTCATTCCCATGCTCAGAGGGCGCATGGCTGGTGTCGCTGGATATGCAGGACGCTTACCTACATCTCCCAATCGCTCGAGCGCACCGCAGATTTCTGCGCTTCGAGTTTCTGGGATGCCACTACCAGTTCCGAGCCCTCCCCTTCGGACTGTCTTCGGCACCTCGGGTGTTCACGAAGTGTATGGCAGTCGTGGCAGCAGCTCTCAGGAGAGGGGGCCACTATGTGTTTCTGTACCTAGACGACTGGCTCCTGATGGCACCCTCACGGGAGGCCCTGATGTCCGCAATACAGGATACCTGTTCCCTCTTCCTATCACTGGGCATCACCATCAATCAGGAGAAGTTGTACTTTGTTCCGTCTCAGAACTTGCACTTTATAGGAGCAGTTCTGGACACAATTCAGGGAAGGGCATTCCTTCCCCAGGACAGGGCGGAACGCATCAGATCCCTCATAAGGGACATAAAGGAAAAGAAGACTGTACCGGCCCAGACCATTCTTTATCTGCTCAGGCACATGGCAGCTGCCATTGCAGTGGTTCCCCTAGCTCGACTCCATATGCGGGTCACCCAGTGGATGTTGCGGGTGCAATGGACCAGAAGCAAGGTCATCTGCAGCATCCAGTCCGGATCACGAATGCTGTCATCCGAGACTGGAATTGATGGCTCGTCCCAGACCACCTTTCGACGGGAGTCCCCTTCATTGCGCCACCTCCTTCAGCAAGTCTCTCCACGGACGCCTCAGGGTCTGGATGGGGAGCTCACCTCAACGGGGTCAGGAATCAAGGCTCCTGGTCGTCTCTAGAGTCCCAACTTCACATAAACATTCTGGAGATGAGAGCCGTCCTGTATGGCCTACAGGCATTCCAGATGGAGATTCCACCGGGTACTCTTCTGGTACAAACAGACAATACCGCGGTGATGTACTATCTCAACAAACAAGGAGACACTCATTCCTACCCTCTTTGCAGGGAGGCTCAAAGTGTTTGGAATTGGGTATTGCAACACGCAGCACACATCATTGCAGTACATGTTCCCGTGGACAACACTATCATGACAGCCTAAGCCGATCACAGGCCAGGGTCCACGAATGGGAACTGCTTCAGGAAGTCACAGAGTACCTGTTCCACAGATGGGGGACACCAGAATTAGACCTCTTCACGTCCCCATTCAACGCAAAACTGCCCAATTTCTGCTTGCTAGATCCAGGGTCTGGTGTTTTCTGGCGAGACGTGTTGTCCCTCTCTTGGACGGGCAGGTTTCTCTACTCTTTCCCACCCTTTCCTTTGATCCAGAGGGTTCTATTGAAGCTCCGTCAAGAGCAAGCGTACCTTATTCAAACAACATGAAGTCTTGCTATATTATGAAGCCGTGTAGAAGGAGCCCAAGGAGAGCGGGATAAATGCCGTGGTCGAGGAGAAAGAAGAAGCGGCCTGGGCCGCCTCCTCGAGAGCGATCGTCTGCTCCAACTGCTCGGCGGAGCCCGCCACCGCGGACACCGCCCAATGGACCTCCTTAGACCTGACCGGCGGATACTGTTTTTCAGGTCGCCCGAGAAGAAGTCTGGCAGCGCGGTCCTCCAAGACCCGAAGCCGAAAAGGACTTGCACTGTCGAAGCCTGCAGGTTGACCAAGCCCCAGGCAGTAGGCCTACAGGAGTGCGGATCGTCTGGGACATCTTCTGCCCACATGGGCACCGACGAAGACGGGAGTCAATTTGTCCATCGCAGCCACGAGGGAAGACGAAGACCAAAGTCTTGTAAATTTTAAAATAAGTTTCGGAAATTCCGAAGAGTGTGGATCCAGGTCTAAAACAAAGAGCGCTAATGAGGGAACCTGAGCTTCCAAGCGGTAAGGAAGATCTGGTGTCATGGAACGGAGCCGAGGGTTTTACCACCCGGGTGGGTGGGAGGAAAAAATTACTCACCTTAGTAATGTTGTTTCTTCTAATGGAGTCTTGCTATATTATGACAATTGCAGTTTGTCCCAACCTTAGAACTGCTCCGGAGGTGAAAGAGTTAACTTCCAGGCCATGCATGGAACTTAGAGCGAGAGCTCGGTTAGAAAAGCTCTGTCTGGATAATTTTAAACTGAAACTGTCAGATTCTTTACTCCGCCTCACTGAACAGTCGCCTGGAGATTCCTCCTACTGCTCGGTTCATTTCTCGTTTAAAAGTGTTTTCTCGTTAAATTCAACCATGATTATAATTATTTTAACCAAAACCGATCGGTTCAAGCTCTGTCTGTGGTATTGTAAGTACAGACAGGTTTATTTCTGTATGGAACTTGTAATGTTTATCGGTTCGGTTTGAACCGATCAGGTTTTAAAACTTTTTTTCTAAATTCATTTAAAGCTATTTAGAGTGCGGTTCAGTTCTTATCGGTTCTAAAAAACGGATTTCATTACGTTTTTCATGACCCGTGACACGGTTGGGAACCGATAAGGGTGTCTTGCCTGGCATTTGCCGGAAAAGGGCAAGTTTTTGGTTAGGCTGGCATTATGTCTGAGAAACCCAAAAGAAAAACTGGGCCCACTGGGTTTCAACACTGTAGTGTGTGTGGGGAAGCCTTTGCCAAGGCTGAACCACACACCACATGTGTTTATTGTCTGGGGTTTGACCACCTCAATGCAGACTGCCAGATTTGCAAGAATTTCCCTGCAGCTACCCTAGATAAGAGAGTTGGTAGGCTCGGGGAGCGAGAATAAAAATTCTGCTGACCAGATGGCCAGCCGGTTCGGTGCCAACCGAACGGAGGGAGTGCCTCTGACTGTGGGGCGAGACTTCCTCGCAAGCGAAAAAGCTGACTCAGTGAGCCAGTTCCAGCAAAGAGAACTAGAAAATCAGCAGGTGTGGAGTCCAAATTCCTTCTCCAACTGCTGCAGAGATAGCAAAGCGATCCAAATTGTCCAGTCGCTTTCCCGGTTCATCCGAACCGCCACTATCTGGCAAAAGGTCGGTTCGGCCGGTTCCACGGTTCAAGAATATGATATAGAGGTTTTATGAACCAGAGGAGGGAGGATGATTATGAACAGTGTGAATGTGATTTTGAAAGTCTGGATGTGCCCATTGAACTGGACATCTCCCCAGACAGACCTTTAGGAGAGTCTCCCCCTAGGCTTTCTGAGTCCCCTTCTCATTTTCTGTTTTATAAAAAAGTTGCTGAAACCCTCCAGCTCCCTTTGGAGGAAGCTGTGGATGAGCAAGAGGAGCCTGACTTTGTGGAGATCATGGATATCCCAGAGTCCAGGAGATTGTCTATTCCTTTACATAAATCCTTCAGGAAACAAACAATAAAAATTTTAAAAGCTCCTAATTCTGTGCCTCCTGTGGATAAAAAGATGGACAGGAGGTACACATTGTCAGGTCCTGATACAGAATTTCTTTCACAGCAATGCAGCCATGTTGGGGTAGTTCAGGCTGCAGCCTGTGATAAGGCTAATATTCTCCTGGCTTCACATCCTCCTGACAAGGACTCCAGGAAGATTGATGCCATGGCTAAAAAACAATACATGGCAGCGTCCTTGGGACTCAGACAGGCAAATGATATGGCCTATGTTGCAAGATACCAGAAATCTAGATGGGACACTGTCATGGCCTTAGCCAAACAGGCCCCTAGCCAGCTTGCCAAGGAGCTAGAACAGGTGGCTGCTGATGGTATTAAGGCATCTAAGGTGCAATTCCATGCTGCAGTGGATTCTAATGATGTATCCTCTAGAGTCATGGCTACATCTGTGGCTTTTCGTAGATTGGCTTGGCTCAGGTGTACTACTCTGTCACAGGATACCCAGGCTAAGGCCATGGATTTTCCTGTGGTGGGAAATTCTCTGTTTGGGGAGCAGACAGAGAATTATATGAAGAAAATGGATGAATATAGAACCACTTATAGGAGTGCACAAGCCAAGGAACGGCAAGCCACTCCTCAGAGGCAGCCCCCCAGGGGTAGAGGCAGGCCTTTTCACAGACCTTTTTACCAAACCCAGGCCTCCTACGTTCAGAGGGGGTTCTTCAGAGGGAGAGGCAGACGGGGTATGAGCAGGCCTGCTCCCACGCCTCAGCCTAAAGCTCCTGCCAAACAGGCACCCTGATGGGATGCCCAGGGCCGATTCTCCATTACCTTTAGGGGGCAGGCTGGCTTACTTCGTCCAGGACTGGGAGTCTTTAACTTCAGACAAGTGGGTCCTGGAAGTAGTAAGCCAGGGTCTGGTTCTCAGCTTCAAAAAATTTCCAAAGATGAGAATCAGATCTTCAAACATGAAGTCTTGCTATATTATAGACATTAGCAGTTTGTTCCAGCTCTAGAACTGCCCCGGAGTGCAATGGTTAAAACCATTCCAAAATAGAATTTTGGCACGAGAGCAGCTCTATCTGTGTCATTTCAAACTTGAACTGTCAGATTCTTTACTCCGCCTCAGTGAACAGTCGCTCGAGATTTCTCCTTCTGCTCGGTTCATTTCTCGGTTTAAAAAGTGTTTTCTCAGTTGGATTTAACCGAGAATAGTTTTTTTTAACATAAAACCGTTCAGTTCAAGCTCTATCTGTGGTAACCGTAAGTAAATGAAGGTTTCTCTGTGTGGAACTTGTAGGTTATCGGTTCGGTTTTGACCCGATCAGTGGGTTTAAAACTCATTTAAAACTAAAAGTTACTATTTTAGAGTCGGTTCGGTTCTTATCGGTTCTAAAAAGCGGATTTATTATGGTTTTCCAATACCGTGACACGGTTAGGAACCGATAAGGGTTGTCTTGCCTGGCACTGCCGTTAAAGGGCAAGTTTTTGGTTAGGCTGGCATTATGTCTGAGAAACCCAAAAGAAAACCGGGCCCACTGGTTTCAACACTGTGATGTTTGTGGGAAGTCTTTGCCAAGGCTGACCCACACCACATGTGTTTATTGTCTGGGGTTTGACCACCTCCAGTCAGACTGCCAGGTATGTAAGAATTTCCTGCAGCCACCCTGGAAAAAGATTGGGCAGGCTCAGGGGAGCGAGAGGCAAAAGTCCGCTGACCGGATGGCCAGCCCGGTTCGGTGCCAGCCGAACCAGAGGAGTGCCCTCTGACCAGGGCCAGACTTCCTCGGGCAAAGAAAAGCTGGTTCTGAGGAACCAATTCCAGTAAAGAAAACAAGAAAATCAGCAGGTCTGGAGTCCAAAATTCCTTCTCCAACTGCTGCAGAGATAGCAAAGCCATACAAATTGTCCAGTCACTGTCTCAGGGTCCGTCCGAACCACCACTATCTGGTAAAAGGTCGGTTCGTCCGGTCCCAGTGGTTCAGGATTATGATATTGAGGAATTTTATGAACCAGAGGAGGGAGGAGGATTATGAACAGTATGAATGTGGCTGGGAAGGTCTGGGTGTGCCCATTGAACCGGACATCTCCCCAGACAGACCTTTAGAATCTCCCCATGCTGTCTGAGTCCCCATCTCATTTTATGTTTTATAAAAAGTTGCTGAAACCCTCCAGCTTCCTTTAGAAGAGGCTGTGGATGAGCAAGAGGAGCCTGATTTTGTAGAAATGATGGATATTCCAGAGTCTAGGAGATTGTCTATTCCTTTACATAAGTCTTTTAGAAACAAACAATTAAATTTTAAAAGCTCCTAATTCTGTACCTCCTGTAGATAAAAGATGGACAGAAGGTATACATTGTCAGGCCTGATACAGAATTCCTTTCTCAGCAATGCAGTCATGTTGGGGTAGTTCAGGCTGCTGCCTGTGATAAAGCTAATATTCCCTTGGCTTCACATCCTCCTGACAAGGATTCCAGGAAGATTGATGCCATGGCAAAAAAAAAAAACAGTATATGGCAGCCTCTCTGGGACTCAGGCAAGCAAATTATATGGCTTATGTAGCTAGGTATCAGAAATCTAGATGGGATACTGTTATGCAATTGGCCAAGCAGGCCCATGGCCAGCTGGCTAGTGAACTAGAACAGGTGGCTGCTGATGGCATTGAAGCCTCTAAGGTTCAGTTTCATGCTGCTGTGGATGTTAATGATGTTTCCTCTAGGGTCATGGCCACATCTGTAGCTTTATTGGGTTGGCCTGGCTCAGGTGTACTAGTTTGTCACAGGATACCCAAACTAAGGCTATGGATTTTCCTGTGGTGGGAAATTCTCTGGAGAGCAGACAGAGAATTACATGAAGAAGATGGATGAATATAGGACTACTTACAAGAGTGCCCAGGCTAAGGAGGCGGCAAGCCACTCCTCAAGGCATGCCCAGGGGTAGGGGTAGGCCTTTTCACAGGCCTTTCTACCAGACTCAGGCCTCCTCTGCCTATGCTCAGAGGGGCTTCTTCAGAGGCAGGGCAGACGAGAGGGTGGGCAGACCTGCTCCCACCCCCCAGCCTAAAGCTCCTGTGAACAGGCACCTTGATGGAGTGCCCAGGGCCTATCTCCTGTACCAGTGGGGGCAGGCTGGCTTACTTCAGTCAGAATTGGGCTTCTTTAACCTCAGACAAGTGGGTTCTGGAAGTAGTAAGCCAGGGTCTGGTTCTCAGCTTCAAAAGTTCCGGAGTTGAAGCAGACTTTTCTACTGAGTGCTTCGAGACCCTTGCTCTGGAAACAGAGGTCTCATCCCTGTTACCTCTCAGAGCAGTAGAAAGGGTTCCTCCCCTGCATCAGGGCAGGGGTCTGTATTCCAGATAAAGTTCAAAATGGTAACTCTGGCAATGATTTTACCTTCCCTAAGGCCAGGGGACTGGCTAGCCTCCCTGGACCTCAAGGATGCCTATTTCCATGTCCTAATCAGAAGATCCCATCGAAAGTACCTTAGATTCGAACTGCCCTCAGGTCATTACCAGTTCAGAGCAATGCCCTTCGGTCTTACCTCTGCTCCAAGGGTATTCACAAAGTGTCTAGCAGTGGCAGTGGCCCACTTAAGGAGGCAGAGGATTGCTGTTTTCCCTATCTAGGCGACTGGCTCATTGTAGGCAGTCCCAGAACAGGTAAAATCTCACCTGCAGGTCACCAGCAGCTTCTCACCTCCCTGGGTTTCTGCTAAACCTACCAAAGTCGGGTTCTGGAACCAGTCCAGGTACTCACCTTTATAGGGGCAGAATTGGACACAAAGCTAGCCAGAGCCTTTCTTCCCCAGAAAGGGTAAGGAATTTAGTGGCTCTGGCCTCTTCCTTCACTCTGCAGGTCTCTCGACCAGCAAGACACTTTCTGCAGCTCCTGGGGCACATGGCTGCATCCACAGCTGTTGTGCAGGAGCCAGATTTCAGATGAGAGACATTCAGTTTCACTTGAGAACCTTTTGGTCTCAGAGAAGAGACCCCTTTCCAAGTTGGTCCCAGTGACTCAGACCTTGATCCTAGCTCTCCAGTGGTGGAAGGATCAGAGCAATTTAAGAGCGGGGTTCCCCTTCATTTCCCCTTCTCACGACTTGACTCTCACTACAGATGCTTCCCTTCTGGGTTGGGGAGCCCACATGGGCGACCTTTCCACTCAGGGAGTTTGGTCCCCCCAGGAATCTCTGCTCCACATCAATTTGCTGGAACTCAGAGCTGTCTTTTTAGCTCTTCAAGCTTTTTCTGCATCTCTCCACGACAAGGTGATACAAGTCAGAACAGACAACACCACAACAATGTGGTACATCAACAAACAGGGGCACTTCGGTCTTGACCTTGTGCACCGAGGCAATGAAGTTGTGGTCTCTGGTCTATTCCCTGAACACTTCTCTCATAGCAGTTCATCTTCCAGGGAGGACAATGTCCTAGCGGATGCCCTCAGAGGATTTCCCAGGGCCATCACGAATGGTCCCTGGATCCTCAAGTGCTGGGATAGTTTTTGCCAGGTGGGGCATCCTCAGATAGATCTTTGCAGCCCCAGACAATCACAAACTTCCTCTGTTCTGTTGCAGGCCTCCAGTGCTGGGCTCAGTTCCCTGGATGCCCTTCATCTGGATTGGGAGGAAGTTCCTCTATGCTTCCCCCTTCCTCTCCTATTCAAAGTACTAGTCAAAATCAGATCTCAGCCTTGCAGGGTGATCTGATTGCCCGATTGAGCCAGGCAGCCCTGGTACCCACTCCTTCTGTCTCTGACAGTCCATCTTCCCTGTGCCTCCCCAGGAATCACAATCTGTTGACTTGTGCCCAGGGAAGGGTTTGGTATCTGGACCTCAAATCCCTCAACCTCAAGGCCTGGCTCTTGAGGAGTTAGAGTTTGCTGATTTGCACCTCTCTCAGGGTGTTCTTGAGATCCTAAAGGCTTCCAGAAAGCCTTCCACTAGGGCTACTTATAGTTCTAAATGGAAAAGGTTTTTTGGTGTGCTGGGAAAATATTTCCAGAATCTGCTGAATTGCCCATTTTGTTAGATTACATGGTACATCTTAATTCCTTGGGTCTCAGACCAGCTACCCTGAGAGTTCATTTGGCAGCTGTCAGCTTTTGTGTCAGCAGGAAAGTCATCCCTCTTTCCTCTCATCCTGTGTTTTCCAAGTTTTTAAGGGATTACTCCATACTAATCCTCCCTTTGGGAACCGGCCCTCTTGGGACCTTAATGTTTGCATTGCCCAGTTAATGCAACCCCCTTTTGAACCTCTGTCTTCTGCAGAGCTTAAGTACCTAACTTGGAAAACTGTTTTTCTAGTGGCTATCACTTCTGCCAGATGCATAAGTGAATTGCAAGCCTTGTCAGTGGAGACTGACTTTATTTCTTTCCACAGGGATAGGGTAGTCCTTAGGACTAATAGGAAGTTTTTGCCTAAGGTGGTTTCAGATTTCCATCTTAATCAATCTATCTCCCTTCCAGTATTTTTCACTGATCACTCCTCTTTGGGTGAGAGGGTTGCACAGCCTGGGATGTTAAGAGCTCTTAGTTATTATATAGAGCGTACCAAGGTCACAGGTTGGAATCCTCCAACTTTCCTTACCTATGGTGAAGTTGGGAAAGGCAAACCTGCCACTAAGAGATCAATAGCCAGGTGGATTGTCTCTTGTATCCAATTTTGTTATCAGAAAGTGGGCAGAGCCCTCCCCTGGTTTGAGGGCTCATTCTACCAGGGTACTAGCTGAGTCTCTAGCTGCTGCCAGAGATATCCCTTTATTAGAGATTTGCCAGGCTGCTACTTGGAAAACGGTACACACTTTACCAAGCATTACATCGCTGGATGTCCAGGCCAGAGAGATGCTCAGTTTGTACAGCTGTTCTTCAGAGCCTATTCCTAAGTAGGTTCTTGCCCTCCTCCATGGAGGTACTGCTGTGTATTCTGCTAATGTCTATAATATAGCAAGACTTCATGTTGTTTGAAGAAAAATTACTCACCTTAGTAATGTTGTTTCTTCTAATGGAGTCTTGCTATATTATAGACCTCCCCAACCTGCCCCTCTCAGAACCTCTACTTGGTGGGGTGCGGGCAACAGTGTGGGCACTACTTATGTCCTGTTAGCATTTTGTCCCCTTTGGGACTTTGGGGGTGTGTGTGTGTCGCGTGTGTGTTTTATTATACTTATGTTCCATTTTCATATTATTAGAATGGTGTTAGTATTTCTGGTCCCCTGACTTGAGTCTTAGGCGTTGGGACCATCAATGGTTGTTATTATTTAGGTAGCCATTTGGCTAGTGTAGTTACAGCTTCCACACAGACCTTAGTGAGTTTGGCTCGTAAAGATCTGACAGTTCAAGTTTGAAATGACACAGATAGAGCTGCTCGTGCAAAATTCTATTTTGGAATGGTTTTAACCATTGCACTCGGGGCAGTTCTAGAGCTGGAACAAACTGCTAATGTCTATAATATAGCAAGACTCCATTAGAAGAAACAACATTACTAAGGTGAGTAATTTTTCTTTCCACCTGCAAATCCTCTAGAGACTCTTGCTTTGAAACAGAAGTCTCAGCCCTCCTGGCTCTCAGAGCTGTAGAAAGGGTTTCTCCCCTACACCAGGGCAAGGGACTGTACTCCAGGTACTTTCTTACCCCAAAAAAGACAGGAGAATGGCGGCCCATCCTAGACCTAAGATATCTGAACAAGCACCTTTTAAAACCAAAATTCAAAATGGTGACTCTGGGAATGATTTTACCCTCCCTAAGGCCAGGGGACTGGCTAGCTTCCCTGGATCTCAAGGATGCCTACTTCCATGTTCTTATCAGAAGCTCCCACGAAAGTACCTCAGATTCGAACTGCCCTCAGGCCATTATCAGTTCAGACAATGCCCTTGACCTTACCTCTGCCCCAAGGGTATTCACAAAATGCCTGGCGGTAGCAGTTGCTCATTTAGAAGGCAAAAGATTGCCATCTTCCTACCGAGCGACTGGCTCATTGCGGGTCAGTCTCCAGACCAGGTCAAATCTCACCTGCAAGTTACCCAGCAGCTGCTTACCTCTCTAGGCTTTCTTAATCTTCCAAAGTCAGTTTTAGAACCTGTCCAGATACTCACCTTCATAGGCGCAGAACTGGACACAAAGCAGGCCAGAGCCTTCCTTCCCCTAGAAAGGGTAAGGACCCTGGTGGCCCTGGCCTCCTCCTTCACCCTGCAGGTCTCTCGACCAGCAAGGCATTTTCTACAGCTCTTAGGACACATGGCTGCTTCCACAGCCGTGGTGCAAGGAGCAAGATTTCAGATGAGGGACATTCAGTTCCATTTGAGAGCCTTTTGGTCTCAAAGAAGAGATCCCTATTCAAGTTGATCCCAGTAATCTCGAACCCGATCCAGGCCCTTCAGTGGTGGCAGGATCAGAGCAATCTGAGACAAGGGTTCCTTTCATCCCTCTATCTCACTCCTTGACCCTTACTACAGATCGTCCCTTTTGGGATGGGGAGCTCACATGGGCAACCTCTCCACCCAGGGATTGTGGTCCCCTCAGGAATCTCTGCTCCACATCAATCTTTTGGAACTCAGAGCTGTTTTTCTAGCACTTCAGGTTTTTTCTGCATCTGTTCAGAACAAAGTGGTACAGGTCAGAACAGACAACACCACTACAGTACATCAACAAACAAGGGGGCACTCGGTCTTCGGCCTTGTGCACCGAGGCAATGAAGTTGTGGTCTCTGGCTTATTCCCTGAACACCTCCCTCATAGCAGTTCACCTCCCAGGCAAGGACAATGTCCTGGCAGATGCTCTCAGCAGGATTTCCCAGGGCCATCACGAATGGTCATTGGATCCTCGAGTACTGGGGATAGTTTTTGCCAGCTGGGGCACCCCTCAGATAGATCTTTTTGCAGCCCCAGACAATTATCAACTTCCACTTTTTTGTTGTATTGCAGGCCCCCAGTGTTGGGCTCAGTCCCCCTGGATGCCTTCCTCCTCGATTGGGAAGGGAAGTTTCTCTATGCCTTCCCCCCCTTCCCTCTCCTGTTCAAGGTGCTAGTCAAAATCAGATCTCAGCCCTGCAAGATGATTCTGATTGCTCCAGATTGGGCCAGACAGCCCTGGTACCCTCTCCTTCTGTCCTTAGCAGTCCATCTTCCCCTGTGTCTCCCCAGGAACCACAATTTGTTAACCTGTGCCCAGGGGAGAGTTTGGTATCCGAATCTCAAATCCCTCAACCTCAAGGCCTGGCTCTTGAGGAGTTAGAGTTTGCTGACCTACACCTTTCTCAAGGTGTTCTCAAAATTTTGAAAGCTTCTAGGAAGCCTTTCACTAGGGCTACTTATAACTCTAAATGGAAAAGGTTTTCCATATGGTGCTCTGGGAAGCATATTTCCCCGGAATCTGCTGATTTGCCCACTGTTTTGGACTATATGGTCCATCTTAATTCTTTGGGACAGAGACCAGCTACCCTGAAAGTGCATTTGGCAGCTGTCTCTGCTTTTATTTCAGCAGGGAGCCCTCTCCTCTCTGCTCACCCTGTATTTTCCAGTTTTCAGGGATTGCTTCATACCAATCCACCATTCAGGGACCCTGCCCTGCCTGGGATCTTAATGTTTGCATTGCTCAGCTGATGCAACCCCTTTGAACCTCTGTCTTCAGCGGAGCTTAAGTACTTGACTTGGAAAACTGTGTTTCTAGTAGCCATCACTTCTGCCAGGTGCATAAGTGAGTTGCAAGCTTTGTCAGTGGAGACTGACTGTATTTCCTTTCACAAGGATAAGGTAGTCCTCAGGACTAACAGGAAGTTTTTGCCTAAGGTGGTTTCAGATTTCCACCTTAATCAATCTATTTCTCTTCCAGTGTTTTTCACTGACCATTCCTCCTTTGGTGAGAGGAGGCTGCACAGCTTAGATGTTAAGAGGGCCATTAGTTACTACATAGAGCGTACCAAGGGTCACAGGTTTGACTCCCTCCAACTCTTTCTCACTTATGGTGAGGTTGGGAAAGGGAAACCTGCCACTAAGAGATCCATTGCCAGGTGGATTGTCTCTTGTATCCATTTTTGCTATCAAAAACTGGGTAAGGTTCCCCCTTCAGGCCTGAGGGCTCACTCTACCAGAGGTACAGCTGCGTCCATAACTGCGGCCAGGGACATCCCTATTTTAGAGATATGTCAAGCAGCTACTTGGAAAACAGTACATACTTTCACTAAGCATTACTCCTTGGACATTCAGGCCAGGAGGGATGCTCGATTTGGCACAGCTGTGCTTCACAGCCTATTTCCTAAGTAGGTTCTGTCCCTCCTCCATGGAGGTACTGCTGTGTAGTCTGCAATTGTCATAATATAGCAAGACTTCATGTTGTTTGAAGAAAAAATTACTCACCTTAGTAATGTTGTTTCTTCTAATGGAGTCTTGCTATATTATGACCTCCCCCCCAGCCTGCCCCTCTCAGAACTTCTACTTTAGGGATGGGGTGGGCAGTCCAGTGTTGGCACTTATTGATGCCCATCTTGTGTTTTCCACCCTTCTTTTTGGGGTGTTTGGGTGTTTGTTTTATTTTATCTTATCTTATTTTCTGGTCCCCTGACTTGAGTTTTGGTGTTGGGACCAGGAAAATGTGTAATCTTAAGTAGCCAGTTGGCTAGTGTAGGTTACAGCTTCCACACAGAACCTTAGTGAGTTTTGCTCAGAAAGATCTGACAGTTTCAGTTTGAAATTATCCAGACAGAGCTTTTCTAACCGAGCTCACGCTCTAAGTTCCATGCATGGCATGGAAGTTAACTCTTTCACCTCCGGAGCAGTTCTAAGGCTGGGACAAACTGCAATTGTCATAATATAGCAAGACTCCATTAGAAGAAACAACATTACTAAGGTGAGTAATTTTTTCTTATGGTAGCACCCTTTTGGCCCAGGCAGATTTGGTTCCCTCTCTTACATCAGCTGGCCCAGGAACCTCCGGTGCCTCTACCATTTTGCTCTCACCTTCTATCCCAGGAGACAGCCTCCTTGGTCCATCCGGATCTTTGGTCTCTGAACCTGCATGCCTGGCTCCTAAGGACATAGCAGTCCTGAGATACCGGGGTCTCTCAGGAAGTTGCGGATGTTCTGGTGGCAGCCAGAAAACCCTCTAATCATGCTACTTACGCCATGATGTGGTGTAGATTTTGTATTTGGGCTCAGGCTCGAGCATTGACCCCATTGGAGTGTTCTGTAAGGTCTGTTTTAGACTACCTCCTATCCCTCTATGAGGCAGGACTTGCCTATTCCTCCATTAAGGTCCATCTATGTGCTATTTCAGTTTACCATTCTCTGATAGGTCACAGGTCTCTAGCTCAACTAGAGGCTTCTCACACCTTTTTGCGTGGCATCCTGCACTTGAGACCTCCCATCAAAGACCCGATTCCACCTTGGTATCTTCCTTTTGTTCTAGAGCAGCTTACGCTGCCTCCTTTTGAACCAGCCGCGGATTGCGAGCTACGTCTCCTCGCTTGGAAGATGCTCCTTTTAGTTGCTGTTACTTCTGCCAGAAGAGTTTCTGAGCTTCATGCACTCATGTGCAAGGATCCTTATTTGTTTTTTCACAAGGACAGGGTGTCTTTAAGAACAAATCCTAAGTTCCTTCCCAAGGTGGTCTCGGCTGTCACACTCAACCAGGATATAGACCTACTGGTGTATTACCCAAATCACGGTAACAGGGGGGAAGCCCTGTTGCACACTTTAAATGTGCATAGGTGCCTCAGACATTATCTAACCAGAACCAAAGCCCATTGTAAATCGGACCAGCTCTTTGTTTCTTATGCTCAGAGGATGATCGGTGCTCCTGTTTCTAAACAGTTGCTTTCTAGATGGCTGGTCAAGTGCATCATGTTATGTTATCAGAAGCGCAATAAACCCTTACCGGGGCCGGTGAAGGGTCATTCTACTAGGAGGGGTAGCTACCTCCTTCGCTGCGCTTAAAAATGTCTCCACTTTAGCCATCTGTGTGGCAGCGACCTGGAGCACTGTACACACATTCATCAGGCTCTACAGTTTGGATATTGCCTCTAGGCACAGAGCTGGTTTCGGCTTGGCGGTCCTTCAGGGACTTTTGTCCTGAAGCTTGGAGCATTCCTCCTATCCTCCTCCCAATAACAACTTGGTCTCTTACT
Organism: Neoceratodus forsteri; assembly: GCA_016271365.2. NCBI lineage: Eukaryota > Metazoa > Chordata > Ceratodontiformes > Ceratodontidae > Neoceratodus > Neoceratodus forsteri. The sequence continues at coordinate 118,527,760 of JADMNL010000032.1, read as the reverse complement.
GCTTGGGAATCAGTTCTAATGGTGTAACCTGCTGCAAGAGCTGTTTCTCGAAGTAAGATAGTACGGTTACGTAAGAACTTACCGTAACAGTAGATCTTCGAGAACAGCTCTTGCAGCAGGTAGTTTCCCTCCCACCTTTCCCTCTGGAGGTTGAGTCTTCTGACCAATTCTTCAGCTACAGCATCTTATGACGCCTTCTACAAACTTTCCTTTGGAAGCAGATCCTTGGTCTCCCCTTCAGATGTCATACTTGAGCTGGGAGTCTCCGGCGGGAGAACTGGGGATACTGGGGGACCGCCCCCTTTTATGTGATGCCTGACGTCAGGGTGGGGCCGATGTCGGGGCGGTCCCCCACTGGATACTGCTAGCTAGAATTTTTCCATGGGGTCCTGTCACCTGCCGGCTTCAGTCCTAATGGTTTAACCTGCTGCAAGAGCTGTTCTCGAAGATCTACTGTTACGGTACATTCTTACGTAACTGTACTTTACGTAAGAACTTACCGTAACAGTAGATCTTCGAGAGGAACTCTTGCAGCAGGTGGCTTTCCCACCCACCTGCCCCCGGGGACAGACATTACATCTTCTCTTTGGGGATAGGTGAGCCTCCTTGGTTCTCCATCTGTTTTTCAGCCGGGTCTCCGGTGGGAGAACTGAGGTGGCGCCGGGGGACTGCCCCTTTTATACCGCGTCTGACATCGGTGCGGAGCCGATGTCAGGGTCCCCCGCCACAGACTGCTAGCTAGACAATGTTTTCCATAGGGTCCTAACGCTTGTCGCCCTTAGTCCTAATGGTATTACCTACTGCAAGAGCTCCTTTCGAAGATCTACTGTTACGGTAAGTTCTTACATAACTGTACTTTCAAGAGACCCTGCTGGTACCCTGCCACAGTTCAGTCTGGGGGCTGTAATGGGCTATATATATATCTTCCCCCAGTGTCCTTCCACAGCATGATTTTGATAGCATCTTCTTCTCCTCCTCATGGTGCTGGCTCTTGCCTTTAAGGAATTTATACCAAGTAATACAGAGGTGTAGGGCCATGTCCCGTGCCCTTGCTGCCTTATACATTTGATCATTGAGACATAAGAGAATCTGTAGCTGGACAAACATTATAAAAAGGGTCTCAGAAATGCTGCACTCTGATTGGCCGTCAGCATTCCAAAAATCTTACACTAAGCTCTGTTACACTGCCGTGTACAGCCTGATCACCATGGCACATGAATTCTTCCTGCCAACACCCCTCCTCTAGCACTGCTGAATGACTGGAATGATGCATTGTGACTCTGAACCAGCATTCTTAAATAGTCCGTGGATGAACTGTTTTATTAAAAATCTGTCAGTGAGGAAGACCTTACAGAGATACATGTCTAAGGAATACATTTTTTCATAATAGCAATAAGGCACTCTCCCAGGAGTCAGATTAACTTAGTGACCCCTTAAGGGCAATATGGCACTCGGCTGGGCATGATTTACATACAGACTGTTAATTTAACCTCTGGTCATGCCTTATTGCTTAAAGTGATTGGTGTGACATTCTGTGATATAGGTTTGGGCTTCATAGCCCGCTACCCTGGCGTGGCAATAGTCCCTCCATGTTAAAATTCTAAATTTTAATGCACTCCTGTAACAGAGGGAAGGGATCGTAACTCTGGATGAACTGCCAGCTAGCCGATCCCTTCCACTTCCCAGTTCACCTGCTCTGCCCCCGGTCTTCAGTGTTTTGTGATGTCCTACCAGGGAGAGCACGGGGGCGTGCCTCATTGAAGTCTATGGGACTTGTTTTCAGAATGTTTTTACTGAACTTTTAAGCTACATTTTGATAAAAATGAAAGCCGCTGTTCAACTAATATTAGTTGAGTGGTGGCTTTAATTTTTATCAAAACGTTGCTTAAAGTTCTGTAAAAACATTCTGAAAACAGGCCCCATATATTTCAACAGGGTGTGCCCACGCACTCTCCCTGGTAGGACATCACAAAACATTGGAGCGTGGGGGCAGAGCAGGCGGACTGGGAAGTGGAAGGGATTGGCTGGCTGGCAGTTCGGACAGAGTTATGATCATTCCCTCCTTACAGGAGTGCATTAAAATTTATTGTTTTAACACGGAGGGACTATCACTGCCCCAGGGTAGAGGGCTATGAAACCCACACTTATATCTCACACCATTATTTTAACATAACAGGCTATTGATTTATGTAACCCCTAGATGGCGCTATCCCAGGGGCTACTACCCCTGCCTGATTTGCCACTAACAGGTTGAGGGGCCTGGATCCGATAGCGGGTGCCTCCACCCAGAGGTCAGGGTTTGCAATAGTTAAACTAACTTGGTCACAGCCCTCTGGGACACTGTAACCCCCCTTTCTTCTCACTAGTGGCCCACACAATATATCAGAATTACCTTCACAGTATACACTTACCCCCAGGACTGGTTCAGGCACTGGGACCCCCTGTAAAATAAGATACAGTGCAACAATCACAGTACAATACTTTAACATAGACAAATACCTCAGGCAGTATAACTTTGCTGAAACAAGCAGCTCTGATTTATTTAGGGGGATATAACAATGACGGGGGGAATCAGGTTAATTAGCTTATCACTTTACTCTTCTATCTATGGCTCTGTGCACAGGCCTATCCCTACCAGTTACTTTCCCTGGGTACCCAAGCCATAGTGGCTAGTCCAAACCGTGGCAGCTGGTAGGGGCCCTTTCACACAGAGAAAAGAAAAAAATTAGTTAAACAGTCAGCAGTACAGTAATTCCATTTGGATTCAATGTGGCAATTCAACAGGGAGCGACCCTGAATTAGTACTCACGACCTCCAAACAAGATAGGGTCCTTCAATGTCAGCAGGGCTACTCTTGAGCTCCACGAGACTCCTCACACATTTATATGGCAAACTGCAACAGGCAAAGTCCTTTAATGGCAGCAGGATTCACTTGAGCTACACAAGCCTCCTCACACATTTATATGGTGAACAGTAACAGGCAAAAGTCCTTTAATGGCAGCAGGATTCACTTGAGCTACACAAGCCTCCTCACACATTTATATGGTAAACAGTAACAGGCAAAAAGTCCTTTAATGGCAGCAGGATTCACTTGAGCTACACAAGCCTCCTCACACATTTATATGGTAAAAGAAAGTACTATACCAGGCAGGCTGCTTCTCTATCCCGATCGCAATTACTGCACACCCGGGAGAACACACAGCAGATTCAGTTCCTGACAGACCGAGTGCAATTCAGCAATTTCTCCAGTCTTCTACAGGTGAGCCTGGTTTCTACTCTTCAGATATCCTTTGATTCTCCTCACAGGACTGATTCAGTCCTAACAAGCAGTTACACAGCTGCAGACCGGAACTCGGGCCTTACACGCTGCTTTCCCAACTAAAACTGCACACTGAAAACACAGGGCTCCTTCTCCTTCACTGCCAGAGCTCAACTGAAACTCCAGCAGACCAAACCGGGCACTTCCTTTGAGTTCCTCCCAGTTCTTGGCTGGATTGGCTGTCACTCACAATAGACTGCCCCTGTTTGTCCAAAAAGGCGCCGAAGTCCAAACTACATCTCCCAGAGTCACTGCCCATACAGTCCTCTTGTGGCTGGCTCAGATTACGAGTCCAAGTTCTGATTTGTCCAAGGCACCATTTTAGAGCTACCTTAACCCACACTGATTGGTCCAGTTCAGCAGTTCAAAACTAGAATGGGAACTAGGCAAACACAGTTCTGACTGCAAAGAAAGCAGGTTAGACAAACTGTATTTTCATTATTACTCTAAATGATTTCTGGCAAACAGTTACATCTTTCAGATAGGTTCCCTTTGCACTCCTAGTGACTGCAAAAATGGAGTGAATTGGCAGCAGCTCGAGTGGTACTCAAGCAGAGAAATACACAGTCCTCCCATACAAACTAATTATGTCTGCAAGCAGACAGCTCTTAAAGAGACAGTACCAGAGGCTCTAAAAACACTCACAGACAAATGGCTTAAACGCCAAACACCATTCAGGCTTGGAGCATTCAAGCAGCTCCTGGAAGTCTTTTGGGAACCCCCATTTGCAGGGGGGTTACATTTAACCTCTGCTTAATATACATATTTTAAATGTTTGGGTCCTTATCCCATTGAAAAAAGCCATCCTGGGGGGGCACTGTGGAGCCCGAGCTAGACAGACGCAGGAGGCACAGCTCAGCATCAAAAAACTACAAAATAAGATTTAAAATACTTTACAACTCAACTTGAACAGGTAAAAAAGACATATATTGATAGTTTAACTATCCAGGATCAAAATGGGCAATCCTAAGAAAGAAGATCATGCCCATACAGCTTCAGGTGCTTCGAAAGACTCTACGACGTTGGTACCTACTACTAGCAGTGAAGGAAAGGAAACCATACAGACACTAGGCCATAAGCTACAATCGCTGATCTCTTCAGTAGTGGCTACGAATACAAAATTGGATGGTCTTGCAGGGAAGATCACCTTGGTCGAGACAACCGTAGAGCAGTTATCGAACACAGTGGATGACTTACAGCAGCAGGCGACTAAGTGCAATGCTTTAAATGCGGGTTGCCAGAAGGAGGCACAGCACCTTACCAATCGACTTGAGCAGTTGGAAAACCAAGTTAGGAGTGCCAATATCAGGATGATCGGCTTACCGGAGGGGCTAGAAGGAGACTACCCTTTGTCATTCTTCAAAGAATGGATCCAGGAGCAGTTTAAGGGCCAAGGAGACTTTTCGGACTGGTGCTTCTCTAAGGCCTATAGAATCCGGCCACGCGCTAAGCAATCCACAGAGGCACCGCGAGTTCTGATGGTGGTCGCAGATAGTATGAGCACCAAGGATTCTGTTCTGGGACTGGCAAGGAGATTGGGCCCGCTTAGTGTTCAACATCACACAGTGTACCTATTTCCAGATCTCTCTTTTCCTTCCGGCTTGTAAAAATTCAACAGAGTATGACGAAAGCTTCGGGACCTTGCCGTACCTCACGCCGTTCTCTACCCAGTGAAACTACGCATTGTATACCAAGATAGTCTATCTCTTTACCAACCGGATTGATGCCGGGAAGTGGGTTACCAAGGTAGAAACTCTGCAATCCAAAGTTCGTGAGCATCCATTGGATGATGAATCTGTTGAAGAAACCTGAAAGGGATTTAATCGGTGACATTTTTCCATCTTTTATTGTGGGACTATGATCTTTTGACTCTAGGTTAGGGCCAACTTGTTGTTGCCAGTTATTAAAATGTGATTAATGTCCAGAAATATAAGCTTATAAGTTTATAAACGAATGATGTTCCTAGTAAAGTAGTTATAAATCGAGGATGTGGCCACAGAGCCCCAGCATTACCTTACGTAACATCGATTTGTAAATAATCGGGAGAATTAAGCTGTACTCTCCCAAGGTTTGTATTTAATCCTTTAGGATTTTGATGCAAGAAGTGCTTATTTTAGACGTCTGAAAGTCCAATTAAGAGGATTATATATGTTTTCCTTAGGTATAAGGGTGGACCCTAAGCTCAGTTGAATTAAACTTCAGGAGTAATTTAAGTTTCTATATCCACCTACTCTTGGGCTACAGCTACACAGATTATTTGACTTTCAGAAGGTATCTGTTTTGTTTTATTTTAGATTCCCCCCATAATTTTAGCACTAACTTGGAGATACTGTAATCCTGTATATCATAGGAAAGATTTATTTCCTTGCTGTGTGTATCAATTATATGATTTCCAAGACGTATGATGTACTTGTACCTGTCTACATGTAAACTAATAAATATAAAGTAACAAAAAAAAAGAAGAAAAAAGCTATCCTATGTTTTCCCATATGTAATGGTAACCAGTTAGCCTATTACTTAGTCTACTGACTGCTGTCACTATGTTAATGTGTTAAAGAGCTCCCGACATCTCCAGGAGAACTCTGAATGCTGTCACTATATTAACACCTAAAAAAACACTACAGACCACCTCTTTGCAATCTTAATAACACACGTACCAACCACCTTAATAACATATAAAACAACATTACAAACCTAACAGCCTCTTCAGCTACAGCCCCTAAAAAAGCAGTGCAGAACCTCAACAGAAAATGTCTCTAACCTACGCAGCAATCCACAAGCACCTGCAATGTAACTCGCCAAACAAACATCTCCCTCAGCTCTCCAGGTCTCACATCAGCTGTTTAGTCCTCGCTGCTTCCTCCTCTGTGCTATCCTCATGCCAACTCCAAGTTGTTCCTCAAAGCTCCTCCTTCTGGACCACTGCTCAAAACTGCCACACCTGACTGCAGAACCACACCAGAGTGCTGCTTCCGACTGCAGCGCACGCCCCTGGAACATGCCAGCATCACCACATGTGCCATGTGGATCACAAGCCATCCTGATAGGAAATGCCTCCTTACCACTCCCCCTCTTGTAGGGATGGGGGTGCGCCAGAACTGTTGTATGGAAGTAAAAATGTGGCCACCCCTTACACTATGGAAAAAAAAAAAACACTACAATATGTTAAAATGCTACTTGCTCATACCACTACATTACAGAACACTAAACAAAAACAAACCCAGAAAAAGACGCAAATGCCCAAAGTGTTGTCCAAAGCTGTGTGTTGTATAAAAGAAATGATGGCATAGTGTGCCATATTTGTGAAATAATCTCATCCAGGGGTAGAAAAACCTTATAAAGACCATTCACCCTTCAGGATGGAAGCGTTATGGCTTGTTCAGCCTCTTGAAATTATTTTCTTGTATGCCACACACTATATACTCACCTGTATGCCACAGATAGTTTTACAAACCCCCCAAAAAAACACACTTTATCATTATTTTTGCCACCACTCAGGAACTGCCTACAGTTTTCTTACCCTCACTCAAACTCCGTCCCGCACTCTGAGTCTCCCTCGCTGACTCCGATTCACTGTACATTGCTGCCTTGTGGAGTTGTACAGCTGACTCCAAAACCCCCAAACTGTACCTTTTTTAGGACTCAGTATTTTTCTCCTCCTGAAGTGCCAAACAACAATAATGAGTCAGCAAACTACTCCATCCTTGTCACATTCTGCAGCACGCAAACTCAACTCTGCTTTTACTCCCCCGCTCACACGCCACGGGTCGTCAAGAATCAGGTATATTACCATGTTACAAAAACAAACAAAAAAGACCCCACTTTAAAACAGCATTTAACAGGCCACTAAATGAATCTGTTACTGCCCGCAGTCCTGATAATGTGTACCACCTCTGTGCTATCGACTACAACAGCCACCATATTGTCCCTCATTTTTTCTTCAGTGGCCAAGCTCCAACCAATCAGCAGTAACTTTAACACACTGATGCAGCATCCGAATGCCACATGCATGACAACAGCTCTAGCAACCTCACTATCAAAAACGCACAACAGCACGACTTAACCAAATAAACCCAGCAAAATACACAAAACAAAAATAAATATTTTAAAAATAAAAAGCCAAATTAAAAGCAGGGATGGACAAACATTAACAGATTAAAAACAAATTAGGGATAGATTTCAACAATATTATCAAAAGCTGTACGAAGAGGAATGTGAGATTACGTTGGGGAAAAGCTAAAGAATTTCTGGACAACCTCGATATACCGAAAGTAGCCAACTCACAGAGGACTCTGCTGGGGGCACCCATAACAAAGGAGGAGGTTATCAGAGCAGTCAAGGGGATGAAACCTGGGAAAGCTAGTGGGCCAGATGGATTCCTGATAGACTATTTTAAATTGATGGTGGGACAAATGGGGGAGCTGTTTGAGCGAAGTTTATCAGGGAGTGTCAAAGGAGGGAGGAGGGTTGCCCGCCTCGTGCCTTGATGCATGTTTGTCTGATTCCTAAGATGGGCAAGGACATGGAGATGTGTGCATCATATAGGTCCATCTCATTGTTGAACTGCGATCTGAAGATCTTGGCAAAAGTCTTGGCCAATAGGTTGGACAAGGTTTTGTTAGGGGTGGTTCACTCAGACTAAACCGGCTTCATTAAGGGGAGATGTTCATACCACAGTGTTCGCCGTTTGTTAAATGTGATTTGGGGGGCTAATAAGGGTCAGGAAGACACAGCTGTTTTTCCTATGGATGCCGAAAAGACGTTCAACCAAACTGAGTGGGGTATCTATTCAAGTGCATGGGCCGGTTTGGTCTGGGCGAAAATTTTGTGCAACTGGTAAGGGCAATGTATAGTTCCCCTAGGGCACAGGTCCTAGTTAATGGCTCTCTTTTTCAGATTGGTTTGGATTGTTCAGGGGCACAAGGCAGGGCTGCCCACTCTCGCTATTATTGTTCGCTCTGGCACTGGAACCATTAGCCTTGGCAATACGACAGTCTGAGGAGATAGACGGGGTCAGGGGTGCGTCAGAGCAACCCCACAAGGTGACCCTATATGCAGACAGTATGCTGCTTTTTGTAAAGTGCCCTGAAGTCTCAGTGCCGGTAGTTTAAGGCTTATAGAGAGGTTTGCACACTTTTCGGGGTGTAAGATTAATAGGTATAACTCCCCTACAAATGGGGGTTCCTGAAAAGTCTTCCTTGAGCTTGCCTAAATGCTCACTACCAGGCTGGTGTTCTGCATTTTAGCAGTTTAAATGTATTGCCAGAGAGTACCTGTATAGCCTCTGTGTACTGTCTCTTTAAGAGCTGCCTGGATTGCAGTCATAATTAATCTGAGAGGGGAGCTCTGTTAGAAGATGTGCTTGTTTGCTGATCATTTGTTAGAGTAGCAATAATATTGCAGTTTGTTCTAACCTGCCTTCTTTGCAGCATGGACAGTTCTGTTTGTTTCCATCATCTTGGTCCTGGACTGCAGAATGGGCCAATCAGTACATTTGGGACTCTAAAATGGAGCCTGCCTACAGAGTCTTGGTGGGGTGAAAACTTGCAGGAATTGTAGTTTGGGGCTTTTGGCACCTAAAATAACCTGGAGGGGGAGCCCTTGTTGTGACTGACAGACAGATCAGCCAACCGAACCTTTTGGATCTTGGGGAAAGTCCCACACTGCTCGCAGTTTCTGTTAGATCTGAGTTGGGAAGTGAAGAAGTAACAGCTCGAGATAGTTTGAGCAGCAATCTATAGTGGATTTGCGTGGGAGAACTGTGGAAAGGCCTGAGTTTGGCCTGCATGCCTGCCTGCTGTTCCTGAGAGGGAACTTGAGCTTTTTTTTTTTTTTTGGACTGAATCCGAATTTGGAGAGCGAATTCAGCCACTGAATTGTGACTAGGCTTTAACCTGAAGAAGACCAAAGATCTGCTGAATGCGATCGGCCTGTCAGGACTTCCAGCTGCCTCTGAACTCCCAGATTATGCAGAGACTCTGTAATTGTGACTGGAGAGTCATTTGCCTGGTACAGTGGAATTTCCTTACATGTGAATGTGCTGTGTGCTTATAGTGGGTTGTGATTTGGTTCCCCACTGTGTGTCTGAACTGTGTTTTGCTTGCTGGAGGCTGTATCCAGCTCCACGGACTGAATCCGTATCCATTTCCATTTGCCTGGGCCCTGCTACACTGGCCCAGCCAGAATACCCGCTACGCTGAAAAGTCATCGATGAGAGCCAGCCTGAGGATCAGCTCCCTGCTCAATGCCTTGAACAGAAACGACGCCTCGGTGATTCGTGTGGGCCCTGCTTCTCCGGGCACCCCAGCTCAACAGCCTGCAGTCTCAATTTCATCCTGCCTGTGTCCAGTATTAGGTATCGTGAGTAAACGTCAGGGTAGCTCCCTGCAGCAACAGCTAAATCTAAAAGTGTTGTCATCTGATTGTCTTGTTGCCTTTTCTCTCGCGAACTGAGTCCTCTGGCTCCGGATTACAAATAGTGTGTGTTGTGCATGTTGCTTTCTTCCATCACAGGGCCCCATCCAGCTGCAACGTTCCTGTCTAGCCCACCATTTTCTTTCTTGGGTACCCACAGTGTGTGACTGTGTAGGGACTCTGAACTGCATGCATAACTGTCTGATTTATATAGCTTTTAAGCAAATCAACCTGATTACGCTCCCCCTTGTTCAAGTCCCTTGAATAAATCAGATTTAACTTTTTTGCATTTAACCCGACTGTGGTTCCAGTTTGTGTCAAAAGTATTGTACTGTTGTTATTTGCTCTGCTTAACCTTGTTTTACAGGGGGTCCCCAGGGTCAAGCTAGAGGAACCAGCCCTGGTGGTAAGTGCAAACAGTGTGGGTAACTGCCTGGTGAATAAGGGTCATTGTGAAAGTAATTATTGTATATTGTTCAGGCCACTAGAAGGGGAAAGAGGGGGGTTACAGTGTCCCGGAGGGCTGTGCCCAGGTTAGCTTGACCACTTGCAACCCTGCCCTCCGGGTGGAGTCACCCGTTTCATTATCCAGGCCCCTTAACCTGCTACTAGCCAAGCAGGCAGGAGTAGTAGCCCTTAGGATAGTGCCACCTAGGGGTTACATATCCAGAAATCAGAACTTATGTATATTGCTGGGGTTGGGGGAAGGGACATCAGGCGAGAGATCAGAGAAGTCATTGGGTTTCCAGAATGTCACTAAAAGTTTTACTTATCTAGGTATACAGGTTGGAAGAAGTCTGGCCTCCCTGTATGAACATAACTACACGACAGTTATTAAAAAAGTGGAGGTTGACCTGAAAAGATGAACCGCCCTCGCTATCTCCTGGTTAGGAAGGTATTAATTTGATAAAAATGAATATACTACCTAGACTTTTATATCCATTGCAGATGCTGCCTATGGGGATCTCCCGGAAGGACAATCAGTGACTGGAGGTGGCTTTCTCTGCCTTTATATGGCAAGGGAAAAGCCCCAGGGCTAGTCTGGCACACCTTAAGGCTAGTGTAGACAAACGGGGCCTTAATTTCCCAGATCGCCATAATTACTTTCTGGCGGCACAACTTCGATATTAATGAACTGGGTTAATAGACCCCCTGAGGCTAGTTGGGTGGATCTGAAACAGAAAAACGCCCAGGGTGCCTGTCTGTTTACCTGGCCAAAAGGGACCAGAGAGCATTTGCCACACTTCAGGAGGCAAATCCAATGGTCCAAGAGACCCTGGACAGCTGGCGGAGCCTTTGACATACGGGAAGGGGATGCAGTAGGAAGACAGTGCTACTGCCAGTGGCGTGGAACCCATTTTTCTTACCTGGCCTGGAGGATACTTGATTCCGGGAGTGGGAACACAGGGGGGATACAAAGCATAGGAGACATTTGGCTATCAGGTGGTATACATCCCTTTGTGACCTTGCAGCAGGCATTAGGATTAGATAGAAATCATCTCTTCCGTTATATGCAAGTGAGAACCTATACCCAAGAGATTCAGACATGGTATAAAAGGGGGCGGACTCAGCTCCACCCCGGTTCTTTTCCCACCTCGACCCGCTCACGTTGGGGGAAGATCTTGGCTTGCCAGTTGTCAGCAAAACCTTTCCAATCATTTTTTCTTCAGTAACCTACGTTTTCTTTCACTGACTTCAGCCGTCGCATGTCGTCCCCGTCTTCGATTTCATCCTCTGGGCCTCACAGAGGCAAGTGTAGCTGCGGCCACCAGATACCATCGAAAGACGGCCACACTAAGTGTGTATTCTGCCTGGGGCCTAACCACGACACCGCGGCCTGTTCCACCTGCCAGGGATTCACCAGCAGGACTAGGATCTGCCGATTGAAGGCTCTAAAGGCGTTCCTTTTGGAACAGAAAATAGATGTCCTGCATAACTCCGGGGAGAAGGCCAAACATAAGGACAAATCCAAGCGCTCCCGGGACACTGACCGTAGTCGGTCCCGCCACTGGTCTAGGTCCCAGTCTCATTCTCGGTCCTCCCCCAAGAAGCCCCCGCTCTTCCTCGGGCTCCGGAGAGAATCATTCCCGCAAGGATTCCACTCCTACCAAGAAGGCTCAGGCTAAAGCAGGTATGTCAGGGGAGAAACCTGCCAAGCCTAAGGTGACGCCGCTTAGGATCACCCCAAGACCTCTGGGGTACAAGCTTCGGCCCTGCCCACTAAGGTCCGGGCTTCAACCGACAAAGGTAAGCCTCTGGAGTTAAAGGACACTCCAGTATCCCCCGGGAGAAACTGTCGTCGGTCCCAGTACCAACGCCGGCAGAAGGGGCAGAGGTGACTGACGCTACCGAGGAAGGAGTAGCATCTGCGTCTCCCAAGTCCTCCTCCCCATGTGGCTCTCCAGGAGGCTTCCCCCCAGGGCTGCCGAATACTTCGGATCCCATAGTTCCCTTTCCGGGGACAGCGGCCTTGGTGTTTTCTAGGGAAGAGCTCCAGGAGCTGTTTTCCTTTTGGTGGGGTCAAGTCCAGAAACAGACACCCCCCCCCGAAGCCGTCCCCGTCACCAGTTCCAGATCCACTGGGCAGACCTCGACCGGAGGGTGTCCCCACGCATTTTCCTAAGAAGACCCCCCGAGAGGCCGCTGCCTCGCTCATCCACCAGGGTCCGTTCTCGGTCTCCAGACTGCTACCAGCACTCACCTTGGTCAGGTAGCCAACGCCAGATCAGGTCACAGTCCAGGAGCTGTTCCCGCTCTGATGGGCGGGCCCGCTCCCAACATCGGTACCGGGACCAACGCCCGTCATCGCTCTGTCGTCAGTCTAGAGAGCCACCGACGTTCGAGCGGATCCAGTCCTAGGGAACAGATCCGGCTACTCTTCACCCAGTAGCCGGTCATCCTCTTCCTCTTCCCCTTCCCTCTTGGGGATTGGGGGTTTCCCAGGAGAAAAGGACCAACCCTGCTTGCCTCTTGATGATCCAACCTTTATGAACGTCATGAGGCACATCCAGGCCTCCAATGAATGGGATACGGAGGACCTGGATCCAGAACACCATCGGCTAGCCAGATACCTGAGGCAAAAGGAGCCCAAGCCTCTGGTGGTACCTCCTTTAGTGGACAACTTCCAGGACTTTACTAGAATTACTTGGAGGCATCCAGCTTTGGTCCCGGCGGTTCCCAACAAGACAGACAGGCTGTACAGGGCCCCGAGAGATGAGCCTTTCCTGGCAGAGCACCCTCAGGTGGACTCTTCTGTGATTATGGCTGCCCATGATAAGTCCAAGCAGCCAAAACACCTTAGCTCCCAGTCTCCTGACCCAGAGTCTTGCTATTTGGACCAGGTGGGCAAGAAGGTTTGTTCTGCCTCCACCTGCTCCATTAGGTCCCTTAATTTCCTCACGCTTATGGTTCAGTACCAGAATGCGCTCTGGGAAAGGGGACAGGAGCTTGTTAATGCCTTGCCAGACTCCGCACAGAAGACGGAGATTCTGGATGTCCTCAAGTCGGGCTCGGATGTAGGCACACGTGTTCTTCATGCCTCGTATGACACTGCAGACACGGCGGCCAGAGCGTCAACATCAGGGGTCTGTCTCCAGCGCCATGCTTGGTTGAGAGTCTCTGGCATTCACCAAGATCTGCAGTCCAGAATCCGGGACCTCCCGTTCCAAGGTTCCGTCTCATTTGGGTAGGAGACAGAATCACTTATCTCTTGTCTCCAATAGTCCGGGGGGAAAATCCATCTGGTCCGTCCGTCAGATGTACAGAGGAGAGTGAAGAAACGGCCATTTTGGAAGCCCTCAGGTGCCCAAGCCCGCGGCAACCAACAGGGCCAGAGGGGTGGCTTTAAAAGGAGAGCCAGCAACTTGGAGGCACTCCTTTTCGTGGCCCCAAGTCCTCCCAAGCCTCTCTGCCCACTCCCGGCACCGCCCAATGACTCCCTTCCAACCCCCCCCGGAGGAGGTACCAGGGGAGGCAGTAGGGGGTCGCTTCTCCCTTCATCTGAAGGGCTAGAGCTGTATAACTGCAGTCCAGTGGGTCCTCGATATTATAAGGAGGGGACATATGCTGGAGTTCACCGAGATCCCCCCAGATACCCCACCAAGGTCCTCAAGATATCCTCCTTCTCGCATTCCTCTCACAGAAGGAGAGATTCAGGCCCTCTTGTGGAAAAGGGCGATGGACCCAGTCCCTCTGCAGCAGCGGGGAAAGGAATATTACTCCCATTTCAAACAACATGAAGTCTTGCTATATTCTGACAATCTGCAGTTAGCCCCAGCCTTTAAACTGCCCTGGAGAGTATAGGGTTCATTTTCTATGCAGTACATAGAACGTTGAGCTCGAGCTCAGTTGAGGACTCTGTCTGCAGCACTTTGAAACCCAACCACCAGATTCTTTACTCCGCCTCACTGAACAGTCGCTACGGAGATTTCTCCTTCTGCTCGGTTCAAAGTCGGTTAAAGTTATCGGTTCATTCTGAATTTAAATCCAAAATTAATTCCGCATTGTCGGTTCAGGCTCTGTCTGCGGTACCGTGAGTACTTAGATAGTTTTCTGTTTACTTTGTGGAAATTGTAAGACTTGTTCGATCGGTTCGGCTGAACCGATCCATTAGTTTGATTTCTTGTGCATTTCTTTAGTGTGTGGTTACCGGTCCTTATCGGTTTAAAAAAAAAAAAAACGTGTTTTAAATGTTTTTTTCCAATACCCGTGACACGGTTAGGAACCTGTAAGGGAATCTTCCCTGGCGGTTGCCGAAAAAAGGGTAAGTTTGGTTAGGTTGGCCACGTCTGAGAAACCCAAGAAAAGAAACGGGCCCAATGGGTTTCAACACTGCAGTGAGTGTGGGGAGGCCTTTGCTAAGGCCAATCCCCACACCACCTTTGTTTATTGTCTGGGGTTTGAACACCTCGATACAGACTGCCAAATTTGTAAAAACTTTCTTAAGTCTACCCTGGAGAAAAGATTAGGTAGACTTAGGGAAAAGGAGGCCGAGAAGTCCGCTGACCTGGATGGCCAGCCCTGTTCGGTTCCAACCGAACCAGAAGGAGTGCCCTCTGACCAGGGCAATACTTCTTCAGGCAAGAGGAGAGCCGAGCCTGAGGGATCGGTTCCTATGAAAAGGAAACGTAAAGACAAGTCAGCCGGTTCGGATCCGGAGGTTCATGTTCCGACTGCTGATGAGATTGCCCGAGCGATTCGGATTGTTGAATTACTTCGCCCGGTTCTGTCCTATCTGGCTCCATTAGCTAGGGGCTCGGTTCGATCGGTTCCACCGGTTCAGGATTATGCCCCTGAAGATTTTTATGAACCGGAATTTGAGGAGGAGGGGGATTATGAACAAGATGATGACTATGATGGAGCAGAAAGTCTGGATGTGCCCATTGAACCAGACATCTCCCCAGACAGACCTTCTGATGTTTCCCCTCCTAGGCTCTCTGAGTCCTCTCCCCACTATCTGTTCTACAGGAAAGTGGCTGAAACTCTCCTGCTCCCTATGGAGGAAGCTACAGAGGATCAGGAGGAGCCTGATTTTGTTGAAATGATGGACATCCCAGAGTTCAGGAGGCTGTCTAGTCCCCTGCAAAAATCATTTGGGAAACAGACACAACAAATTTTAAAGTCTCCTAATTCTGTACCTCCTGTTGATAGAAAAATGGACAAGAGGTATACTTTATCAGGCTCAGACATGGAGTTTTTCTACCAGCAATGCAGCCATGTTGGGGTCGTGCAGGCTGTAGCCTGTGACAGGACTAATGTTCCCTTGGCTTCACACCCCCCGGATAAAGACTCCAGGAGGATGGATGCCTTGGCAAAGAAGCAATACATAGCATCCTCTGTGGGACTCAGGCAGGCTAATTATATGGCCTATGCAGCCAGGTACCAGAAGTCCAGGTGGGACACTGTACTGGCACTGGCTAAACTGGCCTCCCCCCTGCTGGCCAAGGAGCTGGAGGATGTGGCTGCAGATGGGATTGAGGCATCTAAGGTACAGTTTCATGCTGCTGTGGACTCCAGTGATGTGTCATCAAGAGTCATGGCTACATCTGTGGCTCTTCAGAGAATAGCTTGGCTCAGATGTACTAGCCTCTCACAGGACACCCAGGCTGAGGCCTTGGATTTCCCTGTGGAAGGTAATTCTCTGTTTGGGGAGCAGACAGAGAATTACATGAAGAAGATGGAGGAATATAGAACAACTTACAGGAGTGCACAGGCCAAGGAGAGGCAGACAGCTCCTCAAAGGCAGCAATCTAGGGGCAGGGGCAGGCCTTTTCATAGGCCTTTCTACCAAGCACAGGCCTCTTCTCCCTTTTCACAGAGGGGGCTCTTCAGAGGGAGAGGCAGAAGGGGGGATGAGCAGGGCTGCATCCAGTCCTCAGCCTAAGGCCCCTGCCGACACCCTGATGGGCCTGCCCGGGTCGACTCTCCTATCCCTGTAGGGGGCAGACTGGCTTACTTCGTCCAGGACTGGGTGTCTGTTACTTCAGACAAGTGGGTCCTGGAAGTAGTGAGTCAGGGACTGGTTCTCAGCTTCAAAAAATTTCCGAAGATGAGAGCCAGATCTTTTCCACCTGCAAGTTTCTCCAAAACCCTTGCCCTAGAGGCAGAGGTTTCATCTCTTCTGGCCTTAGAAGCCATAGAGAGAGTTCCTACCTACACTGGGGCAAAGGTCTGTACTCGAGGTACGTCCTTACCCCAAAAAGACAGGGGAGTGGCGACCCATCCTAGATCTAAGATACCTGAACAAACATCTTTTAAAACCAAGGTTCAAGATGGTGACTCTAGAATAATTCTTCCCTCTCTAAGGCCAGGGGACTGGCTAGCTTCCCTGAACCTCAAAGATGCCTACTTTCACATCCCCATCAGGTGCTCCCACAGAAAGTACCTCAGGTTCAAGTTGTCCTCAGGCCATAACCAGTTCAAAGCAATGCCCTTTGGCCTAACATCAGCTCCAAGGGTTTTCACAAAGTACCTGGCAGTAGTAGTGGCCTTTTTAAGAAGGCAAAAGATTTCCATTTTTCCATATCTGGATGACTGGCTCATAGTGGGTCAGTCTCCAGGCCAAGTCAAGTCAGACCTGCAGGTGGCCCAGCAAGTGCTCACTTCCCTGGGATTTCTTCTCAACCTCCCCATGTCAGTTCTCGAACCAGTGCAGCTTCTTACCTTCATAAGGGCAGAGCTAGATACTGTCAAAGCAAGAACCCTTCTTCCCCTGGAAAGGGCAACAGTTCTTATAGAACTGGCTTCTTCCTTCAGCCTTCAGGTGTCCCGACCAGCAAGGCACTTCCTTCAGTTCTTGGGCCACATGGCAGCTTCTACAGCAGTGGTCCAAGGGGCAAGATTCCAGATGAGGGACATTCAGTTCCATCTGAGGGCCTTTTGGTCCCGAAGGAAGGATCCTCTTACCAAACTGATTCCAGTGACTCGGACACTGATCTAAGCTCTTCAATGGTGGCAGGATCAGGACAATCTAAGGCAAGGGGTCCCATTTGTCACTCAGACTCATTTGGTGGTCCTTACCATGGATGCTTCCCTTTTGGGGAACTCATCTGGGGGCTCTCACAGCCCAGGGACTGTGGTCCCCTCAGGAGTCCCTTCTTCTTATCAATCTCCTGGAACTCAGGGCAGTTTTTCTGGCCCTTCAAGCTTTCTCTGAGTCTCTGCAGAACAAGGTGGTTCAGGTCAGAACAGACAACACCACCACCATGTGGTACATCAACAAGTAGGGAAGCACTCGGTCTATGGTCTTGTGCACGGAAGCCATGAAATTGAGGTCCCTGGCTTATTCCCTGAAGACCTCTCTGATAGCAGTCCACCTTCCAGGAAAGGACAATGTGCTAGCAGATGCATTGAGCAGGATCTCCCAGGGCCATCACGAATGGTCCCTGGATCCCCTGGTGTTGAAAGTGATTTTTCCAAGGTGGGGCACTCCAGAGATAGATCTCTTTGCAGCCCCAGACAGTCACCCACTTCCTCTGTTTTGTTGCAGACCCCCAGTCTTGGGTTCAGTCCCTCTGAATGCTCTGATTTTGAACTGGGAAGGGAAATTTCTGTATGCCTTCCCTCCCTTTCCTCTACTGTTCAAGGTTCTAGTCAAGGTAAGGTCACAACCTTGCAAAGTGATTCTGATTGATCCAGACTGGGTCAGACAGCCTTAGTACCCCCTGTTGCTGTCTCTAGCAGTCCATCTTCCCCTGTCTCTTCCCAGGAATTACAACCTGTTAACATCCTCTCAGGGGAGGATTTGGTACCCCAATCTTCGGTCTCTCAATCTCAAGGCATGGCTTTTAAAGAGTTAGAGTATGCAGATTTGCACCTGTCCCGGGGGTTCTGGATATTCTCAAAGCCTCACGAAAGCCTGCCACCAGAAAGACTTATGACTCCAAATGGAAAAGATTAAACATTTGATGTTCCAAGAAGCATATCTCTCCAGACACTGCTGAATTGCCTACAGTTCTGGATTATATGGTCCATCTTAATGGCCTAGGCCTCAGACCAGCTACTCTCAAGGTACGCTTGTCAGCTGTTTCTGCTTTTCTGTCGGTGGGGAAGCCTTCCTCACTATCATCTCATCCTGTGTTCTGTAAATTTTTCAAGGGATTGCTTCATACCAATCCTCCCTTTAGGGATCCTGCCCCTGCCTGGGACTTAAATGTTTGCATTGCTCAACTTATGCAACCTCCTTTTGAGCCTATGTCCTCAGCAGAACTTAAGTACTTGACTTGGAAAACTGTGTTTTTGGTAGCCATTACCTCTGCCAGACGTATCAGTGAATTGCAAACCCTGTCAGTGGAACCTGATTTTATCTCCTTTCATAGAGATAAAGTGGTCCTTAGAACCAATAGGAGGTTCTTGCCCAAAGTGGTTTCAGACTTCCACTTGAATCAGTCTGTGTCTCTCCCTGTATTGTTCACTGATCATTCTTCCTCAGGAGAGAGGAGGCTGCACAGTTTAGATGTTAAAAGAGCCCTTAGGTACTACATAGAGCGTACCAAGGGTCACAGGTTTGATTCCCTCCAGTTGTTCCTCACTTATGGGGAAGTGGGAAAGGGCAAACCTGCCACCAAGAGAACTAGTGCCAGGTGGATTGTTTCTTGTATACAATTTTGCTATGAGAAATTGGGAAAAATTCCACCCTTAGGCCTGAGGGCTCATTCCACAAGAGGTACAGCTGCTTCCCTGGCTGCTGCCAGGGATATCCCTCTCTTAGAAATTTGTCAAGCAGCCACCTGGAAAACAGTCCATACATTCACCAAGCAGTGCTCTCTGGATATCCAGGCTAGGAGTGATGCTAGGTTTGGTACAGCAGTACTGCAGAGCCTATTCCCAAAATAGTTTCCGTAGCCCTCCTCCTTGGAGGTACTGCTTGATAGTCTGCATTTGTCAGAATACAGCAAGACTTCATTTTGTTTGAAGAAAAAAATTACTCACTTTAGTAATTATGTTTCTTCTAATGGAGTCCTGCTGTATTCTGACCTCCCCCCCCCGCCTCCCCTCTCAGAATCTAGTTTTTGGGAAGTGGGCTGGCAGGTACAGTGTTGCACCTCAGGGGGGTGTACCTTGTACCCCTCCTCTTCAGGGTGGGACAGTTGTTGTTTTAATTTTATAGTTATATATCTTTATTCACTGCCTGTTTTTTTTGTTTTTTTGTTTTGTTTTTGTTTTTCTCTTGGGCTCTCGACTTGAGTCTTTTGGGCCCAAGTTGTTGTTTTTTTGGCTTATATATTTACAGTTTCCACACTGGAAGTGTAGTTAGTTTGCTGGTAAGAATTTGATGGTTACACTCTGAAGCGCCACAGATAGAAGTTTGAAAACCGAGCTCGAGCTCAACATTCTATGCCTGGCATAGAAATTAACTGTTTCCTCTCCGGGGCAGTTCAAGTGCTGGGGCTAACTGCGTAGGTCAGAATACAGCAAGACTGCATTAGAAGAAACATAATTACTAGGGTGAGTAATTTTTTCTTCTATGACAGCTGTGGTCCCAGGTGTCTGATTCCAAATGAGGGATATACAGTACCACCTGCGGGCTATCTGATCCAAAATAAAGCATTCTTTGTCCAAGCTGGTTCTTGTCACAAAAACCTTACTCCAAGCTGTGGACTAGGGGAAGGAGTCTGCCAACCTCTTGGTGGGAATTCCCTTCCCGCTCTTGGCTCCTACAAAAATCATTACAGACGACTCCCTTCTGGGATGGGGAGCTCATCTTGACAATCTCTCTGTAAGTGGCACTTGGACTCCCAAGGAATCTGCAAGCCACATCAGTCTGCTGGAGCTGAGGGCCATTTACCTTGCCCTAAAGACCTTTGCCCCCCCCCCGGTAAAAGGTCAATCAGTGCAAATCAGGACAGACAACATCACTGCTGTGTTTCACATAAATAAGCAATATGGCACATGATCGACTGTGCTTTGCACAGAGGCAATGAAAATGTGGTCTCTGGCTACTCTCTCGATGTACGCCTCTCAACCATACACCACTCAGGCAAGAACAATACCCTGGCGAATGTGCTGAGTCACATCAGCCAAGGGCACAACGAATGGACTCTAAACAGACAGGTCCTTGCCACAGTATTCAGAAGGTGGGGCACACTAGAAATAGACTGTTTGCCTCTCACCTCAACCATCAACTTCCTCCGTACTGCTGCAGGCCCCCAGCACTAGGGACTCTTCCAGCAGATGCCTTAACTCTGGACCAGACAGGCAAGTTTCTCTTTGCCTTCCCTCTATTCCCTCTGATCCACAGGGTGTTGCTGAAGCTGAGGCCCCAGTCAGCAACAGTGATCCTGGTGGTACCGGATTGGCCAATGCAACCTTGATGTCCTCTATTAGTAGCCCTGTCGCACAGCAAGCCTATTCAGCTTCTTCTCAGTCACTCTGTCCTGACCCTACCACAGCTAGGAGTGACCTATCAAAATCTGCAGTCTCTTCACATCAAAGCTTGGCTTTTGAAGAGTTAGAGTGCCCAGATTTTCAGTATTCAGAACAGGTCCTTACAATCCTAAGGATGGCCAAAAAAACTAGCACCAAGAAATCTTATGCAGCTAAGTGGGAAAGGTTTTCTTTTTGGTGCAAGAGGAAGTACATAAATCCTCTCAAAGCCTCAGTCCCCAGTCTTTAAGATTATTTGGTTCACTTACAGGCCTCAGGCCTAAAGGCCTCTCATCCTTAAAATTTCACCTGGCTGCAATTTCTGCTTACCTGTCCATAGGTAAGGACAAGTCAATAATTTAATTGCCTGTTTAAAAAAATTCTTCAAAGGCCTTCTCCATCTTCAGCCCCTAATTAGGGAACCTGTTCCCCCTTGGGATCTCAACCTGTGCATTGCCAAGCTCATGGAGCCACCTTTCGAGCCCATGGCTACAGCCAATTTAAAATATGTCATCTGGAAGACAGTCTTTTTGGTTGCCATCACCTCTGCAAGAAGGATTTCAGAGTTGCAGGCACTCTGTACTGAACCAAACTACATTATCCCTCACAAGGATAAGGTAGAGCTCAGAATGAACAGGAAATTTCTGCCCAAGGTGGTCTGTGAATTCCACCTTAATCAGTCTATTCAAACAACATGAAGTCTTGCTGTATTCTGACTATATGCAGTTAGCCCAAGCACTTGAACTGCTCTGGAGAGGAAAGGGTTAACTCTGTGCAGCAGCATAGAACGTTGAGCTCGAGCTCGGTTTTCAAACCTCTGTCTCTGGTACATCTCAGTGTAACCATCAGATTCTTTACTCCGCCTAACTGTGAAGTTGCTCCAGAGATTTCTCCTTCGCTGTGGTTCGGTTATAGTAAAAATCATTCGGTTTATTCAACCGGTTTCATTATTTTTTTCGGTATCGAATCTCTGTCTACGGTACAGGTAGTGTAAGTAGGTAGATAGTGGAATATTTGATGTAGAAATTGTTTTTCTTCAGTTTCTTATCAGTCGGTCTGGTTGAGAACCAAAACAAATTTGTATTTCTTAGTTCTTGTGTGGTGTCTGGTTCCTATCGGTTTCAAAAAACCAAATGTTTTCTCGTTTTTTTCCACAACCCGTGACACGGTTGGTAACTGATAGGCAGTGTTACCTGGCTTGAAGGCTGTTAAGGGTAACTTCTAGAAAGGCTATGTCTGGGAAACCCAAGAAAAAAATGGTCTCACTGGGTTTCAACACTGTACTGAGTGTGGTTAGGCTTTTGCCAAAGCTGATCCCCACCTCATATGTGTGTATTGTCTGGGGTCTGACCACCTCAAAACAGACTGCCAGATTTGTAAAAATTTTCTTAAAGCCACTTTAGATAAAAGATTAAGTAGGCTGAAGGAAAAGGAGGCCGAGAAGTCTCCTGATTTGGATGGCAAGCCCAGTTCGGTTCTGACCGAACCTGAGGAGGTGCCTGCTGAACCGGGCGATATCTCCTTGGGCAAAAAGAGAGCCAATTCCAAGGGATTGGGTTCGTCTAAAAAGAAAAGGAAGTCAGTCGGTTCGGATCCCATCCCGCAGATCCCAACCGCTGAGGAAATTGCTAAAGCGATAAGCATAGTTCAGTCGCTTCGCTCGGTTCCTTCCGAACTGACACCTTCAGGTAAGCGGTCAGTTCAGATGGTTCCAACTCCATCGGATTATGATCCAGAAGTTTTCTATGATGTGGAGTTGGGAGGTAGATGAAGAGTTACCTGATGATGATGACAATGATTTTGGTGGCCTGGATGAGCCTACAGAGCCTGACATCTCCCCAGACAGGCCTACCGATGTCTCCCCTCCCAGGCTTTCGGGGTCCCCTTCCCACTTTTTGTTTTACAAAAAAGTGTCTGACACTCTCCAGCTCCCAGTTGTGGAAGCTGCTGTTGAGGAAGAAGAACCTGATTATGTCGAGATGATGGTTGTCCCAGAGTCCAAGAAGCTGTCTATCCCTCCACATAAATCTTTAGGGAAACAGACTCAAAAAATCTTACAAGTACCTACCTCTGTACCCCCTGCGGATAAGAAAATGGACAGGAGGTATATGTCATCAGGTTGTGGTATGGAGTTTCTATATAACCATTGCAGCCATGTTGGGGTAGTGCAGGCTGCAGCCTGTGACAGGGCTAATATTCCTTTGGCATCACCCCCCCCCCAGATAAGGATTCTAGGAAGGTGGATGCCATGGCCAAAAAATAATACTTGGCATCCTCCTTGGGACTTAGACAGGCTGCTTATATGGCCTATACAGCCAGATACCAGAAGTCCAGGTGGGATACAGTTTTGGAACTGGCTAAAAAGGCTTCCCCCCAGCTAGCCAGAGAGCTGGTGGAGGTGGCTGCTGATGGAATTGAGGCATCCAAGGAGCAGTTTCTTGCTGCTGTGGACTCTAATGATATGGCATCAAGAGTCATGGCTGCATCTGTCTCCCTTAGGAGATTTGCTTGGCTCAGGTATACTAGCCTTTCACAGGATACTGAGGCTAAGGCCATGGATTTCCCTGTTCTGGTAATTCTCTGTTTGGGGAGCAGACAGAGTCTTACATGAAAAAGATGGACGAGTATAGGACCACCTATAGGAGTGCAGTGGTCAAAGAAAGGCAAGCCACTCCTCAGAAGCAGCAGTTTAGGTCAGGCCTTTTCAAAGGCCTTTTTACCAAGCCCAGGCTTCCTCTTCATTTCAACTGAGGGGGTTCTTTAGAGGGAGACATAGAAGAGGAATGAGCAGGGATGCATCCTCTTCTCAATCCAAAGCTGCTGCCAAGCAGACACCCTGATATGTCAGCTCGGGTTGCCTCCCCTTTTCTAGTAGGGGGCAGGCTGGCTTACCACTTTCAGGCCTGGGAAGTCTATTACTTCAGACAAATGGGTCCTGGGAGTGGTAAGCCAGGGACTGGCTCTCAGTTTCAAAAGATTCCCCAGATTGAGGGTCAGGTCTTTTCTGCCTGCAACACCTTCAGAAACAATTGCCCTAGAGGCGGAAGTTTCTTCCCTACTAACCCTAAAAGCTTTAGAGAAGGTTCCTCCACAGTACAAGTGCAAAGGACTATATTCCAGATACTTCCTTACCCCAAAAAAGACAGGGCAGTGGTGACCCATCCTAGATTTGAGATATCTGAACAAACACATCACAAAACCAAAATTCACAATGGTGACTGTGGGAATAATTCTTCCCTGTCTGAGGCCAGGAGACTGGCTAGACTCACTGGATCTCAAGGATGCCTATTTCCATAGCCCTATCAGGTGCTCCCACAGAAAATACCTCAGGTTCGAGTTGCCCTCAGGTCATTACCAGTTCAGAGCCATGCCCTTCGGCCTGACATCGGCCCCAAGGGTGTTCACAAAATACCTTGCAGTAGTGGTAGCCTTTCTCAGAAGGCAGGGCATTTCAGTCTTCCCTTACCTAGATGACTGGCTCATTCAAACAACATGAAGTCTTGCTATATTATGACATATGCAGTATAACCCCAGGTTAGAACTGCTCCGGAGGTGAAAGAGTTAACTTTCCATGCAGGGCATGGAACCTTGAGCGCGAGCTCGGTTGAACACTCTGTCTGTTGTAGCTCAAACTTAAACTGTCAGATTCTTTATTCCGCCTCACTGAACAGTCGCTCCGGAGATTTGTCCTGCTGCTCGGTTCGTTTGTCGGTTAAAAAGTGTAATTCTCGGTTTATTTTACCGAAATTAACCGCAATCGGTCGGTTCAAGCTCTGTCTGTGGTTTTGTAAGTAATAGATAGGCTTATTTATTTTTTTCTTCTGTGTGGAACTTGTAAACATCTTTTTCGGTTCAGTTTGAACCGATCAGATGGGTTTTAAAATTACGTTCTAGTCCTTTAGAGTGCGGTTCCCGGTTCTTATCGGTTCTAAAAAAAGCCGGATTTTATTACGGTTTTTTCCACGACCCGTGACACGGTTGGGAACCGATAAGAGAGTCTTGCTTGGCGGATTGCCACTAACAGGCAAGTTTTGGTTAGGCTGGCACTATGTCTGAGAAACCCAAAGGAAAAACCGGACCCACTGGGTTTCAGCACTGTGGCCTCTGTGGGGAAGCCTTTGCTAAGGCTGACCCACACACCATTTGTGTATATTGTCTGGGGTTTGACCACCTCAATGCAGACTGCCAGATTTGTAAGAATTTTCCTGCTGCCACCGTGGAAAAGAGAGTTGGTAGGCTCAGGGAAAGGGAGGCCAAAAAGTCTGCTGACCCGGATGGCTAGCCCGGTTCGGTTCCAACCGATCCTGAGGGAGTGCCCTCTGACCAGGGCGATACTTCCTCGGGCAAACGAAGAGCCAGCTCTGAGAAGCCAGTTCCAACTAAAAGGGCTAGAAAGTCAGCTAGTGTGGAGCCAAAAATTTTTTCTCCAACCGCTGAGGAAATAGCTAAAGCTATTCAAATTGTCCAGTCTCTTTCCCCGGTTCCGTCCGAACCGACACCATCAGGGAAGCTCTGTTCGGATCGTTCCACCAGTTCAAGATTATGATTTTGAGGATTTTTATGAACCGGAGGAAGGGAAAGAGGGTATGAGGGAGAGTGTGATTTTGAAAGTCTGGATGTGCCCATTGAACCGGACATCTCTCCAGACAGACCTTCAGGGGCCCCCCCCAGGCTAGCTGAGTCCCCTTCTCATTTTATGTTCTATAAGAAAGTTGCTGAAACTCTCCAACTCCCTGTTGAGGAAGCTGTTGATGATCAAGAAGAGCCTGATTATGTAGAAATGATGGATATTCCAGAGTCTAGGAGACTGTCTATTCCCTTGCACAAATCCTTTAGGAACCGGACAGTAAAAATTCTAAAAACTCCTCATTCTATCCTTCCTGTGGATAAAAGGATGGACAAAAGGTATACATTATCAGGCTCTGATACGGAGTTCCTCTCTCAGCAATGCAGCCATGTGGGGGTAGTGCAGGCTGCAGCCTGTGACAAGGCTAATATTCCTCTAGCCTCTCACCCTCCTGAAAGGATTCCAGGATGGATGCCATGCGAAGAAACAGTACATGGCAGCATCTTTAGGACTCAGACAGGCGAATTATATGGCTTATGCAGCTAGGTACCAGAAATCCAGATGGGATACTGTGCTGGCCCTAGTAAAACAGGCCCTGACCAGCTTGCCAGGAGCTGGAGCAGGTGGCTGCGGATGGTATGAGGCATCCAAGGTGCAATTCCATGCTGCAGTAGACTGTAATGATGTTTCATCAAGAGTCATGGCTACATCTGTGTCTCTTCGAGAATGGCCTGGCTCAGATGTACTGCCCTGTCACAGGATACCCAGTCTAAGGCTATGGATTTTTCTGTTGTGGGCAATTCTCTGTTTGGGAGCAGACAGAGAATTATATGAAGAAAATGGATGAGTATAGGACCACCTATAGGAGTGCACAGGCCAAAGAAAGGCAAGCCACTCCTCAAAGGCAGCATGTCAGGGGCGGCAGGCCTTTTCATAGGCCTTTACCAAGCCAGGCCTCCTCTTCTGCTTATGCCCAGAGGGGGTTCTTTAGAGGAAGAGGCAGAAGGGTCTAGTAAGCCTGCTTCACCCTCAACCCAAAGCCCCTGCAAAACAGGCTCCCTGATGGGGTGGCCAGGGCCGATTCTCCAGTACCGGAAGGGGGCAGGCTGGCTTACTTTGTCCAGGACTGGAAGTCTGTAACATCAGACAAGTGGGTCCTGGAAGTAGTAAGCCAGGGACTGGTTCTCAGCCTCAAAAAATTTCCGAAGATGAGAGCCAGGTCCTTTCCACCTGCAAATCTATCAGAGGCACTTGCCCTAGAAACAGAAGTTTCTTCCCTTCTGGCTCTCAGAGCTGTGGAAAGGGTTCCACCCCTACACCAGGGCAAAGGGTTGTACTCCAGGTACTTCCTTACCCCAAAAAAGACAGGAGAATGGCGGCCCATCCTGGATCTCAGGTATCTAAACAAAAACCTTTTAAAACCAAAGTTCAGAATGGTGACTGGGAATTATTTTACCCTCCCTAAGGCCAGGGGACTGGTTAGCCTCCCTGGACCTCAAGGATGCCTACTTCCATGTTCTCATCAGAAGCTCCCATCAAAGTACCTCAGATTCGAACTGCCCTCAGGCCATTACCAGTTCAGAGCAATGCCCTTGACCTCACCTCGGCCCCGAGGGTGTTCACAAAATGCCTGGCAGTAGTAGCTGCCCACTTAAGAAGGCAAAAGATTGCCATCTTTCCTTATCTGGACGACTGGCTCATTGTAGGCCAGTCTCCAGACCAGGTCAAACTACACCTACAAGTAACTCAGCAACTTCTTACATCTTTAGGTTTCCTTCTCAATCTTCCAAAGTCAGTTCTGGAGCCTGTCCAGCTTCTCACCTTCATAGGCGCAGAACTGAACACGAAAGAAGCCAGAGCCTTCCTCCCTCTGGAAAGAGCAAGGACTTTGGTCTCTCTGGCCTCTTCCTTCACCCTGCAGGTCTCTCGACCAGCAAGGCATTTTCTACAGCTCCTGGGGCACATGGCTGCTTCTACAGCAGTAGTGCAGGGAGCAAGGTTTCAGATGAGGGACATTCAGTTCCATTTGAGAGCCTTTTGGTCTCAAAGGACAGATCCTCTAATCAAATTGATCCCAGTGACTTGAACCCTGATCCAGGCCCTCCAGTGGTGGCAGGACCAGAGCAATTTGAGACAGGGGGTTCCCTTCATTCCCCAGTCTCATTCCTTGACCCTTACTACAGATGCATCCCTCTTGGGGTGGGGAGCTCACATGGGCAACCTTGCCACCCAGGGGTTGTGGTCCCCTCAGGAATCTCTGCTCCACATCAATTTGTTGGAACTCAGAGCAGTTTTTCTAGCACTCCAGTTTTTTCCACATCTGTTCAGAACAAGGTTGTTCAGGTCAGAACAATACCACTACAATGTGGTACATCAACAACAAGGGGCACTGGGGTCCTACTGACCTTGTGCACGAAGCAATGAAGTTGTGGTCTCTGGCTTATTCTCTGAAAGCCTCCCTTACGGCAGTTCACCTCCCAGGCAAGGACAATGTCCTAGCGGATGCTCTCAGCAGGATTCCCATGGCCATCACGAATGGGCACTGAATCCCCTAGTACTGGAGGTAGTATTTGCCAGATGGGGCACCCCTCAGATAGATCTCTTTGCAGCCCCAGACAATCACCAACTTCCCCTTTTTTGCTGCAGGCCCCCAGTGTTGGGCTCAGTCCCTCTGGATGCCTTCCTACTCAGTTGGGAAGGGAAGTTTCTCTATGCTTCCCCTTCCCTCTCCTTTTCAAGGTGCTAGTAAAAATCAGATCTCAACCCTGCAGGATGATCCTGATTGCTCCAGATTGGGCCAGGCAGCCCTGGTACGCACTCCTCATGTCCTTAGCAGTCCACCTTCCCTGTGTCTTCCCAGGAATCACAACCTGTTAACCTGTGCCCAGGGAGAGTTTGGTATCGAACCTCAAATCTCTCAATCTCAAGGCATGGCTCTTGAAGAGTTAGGAGTTTGCTGACCTACCTTTCCCAAGGCGTGTGGAAATCTTGAAGTCCTCTAGGAAGCCTTCCACCAGAGCTACTTATAATTCAAAATGGAAAGATTTTCCATATGGTTGCTAGTAAGCATATTTCCCAGAATCTGCTGGCGTGCCCACGATTCTGGATTATTTAGTGCATTTGAATTCTTTGGGGCTGAGACCAGCTACCCTAAAAGTGCACTTGGCAGCTGTGTCTGTCTTTTATGTGCAGGTAAGCCCCTTCTTTTCAGCTCACCCTGTGTTCTCCAAGTTTTTAAAGGGTTGCTTCACACCAACTCTGCACAGGACCCTGCCCCTGCTTGGGATCTTAATATTTGCATTGCTCAGCTTATGCAACCCCCTTTTGAGCCATTGTCTTTAGCAGAGCTTAAGTACTTGACTTGGAAAACTGTGTTTTTGGTAGCCATCACCTCTGCCAGGCGCATAAGTGAGCTACAAGCATTGTCAGTGGAGCCTGATTTTATCTCCTTTCACAGGGATAAGGTGGTCCTCAGGACTAACAGAAAGTTTTTGCCTAAGGTGGTTTCAGACTTCCACCTTAATCAATCCATGTCTCTTCCTGTGTACTTCACTGACCATTCCCTCCTCTGGTGAGAGAGATTACACAGTTTAGATGTCAAAAGAGCCCTTGGTTACTATATAGAGCGTACCAAGGGTCATAGGTTTGAGATCCCCAATTGTTCCTCACTTATGGTGAGGTTGGTAAAGGTAAACCTGCCACTAAAAGATCCATTGCCAGGTGGACTGTCTCTTGTATCCAATTTTGCTATGAAAACTGGTAAGATTCCTCCTCAGGCCTGAGGGCTCACTCTACCAGAGGTGAGCTGCGTCCCTGCTGCCAGGGACATCCCTATCCTAGAGATATGTCAAGCAGCTACCTGGAAAACAGTTCACACTTTTACTAAGTATTACTCTCTGGATATCCAGGCTAGGAGTGATGCTCGATTTGGCACAGCTGTGCTTCAGAGCCTATTTCCTAAGTAGGTTCTGTCCCTCCTCCATGGAGGTACTGCTGTGTATTCTGCATATGTCATAATATAGCAAGACTTCATGTTGTTTGAAGAAAAAATTACTCACCTTAGTAATGTTTCTTCTAATGGATCTTGCTATGTCTAATTACCTCCCCCAGCCTGCCCTCTCAGAACCTCTACTTTTGGGATGTGGGTGGGCAGTGCAATGTTGGCACTTCATAGATGCCCACTTTATTTTCACCCCTCTTAGGGTGCTTAGGTGTTGTGTTTTATTTTTCTTTCTTGAATTCCCTGACTTGAGTCTTTATTTTGGGATCAAGAACAAAAATGTGTTTTTGTAGTTAGTAGCCAGTGGGCTAGTGTAGGTTTACGGCTTCCACGCAGAACCTTAGTGAATTTTTGCTTGTAAAGATCTGACAGTTTAAGTTTGAGCTACAACAGAGTGTTCAACCGAGCTCACGCTCAAGGTTCCATGCCCTGCATGGAAAGTTAACTCTTTCACCTCCGGAGCAGTTCTAACCTGGGGTTATACTGTATATGTCATAATATAGCAAGACTCCATTAGAAGAAACAACATTACTAAGGTGAGTAATTTTTTCTTGTAGGCCAGTCCTGCGACCAAGTCAAGTTAGCTCTAGAGGTCCCTCGGAATCTTCTCAGTTCTCTAGGATTCCTTCTCAGTCTTTCCAAGTCAGTTCTCGAACCAGTACAGCTCCTTACCTTTATAGTGGTAGAGCTGGATACTATTCAGGCAAAGGCCTTCCTCCCATACTCAAGAGTAAAGGTCCTTACAGATCTGGCTTCTTCTTTTCAACCTCTG
This sequence comes from Neoceratodus forsteri, assembly GCA_016271365.2. Taxonomy (NCBI): domain Eukaryota; kingdom Metazoa; phylum Chordata; order Ceratodontiformes; family Ceratodontidae; genus Neoceratodus; species Neoceratodus forsteri. Next base: position 118,497,825 of record JADMNL010000032.1, on the reverse strand, counting down.
GTGTCTTGCCCAGCCAGACATTTTCTTCAACTCTTAGGCCACATGGCAGCTTCCACTGCAGTGGTTCAGGGAGCCAGGTTCCAGATGAGGGACATTCAGTTCTACTTAAGGTACTTTTGGTCTCTGAAAAGACTCTCTTACCAAACTGATTCCAGGGACTCAAACTCTTGTTCAAGCTCTCCAGTGGTGGTTGGATCAGGACAATCTCAGACAGGGTGTCCCATTCCTCAGTCTAGCACCCTCAGTGGTCCTGACCACAGATGCCTGTCTCTTGGGGTGGGGAGCCCATCTAGGGGCTCTCACTGCACAGGGTACTTGGTCACAGCAAGAGTCTCTCCTTGATATCAATCTTCTGGCGCTCAGAGCTGTGTTTCTAGCCCTTCAGGCATTCTCAGAATCAGTCAAAGGCAAAGTGGTGCAGGTCAGGACGGTCAACACCACTACAATGTGGTATATAAACAAGCAAGGGGGCACTCGGTCCACGGCCTTGTGCACAGAGGCCATGAAACTATGGTCTCTAGCTTACTCACTTCAGACTTCTCTGACAGCAGTTCATCTTCCAGGGAAAGACAATGTGCTGGTAGATGCCTTAAGCAGGATATCTCAGGGTCACCACAAGTGGTCCCTGAACTCTCATGTCCTTCAGGTAATCTTCAGGAGATGGGGCACTCCAGAGATAGACCTCTTTGCAGCCCCAGACAATCATCAACTTCCTCTGTTCAGCTGCAGACCTCCAGTCCTGAGGACTGTTCCTGTAGATGCTCTCCTGCTAGACTGGACAGGCAGGTTTCTTTATGCCTTTCCTCCCTTTCCATTGATATTCAGAGTATTGATCAAGATCAGGTCTCAACCCTGCACAGTGATCCTGGTGGCTCCAGACTGGGCCAGGCAACCATGGTATCCTCTGCTGCTCTCTCTTACAGTGTCAATTCCCCTGTTTCTACCCAGGAGACAAGACCTCCTGACCTCCTCTCGGGAGGATTTGTTACCCCAATCCCCAGTCTCTCAGACTCAAGACCTGGCTCTTGAGGAGTTAGAATATGCATGCCTGCATCTCTCCCAAGGGGCAATGGATATCCTTAAGGTTTCTAGGAAACCTTCCACCAGAAAAACTTACAATTCTAAATGGAAAAGATTCAGTATTTTGTGTTCTCAGAGAGACATACATATGGATTCTGTGGACATTGCCACAGCTCTGGATTATCTGGTTCATCTTAATGGGTTAGGCTTTAGGCCTGCTACCCTTAAGGTTCATCTAGCAGCTGTTTCTGCATTTCTTTCTGCAGGGAAGGGATCTTCCCTGGCATCTCATCCTGTTTTCAGTAAGTTTTTCAAAGGTCTGGTTCACATTAACCCTCCTTTCAGGGAGCCTACTCTGGCTTGGGACTTGAATATCTGCATTGCACAGCTTATGCAACCCCCCTTTGAACCATTGTTCTCTGCTGAGCTTAAGTACTTGACCTGGAAGACTGTGTTCCTGGTAGCTTTTACCTCAGCCAGGAGAATCAGTGAATTACAGGCCTTGTCAATAGAACCTGACTTCATTTCCTTCCATGGAGATAAGGTGGTCCTTAGGACGAATAGAAGATTTCTTCCTAAAGTGGTTTCGGATTTTCATCTGAACCAATCCATGTGCCTGTGTTTTTCACTGACCATTCTTCTTCTGGAGAAAGAAGATTGCACAGTCTGGATGTAAAGAGGGCACCTAGCTATTACAGAGCGCATACTAAGGCCCATAGGAATGATTTTCTTCAGTTATTCTTCACTTATGGGGAAGTGGGAAAAGGTAGACCTGCTACTAAGAGAACTATTGCCAGGTGGATTGTCTCATGTTATCTATTCTGCTATTCAAAGTTAGGCAAAGAGCCTCCGTCAGGCCCGAGGGCTCACTCGACCAGGGGTACAGCTGCCTCTTTGGCAGCTGCTTGAGATATCCCCTTGGTAGAAATTTGTAAAGCAGCCACCTGGAAAACAGTCCATACAGTCACCAAGCATTACTCTCTGGACACCTGGACTAGGAGTGATGCTAGGTTTGGTACAGTAGTATTGTAGAGTTTGTTCCCAAAGTAAGGTTCTGTTATCCCCTCCTCCGGGGGGAACTGCTTGGTAGTCTGCATATAGTCAGAATACAGCAAGACTTCATGTTGTTTGAAGAAAAAATTACTCACCGTAGTAATGTTGTTTCTTCTAATGGAGTCTTGCTGTATTCTGACCTCCCTCCCTGCCTCCCCTCTCAGAACCTAGTCTTTGTGGGTTGGCAGTTTACAGTGTTTCACACCTGAGGCGTACCTTTATACCCCTCCTTACCTAGGTGGGGTCTTTTTTTATTGTTATTGTTTATGTATTTTTCACTATCTACACACGTTTTCTTGGGTTCTCGACTCGAGTCTTTTGGACCCAAGCATTGTGGCCTATAGCTTAAAGTTTTTAAACAATTTTTATAACTATTAGTTAGCATATGCTCGTAAGAATCTAATGGTTACACTGAGATGTACCAGAGACAGAGGTTTGAAAACCGAGCTCGAGCTCAGCGTTCTATGCTGCTGCATAGAGTTAACCCTTTCCTCTCCGGAGCAGTTCAAGAGCTGGGGCTAACTGCATATAGTCAGAATACAGCAAGACTCCATTAGAAGAAACAACATTACTATGGTGAGTAATTTTTTCTTACCCTCCTGTATTCTTCACTGAGAAATCCATGCCAGGAGAATAAAGACTCCACAATATGAATGTGAAGAGAGCCCTATGTTACTACTACAAGCAGTTTAGGGGCTCTGCCACTCAGTTTTTCCTCACCTACGGGGAGGCAGGTTGAGGAAGGCCAGCCACTAAGAGGACTGTCTCTCGCTGGATAGTCTCTTGCATTCAGTTTTGTTATGCCAAGACTGGTAAACAGCCCATGGAGGGCCTCAGGGCCCATTCCACCAGGGACACTGCTGCCACAGTGGCAGCTGCAAGGGGATATTCCCTTACTTGATGTCTGCAAAGCAGCCACGTGGAAGACTGTACACAGATTCTCAAAGCATTATTGCCTGGATGTACAGTCCAGATTTGATGCCAGATTTGGCAGGGTGGTCCTGCAGAGCCTCTTCCCTAAGTAGATTCTGTACCCACCTCCCAACTGTACTGCTTTGTAGTCTGCACATTGTTACTGATGCTAAAGGACCCCTGGGGCAAGAAGAAAAAATTACTCACCGTAGTAATATGTTTCTTCCAAGGTGTTCTTTAGCATCAGTATGCTCCAACCCCTCCTTCCCAAATAATGTAACTGAAGAGGATTCTGCTTCCTTTATTGTTGCCAAATTTGTTGCTGAACTTCTGAATTGCATTTAAAGCAAAGTTCCGATGTTTTTTCATTTGTTCATTGTTCATGCTGTTGCATGATTTTTAAAGCCTGTTGGTTCACACTTACTGTGGGCATGTTCCCATTCTAGCTTCAAAAAAATTCTGGTGCCCACTGGACAAGCTCCACTCAGCACACCCTCTAACTCTCTTCTGACTGGCTAATTCATTTGATTCATTATCATAAACTCCACCTCCGAGGCAGCTCAACCTGGCCAGCTTACTGCACACTGTTACTGATACTAAAGGACACTTTGGAAGAAACAATATTACTATAGTGAGTAACTTTTTCTTATCTTCCAAATGTATTTGTACTCCCATGAATATATATAAATTTATGCAACAGGTGTGGACATAAATGGAGTGTGATACATCCATTTATGTGGGTAACTGTGTACATAAATTTCGTTTGTGCATAGTTACTATGTCATCCTCCATTTATGTACATACTTTGTATGTCACCCTTCTCCCCCCCCCCTCGCCCGCCAGCACTACTTCCAGCTTACACAGTATGTCAGAAACCCAGACAAACCACATTGCAGGCTGCATGGTCCTGTTCCCCTGCCCCGACACACATACACACCTGACATTACCCTCCCTATCTATCCTGCAGCTGCAGTAACAAATTTATTTCTTTCAGACTATTTAAAAAAATAAAAAATAAGCATTGTGCAGCCAGACCATTAAACAAATGCTCGTTTCTCTCTCGTCTCCTAGCACACAGCACTCGTTCAACCTGCTCGCCTCCTGTGCTCCATTCTCTCTCCACAGCTTGTTTCTCAGCAGCAGCGCTTGTTTGGTCTTTTCCCAGCAAAAATAGTACCTTTAAAAAACAGATACAGTTCCCTTTCTTCTTTTTGGTTCAGAACTGCCGTCTGCAGCTACTGATATTACTCACTCCACTAATGGTATCTGGTACTCCACCGGCTTACCCCGTCACACACCAAACACCGCCAGACAATAGACAGTAAATCTAAAGTAAAACAATTAAAAAGGAAAAAGTTGAAGTGAAAAAACTGCAAAACAGTTTGTCGGCCACAAGCTGTCCTTGGTATCCCTCGCTAAACTCTGACGCATGTTGTCCGCGTTTATTTTTTTTCCATTTTTTGCCTAGCCACTACAACCACCAAAGAGCTGGTATGTTACAGCTGAGGTATAATGTCATGATGCCACCTCCATGGCAGTGGCGCTGGCAATGGCGCATACAAGAAGCGGAGTAGCTTCATTTTACAAAATAACCCCCTAAAGTTATTTAAAACAAAGAAAAGTGGTAAACTGTAAAATAAAAGCAAAGTATCACACAAAGTTCTCTCCTATTACATAAATGGAATATGCAGGGGGGGACCTTGTGTGATACCTAATTTATCTACACTCATGCTGTTTGACATTGGATACCTCTCTCATGGCTTACGCCTCTCGTGAGGTTACTCAGGGTCAAAGAGCCTTCATGTAGATGAATCGGGTATCGCACAGGTCCCCCCAGCATATCCTTTATATATCTGTATGTGGAGCCAGCCATGATGCATTGCATTGACATATCACAAACTACTGCATGATAAAAGAACTTCATTGCCATTGAATTACACTCTTCCTTGCAGTATACTACAACATGTTGTGATATACTGCAGCATTACTGTGTTGCATTCTGGCTGGCACAGCTGTTACATACAGGCATACATATCTGCGTATGTACGTACATATACATATGGAGTCTTGTGGAGAAAAAGATTCCCAGCCACACTTGAGATGCAAGCTGTATTCTGAGCATGGCTGTGTACTCAATACATCTTTATTTGATTGGACGGCGCATCAGGTTGCAAGGCAGCACAAGGAGCAAATCCATGATGACGAGAGCCTCCAAGGTCCTTTGTTGGGCAGAGAAGAACTTCTAATCCATTTTGGTGATACGTCTCATAGGTTTCCTAAACTGTCAAACCAACTGGCTCAGTCAGTAGAAACTGCATCCAGGCAATTAGGAGCTCATTCAGGAGGTGTTCCAAATGCTGTGTGGTCAACTATTCATTGATGACCCTAATACCTCTTCCGAACAGACCCGACCTTTTACATCAGGGCCTGATACTCCATCTAAGTCCAAACAAGTTCCAGTTGTCGGTCAGGCTCCTAAATGTAAGAAAGTCTTAAAGGTGGATTGCTCCATGAGGGTCTTCCAGACTGCAGCATTTTAGAAAGACCACCAATAAACCAAACAAAGCATTTGGGTCACCAGTCCCTTTGATTGAGGAAATTGAAGGGGAAATTGAGGAGTAGCAGAGGCACAGGGGTGGAAACCAAGTCAGATTTCCTTAGTAGAGTATCCTGGAAGTAACAAGAATCTGCATGAGGAAGAAGCAAAGAAAAACAAGCACTGGAACCCCTTCTGGTGTTTGATAGCAGTAGGGGAAGCAGCGAGGGCCAAAGGATGGCTTTCAGAAAATATGAATGGGCAAAATAAGAACTGGTTAAGTATATCAGGGGAAACTGAAAGAGATAAGAAAGGCATCCAGGAAGCCAAACGCAGATACATACCTACAGTAAGAAGCAATATGTACATTTATTTTTTTATTTATCTAGTAAAAATCTGCTTGGGTTTTTGAGTCACAAACCCACTCAGCAGGTCAGGCCCTCTGCTCCCACAGTGCCAACCTCCGAGCGCAGTCTTGTGAACAGTTAACAGAAACAGGGTAACCCTCCTGACTGTTTTGTGGGTTCAAATCAACCTTTGGTCTCAAGTCTTGGAGGGATTCAAACTGTGAACCTCTTGTTAGCGTACCCAATGTACAGGCTGATATAATTCTGCTCTTTGGGGGGCCAGATGTATTTAGCCTACGGGCACTTAACCAGGCGTACAAGATGAACCCTAAAAACTCTATTAAAGACCTCAGAATAAATTCTTACCTTTTCCCAGTTTGGTAAAACCAGTAAGCTTTGTACAGTGTCAGCTTTAACCATATATGCTTCCCTTGTTAAAGAAAGAATTTCGAAGGCACACTAAGTAGTCTCTAAAGTAGAGGTTTACTTAAAGATAGATTAAAATGTAAATACAGAACCTTATATCACAAAACATACAAATCACTTAAAAAAAAAAACAGGTTTAAAAGTGCAGACTAAATCTCCTACCACAGTACTCTTAGAATTGTCTCTTCTAAGGTATATTCTTCTAACAGTGCCTGATGTTGCTTTTTCAGAGTCCAAACATTTGTGTGTAAATGGAAAACAGAATACTGTTTAAAAACTGGCTTTGCCAACCTTTTTGCGTGAGGTCATCTAGCTGCTCCCTGTCAGAATATAAAAAAAATATATCTATGCAAAACAGGATGTCTAATCAAAGTATTAAATTCTGTGACCTCAGCACAACACATTTTCTCATGTGACCCTTTGATGTAGAGTGTCTTCCTGTTCTTCACAGACATCAAAGAAACATTTATGACTTTGTACTAAGGCGTCATAACCTGCTCTTCTTCCTCTAAACATTATAAAAGTTTATGATTTCCCATCTTTGCAGCTGGCAAGCCACAAATAAGCTAGATAAACAGAAGATGCTTAATTTAGGCCTCTTCTAGCCTGTAATTATCTCTTGGCTTTCCAGGTAACACGTTGTAACTAAAACCTGGGAGGGGGGAATGTGAACCCACAGGCTATCTCAGCCTGCCTCATGAGAGACACTCAGTAACAACATTTTTTATATTACAAAAAGCATAGATTAATCAGAACCAGCTGTCCAACTATCACACAAATCTGCTTGGGTTTTTGGGTTGTTTTCTATATTTGGATGCCTTTGAAAAAGGAGCTAATCCAAAATGCGTTAGGCGTACAGTTTGTTGTGGTGACTCAGCACTGAATAAACCTTTTTTTGCACATATTGGAAGAGTGTTGTCCTTTACTGCAGCAGAGGGTGAGTGCCTGATTTCTTTTGCTACTGCAATGTTTTCTATATTTGTTGGGGAGGCTCTTGAGGTTTGGTAAAAAGGGACTGAAACAGTTGAGCAGGGACGCCTTATATATGGTGCCATCTGCATGCCAGTGCATGTCGTGGTGCCGTAAGTCAGCATTACCATTCCAAAATGTTTTCTTCCTCGGGCTCCTAGCACCTCTGGCCCTAAAACCAAAAAGTATGGCCATATGTAGAAGCTAATCGTCCCTGTATGTATCTTCACCATTCATCACTGGTGGGTTATACGCCAGAGGCAGTATGACCCGCAGGAGCTTATAGCTTAGAAATTTTTCTAGGAGAAGGAGCCGGGAACAGCGCCACCCATGAGGGAAATGCACAGCATGCTGCTCATGCGCTGGCCAGTAACCGATGCCGACTCCTTCCTCTCCTCAGTTTTGTTCTTCCCACCGTCGAGAGTACTCCTCGTGGAGCTGAAGAGCCATTACTACTCAGTCATAGTTGAAGTCGTTGCCGAAGTTCTGTTTGTCGTTACTCGATGCCGTAGATCTTCACACGGGTGAGACAGTTTATTTCTTATATTTGTTTCTATGGCGCCGAGTCTTTTTCTGGATTTGTTTTTATTTCGAGTGCGGTCGATCATGTCTGGTTTGGGGCCTAAATCGTCAAAGGTGGGATGTGCCCCCATGCGTCGGTGCCCCTGCAGCAAGTACATCTCTGTAACGGATTGCCGTGATCGAGGTCTATCTTGCTTGGGCCCTCAACATGACATGGGCAACTGTGACACCTGATTCTCCATGGACCGCTGGGTCCTCGAAACGCACGTGTTGAAGGTGGGTCGAAACCTCACAACTTCGGAGGATGGCGTCGGTCCAGGGATGCTAAGGCAAGAACTTTTACCCTTCCCTGTTCTCTCCGATACTATACGCATCGGTGGGAGCGAGTCGTAGCCGTTCCAGCTTTGTTGGAACCCCTGCTCGCCAGAGGGGTCGGGTGGACAGTCGTCCACCTCCTGGGAACTGGTTGAGCACCCCTGTAGGTCGTCGGCCTCCTCAGAGCCATGACCACCTCCAGTGTCACGGTCGAAGCTATATGCTGGACCCGAACCGGTGGGGCTATCAGCTCCATCCGCTGACTGTGCTTGGGCTTCTAGCCCCATTCCTGGGGTTGGTGAGCAGGGTGGGGTGGAGATTCGAGCTAGGCCTACTTCTGATGCTGCGAGCAGCACCAGACCTGGAAGGGTGATGGGGAGGCCTCTCTCCCGATCATCCTGGTCTCCTCCTACTCTTCGGAGGAGGATGATAAGGATCACCCAGAGTGGTTGCCCAACTCCAAGGAGTTTCCCGATTCTGAGGAGTCGTGGCGCCTACCTAGGCCTAGTGGCAAGGTTCCCGAGGTATCTTCTTCTTCTTCTACCCCCCTGACCGGGCCTGCCCTTGGGGCTGACTTATCCTTTTCTTCTGGCACCAGTTGTATGTGCTGGAGACCTCAAGGTGCCAACCCATGCTGAGGAGGAGGCAGCACCGAAGTCGGTGCCGGGTGGGGGACAGTGCCTGATCTGGGAATGGCGCCACGCCCAGTGCTGATTTGGATGTCGGCACCACTGTTGATGCTGAGTCTGGCGTTAGAGCTGGGGATGGTGCCGATCCAGTCTCCGATACAGAGGTGGGTTCGGAGATGGCTCTGACTGTTCTTTTAAGGTCTGGAGCCATCCCAGAGCTTCCTCCATTAGTACCTCAGGGACAGCCAAAGGGCAGGTCCCTCTCTGAAGGGGAGGGTTTGAGAAGGCCTGGGGTGGTTCAGAGGCATTCTGCCTGGGCTGCTGGTGGCTCGGGGAGGAGCCACAGTGCCAACCCCTCCCATTTTCGCTGTCCTCGGCAGGGGGGATCCGCATCATGTGGGGTTAGGGGCCACCCGCAAGGGCCAGACCGGCCCCAGTCTCCTCACCATGGGGCTTTTTCCTTAGGGCACCACTTGGGCCGCTCCTGTATGGTTGGGCAATCTACAGTAGGCACTTTACGCAGCCCCACCCTTCAGGAGGGGTCGCATGAGCATTTCCAAAGCCCTAGCAGGAATTCTTCTCTGGTTCGCCAGACTTCTGCCCCTCGCCCGGATCCTCTGCCTTGCCTTTCTGCTCTCCCGGGCATTTTGGATCCTGCTGGACCCTTGTCTTGGGACCATTTCAGAGCCTCAGCTGCAGCTTTTCCTCACTACTTAAGAGCTCTGGACCAGGTCATCTTCAGACCAGAAGCTCCTGCTGTGCCAGAGTCTGAATCAAGCTCTTCTGCTTCCTCGTCTTCCAGAGGAAGAAGACTCATTGGTCCATCTGTCCTCGGATGCTGTTATCACCAGCTATCAGCATTTCTTGTCGAGGTTGTTGAAAGAGCTCCACATATCTCACATTGCAAGTCGCGATCCTGCTCTTGTGACGCGTTGTCTCCTTGAGTTCTCCTCGGAGAATATTGTTATTCCTCCGTGGCCTGTTCCATTTCTGGAGGCATCACATCAGGTCTGGTAGAACCCCTCTGCCCCCTCCCCTGCTCCAAAGGACTGCCAGTGCATATATCGTGCACCCCACGGGTCTCCAGGTTCCTCGCCTTACCCAACTTCTGGGATAGAACTACCGAATACCCCCTCTGGGCATTGTTCCTTGAGACACGATCACGCCCCAGAGTTTGACTTGACCGAGTTTGACCGCTAAAGGAGAGGGGTTTTCTCCACGTCACGACTCTTCCTCTGTATATTAGCTCATCAGGCCCATATGGCTCCCTATGCTGGGCACTTATGGACAGTGCTAGGACAGCTCCTAGCCACTCTGCCTGACTCTGAGGCTACCAGGCAAGCACTGCCTTTCTGCTAGTGGTCAAGAGCTAGCAAGGCACCTGTCAAGAGCGTCATACGATGCTAATGAGATAGCTTCTAGGCTGAAGGAACTGCGGTCTGCATAAGGTGGATGGCATGGCTTTGCTTTTCCAGGTTATCATCCATGGCCTGGTGTAGGGTGATTGCCTCTTCTTTTCAAGGAGCCAATTTTTTCTCCCGCAGGGTGAGACGAGAATTAGTGGGGCACCTTCCTTCTCCTAGGCCACGGAAGTCCCCGTCTCGCCCTGACCAGTTGCGGGCCTCGCTGGACCCATAGGGGCTTCTTCCCCCTGTGATTCTCCACCACAAGGGGCTGAGGGAAGCTCTTCCCTCAGGGAGGTGTCTGGTCCCCTTTGTGGGGCTTGGTACTCACCCACCAGTGATGAATGGTGAGGATACATACAGGGAAGATATGAAAATTACGTACCTACCATAATTCTTGATCTTCTTGTATATCTTCATTCATCACTGTTCCTGCCCACCATCCCCTCTTGCTTCTCAACCTCTGTGCAGTGCCTCCTTCCTGCTTGCTCTCCCCCCAATTGAGTCCAGTTGTGGGCATAGTCATACTGGCTCCTCTGGGTCCACTGATCCTTCGGCTAAGCGTCAGTGACCCTCCGTGGGGGGAGGGCAAGCGGGGCTGCTGGCCCCTTCTAATGTGGGCTCCTCAGGACCCCTTCTGCACAGTCCTGATGGGGATCCCCTCTCGGGGCTCCACTCTCCTTTATGGAAAGAGGGATCGGAGCCTGGCCTGGTGTGCTGGACTTGGGACCCTTGCAGATCATAGAGGGGTTTAGGGGTTCTGGGGATTCCCTTCCATTTTTCTTTTCTGGTTAACCAGGCTGGTTAACCTGGAGCAATTTCCAGTCTTCTCAAGGAGAACCCCTTGGCCAACCCATCTTTCCTTGCCCGCCGGCTTGGGGGGGGGGACTCCTGGGCTTTTCTACCAGAAGGCTTGGGTTGAGTGAAAGGGGTCCTGCCCCAGGGCTGGTTCTGTCCCCACCTCTGTGTCTTGGGACAGACTTGAGTGACCCTGGCATCCACCCTCTATGTGTCACTAGAGCACGATCCTAGGTTGGCTTCGCCTCCAACTTCTCTCCAAAGTGCCTAATATTTCATTCTTCAGATGACAGACCATTCTGGTCTTCTCACCCCCAGCCTTCTGGAATGGTTAGGGAGTATGGAGGTGGGTACTGTTCCTTTTTAACACTTAGATGCTCCCTGACATCCCTAGAGGAGTAGGGTGCCGAATGGTCTGTCATTGTCTCTCTCTCTCTCTCTCTCTGTCTCTCTTTTTCTTCCTATTTCTTTTTCCCTCCACCTCTCCACTCCTCTATCCCCTTGGGACTGCCCAGTAGTTCGGCCTCTCTATACACAAAGGCCCTGGAATTGTGCGATTCTGTGGTTGGGGAATTTTCCGCAGAATTTGCATCATGCCGCAGAATGTATATAGTGCCGCAGAATTCACTGTTTTTGGTGAATTTTTATTCAAATATACTGTTTTTCCATAGTGCCAGGCTTTCCTTCCCATCTTGTTTATCCTGAAGCCCCTCCTCTATGCTTGGCATATGATGTCATTGATGACATCACACCATATTTAACCAATGGCAGAACTGCCTTCTGCCAGAGAAATAAATAAATCATGCTGCAGAAATCAGAAAATGCTGCTGCAGAAACCAAGGAGCTCTGCCGCAGAAATCAGAAAGTTCTGCCGCAGAGCACTAGGGGCCCTGCCTATACCGCACCCTCAAATAGCCTACCTTGCCTCTTGTGTCGGCTTATTCTCCTTTCTGTTTTATATCTTTTCCTTTTACTATTACTCGGTCTGTCTTGCCCCATCCTCTTTCTTCTCTATATCTGTGTTCACTCTCTCTGGAGGACAGAACTGAGGCTAGGAAGGAGTCGGCGTCGCTTACTGGCCAGCGCATGAGCAGCATGCTGTGCGTCGCCCTCATGGGTGGCACCGTCCCTGGCACCAGCTCCTCCGTCTAGAAAAATTTCTAAGCTGTAAGCTCCCGCGGGTCATAGCACCTGCTGGCGTATAACCCACCAGTGATGAATGGTGAATATATACAAGACGGTCAAGAATTACGGTAGGTATGTAGTTTTCATTTCAAACCCCAGGAAATCTTACTGTATTCTGACAACTGCAGTATGGTCTCACCATAGGACTGCCCTGGAGCTGAAATGATTAATAGAACCTATGCTAATAGTGGGATGTTAGGCTCGAGCTCGGTTTTCAAATCACTGTCCCTGGTTGCACTTCCTGCAACCATTAGATTCTTTAATCCGCTTGCCTCAGTAAGATGTCCCCGGAGAGCTCTCCTTCACTTTAACTGAAGAAATAATTTCTTGGTTTAATTTTAAAGTCCGTTTTATTTTTTCGATTTTTGAAGCACTGTCCTTGGTTTAGATTAGTGTAGTTTTTGGGTAAGTCTTTCAGTTCCTCTTCGGTTTTTCCAACAGAGAAGGAACCGAGGTCAATTTGTGTGTTTGTTTAAATTTAAACTACTGTTTCTGTTCGGTAAAGCGGTTTTTACTTAAGTTTGAACCTACCGGGGTAATTCTCTTTTACTTCGGTTTAAAAAACCGATCAATGTCACAGACCAAGAAGCGAACGGGCCCCACAGGTTTCCAACAGTGTACAGAGCGTGGGGAACCATTCGCAAAGGCAGATCCTCATATTTGTGTGTTTTGCTTGGGGCTTGACCACCTCAAAGGGGACTGCGAGATCAGTAAAAATTTCCCTCAGTCGACGCTTGATAGGCGTTTGAAACGACTGCAGGAAAGGATGTCTGAAAAGGCTGCTGAACCAGCTGCAGACAAACTGATTTATGTTCAAAAAGAACCGGATGATCAGCCCTCTGACAAGGGTGACGTTCTTCCACCAAAAAGAAACCTGCTGACCCTGCCGCTAACCCGGCAGCCGCAGGGAAGAGACAGAGAAGAGAAAAGCATTCAGTGGTTGAACCGCAACCGAGTACTCCAGTTCCAACCGCTGAAGAAATAGCTAACGCTATCAAAATAATTCAGTCGCTTCAACCAGTAACACCGGTTCAGGTTCAAAAACAACCACGTTTTGATACCTCAAGTTCCACTCTGGTTCTCGGTTCATTGGAATCAGAGGTGGACACTTTTGATGAGGATTATTATGATGATGCTGATGATTTTGAGGATGAGGACTATGGTGAACCCATTGACCCGGACATTTCACCGGATCCTCATCGTCCTGACTCCTCTGACAAGGGAACTGAGGACTTTACCTCTCATTTCAAATTTGTGAAACAGTTAGCTTTGTCCCCGGACCTCCCCTAACAGGAATCAACCGATGAGGAGGAGGAACAGGACTACAGGGACATGGTGGATGTTCAGGCTCCAAAAAGGGTTTTGCTCCCCATCCATAAGTCCTTGAAAATGCAGGTGATGAAAATCCTGCATACCCCTACTTCTATTCCACCAGTTGATAGAAGGGTGGAGAAGAAATATTGGATGACTAAGGGTGGATCCGAGTTTCTGTTTGGCCACCCTAGCCACGAGGGTGTGGTACAGGCAGCAGCCTGTGATAAAGCAGGTATTCCCCAGGCATCCCATCCTCTTGACAAGGATTCCAGAAAGCTGGATTCTGTTGCAAAAAAGATATATCTGGGTTCCTCACTGGCAATTAGGCAGGCTTCATACATGGCCTATGTTGCCAGATTTCAAAGGACACTCTGGGACACTGTCCTACAGATTACAAAGTCAGTGCCAACACAAATGGCTACAGATCTTGAGGAAGCTGCCAAGAGAGGGATAGAGGCTTCCAAAGTCCAGTTCAGAATGGCTGTGGATAGCAATGATACTGCAGCCAGACAGATGGCTTCCTCTGTGTCATTGAGAAGATTTGCTTGGCTCAGGACTACCAATCTGACCCAAGACACTCAGTCCAAGGCCATGGACTTCCCATGTGAGCCTTTGTCTCTGTTTGGACAGCAGACTGAGGCTTATATGAGGAAAATGGACGAATACAAAACAGCATATCAAAGTGCTTCTGCTAAGGAGAATGCTTCTACCCCACAAAAGCAGCATGCTAGGGGTCATAGGGGCAGACCTTATAGGTCATTCTTCCAGCCTCAGGCATATCCACATTACCAACAGCAGAGAGGTTATTTCAGAGAGAGGGGCAGGAGAGGCACTAACCGTACTAGCCCCAGCATCCAGTCAGCACCTCAGACTAAGCAGACACCCCAAGGGATCTGGTCGGGTCGCCTCCCCAGGACCAGTATGGGGCAGGCTGACACACAATCTCCAGGAATGGCAATCCATCACTACAGATCGGTGGGTCCTGGAGGTAGTGGGTCAGGGCCTTGCACTCAGTTTCAAAATCAGACCAAGACTGAGGGCTAGAGTTTTTCAACCTTCCTCCCGCTCCAGAGACATTTTCTCTGGAAAAGGAGGTGTTAAATCTGCTTTCACTAGGAGCAGTGGAGCCAGTTCCTCTCTTAAAGAAAGGAAAGGGCCTTTCCTCAAGATACTTCCTTACAACTAAAAAAAAAGGGGAGTGGCGACCCATATTGGATCTCAGGTACCTAAACAGGTGTTTACGAAACCAAAATTCAAAATGGTCACCTTAAAAACGATTCTGCCAACTTTAAGGCAAGAGGATTGGTTAGCATATCTGGATCTAAAAGATGCTTATTTCCATATCCTCATAAGGCACTCTCACAGAAAGTTCCTGAAGTTCAGGTTTCCATCAGGCCATTATCAGTTCAGAGCTATGCCTTTCAGCCTTACCTCTATCCCAAGGGTGTTCACAAAATGCTTGGCAGTAGGTGTGGCACACCTACAGAGGCAGGGAGTGGCAGTCTTCCCATACCTGGATGACTGGCTCTTAGTGGGACAGTCTCCCCAACAGGTCAAGCAGTCTCTGGCCTTAATACAGGAACTGTTACAGTCCTTGGGTTTCTTGATAAACCAGCAGAAGTCAGTGCTGCAACCAGTACAGCTCCTGGAATTTACAGGAGCAGAATTGGATTCAGTCAGAGGAAGGGCTTTTCTTCCTCAGCTGAGGGCAGACACTCTCAGGTAGCTGGTAGGTTCTTTCAAATCTCACAGCCTCAGGCCTTCCAGACATTTTCTCCAGTTGCTGGGCCACATGGCAGCCTCAACTGCCACAGTGTCAGGAGCAAGATTTCAGATGAGGGATATTCAATATCACCTCAGGCATTACTGGCACCAAAGAAAGGACAAATTGTCAAAGTTGGTCCCAGTCACTCAAACATTCGTGCAGGCGCTCCATTGGTGGCAGGATTTGGGAAACCTCAGACAAGAGGTCCCATTCCTACAAGAGCAACCATTTCTGGTGCTCACATAGATGCATCCCTTCTAGGGTGGGGAGCACATCTAGAGGAGCATACTGTCCACGGTACATGGCTCAAACAGAAGTCATTACTGCACATCAACCTGTTGGAGCGCAGGGCAGTGTTCCTGGCACTTCAGGCATTCACCAATATGCTGCAGGGAAAAGTGGTCCAGGTCAGGACAGACAACATGACCACAGTGCACTACATCAACAAACAAGGAGGCACAAGGTCCACACACCTGTGTACAGAAGCTATGAGAATATGGACCCTGGCCTATTCCCTAAACATTGTGCTGTCAGCAATCTACCTTCCAGGGAAGGACAATGTGCTGGCAGATGCAGTAAGCAGAATAAATCAGAACCATCACGAATGGTCCCTAAACAAGTAAGTACTACAGTTGGTGTTCAGAAGGTGGGGCACTCCAGAGGTAGACCTCTTTGCTTCCCCAGATAACTACCAGCTCCTTCTGTACTGCTGCAGACCTCCACTGAAGGGCACAGTACCGCTGGATGCACTGATCCTGGATTGGACAGGGAAGTTCTTGTATGCCTTCCCATTATTACTGAAAGTCCTGAACAAGCTCAGATCCCAACCAGCCACAATGATCCTCATTGCCCCAGATTGGGCCAGGCAACCATGGTATTCCCTAGTCCTGTCCCTATCGGTAACCAAGCCAATCAGCCTACCCAGGAGGCACAATCTGCTGACCTCCTTCCAGGGCAGGATCCTTTATCCCAACCTTCGGTCCCTCAGATTCAAAGCCTGGTTCTTGAGGACCTAGAGTATGCAAATTTGAATCTCTCAGAGCAGGTAATGGAGGTCCTTAGGGTATCCAGAAAACCTGCTACCAGAAAAATGTATACTTCTAAGTGGAAAAGATTTTCTTTCTGGTGCACAGACAAAAATTTAGACCATACCCAGGCTGGCTTATCAGTAGTTCTCGACTGTCTCGCCCATCTTCATTCCCTAGGTCTCGGGACCTCTACTTTGAAGGTTCATTTGGCTGCAGTATCTGCTTACCTGTCAGCAGGTAAACCTTCCTCTTTGGCCTCTAATGCAGTGTTCGGAAAGTTCTTAAAAGGATTACTGCATTTGCACCCTCCTCATAGGACCCCACCCCTGTGTGGGATCTAAACATTTACGTAGCACAGCTTATGCAGCCTCCTTTCGAACCCATATCTTCGGCTGACCTTAAGTATGTAACTTGGAAAGCTGTGTTTTTAGTGGCTATTACTTCTGCCAGAAGGATTAGTGAGATTCAGGCCTTGTCCATGGAATCCAATTACATGGCCTTCCACAGGGATAAGGTAGTACACAGGACGAATAACAAATTTCTTCCTAAGTTGGCATCTGACTTTCACATTAATCAGTCTCTCACCTTGCCAGTTTTCTTTACTGATCATTCCTCTTCAGATGAGCGTAGGTTACATAGCCTGGATGTCAAGAGGGCTATTAGCTACTATCTAGAGCACAGAAAAGGTCACAGAAGGGATAGAACCCAACTCTTTCTGACCTATGGAGAGGTCGGTAAGGGTAAACCTGCCACAAAGAGATCCATAGTAAGATGGATTGTCTCATGTATCCAATTCTGTTATGACAAGGTGGGTAAGCAACCCCCACAAGGGCTTAGGGCCCACTCTACTAGGGGGACTGCTGCATCTATAGCAGCTTCCAGAGATATTCCTCTGTTGGAAATCTGTAAGGCAGCTACCTGGAAAACAGTTCATACATTTACCAAGCATTATTGTCTGGATACCCTGGTCAGAAGTGATGCTAGGTTTGGCACAGCAGTTCTGCAGAGCTTGTTTCCAAAATAGGTCCTCTGCCTGCCTCCAAAGGCACTGCTTGGGTAGTCTGCAGTTGTCAGAATACAGTAAGATTTCCTGGGGTTTGAAGAAAACATTACTTACCATAGTAATCTTGTTTCTTCTAAGGGAATCTTACTGTATTCTGAGCTCCCACCTTCCTCCCCTGCTAGGACCTACAGGGCTCTTATTACTCCTGTGTCACTGATGTTGGAAACCTGTGGGTACCTATTAGTTTGTTGGGCATCTGTTGATTTGAGTCTTAGGGATGTCTCCTGTTGTTGGAGTTTCTGTTCCCCTAATAGGGGTATTTAGGGGTAGTAAACTTAGTTTGGTTAGTTAGTATTAGCTTCTACTTGCTGCATAAGAATCTGACGGTTGCAGGAAGTGCAACCAGGGACAGTGATTTGAAAACCGAGCTTGAGCCTAACATTTCACTGTTAGCATAGGTTCTATTAACCATTTCAGCTGTGGGACAGTCCTATGGTGAGATCATACTGCAGTTGTCAGAATACGGTAAGATTCCCTTAGAGGAAAAGAAACAAGATTGCTATGGCAAGTAATGTTTTATTCTTGAAGACCTAGAGTTACATTAAGTAACTTTCCTTTTTCAAACACCAGGAATCTCCCAGTATGATTAGACATATGCAGTCAGCCCAGAATCTCTGACTGCCCCAGAGCTGTAGTGATGTAATGTGGAATGTATGCAAATAATGAAACTAGAATGCTGCATTCAAACTGCTGCCTCTAGGTGGACTGTGTTCCATCTAACAGTCAGATTCATTTTCTCCGTTCAGACAACTAGATGCCTCGAAGAGCTTCTCTCAGCAGCCTCGCTGCAAGTTTGTTTATTTCAGTCAAAAAAGTGTTATTTCACTATTTTTATTTCTCTGCCTCTAGTATTTTTTTTTGTTAAAGTTAACGTTATATTGGGTTTATTTCTCGGTTCCTTTGCGATTCCCAGGAACCGAGGTCTTCACTGTTTTAGCGGTTTTAACCGCCACTTTATTCCATGAATTTTCAATTAAAGTACTTTATTTTTTCTTATTTGGAGAGTGATTTACATTATTTGCCTTCGGTTCCCTTTTTCTGTCAGGAACCGATGGCGTTTGTTATAAAAATTATTTTCTGTTTAATCGCGGTTCCTTTTCTCCTCAGGGAACCGACTGCAATTTGGGTATTTTTCCCTTTTTGGGAATTTTCTTTTTGTCTACTGACTTTTGGCATGTCAGAAAGACCTAAAAAGAGACAGGACCTACATGATTTAAAAACTGTATAAAGTGTTTTCAAATTTTTGCTAAGGCTGATCACCACTATTTATGTTTGGAGTGCCTGGGTCTCATATATTTTCTAATTGTGAAGTGTGCAGTACTTTTTGTCCTAAAACCATTACGAAAAGGACCAAAAGGTTAGAGGAAATGGCTTCTGCTCCCACCTCAGTGTCACCTAAGCACCATGAAGAAGCCTCTTCCTTCTCATATAACAAAGGAGAGACCTTCAAAAGATTCTTCAGATCCCAAAACTGTTGAGAAGAGGTCTGAACACAGTAAACATGAAATACCTACTGAGCATGCTCCAGAGTCTGTGCCAGCTAAAAATAAACATAAAGAAAAGCATGCCACTGCACCTCCTGCTGAAAAAGCAAAGGAGATCCCAGCAGACAAAGACAAAGTGCCCTCACCTGAGGATATTGCTAAAGCCCTGCAGGTCATTCAGGCCTTACAAACTGCAGGTTCTATTCTGGGTTCACCGGTTGAAATCCCACCATCGGTTCCCACAGACCAAGCTCAAGAAATTTACATTGAGGAGAAAGAGGATGATCTGGATTGGGGAACCCATCGAGCTTGGGGGTATCCCTACAACAAGATTTTGGTACCCCTCCTTGTGGACATGATGATTTTTCATCCCACTTTTCCTTTGTCAGACAGATGACTGACACTGTGGGCCTCCCCTCTCAGGAGTCTATGGAAGATGAGGAGGAGGCAGAATTTTTAGATATGATGGGTCTGGTTCCCAGTAAAAGAGTATTCCTGCCTATCCATACTTCTCTTAAAAAAAAGCCACTTTAAAAATTCAACAGATACCTTCCTCTGTCCCTGGAGTGAACCAGAAGGTTGAGAAAAAATATCAAGTGGATAGGTCTGCTGCTAATTATTTATATTCTCATCCAGACAATGAGGGTGTAGTAAATGCTGCTACCTGTGATAAAGCTAAAGTCACTCTATCATCTCATACTCTACACAAAGACTCCAGGAAAATTGACACAATGGGGCAGAAGGGTTATTTAGCCTCCTTCCTTCTCCTCAGGCTGCTTATATGGCATATGCTGCACAATATCAGGAGGCCCTTTGGAACACTGTACTAGCATTAACTGACAGAATTCCAGGCGATGTGGTACAAGATCTGGCTGACACTGCCAGGACGGCACTGAATGCCACAAAATACCAATTTCACATGGCTGTGGAAGCAAATGATGCTGCATCCAGACTGTTGGCCCTATCAGTGTCACTGAGGAAGTTTGCCTGGCTCAATGCAACCAGTCTTACTCCAGACACTCCGTTAAAGGCCAAGGATTTTCCTGTGAAAACAATTCCCTTTTTGGTGACAAGACTGAGGCATATGTGAAAAAGGTGGAAGAACAGCCCGGTGGTGCATAGGGTTGAGGCGTTGGACGCCTTGCGTCTCGCCACGCCAGTGACCCATGTTCGGGAACGAGCACGGGCTGTTGGAGGCCGGCACGGGGGAGTGAGGGTGCAGTGCAGGATTGAGCTGCCACTCTCCTCTCCAGGGAGGGATCTGAGCTTCCCCCGGGTCTTTGCTGCCTCACAGTGGAGGCCAGGGGGCAGCACAAGCCAAGGGAGCCAGGGCGCTAGGCCAGTGGGGTGGGAGGATAGGGCCATTACTGGGGCAACAGGGCGTATGTGCACCTCCACACACATGCGCCTCTCTGGGGCCCTACGTAAAAATGGGGCGAAAATCAGGAAATACGGTCTGGGGCCGCTGCAGGATGACATCTCTGGACCAGCTCTGGGGATCTTTTTAATTTTTATTTATTTATTTCAATTGCAGATTAATACCTTTGAGCCAGGAAGGCTCTTTTACAAAGGTTCCATGTCAAGTGGACAAGAGACAAAATTTACATAAACAGGTTACAGAACATTCAGAGTACACAACTGGTTACAGGCTGTACAGGTAGCAAGCAAATACCATATGTCAATAACAGTGTTAGAAGTGTTACAAGGCATTGGAGTGCAATTTGACATTCTAAACTGGTCACATTAAAAAATAGGAAAAGGAGCGATCAGATAAGAACCACATAGCAAGGTGGGAGCAGCCTGAAGTGGCTTTGTCACAGTATAAGGAGATTGGGGTAAGGGAAAGAGCAGGGGTAGGGGCAGCCCCCAAGAGGCTTTGTCGGGAAGGGGGTGGAGAGAAAGCAGTGGCGAGGAAGGAAGTGGGGAGGTAAGCAGAGGGGTGAAAAGTTATGATGGTGATTAGTCACAGGTATTTATTAATTGCATTCACATAGGTTCTTTTGGGCCAGAAGGGCTAGCAGTTCTCTTTTAAAAGGTCCAATTTTTGTGTTCCAGGGTGGTAGGAGGGAGTTCCTTAAACCAGATGGGCCCACGGTAGGAGACAGAACGCTGTGCAAGGTTGGTTCTTTTGAAAGGTACATGGAGCACACCCTTAGCCGAGCTCCTGGTGACTTTTGAGGAGTTGGAGTGCTGGAACAGAGCTGCAGTGGAGTAGGGAGTGAGTCCAAGGAGGGCTTTTTTGCCTATTAGACAAGCCTGATACTTCACTCTTAGGTGTAAGGGGAGCCAACCAGTAGAGGGCGCAGGTATGGGTTTGGTGTTTAGCCCCCAGGACCAGGTGGCAAACCTTGTTGAGTAGTACTTTTACTCAATTTAGGGCTGAGTCTGTGGCAGCACTGTAGATGACGGGGGCAGGGGCGTAGCCAGGATTTGGTGGTGGGGGGTTTCCCAAACACTTATAGGGGTCCGGGGGCATGCCCTCCCGGAAAATTTTGAAAATGTAGGTGTTAAATGGTGCAGTTTTGTGCATTTTAAGCAATAACTGTAGCGTCTCAAAAAGTATCAAAATCCAAATCATCACTCTCATCCATCCCTGCAGTCCCAAGTATTTCAGCCAGGTGTTCCTTCTAAATTTTTTTTTGGGTGGGGACATTATAGGAGCATATTCTGGGGAGGTTATGATCGCTTTGAAGGATTGAGGGATATGATTGAGTGCGGCGACGGTACAAATAAGGCGAATAAAAAGAAGTAAAAAAAAAAAACATTGAACCAGAAGTCGAGAACCCCCTCCCCATGGTCATTTTTCTATCACCCCATATTATCATTTTGATTTAGCCCTCTTAGTTTATGTTGTTCATGATGTGACCAGCCAGCCAGCCATGTTTTCATTTCCTGACCTTAGACCCCCTGGTCACATCAGCCCCAGTGTGATGAATCAGCACAGAATTATAGAAATCCCCACTTCTAGGCCACTTTTAGTTTACCAAAATTGCCCTCCACCCTTGTAATTTTTCCTTATTGCCTGCTCAGCTGCCACAGCACTGAAAATTGTTAGGTCGCCCCCCCCCCACCACCACCGCACCGCACTGGTAATTTTTCCTTTCCCCTCCTGAATCCATGTTTAGTGTTAGTTTTTTGCCCCATTTCACCTCAGTGCTCAGCTACAGTGCATTTTTATTTCAGCTACCTGAAATATCCTCCCTCCTGACTTCACTGCTGCACCCCGCCCGGTCACCCGTCTGCCTTCAGGCTTCTAAAACCATCTCACTGAAGGCCTGTAATTTTGCCTGTCCCAGTGAGTAAGTTGGGGCCTGATTTCCTTACTGTGGCCTTTCCCGAGATGCCCCCCCCCCCCGCTGCTGAGGCTGTCCATTACTCCCCTGTCTCCCAGACTGCAGCTGCCATGTTGAATCCTCCTTACTGCCTTGAACACACTATGGGCAGCAAGCTAGCTGCTCAGAGCACCTCCGCGGCAGGTCCGGAATGAAGACTGACAAGAGAGTGTGTGCATTCGGCGCGCGGCGGCTCTCAGCATCATGTGACTGCCAATCTGTAATCACACGTGATGCAGAGCCGGGGTGGGTCCGCGACCTCTTCGTGAGCAAGCCGAGCACTGCTGGCGGAGGCAGGGCTTCATCAGCTGACCGGCCATCAGGGTTTTTTTTTAAAGTTTAAATGCCTGGGAATCGCAGTGCTGGTCGGAAAAGTTATGGCCATGGGAAGGGCAGCACAGTCTTGGTTTCAGGAGGCAGATCGACTGTTTGTAAGTAAATCCAGGGGGGTGTCGCATCACGAGTGACTCTACTGTGCAGAGTCTATGGCTAAAAAGAAATGACAGATTTTTTGGGGACACAGTCGGCAAGCAGGAGGTGTGAGGGGGGTTTCTGAGCACCCAGGAAACCCCCCCCCCCAGCTACGCCCAAGGAGGGCATAATCAATGACCGACAGAATGGAGCTTCGAGTGACTAGGCTTAAAGCCTCAGGGGTCATGGCTTGCCTGTACCTATAGAGGATTCCTAACTTAATATTAGCAGATTTGACTACATGGTCTATATGATGCACAAAGGAGAGGGTGTCATCAATATGTACCCCGAGATATTTAAAGGTGGAGACTGGTTCAGTGCCATCCCCTTTCTGGCTATAGATAGTCAGGTGTTCAGCATTCCTTTTGGCATATGGCAAAGTTAGGTGCATAATTTTAGTTTTTTTATAGTTTAGAAGGATTCTGTTTCGCGTGAACCAGTTCTCAAGCATAGCAAAGCAATGCTGTAGGTTTTGTGCTATTTCTGATGTGTGGCTGCCAGGCACTGAGATAACTGCATCGTCTGCATACAGCAGCATTTTAGCAGGACAGGCTTTGGGAAGGGAGTTAATAAAGAGGCCGAAGAAAAGTGGCCCTAAGATCGAGCCTTGGGGAACACCAAGGGTTACCTTTTTAAGTTCGGAGGTTACACCCCCATCCTCACACACTGTGTCCTGTGTGAAAGGTAGCTGTTAAGCCAGGAGATGGAATCTACTGACAGCCTCAGGGTCTTCAGGTGTCTGAGCATGATTTAGTGGTTGACTGTGTCAAAGGCTTTGGTGAGGTCTATAAATATAGACCCCACCGTTTTTCCCGTGTCAAGGGCTTCGTAGATGTGAGAGGTAAAGTTGATTAAAGCTGTGATGGTGCTGTGTCCAATAGGAAACCCGTGCCACTGCGGGCAGATCGGATTGTACGTGTTTAAGTATTCAGTTAGCTGGTCTGAAACAACCCTTTCTAACTCTTTAGAGAGAGGTGGTAGCATTGAGATTGGGTGGTAGTTTCCCAGGTTAGTTCTGTCCCCATTTTTAAACACTGCGGTGACCAAGACGGTCTTCCACCTGTCTGGGAAGATTCCAGTGTGCAAGAAGATGTTGAAAAGTATGGTTAGTGGAGAGGCAAGTTTGTCCAATACTAGAGATAGTAACTTCATGTCTAGTGAGTCACTCCTGACCCTGGTTTTGTTTAGGATTTTTTTGACATATTTTATGGTCTGGGCCCTAGTTATTTGCCTAAAGTAGAATGGTGGTTGGCTTGGTTTAGGTGGTGAGAGGAGGGTTTGAGTCGATGGAATCCATTGCTGGCGGGGTGTGGAGAAATTCAGGGGGGAGGACAAAGCTGAGGTCTGTGAAGGTATTATTGAAGGTATTGGCCAGGTCAATAGTTTACTGCAATGGGCCAGATGTGGTTACTATGAGATCCGGTGGATCTCTGGATTCTTTGCCAGTGAGTGACTTAATGCTATTCCAGAATTCCCTGCCATTGCCCCAGTTTCTCTTAAGTTGTTCTCTATAGTAGGTAGCTGTAGCATTTCTTACTTGCCTAGTGCACTTATTCCTAGCCTCTTTGTAAGCAGCGAAGTCAGATTGCCTGCCTGTCTCCCTGGCAATATGCCAGAGGTTGTCCCATTGTTTCATCTGGGCAATTAGAGGGCCAGTGAGCCAAGGGTTAAAGGCTCCTTTAATTTTGACAGTTCTGACAGGGGCAAATATGTTACAAGCCTTGTTAAAGGTTGATATGAGGTAGTCAAGGGCTTTAATAGCGTCACTGCAGCCTGCTAAGGGGGACCAGTCTGCTTCCTTCAAATACCTCTTCAAATTGCCCTCAAGCCCCTGTTTGAGGTAGCAATTTTTGGAGACCGGGAGCTGTGGGGTCTTTAGGGCCCTTATTAGTCCAGGAGCATAGTACCGGTGAGTGGTCGCTTAAGGTGTCGGGCAGGACAGTAACGTTTTTGATATGCTCATGGTTGGTGGCAAGAAGCCAGTCTATGAGCGTGCATTGTGCTGGGGTAGTAGTTCAGCCTTGTTACCTGCATTACCATCTGAGTGAGATATAGGCTATGGATTCAGTCCCTTGTGGTAACAGAATCCTGGGCAAGCCAATTTGTGTTACAGTCCCCTAGGATGACCTGCTCGCATTCTTTATTGATCTTGCTAAGGTGGTTGAAGAATAGGTCAAGTCCACGGGCTTGCTTGCCGGAGGGGTATGTAGACAGTGGTCAGAGACTTTGCTTTGCCTTGTCGTCCTATAGATAGCTTGATGGAGAGAAGCTGGGTTTCAGTAGTGTTTACACTGAGTAGCATAACCTGTCCACTTATTTTGTTACTCAGATAGACCAAACACCCACCCCCACGCTAGGCTTGTCTTTCTAGCCAGAAGGAGGTGTATCCATCAAATGAGATGGAGGAATCAGGTATTTTCTGAGACAGACACGTTTCAGTGAGTGAGATAATGTCTGGTTTGTGGACCGCAACCCATGCCTGGAATTGGGGTAGTTTGGGTAGGAGACTCCCAATATTAATTGATGCAATTTTTAGGCATCCGTTGGTTGTGGGGTACCCAGTGCCAGGAGGTCCAGGGTTGGGGTGAATGTTCCCGGAAATCAGTAACAGTATAACGATCACCCTGGAGAAGTAGTGCTTCCACCAAGTTTTAGTGATCCGGGATTTTCTGTGCCTTGTCTTGTCCTGGTTTGGTATCTGCTGTTTAGTGGTATATGTGCACATCAGGGCCATGGCAACCTCCGGAGTTAGGGGGGTGACTGGTTCATTCTTTAATGGAAAGGGAACCTCCAGGGGTTGCTGGAGGCGGGATCCAGGTGCTCCAATGTACCATATTTGTTAGCTACAGTGCTAATTAGTGAATGCATTGCGCTAGGCTGGGGCTCAGTATGTTTGCTATTAGTAATTCCGGATGGGGGGAAGGATGAGTAAGGCCAGAAGATAAGTGTGCCAGGGAAAATAATATTCTAAAAGCATAATTTTAAACATGGTGTCAGTATTTGGAAGACCCTTTAGGAAAGGGGGGAGAGATTCTGAAGGGATAACAGCCAGGGAACACTGTGGCAGTAGTTATCGGTTAAACAAAGGAATAAGTCTAGGGGAGGTGGGGTGGAAGGGCTGATTAAATTAGCACACAGGAATGAGGAAGGAAAAGCTTATGTTTAACAGTATTGTGTGAGCTGAGACCTGAGGTTCTTGCCCATGGCAGCGCTATCTGTATGTGGCAGGGAGCTGAGCAGCCTCTAGTGGCGAACTTCTGTAGGCTGCAAATGGAGAAATGGACTGACTGGTTCAGCCAGCAGCCGAGTCCCTATAAAAGGGTGTGATCACCAAGGGTGGTGTCAGGGGCGGTGGGGAGCCGATGCAGAGCCACACTTTGCCCTCAACAGGTCCGCGGATGTTTCACTGCTCAGGGCTGCACAAGCTGCATACCTTTGCTCCTGATTTTGTTACGGGGGTGGGGGAGGGCGAGATCACCGTAGCCCTCTCGACCTCTGCGTCTGGGACCCTCCGTCGGTTGGTCCCTTCGAGCTTTGCTCCTGATTTTGTTCCGGGGGTGAGGGAGAGTGAGATCACCACAGCCATCTCGACCTCTGCGTCTGGGACCCTCCATCGGTCAGTCCCTTCGAGCTTTGCTCCTGATTTTGTTCCGGGGTTGGGGGAGGGCGAGATCACTGTAGCCCTCTCGACCTCTGTGTCTGGGATCCTCCATCGGTCGGTCTCTTCGAGCTTTGCTCCTGATTTTGTTCCGGGGGTGGGGGAGGGCGAGATCACCATAGCCCTCTCGACCTCTGTGTCTGGGACCCTCCGTTGGTCGGTCCCTTCGAACTTTGCTCCTGATTTTCTTCCTGGGGGTGGGGGAGGGCAAGATCACCATAGCCCTCTCGACCTCTGCATCTGGGACCCTTTGTCGGATCTGCCAGGACACACAAGGCAACACAAGATCCCGAACAACCCCAGAGTCTGGTAGGGTTGGCTGATGAGGTAGCTGCAGCCCACGGAGGAGCATAAATACTTGGATTAAAAAAAAAAGTGGGATGGCAGAGTACAAAACCACCTATAGGAGTAACTGCACAAGAGAAAGAGCCTCCACTTCTTTTAGATCAATGGTAAGGGAAGGTAGGGGTAGGGGATATTACCCCAGGGCTTATGCCCCAGTCTCCATGCTTGTAGATTATACTTGGGTCAGAGGCTACTGCAGGGGCAGGAGGCTTTCTAGGCAGGCTGGTTCATTCCCAGCTCCTAGACCTCAGCCCTGACAGGACCCCTGACTGCACGAAACAGGCTGCCACCCCTTTTCTAGTAGGGGGAAGGCTGGCACACTACTTCCAGGACTGGGAAAACATCACCACAGACAAGTGGGTTCTTGAGGTAGTTAGTCAGGGTCTCTGTCTACAGTTCAAACAGTTTCCAAAACTCAAGGGCCGCAGAGCTTTCCTGCCTTCAACCCCTGCAGGGACAATTTTGCTGGAATTGGAGGTAAAAAAGCTTTTGCACGACAGAGCAATAGAGGCAGTCCCTCTCACCCAAAGGGGGAAGGGTATGTACTCCAGATATTTCCTGGCAAAGAAGAAGAATGTGGATTGGCGGCCAATCCTGGACCTTAGATCCCTGAACAAACACTTGGCAAATCCTAAATTGAAAATGGCAAAACACTTACCATCGTTATTCCTTCTCTAAAGAAAGGAAACTGGGCTGGCCTGGTGGTGCTGAGGGTTCAGGCGCTGGACGCCACACCTAGCGCCACACTGGTCATTCAGGTTCGGGAGCAGACTCGGGTCAGCGCAGGAGGAGAGGAATGAGCATCCGGAGGACTGCTCTCCTCTCCTGGGGTGGGTTCTGGGGATTCCCCACCTTGTAGTGGCTCCCAGTGGAGACTGGGAGCACTACACACTGGCGAGGACTTGAAAGGGGGAGATGACGGTGGATGTCTGTGGCAAGGTGGCGGGAACGCACAATCCGCACGGTGATGTCATTGCACATCATTACCTCGGGAGAAAACAGGATGGAAAAGCCCTGGCTACCCGGGGAAGACAAAGGTGGGGACCCACGACCTGCACCCACGCTCAGTGCTGGATCCACCCTGCCAGCCTCTGGCTCCTGCCCTCACTCCGGCCACCCGCTAGTTTATAGATAGAGCGCTGTAGGAGTTGGCGGTCCCACCTTGGGGACTTGGAGCCGGGGGGGGGGGTTGATGAGTTGGGGCCAAGAATACAGGAGCATCTCGGGACGGAGATCCAGACGGGGGGGAGGGTCTCGGCGAGCTGAAGAAAGCAGGTCAGTGGATGTCCTCACTGGAGAGAGGTCCTATGGGGCCAGAGAGGAAGGGGGCATAAATAAAGTTAAAAAAAAAAATGAAAGAAAACTGGCTAGTGTCTCTGGATCTGAAAGATGCTTACTTTCACATTCCAATAAGGCCTTGCCACAGAAAGTATTTAAGGTTCACTCTGCCCTCAGGGCACTACCAGTTCTCAGCAATCCCCTTCAGGCTCACTTCTGCCCCAAGAGTATTTACAGAGTGTCAATCAGTGGTGTCAGCTTACCTCAGGAGGCAAGGAATCATTGTATTCCCTTTCCTAGACGACTGGCTAGTTGTAGGGGAGTCATACCAGCAGGTAATGGATTCTATCAGGGTCACCCAAAGTATCCTGGAGGCTCTGGGCTTCCTCATCAATACTCAGAAGTCTCAGATGGAACCCGTTCATTCACTAGAATTCATTGGTGCAGAACTGGTTACTGTCCAGGGCAAGGCATTTCTTCCCCCAGGAGAGGTTGACAAACTTACTAACCCTAGCAAACTCCTTTGCCTTGGGTCAGCCCTGCACTGCAAGACAGTTCCTAGCATTACTGGGACACATGGCCTAAACTACTGCAGTAGTATCAAGTTCCAGGCTTCAGATGAGAGATGTTCAATACCACCTGAGATCCCATTGGCCCCACAGAAGGGATCCCATTTCAAAACTTGTGCCAGTTGCAAGAACTCTGTTACTGGCTCTGCAGTGGTGGAAAGAAAGGAACAACCTCAGGCAGGGCATCCCTTTGCAGCAACAGCACCACACTGTGGTCCTAACAACAGATGGCTCCCTCCCAGGGTAGGGTGCACACACACAGGCGACCTTACAATCAGTGGGGTTTGGCCCCTCAGGAATTCAAGTTGTATTTCAACCTCTTCAAGTTGAGAGCAGTCCTTCTTGTCCTAAAGGCCTTTTGTTCCTCAGTTGAGGGGTCAGTCAGTCCAGGTCAGGACAAACAACACAGCCACCATGTGATATATCAACAAGCAAGGGGGTACAAGATCGTCATGGCTATGCACAAAAGCCATGAAAGTCTGGTCCCTGGCATACTCCTTGGAGGTGCATCTGTCTGCCTTTCACCTCCTAGGCATGGACAATACACTGGCAGATTCACTAAGCAAGAATCAGGATCATCACAAATTGGCTTTAAACAAGCAAATATTGGACACAGTTTTCAGACATTGGGGCACTCCACAAATAGATCTGTTTGCCTCAAAAGAAAACCATAAGCTTCCTCTTTATTGCTGCAGGCCCTCTTCATTGGACACATTGCCCATGGAGGCCCTATCCCTGGAATGGACAGGAAAATTCCTGTATGCTTTTCCTCCATTTCCACTGCTGAGGAGAGTGTTTTCAAACTCAGGAGTCAGTCTACAACCATGATCCTAGTTGCTGCAGACTGGGCCAGGCAGCCATGGTGCCCCTCAATTGCCCTGTCCACCGGGCAATCCATTCGTCTTTCTCAGAGATACAATCTCCTTACAGCTGTTCAAGGTCAGATAGTATTTCCAAACTTCAAGACCCTTCACCTGCAGGCCTGGTTCTTGAGGAGTTAGAATTTTCTGAATTTAAATTGTCAGAGGAAGTTCTTAAGGCCCTGAAAGTTTCCAGAAAAACGTCAACCAGAAAGACTTATGCTTCAAAGTGGAAAAGATTTTCCATCCGGTGCAAGTCTAAATACGTCAATCCTTTCAAGGCATGCTTGCCTACTCTGCTTGACTACCTGGTGCACCTGCATGCTTTAGGCCTGAGGCCTGCAACCCTTAGGGTTTATTTAGCAGCAATATCTGCTTACCTGTCTGCAGGTGCTCAGAGAACACTAGCTTCACACCCTATTTTTAGAAAGTTTTTCAAAGGCTTTACACATCTGTTTCCTCCTGTTAGGGAACCAGTCCCTCCTTGGGACCTGAATCTGTGCATAGTCAAACTCATGGAACCTCCCTTTGAGCCAGTGGCTATAGCTGATCTGAAATATGTCACCTGGAAAACTGTTTTCCTGGTGGCAATTACTTCAGCAAGAAGAGTGTGTGAGCTACAAGCTCTCTGCACTGTTCCTAACTGCATCATCTTCCATAAGGACAAGGTGGTCCTTAGGACTAATAGAACATTTTTTTCCAAGGTGATATCTGAGTTTCATTTGAACCAGTCTATCACCCTTCCTGTATTCTTCACAGCTAAGTCCAGTTCAGGGGAACTGAAGTGTCATGGTTTGGATGTAAAAATGTCCATCAGTTACTATACCAGCCGTACTAAGGACCTCAGGGGTTCCCACTCACAGCTGTTTATCACTTATGGTGAGGTTGGGAAAGGCAGGCTTGCCTTAAAGAGACCAATTGCATGCTGGATAGTATCCTACATCCAGTTTTGTTACATTAAGGATGAGAAATGGCCACCACAGGGCCTCAGGGCACATTTCACTCTGTGGCAGCTGCAAGGGACATTCGCTTGCTGGAAATCTATAAAGCGGCTACTTGGAGTACCTTTCACGCCTTCACAAAGCACTGTTGTCTGGACATCTAGTCCAAAAGTGATGCAAGGTTTGGCCCTGCAGTATTGCAGAACCTTTTTCCTAAGTAGGTTTGGTACCCTCCTCCCAAGGCACTGCTTGGTAGTCTCCATATATCTAATCATACTGGGAGATTCCAGGGGTTGAAGAAAAAATTACTTAACACAGTAATATTGTTTCTTCCAGGGGATCTCCCAGTATGATTAGACCTCCCACCCTACCTCCCTTTACATAACCTGGATCAGGTTCAGCAATACTTTCATGGGGGTTCTTAATGTTGCCATTAATCATTGGCTTAACTTATTGTTTTTGATGTACACAGAGATGACTAGGGGGCCTAGCTGTCCCTTTGTGTTGTTTTCATCCTGTTGGAAGCCTGTCCTCTTCACCAGGGGGTAGGCAGTATTATTGTTGTTATTATTACTGTTAGTGGTTGGGTTGGAATTATTCAGATAGTCTAGTATTTTTCAGCAATAAAAATGAATCTGGCTGTTAGATGGAACACAGTCCACTTAGAGGCAGCAGTCTGAATGTAGCATTCTAGTTCCATTATTTGCATAAGTTCCGCATTACATCACTACAGGTCCAGGGCAGTCAGAGATTCTGGGCTGACTGCATATGTCTAATCATACTGGGAGAGCCCATGGAAGAAACAATATTACTGTGGTAAGTAATTTTTTCTTACGGCAGTTGCTGCCTGTAATACCAAGAGACTGACCATCCCAGACAGACTCAGAATGGTGGATGATCTGGTTTGCATTTGTGTTGAGGGACCTCTTTTAGAACGGAGGGCAATGGCCCAAAAAGCACAATGTACTATGATGCATGGCTACTGCAGTACTGCATTATTATATCGCCTTATGGCACATACGCACAGTATTGTGTCGTCTTATACCACAGTGTTAAATGGCAACACTTAAAACTAGAAGCCCCATACCTTAGTGTGGAGCTGCCCTCAATTAGCACATTAAGTACCTATTTAAACTCTTTCTACTAATTGGGGTCCTTAAAATCAGTTCTTTCATCTGCCAGTTCATGCGTTCTCTACCCTGACATTTCCAAAGTGCTGTTGCTTGGGAGGCTTCAAACAAGCACCTTGTGGCTGATGCCTGAGGTGGGTTACAGCTGCTGGGATTCTTTTCTTTTTTTCTTCATTGTGGTTTATCTCCTGTTTGTGCTGCAGTCCTGGCCTCCATCTGGACAGCCCTCCCTCACACAGTCACCCACCATCCCTGGGACATACCCAAGCCTCCATGACTTGTCCCTCATGGCGGTATTGGAGGGGGGCTTGTTCTTGCTACCCTGAAGGCTGGATCTGGTGGTGCCAAGCTTGCAGGAGGACCCTCTGTCATTACGCCTCAGCAGGCGCTTTTTTCTCCATGTTCTTTTGTGTGCCCCAGGGATGTCAGCTTGCAGTGGTGCAGCGTGTCCGTCGATGTCCCTACCTTTCTGGACCTCCTGACTGCTTGAAACCTAGCCTCCACTAGCTGTCAAGCGCAGTGTGGAAGGCATGACTCACTCATTCTAGGAGAGGAGAGCAGTCCTCTGGATGTTGGAGTTAGCTTCTAAACCCTAGTAGCTGGTGTGAGAGGTGGTGGTGCTAGCACTATGCCACTGGGATTCTATTGTGTTAAATACATTACTGAGGTTTATGATGCTCCAATTCTCTCAGCGAAGGTTACTTAACCTAGGGAGTGCATTGAGACCGTCAGAAGCAGCGGTCATTTGTAGTGGAGATGTGTAAAATGCCTTGTGGGATCTGGATTTTTAATTTTTTTTTGCCAATTGGTTTATAGACAGGGTTTACTATTACAGCAATGGTGTTAGTAAACAAGCAGCAGAACTAGTTAACACAAATGTAAATAATTTGAATGGCAGTTAGAACAAACAAAAACACAAATGTATATGTTTTTTTTTGCTTTATTTCATTCCTGAGGCAAGATACATGATTTTGAAATGTTTTAGAGTTACCAGGACCCCCATCATGGCAGTAAGTATATCAGGGTGGTGCAGTGCTGCTGGCAGAAAGTGCCAGCAACAGCATGACATTTCTGCTTCATGAACCCAGTGTGTGCAGCTAAGGAGTGACCTTGGGGGAGGAGATATTTAAAAGCTGCTGAGGGCTGCCACATTTATTGTAGAGCTATGTAATATAGGTAGGAATAAAAGAGAAGTTGCTAACACTAGACAGTGAAGAATCTAAGACTTGTATCCTTACAAGTCTTAGATTCTTCACTGCAGTATTTTAAATTATTCGCAACTGTAAAGGCTTTTAACTTACACATTTTGTATATTACTGCTTACCAAAAAGGGTAGTATGGGGCACCCAGTGGTCCAGCAGGAACTTTTCGCACTTCCATGCTGGCGACCAGATTTCCGGAGTGAACTCAGGATCTGATGCTCGGGCATCCAGACTGGAGAAGCACTCTGCCAGTGGCAGCATGTCCCAGCCAGGAGATGGGCAGTAGTATGTCTAGCACCACAGCGGCTCCTGCTAGTGGTCTGAGGAGCTTGCTGTCCCAACAGGAACATGTTGTGCATGACTGAGGCACTCCCCCACCCCACCAACGTGTGCTATGCATGTCGCCTGGACAGAGGGCAGAGAAATACCTGACCGATTCCGGATGAAGGTCCACTCTCCCACAGCCCCCAGACAACTGACCACAGCACCTGCCTTCACCTGATCCCTGAAAAAAAGGAAACCACATGAGGGGTTGCCAGGGCCCCGAAAGTCCCCGCCATGGGGGAATGGAGGATGGAGTAGGTACCTGGAGATGGTGAGTAACAAAGCTGGGTGGGACACTGACCAGTTGGGAGCTGGTTAGGAAAGAAGCATGGATGCCTACAATGTAACAAAAGGGGGGGGGGTCTAGGATGACCTTTTCCCCAACTGACTAGCATTGCTGCTTTCTGATTTTTATCTATGAACAGACATGTTCTTTTTAAAGATATTGATGTTTCTGTGTTTCCTTCTGGCAGATCTTTAACTGTACACGGATGAGATTTTGTGACATTCCTTTGAAGCTCGCAGGTCTTCTGCAGCACCCTGACCCTATCATCATCAATCATGTGATCAGGTGGGGTTGCATTATTCTTCAGAAGAGTTTTTTTTGTGCTTGTCAGGTTGTTGTTTTGTCCCCCTCTTTGCATCTCGTGGTGGCTGCAGCGCTGCCCCTTTCCTTTTTTTTTTTTTTTTTGGTGGGGTGTACACTTCGTAATAAATACCAGTGTAACACCGTAGCCTGCAAACTCTTGGCTCACGGCTAGGAAACAAGTTATTCAGTCTTTGATGCCAACGTGACATCCCATAGCACTAACAACATGCCTTTGGCTTAACCATGATTTTTTTTCGTTCTTGTTTTAACATGCGCTGAAGTTCGCTCTGTGGGGCTGAGAGGTAGAAAGCACTGGTGTGCTGGGTTAACACCCTGAGCCCAGGACAGCAGGAATGGAGAGCAGCAAGGAGGGCCAAGAGGCATCCTCATGGACACTTTTCTTCCATGGTGGAGGGGGTCCACAAGTGCCTCTTTCTGGTTGACACCAAGGGGGTGGCATATTTGAGCCGACACTGGCAGCACGACTGCCTGGTACTCATCCCCATCCAGGGCTGTTGGGAGTGCATGCTTGTCACACAACAGGGTGGCGAGTGGACCTTAAAAAGCAGGGAAAGTTCCCCGTACTGGCTGTGGGGTGATGTGAGGGCCTGACAGTGCCCAGGCTTAAGTGGCACACACAATGTCTGCCCCCCGCCCTCCACTACTGAACATTCATTGTGATCTTTTGACTCTCCCCAATCAAGCCTTATCTATGCCGAGAGAGGAAACCTCACCTTGGGGGTGAGCAAGCACTGGAAGTTCAGGAGTCTGGAGCAGGAGACGGCCCAGGATAGAAATGGAGTCCATGAGTGGGAGAAAGGCATATGTATGGTAGGAGTAAAAGGTAATCCCAATACAGGAAGTGAAAAAGAGAACATATATTCTAACAACATGAATACATTTCACTGTTTTCACTCTGGCAATTCTGCTGGAGACAGCTGAGTCATTGGAGGTTTTCAAGCTAAGCTCCTCCCACCACCCGGGTGGTGTATCCTCAGTCTCTGCCCCATGATGTCAGATCTTTCTTTCTGCTGGAAAGGACAAGTCTCTTCCTTCTCAGTTCTGCAGTGTTGAAGGATTTTGAGTTTTCAAAGCACTTTTTCTGGCAAATCCTTGACTGTTTCAGTCTGTATTCCACTTTAAAGTTGCTCTGCAGTCTCCTGGCTCTGCTTTGCAATCAAAGAGAGCAAGGAACTGTTTTTTAAATTCTGCACCTGGTGTAGGCAGAAAATTCAGCCATGGATCCACACGACACGGTTTATACTGCCTGGATGATCAACATGATGTCAAGGAGTACAGTCTGTGGCAGCCCATGCTGCCAGTGTCCATCAAAGACCATAAGGCTCACTTGGTCCTTGGTCAGCCAAATGATCGCAAAGAGGGCTCAGCTGTGGCCGGGTCGACTGCTCAGCTTGTGGTAATGGAAGAGGAGGCGCTGGCGGCTGTGGTGAGTTCCTCTTTGGCCTCTGTGCTGTTCTTGGCTGGGGTCAGCATCGGGGGGTCGTTCTCTGACGAATTTAGGGAAATGTGTCTGGCCCTCCAGACCTTCAGGAGAGCCCTTCTGACCACAGCAGAAAACAGAAGAAACACTGTTGCCATTCACAGGGATTGGGAAGGATCATGGTCCTACTTCTCCCCCGACCGCTCGGCCTTGGTCAAGCTCCCCACAGTTGAGGGGATGATCGAGAATTCCATGGTAACCCCATTGCGCTTGTTGACTTCAACTCTTGTTGACCTCAACAGGGGTCGGTTGTGTCTTCTTCATGGTAGTGACCAGGGGAGATGCAGGGGTCCTCCGTAGTGGAGACCCCAAGGAGGGAGATGGAGGATCCTAGAGGAGGAGGAGGAGGAGTAACTTCTGGTGGGGGGACTTGATTGTGTGGGGGAGAGGGTAGATAGGAAAGGAGGGGAGATGTTGGTTAAGTGCCTATGTGACGCCACGGCCTGGAGCGATGGAAAACAGATCCTGAGGATCGCTAGGATGGGAGGGAGACTAGATGTCTTTGTTCACCTTGATGCCCATAACCTGACTAGGAATGGGGCTGTGATACTGCAGCAGTAGTTTAGAGAGCTGGGAGGGGTCTTAGACAGGAAGCATGCTCAGTGGCTTTCACTGAGGTGCTGCCTGTCTGTGACAGGGGGTAGGAGAGGGTTCTCCAGACAAGGAGCTTCAATTTATGGTTGAATGAATGATGCAGAGAGGAGGGGTTTGGCTATATTGGGGACTGGAGATCCACCTGGAGGGATAAGGGCCTAAAGGGGTGATGACCTGCATCCATCTGGGAAGGGAAATGCAGCCCTCAGTGGATGGTTTAAATGTTGATTTGATGAACATTTAAACTAGCCAGGAGATGGTGGCAGAAGAAGTCAGGGAGGCATAAACTATCCGCCCCAGGCAGAAGTAGAGAGTAGGGAGAATCCGAGAGAAGATAAATACGCCAGGGTGCAAATTAATAAAAGAAACAGGGTGGTAGAAATGAAGGGGGTGGAAATTAGAGCATTAAAAAGAGAGGGGGAAGCCAGCCCAGTGGCACTGAGGGTTGAGGTGCTGGACGCCACACCTCGTGCCATGTCTGCGACCTGTGTTCAGGAGCAAGCTGGGGGGGGCTGGGGGTCGGCAGGGGAGGAGAAGGTTGGAGCGTCCCTAGACAGCTCACCTTCTCCTGGGGAAGGAAGGATGCAGGGGGTCGGCAACACTGTGCCTCCCATTGGTGGCCTGGTGGTACTGAGCCGACAAGTCTCTAAAGACTGGGGAGGTGGGTCGTGGCAGACTTCAGCAGGAACATACGTGGGAGCATGAGCACACTTACCAGGAGATCATTGCATGTCCACACTCATCGTTGGGAGGGCTAGGGCAGTCACCACAGAACAAAGAAAAACATCGAGCCTTGGGATGGTAACGATGCACCACGGACCCCACGTCCACTGTTGGACTCCGCCCACCTTGGTCCCGATCCTCTTAGCCACGGTCCATGCCTGCATAAATTGGATTTCAAGGAGCGCTGCAGTAGTGGAGGCGGCCCTGCCATGGGGAGTACAAGCCAGGGGATCTCTGACAGGTAGGATTGTGGTATCGGAGCTTTGGGAGGGGACCCAGGATGGGGGAGTCTCAGGTCAGGTGGGAGAAAGCCAGTGGTGTCATCCAAGGGAGATCCCTGGATTCAATGACCGGAGGGAAAGAGAATTAAACAAAAAAGACGGAGAAAGAGAGATGGCAAAAAGAGAAAAAGGGTTAGCAAGTAGAGTGGTAACAAAATCTAGGCCGTGTGTGACTGCTAGAAGTCTAGGAAATAAGATTCTGGACCTAGAGGCCATCATGGCTGAGGCTGACCTGGATATTGTGGTCATTACTAAGTCATGGTGCACCAAAAACCATGACTGGGACATGGCCATACCATGCTATACTCTGTTCAGGAAAAACAGGCGGGGAAGGAAGGGAGGGAGGGTGTGTAGTGCTTTATGTGAGGGAAAGCATAAAAGTGTTGGAGATGCAGGGAATACAGCAGGGGGAATCAGATGTACTGTGGATCACCTGGAGCCACTGTTCATACTTGCATAATCTACAGACCTCTAGCACAGGGGGAGAAGTTAGATAATGTACTGGTGGACGCCACTGGCAAGATGGCAGAAAAGGAGGAGATGCTGGTGGTGGGGGACTTCAGTCTGCCAGATGTAGATTGAAGCCTTCCAGCTGCAGCTGGCAGCAGGGGCATCCTGGACTCCCTGCAGAGGGCATTACTCAGGTAGCTAGTCAGGGAGCCCACTTGTGATAGGACAGTACTGGACCTGGTACTTGCTAACAGGGACCATGTTGCAGACGTCAGGGTGGGGGGCCATCTGGGGACCAGTGATCACCGTACAGCATGTTTCAGCATAAGGACAGCTGCGGAATTGAACCACACAAGAGCGAGGGTCTTGGACTTCAGCAGGACAGATTTTTAAAAAGCTAGTTGAATGCCTCAAGGATGACCTGGCAGGAGGTGGAGGGGGTGACCTGGGTGGGTGGAGGAACAGTGGGCGAATCTAAAAGGGGGCATAGTGAAGGCATCAAACCTCTGTGCCAAGAAGGTAAGCAAAAGTAAAAGGAAAGAGAAACCACTATGGTTCTCAAAAGAGGTGGCTGAAAAGGTAAATGCTAAAAGGGTAGCATTCAGAAGATATAAGGAGACATAGAGGGAGGATACGGAGGTGTATCGGGGAAACAGAGAAACAGGAAGAGCAGTAAGGAGTGCAAAGGTGCAAACAGACAGAGAACAGCCAAAGCTGTAACAAAAGAGGACAAGGCATTTTTATGTATGGAAGTGAAAAGAGGAAGACCAGGGAAGGGACTGTAAGTGTAAAAAGAGAATGGGGGTGACTGTGCAGAGATGCCCCAGGAAAAGACAGACATTCTGAACAAATACTTTTGTTCCTTGTCCACAGAGGAAGGGAAGGGGCCACAAAACGTAACAGGAGCTTTGGGGGGTGAGGAGAGATGGACACCGGTCTTTTTTTCAGAGGAGAGAGTCCTAGAGGGACTCACTAATCTGAAAGTGGGCAAAGCGATGGGGCCAGACAGGGTGCATTCAAGGGTATTGAGGGTGTTCAGGGAGGGCCCTGGCTGCACCTCTGACAGTCCTGTTTAACAGTAGCAGGGAGGAGGCTGGCAACTGTAGGTCAATCATCCTGACATCGGAATCATTGTTGAAGAAAGGGATTGTGGAATATCTTGAACCAGTAGGCTACAAGACCCAAAGCAACATGGAATCGTGCGGGGGGTCATGTCAAATGAATCTGATAGATTTCTTTGACTGGGTGACCAGGAAATTAGATCAAGGTGGAGCAGTGGATGTGGCCTGTCTAGATTTCAGTAAGGCTTTCAACACAGTTTTCACAAAGGAGACTAATAAGGAAGCTGGGCATCTAAGGAGTGGGTCCACACCCAGAGTAGGGGGACCAGACAGGGGTGCCCCCTCTCACTGCTCTTATTTGCTGTGTATATAGAGCCCCTTGCCCAAGCTTTTCAAGATCAGCATTGAGTTAAGTGTGTAATGATAGGCAAGAACACAAAATATACCTGTATGTGGACAATATCCTGCTTATTCTGACAGACCTAGAACAATCGCTGAGGGAGGCCCTGTCCCTTTTAGAGCAGTTTGGATGCTTTTCGGGTTACAAGATGAACACCCAGAAGATGGAGATAATGGCCTAAATTTTACTCCTCCAGTCACCTTGAGACAGAACTTCCCCTTAAAATTGGAGCAGCACATACTGAAATACCTGGGACTACATATTTCATTCATGTAAGTACGTATGTATTAATTTTAAACATATATTGCTAGGTAAGCACTCCATACCTATGGCTTGTTTCCAGATGCGACTGGAGGGGTAGGGCATAGGAATAGGAGGGCACATAATTCTCAGAACAAATAAACATGACAATAATTTAAGCAGTGCAGTAGATTACCTTAGAGCAGATGATGCCATTTTAAGTATGAGTCACGAAAAACAGTAAACATGCAAAACAGTGTGCACCCATTTTCAAGGCTGATCAGTACCATGGCAAATACGAGTGTGTCAGCTGGCCCATCGGGGAGGGGAGGAACTAAGGATGGAAGGGGAGGCAAAGAGAGCAGGATGATGGGGATCTGAAGTGGGACTTGATCAGGGCCTTGCTTGGTATTGGGGAGGGAGGGGGGCAGTAATTTTGGTAGGAAGATTGTTCCAAAGATTTGGGAGTCTGTAGCTAATGGAGGTTTGGTCTGATTTGTGTGTTTATAGAGGGACATGGAGACGGCAGGTCACCTCAGATCTGAGTGAGTAGGTAGGGTTGGCTGTGGGGGAGAAAAGGATGACTAAATATGTTGGTAGTTTGCCAAACCAGAAGTTTGCGTCTACATCATTTGTCTTGCGAGGGGGAGCCCAGCCCAACATAGTATAGTGGGGGGCAGCCCAGTGTGAATCTGCATAGCGCATTTAACAGGGTGGTTATTTTGTCTAGGTTGATGGAATTTGCATCTGAGTAGACTATGTCTCTGTAGTCCAGAAGAGGAAGGATAGATTGTTCCACAGTCTGTTTCCTTATCTTTTCTGAGACAATTATTGACACTATAGAGGGCAGCAAGTTTATTACTGGACTTAGCTACCACTTGGGAGATATGCTTGGAGCAGTCAAGATGCTAGTCCCAAGTGGAGGTCAAGGTACTTACAAGTGGTGACTGAGTACAGTGGGAACCTGTCCGGGGAGTGCAAGGTCAGGGAGGTGGGGATAGAGTTAATCCATTGCCTGGAGTCAGACAGCATGGACACCATCTTCTTTTGGTTCATGAGAAGACAGCTGTCCAGGAACTATTGTTGGATGGCAGGGAAGTCTTGTTGGAGGGATGCCTCTGTGGAGGAGACAGAGATACCAGATGCATTGAATATGGTGTCATCTGTGTACATGTATATGTTGCTAGCTGAGACAGACAGGGGAGGTCGTTGATCAATATGGTGAAAAGCAGCAGCCCCAGGACTGAGCCTCGGGAGACCCAGAGGGAGACAGGTAGGCAGTGGAGGTGTTCGGGCCTAACTTGATGGATTGGGTGAGGTTTTCCAGGTGGGAGTGGAATTATGCTAAGGCTGTGGGAGAGACACCAGACACAGCTGGTCTGAGTAGGAAACAAGGGTGGTCAGTGGTGCTGAATGCCTTTGCTAGATCTATAAATATGGCCCCTGTGCCCAATCCCTTATCTGAGTTGGAGTGAAAGTGGTTGGTGACCCTCAGTAGGGATGTGGAGTTTGAATGGTTGGGATGGAAGCCTGCTTCATATTGAGTCAGGAAGTTGGTTTCCACGTAGCAGTTGCATAGCTACCTGCTGATGAACCTCTTGAGAGTTTTGTAGAGAATGGGGTAGGAGTGAAACTGGACGGTAATTTGAGGGAAAGTCAGTTGGCCACCCTTGTAGATTGGTACCACCAACACATGCTTCCAACTTTGTGGAAAGATCCTAGTGCAGAGGGACCGATTGAGAATGTGTGCAACTGGGACCACTATGACTGGAGCACCCAGTTTGAGGAATTTTGGTGAGATGCTGTCAGATCCACAGCTGGACGCAGTGTTTAGTGCTAGCAATTCTTTATGAACAGCATCAACTGAAATTGCCAGCAGGTGGAAGTTGCCACCTGAGTGCTAATTGGACTGTTGGGGGAAGGGGGCAGTTAGGGATGAGGGCCCTAGGACCTTCGGTGAAATACCTGTTGAGGGAATTGGTGGTTAAGGAGGCGCTAGGGTTGGACTGCTCTCCACTGGGAGGTTTGATTAGGGAATCGTCTTCCAGAGTTTGGAAGAGTCAAGGGCATTGCAGGCTAGCATGTGCTGGAAGTAATTTGCCTTGGCTAAGTGAATGCTGCTAGTGCTAAGATTCCGGATGGTGGCATAGACTTGCCTGTCCTGGTATAGCCTGCTGGATTTGTGTCTGGCCCAGGCCAAGTCTCATTGTTAGCATAGTTTGATTTTTTTTTTTTTTTATTATTTTTATCTCCTCCTGGTCCCCAGCTAACTCTTTCTGGCGTCCTCCTAGATCTTCCCTTGTCTCTACCTCCCGTCGTGGTTTATGCCTTCCTGCACCCCCCGGCCCGGCACATCCCCCAGGTCTGAACCCTCCAGGGCAGGGCTGCCCTATCTACCCAGGGCGCTCTATCTAAAGTGCTGAGCTCCGGTGGGGGGGGGACACACAGCAGAGAGGTAAGCTCAACTTTGGGAGTGTGGATGTTGGAGGGTAGGAGGCTCCTTTGCCTATCATTGGGAGGAGCTTTTTTCCGCATTGTTTCGGCCCTCACCCTCCCTTCCCTCTGAGCCCGGATGTGCAATGACGCCCCATCGACATCCACTGTGGCTCAGCCCGACCTTTTCTGAGCCCTGTAGCGTGGCAATGCCTCCGACTACTACCAGAGGCCGCTGCGGTGCCGGGCTACCCCCCCAAGAGAGGAGAGCTGTTCTCCGGACACTCAATCTTCTCTCTCCCCTGCCGATCCCCGACGGCCAGGGCTCATTCTCGAACCCAGATCGCCGGTGTGGCATCCAGCGTCTCAACCCTCAGCGCCACCAGGCCGGCATGCATAATTTGATTTTAATCAGGAGTTATCAAGGGGAGGTGGTGACCACTGACTTTGAAGAGCTTTTTGGAGGCGCGTTTGTCACAAATACCTAGGAAGATTGTGGAGAAGTGAGCCAGGGTCTTAAGGGCAGACTCTGGCCCAGTTGGCAGCATCAAGATCCTGTAGGAATTTGTCCTGGCAGGAAGTTTTGAAGAATCTGGTGTGTGCTGTTTTGGGGGGAGCTTTGGTGGGTTAAATTTTCTGCACTCAGTAAGTCATGCAGTGATCACTGAAAATATCAGACAGGATGCCTGAGGTCAGGTTTCGCTGCGGGTGGGTTCCAATGCCCAGTTTATTGTGCTGTGGTTGGCAAATTAGGGGTTGAAGTGCACGGGCAAAGAGATCAATTGATGCAGGTTCAGGGCTTTGATTTTGCATAAGAGGTTAGGGAGAGGTGATTTTTTTGTTTCAGTAGACCAGTTGGAGTTTAAGTTACTGAGAACAATGTGTTTGCCTTTGGGTAGGGATTGAGCACTTTTTGGAGTATGTCTAGCACATCAGAAGGTTTTCCTGAGGTGCAGTAGACACCAGTTATCTGCAGTGGGATGGAATGTGGATGAGTGAGAACCCCTGAGATGAGCTCATGGGAGTTTGGGGAGGCTTCACTAGTGGTTACAGAGAAGCCGTGTGAGCTAGCTGAGTAAATGAGTATTGTGCCCTGTCTCTTAGAAAGATCTTGCCTGTGAAATATATACCCAGGGATGTCAGTAGCTGAGGAGGGAATATGGGCAGAGAGCCAGGTTTTAGTCAGGACTAGGAATAGGTTTGTTCAAGGCTTCCCAGGTTTTGATTAGGTCAGCCCTGCAGAGGAGGCTTTTGACATCAACGTGGAAGATTTTTAGACCTTTAGGCAAGGTGAGGGGACCACCATTGTGTATAAGGGGCAAGCCAGGTTTAGACTCCACATCATCCCCCTTAGGAGCAGCAGTATTATGAGGAGAAGGCTACACTGAGGCAGGGCTTTCTTTAGGGGATTATGGGGTGACATCAACAGTGAGGGGTGAGAACAGGTTAGTCTCAGTAGTGCTTCAAACGACATGAAGTCTTGCTGTAGCCTGACAATTTGCAGTTAGCTCCAGCTCTTGAACTGCCCCGGAGAGTGAAGGGTTAAAATTCTATGCCAGGCATAGAACATTGGGCTTGAGCTCGGTTGAAAAAACTGTCTGTGTCCTTTTGAAACCAAACCGTCAGATTCTTTACTCCGCCTCACTGAACAGTCGCTCCGGAGATTTCTCCTTCTGCTCGGTTCAAACGCGGTTAAAGTGTCGGTTTTAGTCCGATTTTTTGTTCCGTTTCTCGGTTCGAGACTCTGTCTGTGGTACCGTAAGTACTTACTGTAAATTAGTGTTGCAGACACTTATCTTCCCTTGTCAATCTTCACCATTCATTACTGCTTGGGTTAAGCCGGAGGCGGCGCACCCGCTCGGGAGTTTTTTTTTTTTTTTTGAGGTCGGCTCAAGCGGCGCCCTCGAGGAACGACGCATCATCACGCCGAGGGCAGCCGTAGGTGCCGCAGACCTCCTCCATCTCAGTTCTGTTTCTCCGCTGCCGAGGCTGCACCTGCTGCGCGGTAGCGAATAGTTTCTTGTTTTTCCAACCTAAAGACTCCTCGCTTTCCTCAGAAGTTTTCACCGACGCCGTATACCGGTAAGACCGCCTTTCTTTCTATATGCGGTGCCGAGTGCTTTATTGCCTTTTTTTCCTTGTTTAGTTCTGCATCATGTCCGTCGGGAGCATGTAGTCTAAGACGGGCCGCCTATGCGGCCGGGTGGGTGCTCCTGTGGCTGGCATTTTTCCGCCTCGGACCGGCATGATGTCTGTTTCCGTTGCCTGGGACCCAACCACGACATGGATGCGTGCGATGCTTGTTTCTCCATGGACCGTCGTGTCCTCGAAGTCCGCGCGTTCAAGCTCGGCAAGGCCCCGCCAACCTTCGGGGGACGGCGTGGCTCCAGGGATTCCCAGGTAAGGTCTCTAGGCCCTTCCCCCGGGTCCCCTCCTGGGCCTATACGGTCCGCGGAGGAGGAATGCCTCCTCTTGCCAAGAGGAAGCTCCGTGGTGTCGGGGAACGCCATGGTCCCTCCCGGGGCCGTGACGGGGACACCACCTCGGCAGTCACCTCCTCGGAGGTGCAGGCTCCCCCAGTGTCGGTGCCCACGATTTCTGGGCCTGGCACCGGTGGACCCTCGATGCCGCCTCCGCACCGCGGGCAGCGCCACCCCTGGCCTTCGCGCGCGCGGGCTGTTGCACTTCCCGGCGGCGCCGGGTTGGGGTCCGACGCCGAGCGTGCCGCGGGTCCTAACTGGTGTGGCAGGGGAGCCAGGACCAGGCCTGGCTGTCGCGAGTGGCTGGGGTTGTCCGCGCGCTCCTCGGCACCGGGCGCCATCTGCGGCGCCTGCTGCGGGTATCCCTGGGGTTGCCAGCATTGAGGTTCTGCTGGTCTCGTCCTCTTCAGAGGCCGATGACTCAGATGTGGACCCATCCTGGCACCCTGACTCTTCGGGGTCAGGGTCCCCAGTGGCACAGGGTGCTAGGCGGCACAGCGGGCCCCTTCCACTGTCCCCACTTCCATCCTCCCCTGA
This sequence comes from Neoceratodus forsteri, assembly GCA_016271365.2. Lineage (NCBI taxonomy): Eukaryota > Metazoa > Chordata > Ceratodontiformes > Ceratodontidae > Neoceratodus > Neoceratodus forsteri. The sequence continues at coordinate 118,453,657 of JADMNL010000032.1, read as the reverse complement.
GGGCCCTCGGGCTAGGAGTGGCCCTGGGTCCCAGGGGGGTGATGTGGTGGGGGCTGAGGAGGAGGCTTCCCCTCCTAGGGGGCCTGTGACAGCTACCCTCCCGGGTGCTGTTGCCTCCTCTCGGGATGGGGGAACGCTGCAGTCGAGGAGGAGCGCCTCGGAGTCCGGGAGGGTCGAGGGGCGGGACGTGCCGCCTAGTCTCGGCCACCCCTCATGGGTGGCTAGGAGCCGAGCGCCGAACCCCGCCTTTTCTCTTGGGCCCTGGGTTCCCTCCGTGGCGCGGTGGGCTGCCCTTCTGGATCCATGCAGTCCCGGTTCACACAGGGAGGTTCCCCCCCTGGGCTCTTCCAGGCATCGCATCCTCAGGGTCTCATCTTGTGGCCTGGTTTGTTGTCCGGGATCCCGCCAGCTCGGGCTCCGTTCCCCGGATTTCAGAGCCCTGTCAGAGGTCAGTTGCCTCTTCATAGGTGCCCTTCTCCAGTACCTCTGCATCCACCCCCCACTCTTCCAGGCCATGTCGGTCCTGCGGGCCCGTTATCCTGGGAGCAGTTCAGAGGCTCTGCGGCGGCCTTCCCCTCATACGTTAGATACATGCATGAGCGGGTCTTTCGACTCTCCCCACCACCGCAGGAATCTTCTGGACATTCGAGCTCTCCATCATCCTCGTCTTCCTCCTCTGAGGGAGAGGAACCCCTTGCTCATCTTTCTTCCGACGCTGATTTCACGGAATATCAGCGATTCCTCTCGAGGATGGTGAGGGATCTTCGAATCTCTTACGTTAGGCGAGACAATACTGAACGGGAGACGCGTGAATTCCTTGGAGAATTCAGTGCCCAGCACCTGGTGGTACCTTCCTGACCTATTCCCTTCCAGGAGGCGTCTATCCGTTCCTGGCAGTCACCAGCCTTTCTCCAGCCCCGCAGACTGTCGCTGGCGTATTGTGCCCTCGAATCCCTGGGTACCCTTCCCAACCCGGCCCTCGGGTTTGGTCTACCTAGAGACTCCTTCCGGCGTCGCCGCCGATGCGACATCATTCACCGGATTCGGATTCCCTACACCGACCGTGGGGCGTAAGAGTGTTCTCTTCTTCTCGTATGTGGCTTGCATTGCATCACATCAGGCTCACCACGCTGCCTACAGTCGGCATCTGTGGTCGATGCTCCCAGCTCCTAGGATCAATGCCTGATACGGAGCAAACCAGACAGGCTATTGCCCTCTCCGCTATAGGCCTGGAGCTGGCAAGACACCAAGCAAGGGCATCTTATGACGCCAATGAGGTGGCTTCCAGGCTTAGGGACAGCGATCTGCACAGGCGGACGGCATGGCTCCGTCTATCAAGGTTGTCACCCTGGCCCGCGAGGGTGATGCGCCCGCCTCGGGACCCGCCTTTTTTCCTCCAGAGCTAGGAGACTTTGCAGGGCTTCTCCATCTCCCGTCCTCGGGGACACCTCTAGCTCTTCTCCCACTTAGGCATCTCTTTGTGTTAGCCAGGGTCTTCCCCTTCTGTTTTTCACCAACAGGAGGCTGGGGATCTTGTTCCCTCAGGGTTCTACCCCCCCCTTTTTTCAAGGGGGGAGGGGGCTTGGTACTCACCCAAGCAGTAATGAATGGTGAAGATTGACAAGGGAAGATATGAAAATGACGTACCTACCGTAATTCTTGATCTTCTCTTGTATCTTCACCATTCATTACTGATACCCACCCACCTTCCCCTCAGTGGCCTCCTTCTGTGGCATCTCCTCCCTCTCCGTCTTCCCTTGCCTTTGGCCTTTACAAAAAAAACAATAATCTTTTTTGTTTTTTCCCCATTCTTTGTGAATGGATTCTCTTTTTTCCTCAAGGTAGGGGGGAACGAGTACGGTTGCAAATTTCTTTAATTCTGAGGGAACTCTTTCTGACTGCCCTATGGTGCGATTCCTTACCTTCTTCAGGTCATGTAGTTTCACAGCCTGGTGGCCATGCCCTGTCTTGGCCTCCTCAAAGTTTGGAATCCCCCTGGCAGGTATTATTGTTATTCAAGCTTCTCCAGCTGCTGACTGAACTTGTTAGCTTCAAGCTTCTGTCTGCCTTGTCCTAGCAAGTCTGATTGAGTTCCTCTCACTTTTCTTACAAACTGCCTTCAGAAGGCATAGTCTTCCCATACTCTTCTGTGTTAGCACTTAACAAGGTGCTAAGGAACTTGGTCCTCTTCCTGGATGGGCTCTTCCGGAACAGGTTCTGCTTGGACAGTCTAGGAGCCCTCAACTAGGATGAGGGACTTGGCATGTTGAGAGTTCAGAGTCTGCCCTCACTTGGGTCTGTTCAGGAGGTTCGGTGGAACCTCTCCTCAGTCCTAGCAACTGGGATTCTTGCTCCCTTATTAGTTTCGAGCCTATAAGCCTCTCAACCAACAATGTTCGATGGGCACTGTTCTCCCTCTCAACATGCCTCTTCCTTCCTTCCTTTCTTTCTTTCCTTTTTTCTTCTTCTTCTTCTTCTTCTTTCCTCTCCCTCTCTCTGTTCCTCCCCTAGAGCCACCCCGGAAAGGAGGCCCTGCGGTCCCTTAGGGTAGGAATTCTCTCTCCTCTGTCTATTCTCCATCGGCTTATTCCTTTTTCAGTTTATTTCCTTTCCTTTTTCTATCCCTCGGCTCTCTTGCCTCACTCTCTTTTCTTACACTTTATTTCGCTCTCCGGCCACCAGGAACTGAGATGGAGGAGGAGTCTCGCGGCACCTAACGGCCGCCCCTCGTGATGATGCAGATGCGTTGTCCTCGAGTGGCACCATTGGAACAGACTCCAAAAAACTCCTGCTATGGGTGCGTGCTCCAGCTTAACCCAAGCAGTGAATGAATGGTGAAGATACAAGAGAATATCAAGAATTATGGTAGGTACGCATTTTCATTTATAGGGGCAGAGCTGGACACCCTCAAGGCAAGAGCCTTCCTTCCTTTGGAAAGGGCAGAAGCCATCTCTCAGCTGGCCTCTTCCTTTCTCCCTCTGGTTTCTCGACCAGCAAGACATTTTCTGCAGCTTCTGGGCCACACGGCAGCTTCCACAGCAGTGGTCCAAGGGGCCAGGTTTCAGATGAGGGACATTCAGTTCCATCTGAGAACCTTTTGGTCCCAAAGGAAAGATCCTCTTACCAAGCTAGCTCCTGTTACTCAGACCTTAATTCAGGCCCTTCAGTGGTGGCAGGACCTGGACAATCTGAGGCAAGGTGTTCCATTTGTCTCTCAGACTCACTCTGTGGTTCTTACCATGGATGCTTCCCTTTGGGGTGGGGAGCCCATCTGGGGGCTCTCACGGCCCAGGGACTGTGGTCACCTCATGAATCCCTTCTTCACATCAACCTCCTGGAGCTCAGGGCAGTATTTCTTGCCCTACAAGCTTTCTCTGTCAATACAGAACAAGGTGGTTCAGGTCAGGACGGACAACACTACCACCATGTGGTATATCAACAAGCAGGGAGGCACTCAGTCCACGGCCTTGTGCACAGAGGCCATGAAAGTATGGTCCCTGGCTTATTCCTTGAAGACCTCTCTAGCAGTGGTCCACCTCCCAGGAAAGGACAATGTGATAGCAGATGCATTGAGCAGAATTTCCCAGGGCCATCATGAATGGTCTCTGGATCCTTTGGTGTTGAAGGTGATTTTCTCAAGGTGGGACACTCTGGAGATAGATCTCTTTGCAGCCCCAGACAGTCACCAACTTCCTATGTTTTGTTGCAGACCCCCAGTCTTGGGCTCAGTCCCTCTGGATGCTCTGATTTTGAACTGGGAAGGGAAGTTTATTTATGCCTTCCCTCCTTTTCCTTTATTGTTCAAGGTTCTAGTCAAGGTAAGGTCACAACCATGCAGAGTGATTCTGATTGCTCTGGACTGGGTCAGGCAGCCTTGGTACCCCCTGTTGCTGTCCTTAGTAGTCCATCTTCCCCCTGTCTCTTCCCAGGAGTTACAATCTGCTAACCTCCTCTCAGGGGAGGATTTGTTACCCCAATCTCCAGTCACTCAATCTCAAGGCATGGCTCTTGAAAAGTTAGAGTATGCAGATTTACATCTGTCCCAAGGCAGGGTTTTAAATAATTGATTAGCAGTTTTTTCCTTGGGACAATACTAACTGTACAGAAAGTATTTATATAGGTTTTCTGGAAGTGTGCTTGTTAAACACAGTGAGGCAAGTGCTATGCCTTTTCACAATGTTTTAGAACTTTTGTGAGCAAAACGCTAATCAATTTTTAGAGTTAAATAAAACCCTGCAAGGGGTTCTGGATACCCTCAAGACTTCTCGAAAGCCTGACACCAGAAAAACCTACAACTCCAAATGGAAAAGGTTCAGTATTTGGTGTTCCAAGGAGCACATTTCCCCAGACACTGCTGAGTTGTCTACAGTTCTGGATTACATGGTTTACCTTAATGGCTTAGGCCTCATACCAGCTACTCTCAAAGTTCATTTGTCAGCTATTTCTGCTTTCCTGTCAGTGGGGAAAGTCTTCCTCTCTGTCATCTCACCCTGTATTTTGTAAATTTTTCAAAGGATTGCTTCATACCTATCCCCCTTTTAGGGATCCTGCTCCTGCCTGAGATTTGAATATTTGTATTGCTCAGCTGATGCAACCCCCCTTCAAGCCTATGTCCTCAGCAGAGCTCAAGTACTTGACTTGGAAAACTGTGTTTTTGGTTGCTGTTACTTCTGTCAGACGTATCAGTAATTGCAAGCCCTGTCAGTGGAGCTGGACTTCATTTCTTTCCATAGAGATAAGGTGGTCCTTGGAACCAATAGAAGGTTCCTACCTAAAGTGGTTTCTGATTTCCACTTAAACCAATTTATGTTTCTTCCTGTGTTCTTCACTGATCACACCTCCTCAGGGGAACGGAGGCTACACAGTTTAGATGTTAAACAGGCCCTTAGTTACTACATAGAATGTACAAAGGGTCACAGGTTTGACTTCCTCCAGTTGTTCCTCACTTATGGGGAAGTAGGTAAGGGAAAACCTGCCACCAAGAGAACAATTGCCAGGTGGATTGTGTCCTGTATTCAATTCTGCTATGAAAAACTGGGAAAAAAATGCACCCTCAGGCCTGAAGGCTCATTCCACTAGAGGTACAGCTGCATCTCTGGCTGCAGCTAGGGATATCCCCTTTGTTAGAAATCTGTCAAGCAGCCACCTGGAAAACAGTTCATACCTTCACCAAGCATTACTCTCTGGATATCCAGGCTAGGAGTGATGCTAGGTTTGGCACAGCAGTACTTCAGAGCCTATACCCAAAGTATGTTCTGTCCCTCCTCCTTGGAGGTGCTGCTTGGTAGTCTGCAAGTTGTCAGAATACAGCAAGATTTCATGTTGTTTGAAGAAAAAAATTACTCACCTTAGTAACTGTGTTTCTTCTAATGGAGTCTTGCTGTATTCTGACCTCCCTCCCTGCCTCCCCTCTCAGAATCTGTTTTGGGAAGTGGGTGGAAAGGTGCAGTGTTGCACCCCAGGGGTGTCTTTAGCCCACTCCTGTTGTGTTGGGTGCTTTGTATTTGTTTAATTAAGAGTTTTTAGTTCTTATTGCCTGGTTTTTGTTCTTTGGGTTTCCTGACTTGAGTCTTTTAAGGAATCCAAAGTCTTTGTTGCCTGTTGGCTACTACTAGTTTTACAGTTTCCACATTATGTAGTCAGTGAGTTTAGCTCGTAAGAATCTGATGGTTTGGTTTCAAAAGGACACGGAGTTTTCTTCAAACAACATGAACTCTTGCTGTATTCTGACTAACTGCAGTTAACTCCAGCCTTTAAACTGCCCCGGAGAACAAAGGGTTAACTTTCTATGCAGTGCATAGAATGCTGAGCTCGAGCTCGGCTGAGGTCTCTGTCTGCAGCCCTTTGAAATCCAACTGTCAGATTCTTTACTCTGCCTCACTGAACAGTCGCTCCGTAAATTCCTCCTTCAGCTCGGTTCGAAAAGTCGGTAACGTGTCGGTAAAAGTTGTCGGTTTTAAACCAAATTTGTTCCGCTTAGTCGGTTCAGCCTCTGTCTGCGGTACCATGAGTACTAGATAGGTTTTACCTAAATTCTGTGTGGAAATTGTAAACTTGTTTGATCAGTTCGTGAATTTCTGTCATTTTACTTAGAGTGTGGTTCAAACACCATGAAGTCTTGCTATATTAGGACTTATTGCAGTTAGCCACTGCACTTGAACTGCCCCGGAGAGGAAAGAGTTAACTCCAGAGAATCTGGAGTTCTAAAGCGCGAGGGCGCTATACCAAAGCTCTATCTGGGCAGTTTCAAATGAAACTGTCAGATTCTTTACTCCGCTTCACTGAACAGTCGCTCCGGAGATCAGCTCCTTCAGCTCAGTTCATTTCTCGGACAAGCGAGTATTTTCGGTTCATTTGAACCGCCAAAAAGTAATTATTTTACCGCATTTCGGTTAAAGCTCTATCTGGTAAACCGTAAGTACAAAATGTAAAGTCTGTGCGGAAATTTAGTTATCGGTTCGGTTTTGAACCGATCGGTTTGCTTATTTTAACGTTTTAAAGTTTTGGGCTTTTAGAGTGCGGTGCCCGGTTCTTATTGGTTCTAAAAAAACCTTGATTTTAAATAGGGTTTTTTCAAATACCCGTGAAACGGTTAGGAACCGATAAGGGTGTCTTGCCTGGCACGGCCATAAAAGGGCAAGATTTTGGTTAGGCTGGCATTATGTCTGAGAAACCCAAAAGAAAAACCTGGCCCACTGGGTTTCAACACTGTGATGCTGTGGGAACCCTTTGCCAAGGCTGACCACACACCACTTGTGTTTATTGTCTGGGGCTGACCACCTCCTGTCAGACTGCCAGGTGTTTAAAAATTTCCTGCAGCCACCCTGAAAAGAGATAGGGCTGCTCAGGGAACTATTGGCCAAAAGTCCGCTGACCTGATGGCCAGCCCGGTCCAGTACCCACTGGACCAGAGGGAGTGCCCTCTGACCAGGGCTAGACTTCCTCGGGCAAAAGGATGGTTCAGAGGAACCAGTTTAAAAAAAAAAAAAAAAAAAAAATGAATATGACAGAGAAATCAGTAGGTTTGGAGTCCAAGATTGTCTCTCCAACTGCTGCAGAAGTAGTTAAGCCATACAGATTGTCCAGTCACTGTTTCTAGGTCCTGTCGAACCATCTACAGTTGGTAAAAGGTGGCTCGGTCAGTTCCAGTGGTTCAGATTTATGATGTTGAGGAATTGTTATGAACCACAGGAGTGGGAGGAGGAAATTTGATCAATACATGTGTGGCTGGTAGGGTCTGGACATGCCCACTTAAGCGGACATTTTCTCCAGACAGACTTTTAGAATCTCCTCCTTTTCTGTCTGAGTCCTTTTCTCAGTTTATGTTTTACAAAAAGCTTGCAGAATCCCCCCAGCTTCCTTTAGAGGAGGCTATGGATAAGTAAAGGGGAGCCTGATTATGTAGGAATGATGGGCTAGGAGGTTGTCTTTCCTTTGCATAAGTCATTTAGGAAGTAAACAGCAAAGATTTTATAAGATTCCTCTTTCTGTCCCTCCTGTAAGATAAAAAATGGACAGAAGGTGTATTTCAGTCAGGCTCTGTTACAGACTTCCTCACTGAGCAGTGTAGTCATGTAGGTGTGGTACAAGCTGCAGCCTGTGTCAAGGCTAGTTCCTGGCCTCACATCCTCCTGAATAGGATTCAGGAGGATTGATGCCATGACAAGAAAACAGTATATGGCAGCTTCTGTGGGACTCAGACAGGCAAGTTGTATGGCTTATGTGGCTAGATTTCGAAATCTAGGTGGGACGCAGAGTGCAGTTAGCCAAGCAGGCCCATGGCCAGCTGGCTAGCTGGTTGGAACAGGTGGCTGCTAATGGCACTGAAGCCTCTAAGTTCAAGTTCATACTGCTGTTGGTGTTAATCTTGTTTCTCTAGGGTCATGACCACTTCTGTAGCTTTCCAGAGGTTGGCATGGCTCAGATGCACTAATCTGTCCCAAGATACTCTGTCAAAGTCTATGGATTTGTTTTTGTTGTAGGTAATTCTCTGTTTGAGGAACAAACAGAAAGCTATATGAAAAACAGGGATGATTACCTACAAAAGTGCCCAGGTAGAGACTCAGGCCTCCTCTGCTTTCGCCAGAGGGGTCTCTTCAGAGGCAGAGATAGACGGGGCACAAGTAAACCGTCCCCCTCCCCTTAGCCTAAGACTATTGCCAAGCAGGCACCCTGTTGGGGTGCCCAGGGCCGATTCTCCTATACCAGTGGGCAGGTTGGTTTTTATTTCAGCCAGAATTGGGTGTCCCTAACTCGGACAAGTGGGTTCTGGAAGTAATAGGTCTGGTTCTCAGCTTCAAACAGTTTCCAAAGATGAGAGCCAGACAGGTCCACCTGCAAATCCTTTCGAATCCCTTTGCTTTGGGAGCAGAGGTTTCTTCTCCTCTGAACTGCAAGAGTAGAAGGTCCCTCCTTGCCACTGGGGCAAGGGCTGTACTCATGATACTTTCTTACCCTATAGAAGGCAGGAGATTGGCGGCTCATCTCAGATTTAAGGTACCTGAACAAGCATCTTTTGAAAACAAAGTTAAAATGTTAACTCTGGCTGAGGCCAGGGACTGCTAGCTTTCCTGGACCTCAAGGATGCCTATTTTTCATGTTTTGATCAGGCCTTCTCACCGAAAGTACCTCAGGTTACCCTCAGGCCACTACCAGTTCAGGGCAATGCCCTTCGCCTTACCTCTGCGCCAAGGGTATTCAAGAAATTCTAGCTGTGGTAGTGGCTCTTTTAAGAAGGCAAGGGATTGCTTTGTTTCCTTCCTGGATGACTGGCTCTTAGTGGTCAGTCTCAGATCAAGTAAAATCCCACTTGCAAGTCACCCAGCAGCTTCTCACCTTTCTGGGATTCCTGCTGAATTTACCAAAGTCAGTTCTCGAACCAGTTCAGGTACTAACTTTCATAGGGGCAGAGTTGAACACAAAGTTAGCCAGGGCATTTCTCCCTCTGAAAGGGTAGGCAGTCTCTTTGCCCTGGCATCTTCCATTACTCTGCAGTCTCTTGACCAGCATAGCATTTGCTACAACTACTAGGGCACATGGCTGCTTCCACAGCTGTAGTGCAGGGAGCAAGATTCCAGATGAGGGACATTTAGTTCCATCTGAGGGCCTATTGGTCCCAAAGGAGGATTCCTTTCCAAATTGGTTCTAGTGACCCAATCCCTGATCCTGGCCTTACACTGGTGGCAGGATCAAAGCAATCTAAAACTAGGGGTCCTCCTCATTCCCTCACCACGGATGCTCCTGTGTTAGGGGGGAGAGCTCGCTAGGCGACCTGTCCACGAGGGAGTGTGGTCTCCCTAGGAATCTCTGCTCCACATCAATTTTTGGAACTCAGAGCTGTCTTCTAGCTCTTAGGAGTTTTCAGCTTCTGTCCAGAACAAGGTAGTTCAAGTCAGGACAGACAACACCACAATAATGTGGTACATCAACAGGCAGGGGCACTCGGTCATCAGCCTTGTGCACTGAAGCAATGAAGTGGTGGTCTCTGGCTTACTCCCTGAACACCTCCCTGATAGCAATTCACCTCCCAGGGAAGGACAATGCCCTGGCAGATGCCCTCAGCAGGATTCTCAGGGCCATCACGATTGGGCTGTGAATCCTCAGGTGCTGGGTTCAGTCCTTGCCAGATGGGGCTCATTTTCAGATAGATCTTTTCGCAGCCCCAGATAACCACTAACTTTCTCTGCTTTGTTGAGGCCTCCAGTGCTGGGATCAGCCCCTGGATGCTTTTCACTTGGATTGGAAAGGAAGTTTCTGTACACCTTCTCCTTTTTCCTTTCTTTCAGGGTACTAGTAAAAATCAGATCTCAGCCCTGCAAAGCGATTCTGATTGTTCCAAACTGGGCCAGACAGCCCTGGTACCCATTGTCTCTGTCTCTGACAGTCCACTCTACCCTGAGCTTGCCCAGAGTCCACGACTTACTGGCCTTTGCACAAGGGAGAGTGTATTCGAACCTCAAATTCCTCCTTCTCAAGGCAGCTCTTGAGGAGTTAGAATTTGTTGATTTACACCTTTTTCAAGGTGTCGCGAATATTTTAAAGGCTTCAAGGAAGCTTTTTCATGAAGCCACTTACAATTCTAAGCGGAACAGGTTTTCAGTCTGGTGCGCTGAGAAGCAGATTATACCACAGTCTGCTTATCTATCCATTTTCTGGACTTTGGTCCATTTTAAATTCCTTAGGTCTTGGGCCAGCTACCTTAAGGGTTCCTCTGGCAGCTGTCTCTGTTTTTCTGCAAGCAGGAAGCCTGCTTCCTTTTCTTCTCAACCTGTGTTTTCCAGTTTTTAAGGTTGCTTCACACCAACCCTCCTTTTTTCGGGAACCAGCTCCTGCATGGAGCCTGAATGTTTGCATTGCTCAGTTAATGCAAACCCTTTGGACCTCTGTCCCCAGCAGAGCTCAAGCTTCTCACTTGGAAATGTTTTTCTGGTGGTTTCACGCCTGCCAGACGATAAGGAACTACAGGCCCTGGCAGTGGAAGAAGATTTTCTCTCCCCACAGGGATAAGACAGTCCCTAGGACTAACACAGGGTTTGTCCCTAAGTGGTTTCAGGTTTCCACCTGAAACCAACCCATCTCTCTCCCAGGATTTTTCACTGAGCATTCTTCCTCAGGTGAGAGGAGACTGCACAGCTTGACGCCAAAAGAGCCTTATGCTACTATTTGTAACACACTAAGGGTCACAGGTTCGAATCCTCCAACTCTTCCTTACCTAGGGCGAGGTTGGCAAAGGAACCTGCCACTAAGAGGACAATTGCAAGGTGGATTGTCTCTTGTATCCATTTTGTTATCAAAGACTAGGTAGGAGAGCCCCTCAGGACTGAGGGCTCACTCCACCAGGTGTATAGCTGCATCTCTAGCGGCTGCTAGAGATATTCCCATTCTGAAATCTGTTTAGCTGTTACTTGGAAGACAGTTCACACTTTTACTAAGTATTGTTCCCTGGATTTCTGTCCAGGAGAGATGCTCGCTTGGCACAGCTGTGCTTCAGAGCCTATTTCCAAGTAGGTTCTGACCCTCCTCCATGGAGGTACTGCTGTGTAATCTGCAATAAGTCCTAATATAGCAAGACTTCATGGTGTTTGAAGAAAAATTACTCACCTTAGTAATTGCTTTTCTTCTCATGGAGTCTTGCTATATTAGGACCACCTCAACCTGCCCCTCTCAGAACTTCTACTGGGGTGGGGTGGCAAATTAGTGCAAGCACTGTGTCATGCCATTGTAGTTCTTCCTTCACCCTCTTTTATTTAGGGTTAGGAACTAGGGTTTTCTGTGTTGAGTGATTTGTTGGCCCCTTCCTGGACTTGAGTCTTTGGGGGAAGGGGGGGGTCCTAATAGTGCTTGTCAGGGGGGAAAACTAATAATACCATTATTCATTCTTATTATTGTTATTGTTGTTCCTATTGTTGTTTATATTGTTGTTATTACTACTAGTAGGTAGCCATTTGGCTAGTGTAGAGCTTTCCACACAGACTTGTTGCTTAGTGTTAGCTTTGTAAAGATCTGACAGTTTCATTTGAAACTGCCCAGATAGAGCTTTGGTATAGCGCCCTCGCGCTTTAGAACTCCAGATTCTCTGGAGTTAACTCTTTCCTCTCCGGGGCAGTTCAAGTGCAGTGGCTAACTGCAATAAGTCCTAATATAGCAAGACTCCATGAGAAGAAAAGCAATTACTAAGGTGAGTAATTTTTTCTTACCGGTCCTTGACGGTTCTAAAAAAAAAAAAAAGTGTTTTGAACGTTTTTTTCCAACACCCGTGACACGGTTAGGAACCGATAAGGTAGTCTTGCTTGGTGGCTGCCATAAAAAGGGTAAGTTTGGTCATGTCTGAGAAACCCAAGAAGAAAACCGAGCCCACTGGGTTTCAACACTGCAGTGAGTGTGGGGAGGTCTTTGCTAAGGCCGACCCCCACACCACCTGTGTTTACTGTCTGGGGTTTGAACACCTCGATAAAGACTGCCAAATTTGTAAACATTTTCCTAAATCTACCCTTGAAAAGAGATTCGGTAGACTAAGGGGAAAAGGAGGCCGAGAAGCCTGCTGACCCGGATGGCCAGCCCGGTTCGGTTCTGACCGACCCAGAAGGAGTGCCCTCTGACCAGGGCGATACTTCTTCGGGCAAGAGGATAGCCGATCCTGAGGGGTCGGTTCCTACAAAAAGGAAACGCAAAGAGAAATCGACCAGTTCAGATCCAGAGGTTCATGTTCCAACCGCCGAAGAAATAGCCAGAACGATTCGGATTGTGGAATCGCGTCGCCCGGTTCTGACCAATCTGGCACCATTTGGCAGGGGTTCAGTTCTGTCAGTTCCCCCGGTTCAAGATTATACCCCTGAAGATTTTTATGAACCGGAGTTTGAGGAGGAGGGGGAGTTCGAAGATGATGGTGACGACGGTGAAAGTCTGGATGTGCCTGTGGAACAGGCCCCAGACAGACCTTCTGGTGTTTCCCCTCCTAGGCTTTCTGAGTCCCCTCCCCACTTTCTGTTTTACAGAAAGGTGGCTGAAACCCTCCAGCTTTCTATGGAGGAGGCCATGGAGGATCAAGAGGAGCCTGATTATGTGGAAATGATGGACATCCCAGAGTCCAGGAGACTGTCTGTTCCCCTCCACAAATCCTTTGGGAAGCAAACACTCAAAATCCTAAAGTCTCCCAGCACTGTACCTCCTGTTGACAGAAGGATGGACAAGAGGTACACACTATCAGGCTCAGATACAGAGTTTTTATACCAACAATGCAGCCATGTTGGGGTAGTGCAGGCTGCTGCCTGTGACAAGGCAAGTATTCCCTTGGCTTCACACCCCCCAGACAAAGACTCCAGGAAGACTGATGCCATGGCAAGAAAGCAGTACATGGCATCTTCCTTGGGACTCAGGCAGGCGAACTATAAAGCCTATGCAGCCAGGTACCAGAAGTCCAGGTGGGACACTGTACTGGCATTGGCTAAACAGGCCTCCCCCCAGCTAGCCAAGGAGCTGGAGGAGGTGGTTGCTGATGGGATAGAGGCATCAAAAGTACAATTTCTTGCTGCTGTAGACTCCAATGATGTGTCATCAAGGTCATGGCTACATCTGTGGCTCTTCGGAGAATGGCTTGGCTCAGATGTACTAGCCTTTCACAGGACACCCAGGCTAAGGCCATGGATTTTCTTGTAGTGGGTAATTCTTTGTTTGGGGAGCAGACAGAGAATTACATGAAGAAAATGGGTGAGTACAGGACCACTTATAGGAGCGCTCAGACCAAAGAAAGGCAGGCAACTCCTCAAAGGCAGCAGTCTAGGGGCAGGGGCAGGCCTTTTCATAGGCCTTTTTACCAAGGACAGGCCTCTTCTCCCTTTTCACAGAGGGGATTCTTCAGAGGGAGAGGCAGAAGGGGGATGAGCAGGGCTGCATCCACTCCTCAGCCTAAGGCCCCTGCCAAGCAGACACCCTGATGGGTCTGCCCGGGTCGACTCTCCTATTCCAGTAGGGGGCAGGCTGGCTTACTTTGTCCAGGACTGGATGTCTGTTACCTCAGACAAGTGGGTCCTGGAAGTAGTAAGCCAGGGACTGGTTCTCAGCTTCAAAAAATTTCCGAAGATGAGAGCCAGATCTTTTCCACCTACAGGTCTCTCAGAAACCCTTGCCCTAGAGGCAGAGGTTTTATCTCTTCTGGCCTTAAGAGCCATAGAGAGAGTTCCTACCTGACACTGGGGCAAAGGTCTGTACTCCAGGTACTTTCTTACCCCAAAAAAGACAGGGGAGTGGCAACCCATCCTAGATCTAAGATAGCTCAACAAACATCTTTTAAAACCAAAGTTCAAGATGGTAACTCTGGGAATAATTCTTCCCTCTCTAAGGCCAGGGGACTGGCTAGCCTCCCATGACCAAAAAGATGCCTATTTTCACATTCCCATCAGGTGCTCCCACAGAAAGTACCTCAGGTTCAAGTTGCCCTCAGGCCACTATCAGTTCAAAGCAATGCCCTTTGGTCTAATATCAGCCCCAAGGGTTTTCACAAAGTGCCTGGCAGTAGTTGTTGCCTTTCTAAGAAGGCAAAAGATTTCCATCTTTCCATATCTGGATGACTGGCTCATAGTGGGTCGGTCTCCAGACCAAGTCAATTCAGACCTGCAAGTGACCCAGCAAGTGCTCACTTTTGTAGGATTTCTTCTCAACCTCCCCAAGTCAGTTCTCGAGCCAGTGCAGCTCCTTACCTTTATAGGGGCAGAGCTGGATACTGTCAAAGCAAGAGCCTTTCTTCCCCCTGGAAAGGGCATGAGTTCTTATAGAACTGGCTTCTTCCTTCAGCCTTCCGGTATCCCGACCAGCAAGGCATTTCCTTCAGCTCTTGGGCCACATGGCAGCTTCTACAGCAGTGGTCCAAGGAGCAAGATTCCAGATGACGGACATTCAGTTCCATCTGTTGACCTTTTGGTCCCAAAGGAAGGATCCCCTTACCAAACTGATTCCAGTGACTCGGACTCTGATCCAAGCCCTTCAGTGGTGGCAGGATGAGGACAAGTTAAGGCAAGGGGTCCCATTTTTCACTCAGTCTTATTCAGTGGTACTTACCACGGATGCTTCCCTTCTGGGCTGGGGAGCCCATCTGGGGGGCCCTCACTGCCCAGGGACTGTGGTCCCCTCAGGAATCCCTTCTCCATATCAATCTCCTAGAATTCAGGGCAGTTTTTCTGGCCCTGCAAGCTTTCTCTCAGTCAGTGCAAAACAAGGTGGTTCAGGTCAGAACAGACAACACCACCACCATGTGGTACATCAACAAGCAGGGAGGCACTCAGTCTATGGCCTAGTGCACGGAAGCCATGAAGTTGTGGTCCCTGGCTTATTCCTTGCAAACCTCTCTGATAGCAGTCCACCTTCCAGGGAAGGACAATGTGCTAGCAGATGCACTGGGCAGGATCTCACAGGGCCATCACGAATAGTCCCTGGACCCTCTGGTGTTGAAGGTGATTTTTTCAAGGTGGGGCACTCCAGAGATAGATATCTTTGCAGCCCCAGACAATCACCAACTTCCTTTCTTTTGTTGCAGCCCCCCAGTCTTGGGCTCAGTCCCTCTGGATGCTCCGATTCTGAACTTGGAAGGAAAATGTCTGTATGCCTTCCGTCCCTTTCCTCTGCTGTTCAAAGTTCTAGTCAAGATAAGGTCACAACCTTGCAAAGAGATTCTGATTGCTCCAGACTGGGCCAGACAGTCTTGGTACCCCCTGTTGCTGTCTCTAGCAGTCCATCTTCCCCTGTCTCTTCCCAGGAATTACAACCTGTTAACCTCCTCTCAGGGGAGGATTTGGTACCCCAATCTTCAGTCTCAATCTCAAGGCATGGCTCTTGAAGAGTTAGACTATGCATATTTGCATCTGTCTCAGGGGGTTCTGGAATATCCTCAAAGCCTCTCGAAAGCCCGCCACTAGAAAGACCTATAACTCCAAATGGAAGAGATTCAGCATTTGGTGTTCCAAGAAACATATTTCCCCAGACACTGCTGAATTGCCTACAGTTCTGGATTATATGGTCCATTTGAATGGCTTAGGCCTCAGACCAGCTACCCTCAAGGTGCACGTGTCAGCTGTTTCTGCTTTTCTGTCAGTGGGGAAGTCTTCCTCACTATCATCTCATTCTATGTTCTGTAAATTTTTTAAGGGATTGCTTCATACCAATCCTCCCTTTAGAGATCCTGCCCCTGCCTGGGACTTAAATGTTTGCATTGCTCAACTTATGCAACCTCCCTTTGAACCTATGTCCTCAGCAGAGCTTAAGTACTTGACTTGGAAAACTGTGTTTTTAGTAGCCATTACTTCTGCCAGACGTATCAGTGAATTGCAAGCCCTGCCAGTGGAACCTGATTTTATCTCCTTTCATAGGGATAAAGTGGTCCTTAGAACCAATAGAAGGTTCTTGCCCAAAGTGGTTTCAGATTTTCACTTGAATCAGTCTGTCTGTTCCTGTCTTCTTCACTGATCATTCTTCTTCAGGAGAGAGGAGGCTACACAGTTGAGATGTTAAAAGGGCCCTTAGCTACTACATAGAGCGTACCAAGGGTCACAGGTTTGATTCCCTCCAGTTGTTCCTCACTTATGGAGAAGTGGGAAAGGGCAAACCTGCCACCAAGAGAACTATTGCCAGGTGGATTGTGTCTTGTATACAATTCTGCTATGAGAAACTAGGAAAGATTCCACCCTCAGGCCTGAGGGCTCACTCCACTAGAGGTACAGTTGCTTCCCTGGCTGCTGCCAGGGATATCCCTCTCTTAGAAATTTGTCAAGCAGCCACTTTGAAAACAGTCCATACCTTTACCAAGCATTACTCTCTGGATATCCAGGCTGATGCTCGGTTTGGCACAGCAGTACTTCATCTTCAGAGCCTATTCCCAAAGTAGGTTCTCGCCCTCCTCCATGGAGGTACTGCTTGGTAGTCTGCAGTTAGTCAGAATACAGCAAGACTTCATGTTGTTTGAAGAAAAAATTACTCACCTTAGTAATTGTGTTTCTTCTAATGGAGTCTTGCTGTATTCTGACCTCCCTCCCTGCCTCCCCTCTCAGAACCTGTTTTTTGGGAAGTGGTGGGCAGGTGCAGTGTTGCAACACAGGGGTGCTTCTTATACACCCTCCTCTTTTTGTTTGGGTGTTTGTTTTATTATTATTATTTGGATTGTTTTTTGGTTTCCTGACTTGAGTCTTCCTTGGGAATTCAAAACTCTTGTTGCCAGTTGGCTAGTAAAAATTTTACAATTTCCACATAGGGTAGTTAGTGAGTTTTTGCTCGTAAGAATCTGATGGTTGGATTTCAAAGGGCTGCAGACAGAGACCTCAACTGAGCTCGAGCTCAGCATTCTGTGCACTGCATAGAAAGTTAACCCTTTGTTCTCCGGGGCAGTTTAAAGGCTGGAGCTAACTGCAGTTAGTTAGAATACAGCAAGACTCCATTAGAAGAAACACAATTACTAAGGTGAGTAATTTTTTCAACCGGGCTCGAGCCCAGCGTTCTATTCCAGGCATAGAATTTTAACCCTTCACTCTCCGGGGCAGTTCAAGAACTGGAGCTAACTGCAAGTTGTCAGAATACAGCAAGACTCCATTAGAAGAAACACAATTACTAAGGTGAGTAATTTTTTTTTTTCAGGACGATCCCAGGTGAGGTGCAGTAGTCCTGGATGGATATCTGCATAGTGTATGCTGGAGTCAGAGATTGTAGGTGGCAGAGCAGATGTGTTGGAGGAGATAATGCAGAGTGGCAGAGCAGATGTGTTGGAGGAGATAATGCAGAGCAAAAGGAGCAGCATGATTAGTCTCTGTTGCCCTGTCAGGCATTTGTTCCTTGTACTTGGCTAAGACCCAGTGGGGATGTTGGGTGAGAGTACTAGGCAGGGGGTTGAAAGCAGACCTGGTGCAGAGTAGCTGAAGTTCATGAGCAGACTGTTTACTGCAGGAGGCTCAGACCGCTCACAGAATACCTTATTCTAGGGACGTGGATATGTTGTTCAATCCACACTGTCTGGCAGGTTCCGTGCCGCTTTAAATCTTGCCGGAAGGTCTTCAAGCTGGCTCCTCCCACCCACCCGGGTGGTAAAACCCTCGGCTCCGTCCCATGACGTCAGATCTTCCTTACCGCTTGGAAGCTCAGGTTCCCTCATTAGCGCTCTTTGTTTTAGACCTGGATCCACACTCTTCGGAATTTCCGAAACTTATTTTAAAATTTACAAGACTTTGGTCTTCGTCTTCCCTCGTGGCTGCGATGGACAAATCGACTCCTGGCTTCCGTCGGTGCCCATGTGGGCAGAAGATGTCCCGGACCGATCCGCACTCCACATGCATCTACTGCCTGGGGCTTGGTCACAACTCGCAGGCTTGCGAACTGTGCAAGTCCTTTTCGGCTTGGTCTGAGGACCTGCTACTGCTGTGACTTTTCTCGGGCGACCTGAAAACAGTATCCCGCCGGTCAGGTCTAAGGAGGTCCATTAGGCGGTGTCCGCGGCGGCGGGCTTCGCAGAGCAGTTGGAGCAGACGATCGCTCTCGAGGAGGAGGCGGCCCAGGCCGCTTCTTCTTTCTCCTCGGCGATGGCATTTATCCCACTCTCCTTGGGCTCCTTCTACACGGCTTCGTTTAAGGAGCTTTGCCAGTCCCTCTCCACCAAGGGAGAAGGGCCATCGGGACATTCCAGTTGGTCCAAGAAGAAGGACTCTAAAGGTAAATCCCACAATCAACATTCGTGGGAGTGGGAGAGATCCCCTTCACCGGACCGTCGACTCTCTACTTCGGTCGAGATTGCGGCTGTGGCCGCTGGCTTCACAGTGCCCCGTCAGGTCAGCCAGCCGAGACATCCGTCGACGCAGTCGAGTTGTGGCAGTGGCCAGCATCTTGCCCTGCGCCTTCAGCCAGAATGGCCCGAAAGTAAGCAGTCCCCACCGGCTCGCTCTCTGGTTTCTCGGAGCACCCCTCTGCGTTAGTGACCGATAGCATTTTCCGACTCTCCGGGAACACTCGGGACACGGACAAACCACCCGATAAGGAATCCAAGAAGCTGGATTACGCAGGGCGGAAGGTTTACGCTGCTTCCTCCCTAGGCCTTCGTCAGGCTTGCTAGGCTGTTCTGATGGCACATTTCTCACACGGCCTTGTGGGTTCCCTGGATGAGGTGATTCCTCATCTCCCGGCTGACCTTCAGACGACGGTTAAGCAGGTCCGGGATCAGGGAAGGGTAGTGGCAAAACAGCAGCTCCAAACTTTGTTGGACATAGGTGATTCTTGTGCCCGATCAGTAGCGGCCGCAGTGGCCATGCACCGCAGAGCTTGGCTGCGGATCTCCATCTTCACGGCGGACACCCAGCACAAGCTGGCAGACCTTCCCTTCCTGGGCACCCACTTGTTCGGGCCGGGGGTGGAAGTCCATCTCCAGAGGATCGAGAAGTCCCGTGCCACCTTGGACTCGGTCACGTCTGCCCAGAAGGACAAAGGCCGCCAGCAGCAGCGTAAGCTCTTTCGCCCCTGCGGCACATCCGGCCCAGCCGCACCAGGGCCAGCAGGCATGCACTTGGCGCCCTAAGGCCAAGTCTGCCCCTTCCTCCAGTAGGAAGCCTGGAGGCAAGGATCCATGAGGTCCCTCAGCGGGCCCTTCCTCTAAGCCTGCCTAGTGACGGGTTGAGGGGTGTCGCCCCCAACCTCGTCACTCCTCCCCGGGTTCCCCCATGGGGGACAGCTCCACCACTTCTTTTCCGCCTGGTCCGCTATCACCACAGACCACTGGGTGCTAAAAGTGGTAGGCAGGGGTCTGCCTCTGGAATTCGAGCGGTTCCCTCCATATCGAGCCGTCGCCTCACGGGGGGGAAACGAGTTCCGCAGCCTCTCTGTTGGCTCGTCAAGCCAACATTGCTCTGCTCCTCAGAATGAGGTGATCAGCGAGGTGGAGGACCCTCCTTCAGACCCAGGGTTTGTGTCCAAGTACTTCCTGATCCCAAAGCGGATGGGGGGCTGGCGCCCCATCCTCGACCTGCACGACCTGAACAAGTTCCTAAGGCAGCGCATCTTCAGGATGGTCACTCTGGCTCAGATCATTCCATCCTTGGAACTAGGCGTGTGGTTTTGTTCTCTGGACCTTCAGGACTCGTTCTTTCACGCCCCAATCCATCTGTCTCATCAGCGATTCCTCCGCTTCTGAGCAGAGGGATCTCTTTACAAGTTCTGGGCCATGCCCTTCGGTCTCTCTCCAGCTCCCAGGGTCTTCACCAAATGCATGGCAGTGGTGACAGCATTCCCTCGCGGCGCCGGGCGTCGGGTGTACCCTTACCTGGATGACTGGCTGATTGCAGCCCCCTTCAGGCTGGAGGTGGAGCGGTCCAGAGATCTGGCCCTCCAGGTCTGCTCTCAGATTGGCCTCTTCATCAACGAGGCCAAGTCGGGACTCGTGCCATCGCAGGTGATTCAGTTCATCAGGGCAGAGCTCGAATCTCTTTGAGCCAGAGCCTGGCTCCCGGTGGACAGGGCCGATGTCCTTTCCTCCTTTGCCCAGTCATTTCTGGTTGGGCAATTGCGCCCTGCCTGGAACTTCCTGTGCCTTCTGGGCCTCATGGCGGCCTTCACCAGCGTGGTCCATTGGGCCCGCTGGCATATGCGTCCCCTGCAATGGGGCTGGCCTGCCAATGGTCACAGCACTCGGTCCCTGGACCAGCCAGTGACAGTGACCCAGAGATGTGGGACAGCCTACAGTGGTGGCCTGCTCCAGCTCATCTGCAGGAGAGTATCCCATTTGTCCGCCCTGAGCAGATGGTCACTCATATGACCAACACCTCTCTGATGGGTTGGGTTGCCCATCTGGGGGAGCTCCGGGCCCACGGCCTTTGGTCCCCTCAGGAGTCTCGATGCCACATCAACCTGCTGAAGCTCCGAGCGGTGTAACAGGCCTTGGTGGGGACAGACTGAGATAGTTGACCAAGCTAGTGACAGTAGGAGTGTCTTTGCCTAGCAGCTCATGCAGCAGTGAAGCTGCTGTTGGGCTAAAGCAACTGACTAAACTTAATTCCTATGAAAAATATAAGACTAACAGCTAGAACGGTTGTTAGATACTGTAGATAGCGAGAGTATTTGCTCAATTTAAAAACGGTGTAAAGGATGCATTATGGAGTCAGCACCAACCAGTGACTAAGCAGCAAACAATGGTCAAAACCTTAATGTCATGGGAATCGGTTAAATTATTGACTAGCTCAGCTGCAGTGGCAGGCAGTTAGGGCATAAGTGATATCAGGCAGTGTGAAAACTGCATTAGTCACCACAGCCAGGTTACTGTGCCTAAAGCAATCAATAGTCACAACTTAGTACCTTGAGAGTTACTTAGCTTAATCAGCTATCATAACTGCTGTGGCAGGTAGTTGAGCATTTACACAGCTGAAGGCAGTGAAAAGCCACAGCATGGAGACATCAGATAAACAATAGCAGAAACTAGCAACAGTAGATTCAGCTTGGCAGACTGAGCCAGTAAATTCCAAGTCAGTTAACTATAACGAGTTTTCGGTGGCATATAGCAGCTACTGACAGTGTTACCCCTTGTACCTTGATATAGTAGGCCCCCTAATTAGCTGGTATACTCAGAGTGAGATTTAGTAAGCAGTATACATATGATTGTAGAGTCATTCTAAGGTGCGAGAATGGAGTGACTTAGCTGACCTGGTGGCGCTGAGGCACTGGATGCCACACCTCATGCCACGCTTGCGACCCGGGTTCGGAAACGCACCCGGGTTGTCAGGGGTTGGCAGGGGAGGGATAGGATCGAGTGTCCGGAGGACTGCTGTCCTAATCCGGGGAGGATTGAGGGTTCCCACCTCTCTGCAGCGGCCCCTGGTGACGACCAGAGGTACTACCAGAGCTGGTGCAATTAAGGGTGAAGTGCGGCGGATGTCAGCATGTTGTGCCACTTTTAGATATGTGATCCAGGCCTTTGAAAAAGCGCCCAACCACTGTCTCCTGTGCTAATGTCGGCTGACCGGCCCGCACCCGGTGAGCAGAAATGGCTGCCAGGTGCACCCTAAGGGTCAATGACCATAGACCCTCTTTGGAGAGAGACCAAAGGTAGTCGAGAATGTTAGCCACAGAACAGGATAAGGGGTCCAGACCCTTACCCTGACACCAAATGGAAAACCTTTTCCATTTGAAGGCATAACATTTCCTGGTGGATTCCTTTCTAGATGCCTCCACCACGATGTAGACATCTTTGCAAAGACCCAAAGCCTGTAACTCTAGCTGCTCAGGTACCAGGCTGTGAGGTGCAGGGATTGAAGGTCCAGATAGAAGACCTTCCCCTGGTTGAGAGATATCAGGTCCGGGTGTGTACAAAGCCGATCCAGGGGCCTGCAGCTGAGGCTGAGGAGATCTGGATACCGGAACTGGCGTGGCTAGTCCGGGGCTACCAGAATCACCTGCGCCTTGTCCCTCCTCACCTTGAATAACACCTTGTGGATCAAGAGAAATGGAGGGAAGGTGTAGAGGAGGCCTGGGATCCACAGCCTCGAGAAGGCAACCCCCTGCAACGAACCCTGCTGAGGGGGACGGGCATGATACAGCCTCAGCTTGGTGTTTTCCCTGGAGGCAAACAGGTACACCAGCAGTTTGCCCCAATGGGAGAACAGGCTGTAAGCTACCTCTGGATGGAGAGACCACTCGTGGGATGTCTGGCCTTTGCGGCAGAGAGCATCCGCCAGCTGGTTCAAGGCTTCTGCCACATGGATGGCTAGGAGATCTGCCTCCAGCCGGCTCATGAGGGTCCAGATGCAGAGCACCTCCTTGCACAGCAGACTGGAGTGTGTGCCGCCCTGTTTGTTGAGGTAGAACATGATCGTGGTATTGTCTGTCTGGACTTGAACCGCTTGACCCCAGAGCTGAGGAGCGAAAGCTGTCCGTGCCAGTCTGACTGCTCTGAGCTCCAACAGGTTGATGTGGCATCGGAACTCCTCAGGGGTCCAGAACCCATGGGCCCTGAGGAGCCCCTGCCCTCAGGTGTTCTCCACCACGCGGAGGGCTAAACGTATTTGTTACCCTCAGGGTGAGCCAGCTCCTCCCTTTTTTGGGAAGCCTGGTACTCAGACCCAGAAGTATGAACCAATAATGAAGAATGATTCCTAGAAGATATGAAAATTGCATAGTTACCATAATTGCCGATGTTCCCGAATATCTTCTTCATTGATTCAGTGATGAGATGACCGCCCACCATCTCCCGCTCAGCTAAAAGCCAGGGCCTATGGCTGCTCACCCTGCGAGTGCTGGCAGCAGATCAGTTTGCATTATCTCCTCTGCCACTAAGAGAAAAAAAAACAGAGGGCTGGTCATGGAAACGCTATCTTCACCAGAAACAAAAAGGGGAGTGAGGGTTACTTGTGCCCCCCCCCCACCAGCCCCACACAAAACAAATACACTTTTTTTTCCTATGGAATGGCTAGGAGGCTCCCTTCTCTCCAGTTTTTCTTATCTTCCTTCTCCCTGCCTGGGGTATATCCCCTCTAGGATATATGCCTGCTAGATCTTACTTCGAGAGGGCTCTTGCAGTAGGTAATTACATATAGAACTGACGCCGGCAGGCGGCAGGACCCGACGAAAAAATTTCTAGCTAGCAGTCCCTGGCGAGGGACCGCCCCCACGTCAGGTGACCGGCATCAGGAGACGTCGGTATAAAGGGACGGTCCCTGATGCCCGCCTTCCAGTTCTTTCCTGCCGTTAGCTCATGCCAGCGCCTCGCGGAAAAGTTCTTTGCTCGTCAGACTCCCTTCATCGGTGTTTAACCGAGTATTTTTCGCTTTTCTTGCTAAATCGTCAGTCATTCGTCAGTGTATGTCGTCCCCTACACCCTCCGAGCACAAAAACAAGTGCTACTCATGCGGCGCCCAACTCCTGCACAAGGACAGCCACTCCCTGTGCCTTTTTTGCCTAGGCCCCGATCATCCGGTAGAGAAGTGCCAGCACTGCCTGAGTTTTCACACAGCCACCCAGAGAAGGCAGCAGCAGTCCCTGGAAGTCTACATCCTTAAAAAGAAGATGAGCTCCATGGAGAAGGAACTCAAAAAACTATGGCAGGCGTCCACTTCCCCCGAAGGCCATCGGAAAAAAAAGGACAAAGAAAAGCACCGGGACAAGGGCTCCTCCACCATGACTTCCTCTGGAATCACTGTGACCGCTCCTCGACGGCTGCCTTAGAGGCTTCTAAGGCAGCGTCGGCCCGCCTGTCTGGCTCGCGCTCGGGCCCTTCGGGCTATTGGAGGCCTCCGCCCCTTGTAAGGCCGTAGCTCCGGCTCCGATCAGCCAGACGTCTGCTTCTCCGACATCCGCACGGAGAAGGTTGGTAAGTCGACCGACCCTCCGGGGCGGCGTGCGGCCCCTCTTCCACCGGACCAGGCCGCCCTTCCATCACAGCCCGCCTCTGGCGATGGGTCCGTTAAGTCGGACGCCATCCCCTCCGACGCCCGCCCGGATCCCGCTGCTAAAACGCATGTTGGTTCGCCCGACGTCCGTACAGCGGAAGAGCCGACGCCAGACCCTCCCACGTCCATCATCCCTGGCTCCCCGCAGCCTTCGCTGCCCTCCGGGGACCCTGAGTCTCCTCAGCCCGACCCCAGGGATTTCTCCCCCCCCCCATCCCCGGGCGATGCTGGGGTTCCGCCTCTGTCAGACCGTCCACCAGATCTGACGTCAGTTCCCCGGACGCTGGCCCCGACGCCAGTATTACCGACTCTGAGCGACATCCCGCTCCCGGATGCCGCCCCGACATCGGGCCCTCCATCCTCCGGGCCTTCTAACCCAGACCGCCCGTGGGGCCTCCGGCCGGGCCGTCTGCTCCGGCAGCTCCCCAGGCTCCTGAGTACCCCCTGTCGTATCTGACGCCGTTGTACCCAGGACCACAGTATCTGGCGCCACAGTACCCGACGCAGCAGTACCCGGCGCCCCAATACCCGACGCCTGGTTTTCCACCGTCGGGTTTTGGATACTCTCCTTATGGATATAATCCATACCCATATCCCCCTCCTCCTCCACCACCAGTGGATTTGCAGGAGACTCTGGCCTCCTGGTGGGCTGAGGCCAAGGCTCAACTCACCAGAGAGGTGGAGAGTCATCTACTGACGACGGTGCCGGTACCGGTTCCTGTACGTCCACGACGACACACTCCCTCACCACCTCCAGACACCAGGCTAACCCCTCTGGGTCTAGAGAGGGGCAGGACATGCTTCCTTGAGGGCTTCACAAGGGGTCCGTTCCTCCCCCTAGATGGGAAAGGGAGTCATCTTCTTCTTCATCTTCCTCTTCCCCCTCGGACTCCTCAGACTCTTCCGACAGCTGCTCGGAAAGGGACGACGAGCCACGCTCTCCGTCAAAACCCAGGCCAAGGACTCCTCCGAAGTCTCCTCCAGAAGATCCTTCCTTTACGGAGCTGCTACACAAAATCCAGGTGGTATATAAGTGGCAGTCATTGGAACCAAACCGACAGCGGGTGAAACTTGCAGAGTATCTAGATCTGCCCGCGACAGCTCCCACCTTGGTGCCACCCTGGATCGAGCCTCACGCCGACCTTGTTACCACCATTTGGAAACAGCTGTTGGCTTTAGCCCTACTTCCTCGGAAGTCGAACAAGCTATACCAGGCTCCCAAGGGTGTTGACTTTTTAGATTCTCACCCTCGTGCTGACTCAGTAGTGATTAGCGCCGCTCACGGCCGGTCAGCTAACCCAAAACATCTTAGCTCGTCGCCACCTGATAAAGAATCTCGCCTACTGGACCAGTATGGTAAGAAGATTTTTGCTTCTTCCATGCTGGGTATCAGGGCCCTGAACTATGTCGGTCATATAGGGGATTACCAGAAGGCAATTCTTACTCAGATGGAAGCCAAATTGGACTCCCTGCCGGACTCTAAAGTCAAGCAGGAGTTGGCTGACCTCGTCCGCTCTGCACGTTCGGCCAGTCGACAACATACTTCGCGGGCACTCCACGATGTAGTGGACACTGCTGACTGAGCTCTCAGCTCCGTAGGCTTCTGCATCACACGCTTGGCTCTGTGTGTCAGGGTTGGTCCTGGAAGTGCAGTCCGCTATACAGGAAGCGCCCTTCTGGGGGTCGGTGCTCTTCGGTGGCGATATCAAGGACATCATCACCGATTTGCAGGAGAAGGGGACGGCACTAAAGTCCATCGACTCTGTGTACCATCCCCATCAGTCACAGCGCCGTCCCTTTCGCAGACGAAATCGGCCAAAGGCGAAACCTCCGGGAAAGCGGGTCACTAAACGCCGGGCCCCCACAGCTGCCAAGCCCCCCGCCCACCCAAAAAAGCAGCAGGTGCTTCAGCTGTGGCGCTGCCCCACACCGCCTGACTCATTCCCTCTCCCACAGCCTCCAGGCTTCCCAGAGGAACCGGTAGGAGGGAGGTTTTCCCTCCACCTTCCGGGCTGGGAGAGGATAACATCAGATTCTTGGCTGCTCCAGTTGATCGCAGAAGGACACTCAATAGAGTTTCTACAGAAACCACCTCGCCACCCTCCCCAAAGGTCGTCGTATTCTTGGGAACATCTTCTTTTGGTCCAGGAAGAGATTTCAGCCCTGTTGCTGAAAGAGGCGATAGAACCCATCCCTCTTCATCTTCAGGGGACAGGTTACTGTTCCCACTTCTTCCTGGTCCCAAAGAAGACAGGAGATGTAAGACCTATTCTAGATCTCAGTTCCCTGAATCTTTTTGTGGAGTACAAAAGGTTCAGAATGCTCTCCTTGCAGAGCCTTCTGCCCCTCCTCTGCTCGGGCCAATGGCTGTGTGCTCTGGATATGCAGGATGCTTACCTGCACATTTCCATTCGCCCGTCTCACAGCAAATATCTCCGTTTTGCATTCCAGGGGGACCACTACCAGTTCAAGGCACTTCCCTTTGGCCTATCCTCAGCTCCCCGAGTATTAACCAAATGCCTTGCGGTGGTGGCGGCCTACCTGCGTACCGGGGGGGGTGCAAGTTTTCCCATACCTGGACGATTGGCTCCTGGCGGCCTCATCCAGGGAGGAACTCCTACACTGCCTCGCCCTTACCCAGCAGGTTTTTGCCTGCCTGGGTATTACCATCAACCATATGAAGAGAGACTGAGAGAGCTTAATATGTATACCCTTGATGAAAGGAGGGACAGGGGGGACATAATAGAAACTTTTAAGTACCTCAAGGGAATCAACAAAGTCCAGGAGGGTAGCATCTTTCAGAAAAAGAGATGTGTAAGAACAAGGGGGCATAATTTAAAGTTAGAGGGGGTACGGCCTCAGGGTAATGTGAGGAAACTCTTTTCACGGAGAAAGTGGTGGGACGATGGAACCGCCTTCCTGGAGAGGTTGTGAGGTCTAAAACAGTGGGGGAATTCAAACATGCATGGGACAGACATAAGGCAATTATAGTGGGGGGTTGCAGGAAGTAGGCTGTTGGTTAACTAGAATCTGCAGCTTATCCAATAGGTAGGGAAATGGGCAGACTGGGTGGGCCAAGTGGTCCTTATCTGCCGTGAAAATCTATGTTTGTATGTTTCTAACCATTCCAAGTCTCACTTGATCCCATCTCAGAGACTACAGTTTATCGGGGTGATTTTAGACACGACCATTGGCAGGGCCTTCCTACCACCGGACAGGGTGTCCACTCTCCAGACTCAAGTAAGTCTGTTGTCCAGCCGCAGGCGGGTCAGTGCAAGATCGGTCCTTTGCTTCCTCGGGCTTATGGCAGCTGCTATCCCAACAGTTCCTTGTGTTCGGCTCCACTTGAGGGTTTCCCAGTGGATGCTTCGCTCCCAATGGGATCAGTTGGTGGACGACTTGGATCAGTTGGTTCTAGTCTCCTCCCCGATGCTTTGAGACTTGCAGTGGTGGATGGTTCGAGAGAACCTTCTTCAGGGAGTTCCATTCTTCCTTCCTCCCCCCTCCCAGACTCTAACCACAGACGTCTCGGGCAAAGGTTGGGGAGCCCATCTCGGTCCCCATCGGACCCAGGGCTCTTGGTCCAAGCTCGAGCAGACACTCCACATCAATGTGCTCGAGCTTCGGGCAGTTCTTTATGCTCTCCAAGCCCTTCACCTGTACATTCTTCCTGGCCATCTAGCTGTCCAGACGGACAATATGTGCGTGGTTTGGTACATCAACAAACAGGGAGGGACTCGGTCCTACCCTCTTTGTAGGGAAACAATGAGGGTTTGAGATTGGGCAGCACAACATGACCTTCACCTCACGGCAATTCATGTTCTGGGAGTCGACAGCACCTTGGCAGACAAGCTAAGTCGCTCGTCGGCTCTGGCTCACGAGTGGGAACTGAATCAAGGGGTTCTAGACGATATCTTCCTGCACTGGGGAACACCACAGGTCGACCTGTTTGCTTCCTCCTCTAAATGCAAAGCTTCCCGACTTCTGCTTGTTCGTTCAAGAGCGAGGCGTTTTCTGGAGAGACACTCTGTCTCTAGATTGGAAGGACGGATTCGTCTATGCTTTTTCCCCAATTCCTGTGATCCCACGGGTCTTGCAGAAACTAGGTTCAGAAGGAGCACAAATTATTCTGATCTCTCCTTTCTGGCCCAGGCAAGTTTGGTTCTCTCTTCTACAACAATACTCAGAGGATCCTCCTCTTTCTCTTCCTCTATCATGATGTCTACTGACCCAGGATCAGGGGACCCTGGTCCATCCAGGTCTCAAGTCCCTTCAGCTTCATGCATGGCTCCTGCAGACATAGCTCAAGGTCGCTTTGGGGTTTCTCCCCAAGTGGCGGAGATTTTGGTGGAGGCTAGAAAACTCTCCACTAGATCTATATATGCCATGAAGTGGAAAAGGTTCACAATCTGGACTGCTTTGAAAGACGTGGAACCTTTTACCTGCTCGGCTGGGCTACTGCTAGAGTACCTTCGCCATCTTTTTGACCTGGGTCTTAGTCACTCCTCTCTGAAGGTTCACATGGTGGCCATCTCGGCCTATCATGTTCCCTTTTCAGACCGAACATTCGCTCAGCTGGAAGTCTCTAAGACTTTCCTCAGAGGGGTTCTCCATCTGGGACCCCCTATCCGTATTCCTGCCCCTCCTTGGGATTTGAACTTCGTTCTTGAGAAACTTACTCTGCCTCCTTTTGAACAGGCAGCTTCCGCAGACTTGAAGTTCCTTTCATGGAAAACTCTCTTCCTTGTGGCCATTACTTCTGCTCGGAGAATTTCTGAGCTCCAGGCCCTGATGTGTAAAATTCCATACTTGATTTTTCACAAGGAACGTGTGGCTCTGCGTACTAATCCTAAGTTTCTTCCCAAGGTGGTAGCGAAGTCTACTGTGAACCAGTCCATAGACTTACCCGCCTTTTTTACGCAGTACTCAAATCAAGGGGAGTATTTACTACATACTATGGACGTTCACCGGATTCTGAGATACTACACTAACAGGACAAAGGATCTCAGAAAGACTGATTAACTGTTTGTCTCTTTTGCACCCAAAAGAGAAGGCAATGCTGTTTCTAAGCAATGCCTATCTAAACGGTTGGCTCATTGTATCACTTTCTGTTATGACAAGTACAACAAGACTCTCCCGGGTCAAGTAAGAGGTCACTCCACCAGGGGAGTCGCTGCCTCAGCGGCTTGTTTCAAGAATGTACCAGCAGCAGACATCTGTGCTGCCGCCACTTGGACTTCCGTCCATACCTTTACAAAACATTACAGTTTGGATATTGCCTCTCACCGTAGAGCAGGTTTCGGGCTTGCTGTTCTGCAAGGCCTCCTTTCTTAAGGCTTGCACAGCTAGAGGATCTACTTGGAGTAGCTTTCCTCCTCCCGTGTGCTTCTTTTTGTTCCAGACTGCTTGGGACTCAGTCCTATAAGTAATTACCTACTGCAAGAGCCCTCTCGAAATAAGATAGTACAGTTACGTAAGAACTTACCGTAACAGTAGATATTCGAGAGAGGCTCTTGCAGTAGGTAATACCTTCCCGCCCTGCATTCCCCTAAGCTTTTTCAGCTCCTTTTCCATTGAGGGAAATATCCGCTTCTCTCTCATCCGGCCTCTTTTGGCCTATGGCGGGAAAGAACTGGAAGGCAGACGTCAGGGACCGGCCGTTTATACCGACATCTCCTAACGCCAGTCACCTGACGTGGGGGTGGTCCCTTGCCAGGACTGCTAGCTAGAAATTTTTCTGTGGGGTCCTGCCGCCTGCCGACGTCAGTCCTATATGTAATTACCTGCAAGAGCCTCTCTCGAAGATCTACTGTTACGGTAAGTTCTTACGTAACTGTACTTTGCTATATTTATTTATTTATTTGCTTTTGGTAACCGGGTAAGTGCACTAGGCACAAAAATGCCTATTTTCAGGCACGACCCGGGAGAGTACATTTTAGATATACAAAATTGTGTATGTGACGCAGCACATGAAAGCAGTACAGCACAGAGTCAAGTCAAAGCTTCAGGTATGGGGAGACAAATATTTTGACAACAAACACAAATAGGTTTACACAGTAAGATGAAAATACAGCACAGTAGTACAGGGATCTCAAAATAAAGTTAAGGGAACATAGGCGTTAGCAATAGCAGGCATTCAAAGAGACAAAATATCAAGTAAAAAAAGAGATGCGAGAGAGCGAGGGAGAGAGAGCAGAGGGAGGGAGGGAACAAGGATGATTGAAACAGAGCAACAGGGGAAGAAGAGTGGAGCTAAGGTGGATTAAAGCAGGTGCAGGGGTTGATAAAGCGTAAGTGCTCTTTGTGAAGTGACTTAAAAGTGGTGTGGGAGGCTGCTTGTCGAATAGCTTGGGGTATGGAATTCCAGTATTTTGGGGCAACGTTGGAAAAGGCGCGTGCACCCATATTGGTTCTGTGTCTAGGTATGTGAAAGAGAGCTTGGTCAGTCGAACGCAGGCCATAAGAGAGAGGCTGAGCATCTAGTAGGGATGAAAGGGATTGCGGGAGGCCAGATCTGACAATATTGTCAATTAATGAGCCGAAGGCCTGGAGTCTGTGAGCAGAGGGGCACGGCCATTTTAGGTCACTATAGAGCTGGCAATGATGTTTGTAACGGAGATGCGGAAGCATAGCGGCAGATGCTGTTGTAGGTAGTGTTCCACTTATGGAGGGATGATTTGAGGCAAAGAGGTAGGTGACTGAGCTTATAAGCAAGGGCTGGGAGAAGAAAGCCTTGGGCCCCACAGCAAGTCTGGCAGATGGGGTAAGGGCATATCTAGTTCGGTAGGCACTACCTATTTTGGCGTTAACTGACTTGCAGGTGGTTGTAATGTGTAGGTCAAAGTCGAGGGATGGATCAAGAGTAACGCCAAGGTATATAAAGGAGTTGGTGCTAATCAGAGAAGATCCGTCTGCGCAGGGGATAGTTAGGGCATTTTGATTCGCTTTAAGTCTGGCAATGGAGCCGAAGAGCATGGAGTAAATTTTACTGGAGTTGAGAATGAGTTGGTTATTGGTGAGCCAGGATTGAATATTAGCAAAATCAGCAGCAAGAGGGTGGATTAAGTTGGCAACAGTTCTGGCACTGTGGTAAATAACTAGATTGTCAGCATAGAGCAGTGATGAACAATTGTTTGCAAGGAGTGGGATGTCATTAATAAAGATAGAGAAGAGTAAGGGCCCAAGGATTGAGCCCTGGGGCACTCCAGCGTTAATAGTGGAAAGATCTGATATGGCAGAGTTAAACACTACCACTTGTTTCCTGCCGGACAGGTAGCTTTCAAACCAGGCCACTGCGTCGGTGGTGAAGCCCAGGGAGCGTAGTTTAGTTAGAAGAATGGAGTGGTTGACCAGGTCAAATGCCTTAGTTAGGTCAATGAAGACTGCACCTGTTAGGAGGCCCGAGTCCATGGAGGCATATATGTCATTGGTGAGTTTGAGGAGGGCAGTAGAGGTGCTGTGCCCTTTGCGGAAGCCATGCTGTGAGCTAGATAGAAGGTTGTATCTTTGGAGATATTCTATGGATTGGGTGGCCACTAGTTTTTCCAAGAGTTTGCTAAGTACAGAGAGAATTGCAATAGGGCGTAGTTATTTATTTCCTTGGGGTCACCCTTTTTTGGGATTGGTGTGACTTTGGCTATTTTCCATATATTTGGTACTATGCCATGGCGTAGAGATAGGTTGAAAATTCTGGTTAAGGGAGAAGCGATGAGTGGGGCAGCAGCTTTTAGGAGCCTTGGTTCAAGTCCATCGGACCCTGTGCTGGTGCTGTCAGGAATAGTGAGTAACAGTTTTAACACTTCACCTCTCTTTATGCTCTGGAACCTAAAAGGTGGGTGCGTGAGTATCGGGCTGATATCACCAGGGGGTATGGTGTTGGGGACAGGAGGGAGGGAGGTGAGGTAGTTTGAGAGATCTGAGAAATGGTGATTAAAAGAGTTTGCTATGGTTGTCGGGTTATTGCAGTGAATGCCATTTAACAGCATGTTACTGGTATGTGCCCTGTGATTAGCACCAAGGAGCATTTTTATGGTGGACCAAAATTTCCTAGAGTCGCCTGAGGCTTTTATAAGCAGGTCCTTACAGTAGGAACTTTTGGCTAAGCATATGCTTTTCTTGCAAGAGTTTCTTAGAGAGCGATATAGGTTGTGGTCAGTTTGTAATCCAGTGATCTTGAAATGCCAAGCCTTGTCCCTATCTCTTATTTGGGTAAATAGGGCTTTTGTTAACCATTTTGTCTGGGTTCCACGAATCCGGCGGGTGACACGGGGAGCATGGATGTCTTGGAGAGGGCTAAAGTGGTTCAAGAAGTAGTCAAGGGCAGCCTGGGCATTAGTTGAAGCGTAGATCGGGGACCAGTCAATCAGTGAGAGATCATAAGTAAACTGCTCTAAGTTAATATTGGCCAAATTCCGGAAGGTAATGAGTTTTGGGGGTGGAGATGATTTACTGGTAGAGTGCCAGATACAGTAGATAGGGGAGTGATCACTAATAGCATCTGCAAGGGTGCCTGCACCTATTAAGCTGTCTGGACGGTTAGTTAGGACCCAGTCGATCAGAGTATTGTTCCGAGGGGGAGCCATGACCCTAGTTGGGTCTGTGATCATTTGGTGAAGGTTGTGGCCTTGTACCAGGGTGTGGGAGGACTGGTTTGTGGTACTAGACCAGTTCAGGTTTAGGTCACCCAGAATAAGGACTTCGTTACGACTGACGGTGCAGTCTATTAAGGAGAGGAGTTCTTCAAGACCCTTATAGCCACTAGCAGGAGGGTTATAGGTGCAGACTATGTGTAGTTTCTTTGAGCCTAGCTGTAGTGTGGCATGGAGTGCTTCACAGTGAGATAGTGTAGACATTTCATTATGAGATAGCAACAGGTGTGGTTTATAGAAGATGGCAACTCCTCCTCCACGTTTGGATGAAGGTCTATCTTGTCTGATGACATTGTAGTTGGGCAGGGAGCAGAGAGCATCAGGGGTGGAGGGTTTTAGCCAAGTTTCAGATAGGCACAGGATATCAGGGTGGTGTTGAAAAGACCATGCCTCAAGTTCAGCAATATTATGAAGGAGGCTCCTTATGTTCATGTGTGCGATGCGGAGGCCTTTGGTATCATTCCAGGTTGTGTTATATAGAGGGAGGGTTCCCACTGGCCCAGGTTTAGTTCAACATCACCAGCTAGCATTAGGGCCAGAAGGAAGAGGTACCATAGCTTACGATGAATGAAAGGGGTGGGCAGGGTTATGCTAGGCGCTGGTGATTTTTGCAGGGTATAGGACAGGTGGTAGATGAGTTTGTGAGGGACGAGAAGAGGGGAGGTGTCGCTCGGCCAGTTTGAGGGCGATCCCAGTGTGTCGAAAGTACCGTCATCTGGGTGGGGCGGTGATGATAAGGTCTTGAGAGGGTAATATAAAATAGGCAGCCATATAAGGTTGAGAAGAAAAGAGATTAATAGTACCGTACCAAATG
The DNA here is from genome assembly GCA_016271365.2 of Neoceratodus forsteri. Classification (NCBI taxonomy): domain Eukaryota; kingdom Metazoa; phylum Chordata; order Ceratodontiformes; family Ceratodontidae; genus Neoceratodus; species Neoceratodus forsteri. Next base: position 118,420,304 of record JADMNL010000032.1, on the reverse strand, counting down.
AGCTTAAGGCCATGTTGAAATACTTCAAGTGAGTTATTTGTGAGTGGGATATGGGGTATGAGAAGTTCTTGCAATGAGAGACGCAGAACTTATCTAGCCAGACAAGTTGGATTTTTGAGCTTGCGTGAGAGGAGCTAAGACTTTTGGGAACACACTGGAATGGGTAGAGGGTTAGTGGTAAGGTGGGTTGTGTTGAGGATTATAACAGCAGCTATCACTTTAAATGAGAGGAAACTAGACAGAGAGAACTCTATTTGGTTCCAATAAGGCAAGAATAGCAAAAGAGATACCGATATCCACCTCAGATTCAGGTTTAGCAGATTGTATGAAAATAGGAGCAGTTTAATTGGCTAGGAGCCAGTCATTCAGCGCGGCTACTAAGGGGGAAGTGAAATTTGTACCGCCGGTTCTGAAGCTTATTTATGGAGCAAGGGAAGTAGCTCCAACTGGGGATTGCAGCGAGAGTTAGGTTTAGACAGTCAGAGCACAAGCTGTTGAGGGGTTGTCCTGAGTGCACAACAGGTTGTTGCTGTATGCTAACTGAAATTATAGATAGGAGGTTCTGTTGATTGCTGTGAACAGTAGCATTTAGGACTAGACGAGCAGAGCTCAAAAGAAATGTCTAGGAGCTGTCCAGACTACACTAAAGGCTGTTAGTTAATGTACAGTTAAGCTTTGTAGGTTCCAAGTGTTTCAGTGGCCGGGAGTACAAGTGTATGCTAAAGATGGGAAAAACTGGTGCTGCCTCAAGTGGTAGAAAGTTATAACCTGCGGGTGGGAAAGTGAGCTGATTAGTTAAAACGCGCCTGGGCAACCCTATGTAAGGGAGAACCGACCGGGGGGGGGGGCGGCGGGGTCTAAACTCTGTCCCTCTAAAATGCTGCAGTAGCTCGCGTCTCGGCTATCCGTACCTGTAGCGCCGAGGAATAGGTTCAGCTGGAGGGAAGAGAGGGCTTCAGGAGCTGCCTGGCCCTCGCGACCATCAACCGCCCGCTGCTTCGGGGGCGGTCCAAGGTGAGCAAGCTGAGGGAAAAGGAGACAAATTTAAGTAAGTAGGGATCTATTGTTAGGCACACAGGGGGAGGGGGTGAGAGAAAGGGGAAGATTCAGGCAGTGCAAGAGAGAGAGGGGAAAAAAGATGTAAAGCTTTGCAGGGTTTTACAACAATGAGCTAAGCAGGGTCAAAAGGCGCCAATTTTCAAGCAATAAGGCAAGATTAGGCACCAGTTCATTCGGTTCTAGCAGCCACAGGGTTGTAAATTTAAACCGTTTTAAATTCTTAGAATTAGTTGACGTGGCTTACACACGGCAGTGGCTAGCAATAACTTTGTCTTCAGTTACATTTAAAAGAAAATAGGCGCCAAAGTCCAACTCTGTCCCTCTAAAATGCTGCAGTAGCTCGCGGCTCGGCTATCCGTACCTGTAGCGCCGAGGAATAGGTTCAGCTGGAGGGAAGGGAGGGCTTCATGTAGCACGTGCTTCAGGCACTATCCAGTGTAAGTCCACTGAGCAGATGCGCTGTCTCTGGAGATGTGCTTTGCACTTTTTTTTTGTATCAGTGATCTTCCCTTGTCAATCTTCACCATTCATTACTGTTGGGTGTAAGCTGGAGGCACGCATCTGCCACTGGAGTTTTTTTTTTTTGAGGAGTCGGCGCCGACAGCGCCACCCATGTAACTGACGCACTGCGCGGCGCACGCGGGTTGGCTTTGAGACCGTAGACTCCTCCTCCATCCCAGTTCTGTTTCTCCCACTGTCGAGGTCGCACCTGCTGTGCAAGTCAGCCGAATTAAGTCTGCGTCATAGGCCTTTGCTATTTGACACCACCTCTCCAGTTTTCTTCATCCCGGTTCTGAACTGCCCGACACCGTTGGTAATCTGGTAAGCCCGTTCCTTTTATTTCTTCCAACGGTGCAGGGCTCTTTTTGCTAAAGTTTGATTATTGTTTTTGCATCATGTCTGGTTCGAGGGCAAAGAGAAAATCCAAAGCGGGCTGTGCCCCCATGCGTTGGTGCCCCTATGTCCGGCATTTTTCCTTTTCTGACCAACAAGATGTTTGCTTGCGATGCCTGGGACCCAATCTTGATATGAATCATTGCGACGCCTGCTTCTCCATGGACCGCCATGTTCTTGAAGTGCGCGCATTTAAAGTCAGCAGGGCTCCGCCGACTTTTGGAGGACAGCGTCGCTCGCGGGTTGCCAAGGCCAGGACACTTGACCCTTCCTCCACGTCCCCTCCCAGATCTAAATGGCCTGGCGAGGAGGAGGAGGCCTCTTTTACGGTGTTGGAGGAGCAACGTGGCTCCCTGCGGAGTTGCGTTGCTAGCAACACCCCGGCAGTCACCTCCACGGAGGTGCAGGCTCCCCTAGTGTCATGGCCCACGACTGCTGGGCCTGGCACGAGTGGATCCTCGGCGCCACCTCCCAGCGCTGTCCCGGATCCCAGTGCCGTTCACGGTGTCTGATCAGGGTGATGCCATGTACCATGGCGGCACCGCGTGCAGTGCCACCACCAGGGGTGCTCCCAGGGTCACTAGCCTGGAGCTCTGTGTGGTCTCTTCCTCTTCGGAGGAGGACGACTCACAGGCCGATCCAGACTAACACCCCGACTCCTCGGAGTCGGAGAGCCCCTTGGGGCATGGTACCAGGTGGCCCTGTCCCCCGGAGTCTGTAGTTCCGGTGGATCCTACGGCTGAGGCCAGCCGGAGTGGATCCATTGGGAACAGCGTCCTATGGACTAAGGGTGGGGTGTCGTCTCCTGGGGAGGCCGTAGCAGCTGCCACTCCTGGTGCTGCCCTGGCCCCCCAGATGGGGACTAGGACTCCCTCCTCTGTGATCTCCCTCGGGGGGCCTGCAGGATTGACAGGCCCAACTTCGCTGGGGTCAAGGAAGAAGGCAGCCTCTAAGTATGAGGGGTTAAGGGGCCATGGCAAAGCACAGGTGCCCCCCTCCACTACCCTGCGGGGAGTGGGGAGGAGTCGAGGGAGGGGTCTGGAGCTCTGGGTTCAAGAGCTCCCCATTGATCACTACTCTCTGAGTGCATCCAGCTAGCCAGTTTTCAGTCCATCTGACCATCAAAGGGCCTACTCCCAACCCCGTCAGTTTCTCCAACAGACCATTGTGGAGGACAGAGTCGAACGCCTTGCTGAAGTCCAAGAATAATACATCCACAGGCTTTCCCTTAACCAGTTCTGATGTTACCCATTCGTAGAACTCCACAAGATTGGTTTGACACGATCTACCTGGCACAAACCCATGTTGCCGACTAGCCAGACCTCTCACCTCCTCCAAGTACACCCCCAATCGTTCCTTTAGTATACTCCCCATTAATTTTCCCACCACCGAGGTCAAACTGATGGGTCTATAGTTACCTGGTACTTCCCTCGACCCCCCTTTATGGATTGGCACCACATGTGCCTCTCGCCAATCCCTAGGTACCCTCCCTGTCTCAAGCGACCTGTTGAAGAGCTCTGCCAGGGGTGCAGCCAGTATGTCCGCCAATTCCCATAGTATTCTCACATGAATGCCATCCAGCCCAGGAGATTTATCTTTGTTTAGGCCCTTAAGGGCTAACCACACCCTTTCGGTGGAGATAGCATCATCCGTTCCCTCCACCTTACTGGCCTTTTTATCCTTATCCTTATGTGACACCCTTGGGGTAGCTCTCCCACCCTCTTGCTCCATTTCTGCTGCTCTCCTGATCCCGCTCACTACCGCATCTATCCCCATCGTGCCTTGCTTTGTAGATATCCCATCCCCCTCCCTAGTGAACACAGAGGCGAAGTACTTGTTTAATACCTCTGCCTGGTCCCTCGCCTCTTCCACCCACCCTCCTTCTGATCTCAGCCTGCCAAGATGGCCCTTAGTTTTTGTCCGCTCACCAGTGTACCGGAAGAACCCGTTTCCCCTCCCCATAGCCCCTGTGCCAGCCGCTGCTCTTTACTGGACTTTGCCCCCCGCACCGTCTGGGTGATTTTTCTAGATGCAAGATGGTACATTTCCTTTTCCCTATCCCCTCTCGTTGTTTTATGTTTTTTGTAGGCAGCCTTCTTTTCTCTAACCGCTACCTGAACCTCACTGGACCACCAGCATGGTTTATGTGACCTTGCTCCCTTATGCTTCACCTTAGCGCAGGTCCTGACTGCCTCATGAAGTCCCCGTTTTAAGACCTCCCATCTCTTTTCCACATTTGTCATTGTTGTAATCTCCTTCAAGTGATCCTTGAGAATATTTCCCATGCCCACAAAGTCTGCCCCTGAAGTCCACTGCCAGTGTCCTAGATCTCCCCCTCCCCCATGCTTATTTGAAACCAGACAGTATTGTGGTCGCTCCCAGTTAGGGGATCCTCTACAACCAGGTCCCTTACCAGCTCACCATCCGCAGAACCACGTCCAGTACATGCCCCTCCCTTGTGGGCTCCATCACGTGCTGTGTTAAGAACACATCCTGGAAGCTGTCCAGCAGCCTCTGCTCCGTGGCCACCTCAGAGGACATGGTTCCCCAGTTTGTACCTGGCATATTAAGGTCCCCTATCAACACCACTCCCTCCCCTTTTTGTCCACACTGGGCAATGATGTTGTCCAGCAAACCATCCTCCAGAACATCACCCATCCCGGGGGGCCTATATACTACACCCAGCTTGACCTTACCTCCTGCTGGGGTTCGTAAGGTGACCCAGAAGGCCTCCACATTTCCCTCTGCCTCTTCTACCCTAGCAATTTCTATGTCATCTCTCATGAACATAGCCACTCCTCCCCCTCTGCCCTCCTTTCTATCCTTCCTAAGCATAGTGCATAGTGCATTCTCCTCACAATGCACTAGGGTGCTCCCCCTCTTGGCCGGAGGTAGTGTAAGAATTGTTCTCCCATTGGGGCACCTCTCAGGTGGACCTGTTCGCCTCCAGGGAGGATGCGAAGCTGAGGCTGTTTCACAACCACTCCCCTCAGCAGGGCTCACTGCAGGGGGATGCCTTCTCGAGGCCGTGAACTCCGGGCCTCTTCTACGCCTTCCCTCCATTTCCCTTAATCCACAAGGTGCTTCTCAAGGCGAAGAGGGATGAGGCGCAGGTGATTCTGGTAGCCCCAGACTGGCCTCGCCAGTTCTGGTACCCAGATCTCCTCAGCTCCAGGCTCCCAAGGCGGCTTCCAGCCCGCCCGGACCTGATCTCAGTAGACAAGGGGAAGATTCTCCATCCGGACCTTCAGTCCCTGCACATGATGGCCTGATTCCTGAGCAGCTAGAGTTCCAGGCCTTGGATCTTTCTGACGAGGTCCTCAACATCGTTGAGGCATCCCGTAAGGAGTCGACCAGAAAATGCTATGCCTTCAAATGGAAGAGAGTCTCCATTTGGTGTCAGGACAAGGGGTTGGACCCCTCTTCCTGTCCCTTGGCTAGTATTTTGGACTACCTGTGGTCCCTTTCTCAGCTCTTCAGTCGACGACCCTCAAGGTGCACCTGGCAGCCATCTCAGCTTACTGGGTACGGGCCGGCAAGTAGTCAGTGGCGCAGGAGAAGGTGGTCGGGCGCCAGTTGCCTTGATCACATATCCCCTCCGGTGCGTAGAATCTTCACCCATGGGATCTATTGCTGGTACTGGTTGGCGGGCATGGAGCCTCCCAAAGGGATAAGAGCTCATTCTACCCGCCATACCGCTGCTTCGGTGGCTGCTTCTAGGACGCCCCTATCCAGGAAATCTGCAGGGCTGCTACCTGGAAGTCCGCACACACCTTTATTTCCCATTACCACATTGACCTAGAGTCACGCCGGGATGCTGGTTTTGGGACCTCGGTTCTCCAGTCCTTATTCCCTAAGTAGGGGGTGCGTGCCTTGCCTCCCTCCTCCCAGAGAACTGCTAGGAGTCTGCCAGTAAGTGTGGATTGAACAACATATCCACGTCCCTAGAAATACAGCATCTTACTTCAAGACACAGCTCTTGCAGCAGGTTACACCATTAGGACTGAAGCCGGCAGGCATCAGGACCCAACGGAAAAATTCTAGCTAGCTATCTTCAGCGGGGACCGCCCCCAACATCGGTCCCGCCTCCGACGTCCAGACATAGTACATAAGGGGCGGTCTACCGATTTCCTCCAGCTCTTCCCGCATCGACTTGCATGTCTCGACCCTTTTGTTCAGTCTCTAGCGCGCGACGCGTGGTAAAGTTTTTTCCTATGGGAAATTCGATTCTCTACAATCAAGTTCTTTGTTGATGTCCTCTCCAACCTCCGGTCACTCCTCGGTGCTTGTGGGAAGCAGAGATCCTCTCAATGACCCGTGACTGCCTGCGTCCGTGCCTAGGCCCAGACCACCACACCGTCCTGCTCCTTTGCCAGGGGTTTACTAGCAGAACCCGGATCCGTCGCCAGAAGGCCCTTCAGGCATTCCTGCTAGAAGAAAAACTCAAGACCATGTCTTCCAAGGGGGACTCTTCGCAGAAGGCCCACAAGCACGCTGAGAAGCATAGGGAGAAGACCCCTTCCAGGTCCCCGTCTAGGGCCTCAGACTCACGCAGCTCTGGCTCCAGATCTGACCGCTCCCCTTCCCGGGCCAGCTCTCAGCCTCCCCCTGCTGTGGTTAGAAAGTCTTCATCCTCTTCCCAGGCCAAGACTCCCAGGCCTTCCTCGTCCTCCAAGGCTCTGGCCAAGTCGGGGGATCGCCACCCGGTGAGGTTGGTCCAGGCCATGTACCGACTCAAGCTTAGTTCCTTTCATAGGAACCAAAAGCTATTTCGTGGACGGACGCAGAGACAACAGTCCCGCCCCGCTCCACAACAAAGGGGCTCCGGCTTTCGCAGAGCCCAGGGGAAACAACCTGCAGGCCGAAGCCAGCGTATTCCTAAGCCGGTCCAGCCAGCGGGACCCTCAGCCGCCACAGCCTGACTCCTTTCCGGCCCCCGCCCCTCAGGATCAATGGGAAATCATGGTCGGGGGTCGCATTGCGAACTTCCTGCCGGGATGGCAGGCTATAACCACCGACAGGTGGGTTCTTCAGTTGGTCGGAAGAGGCCACTTTATAGAATTTGCAGAAAAGCCACCCTCGAGGCCTCCTTTGCTCTCCCGGTACCCAGGTCAGCACAAGTCACTGATCTGGCAAGAAATACTCGCGCTGTTGCAAAAGGGAGCGATAGAGTACGTCCCGGAGAACCAGAGAGGTCAAGGATACTATTCCCACTTCTTCCTGGTTCCAAAGAAAACAGGGGACCTCTGTCCGATTCTGGACCTCCGCATGGTGACTCTTCCGGGTCTCATTCCCATGCCGAAGCAAGACACCTTCTTAGCGTCTCTAGACATGCAGGACGCATACCTGCACATCCCTATAGCTCAGGCGCACAAGGGGTTCCTGCGCTTCGAGTTTCTCGACCACCACCTTCAGTTCCGAGCCCCCATCTGACTGTCATCCGCACCCAGGGTCTTTACCAAATGCATGGCAGTCATGGCAGCGCCTCTAAGGAGACAGGGCCATTATGTGTCTCTACAGCTGGACGATTGGCTTTCATGGCCGCCCAGAGAGGCGTTGTTACTAGCGATCCAGAGCACCCAGGACCTGTTTCTGATCTCTGGGCATCCTAATCAACGAGAAGTCTCTCCTGGTACCGTCCCCAGAAGCTGCAATTTATAGGCGCAGTACTGGACACCGCTCAGGAAGAGCATTTCTTCCAGACGACAGAGCGGAGCGCATCAGATCCCTCATCAGGGAGCTGGCCGAACAAGACCGCCCCAGCCAGGTCGGTTCTCGCTTGTTCTCGGATACATGGCTGTGGCCATCTACCATCCTTCGCAAGGCTCCACATGCGGGTAACTCCAGTGGATGCTCAAGGTGCAATGGGATCAAAGGCAAGACCACATGCAGCATCCGGTCAGAATCACGAACACCGTGATTCGAGACTGGCACTGGTGGCTAGACCCAGGGACACTCTCCACGGGCGTCCCATTTATAGCGCCGTCCCCGGAGGTAATCCTCACCACAGACGCCTCAGGTCTAGGGTGGGGAGCACACCTGGACGGGGTGAAGTCCCAGGGTACGTGGACCTCTGGAGGCCCACCTCATATCAACGCCCCAGAGATGAGGGCGGTCCTTTATGCCCTGCAGGCCTTTCAGTCAGAAATCTGGAGTACTCTCTTGCTTCAGACAGACAACATGGCAGTGATGTATTACCTCAACAAACAAGGAGGCGCACACTCTTACCCCCTTTACAGGGAGGCCATGAGGGTGTGGGATTGGGTAATCCGACACGGCGCGAATCTGATCACAGTACATGTTCCCGGGGTGGACAACACTATTGCAGATGGCCTGAGTCACTCCCAGGCCAGAGTCTATGAGTGGGAACTTCTTCAAGAGGTAGCAGAGGATCTGTTTCTTCGATGGGGAACTCCAGAGTTGGACTTGTTTGCTTCCCCATCCAACGCAAAACTGCCCAATTTTTGCTCGCTAGATCCAGGGCCTGGTGTTTTCTGGCGAGACGCGTTGTCCCTCTCCTGGGCGGACAGATTCCTCTACGCTTTCCCTCCCTTCCAGTTGATCCAGAGAGTTCTTCTCAAACTGCACAGGGAGCAAGCAACCATGATCCTTGTGGCCCCCTTCTGGCCCAGACAGATCTGGTTCTCTTTACTGATTCAACTATCCCGGGAACCTCCGCTCCCGTTGCCGTTCAGCTCCCATCTCTTGTCTCAGGAGGAAGGTTCACTGGTCCACCCGGACTTACGCTCATTGAACCTGCATGCATGGCTCCTAGAGACCATCTTGCGTCATGGGGTCATGCAAGAGGTTGCAGAAGTTCTTTCTGCAGCCAGAAAGCCGGCAACGCATGCGGCGTACGCCATGAAATGGCGCCGTTTTTGCTTATGGTCGCAAGCACGCGGCCTTTCCCCTTTAGGTTGCCCGGTGAGAGCGGTGTTAGACTACCTGCTCTCCCTTTCCGCTCGGGCCTCGCCTACTCCTCTATCAAGGTGCACCTCTGTGCCATTTCAGCCTACCACCTTCCGGTGGGACAGTGCACAGTGGCACAATTAGATGCCTCTCGGGAATTTTTGAGAGGGGTGTTACATCTTAGGCCTCCCATTTAGGATCCAGTGCCTCCATGGGATTTGCTCTTTGTCCTGGAACAACTCACGCTTCCCCCCTTGAACCTGCCACGGATTGCGAGCTGCATTTTCTGTCGTGGAAAACGCTGTTTTTGGTTGCTGTTACGTCAGCGAGAAGAGTTTCTGAGCTTCACGCCCTTATGTGCAAAGAGCCTTATTTAGTTTTCCACCGGGACAGAGTATCCCTGAGGACAAATCCTAAATTTTTGTGTAAGGTGGTTTCTACGCTCACTCCCAATCAGGATATTGACCTGCCGGTCTACTTCCCAAATTACTCTAATAGAGGAGAGGCACTGCTCCACACCCTGGATGTTCACTGCAGCTTGAGGTATTACCTCAACAGAACTAAACAGCTTCGTAGTTCGAGCAACTTTTCGTTTCTTTCTGAAAGGGTGATGGGCCAACCAGTATCCAAACAGTCCCTGTCTCGCTGGCTTGTCCAGTGCATCTCATACTGTTATGATATCAAACAAAAGCCCCTCCCGGGATCAGTCCGGGGTCATTTCACCAGGGGTGTGGCCACCTCCTTTGCAGCACTCCGAAATGTCTCCACCTCTGCCATATGTGCTGCAGCCACTTGGAGCTCTGTACATACATTTATCAGGCATTATAGCCTGGACATCGCTTCATGGCGAAGAGCCGGCTTCGGCCTGGCTGCGCTACAGGGTCTCCTGTCCTAGATTCAGGACCTGGAATGTAATTCCTAGTTTCCTCCTCCCAGAATGTTTGCAGCGTTACTGCTTGGGAATCAGTCCTAATGGAGTAACCTGCAAGAGTTGTGTCTCAAGTAAGATAGTACAGTTACGTAAGAACTTACCGAACAGTAGATCTTCGAGAACAGCTCTTGCAGCAGTACCTTCCTCCCACCTTCCCCTTGGAGGAGGCATGGCTTAGGCCTTTACTAACAGGGATTTTCCTTTGACTTCTGATGGTGGATCCTCGGTCTCCCATTTTGATATGTCAGCTCTGCGCAGAAGTCTCCGGGCGGAGAACTGGGATCAGGTGGGACCGCCCCCTTATGTACTACGTCTGACGTCGGAGGCGGTCCCCGCTGAAGATAGCTAGCTAGAATTTTTCCGTGGGGTCCTGATGCCTGCCGGCTTCAGTCCTAATGGTGTAACCTGCTGCAAGAGCTGTTCTCGAAGATCTACTGTTACGGTAAGTTCTTACGTAACTGTACTTTACTCACCTGTAACAGGAGTTCTAGGAGTGGTATATGTTGTTCATCCACACGACCCACCCGACCTTCCCGGCTTCGACGCGCAACCTGGCCTCCAGCGGGCTAGATCTGGCGTTATGGGGTGGAGCCAAGGGTTTTACCACCCGGGTGGGTGGGAGGAGCCAGCTTGAAGACCTTCCGGCAAGAATTAAAGCGGCAAGGAACATGCCACAAAGTGTGGATGAACAACATATACCACTCCTAGAACTCCTGTTATAGGTGAGTAACCTGTATTTCTGGATGGTCAGACTGAATCAGATCATCCATTTCTGGAACAGATCATTTAGTTCCGCTCCCTGGACCTCCAGGATGCATTCTTCTGCATCCTAGTCCATTGGTCCAATTGCCAGTACCTTCAGTTCCATGCAGAGGGGAGCCTGTACCAGTTCCAGGTTATGCCCTTCAGTCTGTCATCCGAGCCCAGGGTCTTCACCAAGTACATGGCAGTGGTGGCTGATAGCGGAGTCATCCAAGGAGGCAATGGAGTGGTCCAGGGTTTTGGCCGTCCAGACCTGTCAGGACCTGGGCTTTCTGGTCAACCCAGCCAAGTCAGAGCTGGTCCCCTCACAGGTGATCAAGTCCATCAGGTCTGAACTAGACTTCCTCTGGGTCAAGGCCCTCCTTCCTGTAGATCGGGCATCGAATCTTACCTTTGCCTGATCATTTCAGGTTGGGCGCTCATGCCCTGCCCAGGATTTCCTGTGGCCATGGGGGTATATGACATCTTGCACCAGCATGATCTGTTGGGCATTCTGGTGGATGCACCATTTGCAGTGGGAGTTGGGCCAGCAGTGGTCCCAACTGCTACGTTGCCTGGACCAGCTAGTGGTGATGGCCCAGTCGATGTGGAATGCTGTCCAGTAGTGGCTGACCCCACAACATCCAGAGGATGGAATCCTGTTTGTCCGCCCAGAACTGTCCATCACGCTCACAACAGACGCATCGCTGATAGGATGGGGAGCACACCTAGGAGACCATAGAGCCCACGGGTTCTGGTCACCCTGGGAGTCCCGACACCACATCAGCCTGCTGGACTCCATGCAGTGCATCTGGCTCTGACAGAATTTACTTCATTGATCCAGGGTCAGGTCATTCAGGTCCAGACTGACAACACGACCACCATGTTCTGTCTGTACAGACAGGGTGAAACACACTGCTTTCTTTGTGTAAGGTGGCTCTCAGAACCTGGACATTTGTGCACAGCCTGAGTGCAGATCTCCTGGCGATCCATATCACAGGAGAAAACAGTCAGATGACGGATGTTGTCAGCTGAGTCAGAAAGACATTGCACAAGTGGTCATTACATCAAGAGGTGGGAAACCACCTGTTCACCCAGTGGGTCACACCTCTGGTGGATCTGTTTACCTCATGGGAGAACAGAAAACTGAGGCTGTTCTATGCCTGCCCTTCACAGTCTGGGGCACCATTGGGGGATGCCTTCGTGAGGCCCTGGATCCCAGTCCTCCTATATGGCTTCCATCCCATCCCCTTGGTCCACAGGGTTGTGCTCAAGACCTGAAAGGAAAAAGCATGAATGATCCTGATAGCCATAGACTGGCCCAGGAAGTTCTGGTATCTGGATCTTCTCAGCCTCATCAACAGGCCTCCATGGAGGTTGCTTCTGTGCAGATCTGCTGTCTAGACAACAGGGGAAGGTCCTGCACCCGGACCATCAATCCCTGCACCACTTCAACCTGGTTCCTGAGCACATAGAGTTTCAAGTTTTGGGCCTTTCGAAAGATGTTCTCCGCATTGTGGAGGCTTCCCGTAAGGAGTCAACTCAAATGTTGTGCATTTAAGTGGAACAGGCTCACTATTTGGTGCCAGAGTAAGGAGGTTGGTCCCCTTACCTGCCCCATGGCGAGCATCCTCGACTACTTGTGGTTCCTCTCTCAGTCGGGACTATGACCACTGACCCTTAAGGTGCACCTGGAAGCCATCTCTGCATACCAGACATGGGCTGGTATGCCAGCTGTGCCCAGGAGAAGGTGATTTGACACTTTTTCAAAGGCCTGGATCACTCGTCTCCTCTGGTGCGCGAACCTCTCCCTCTATGTGACATAGTACTGGTGTTGGCAGTGCTCATGGGCAAGCCATTTGAGCCAATGCACAGCTATGAGATGTTGTGGAAGACTTCCTTCTTGGTGGCCATCACGTCAGCCAGAAGGATCAGTGTGTTCCAGGCACTCTTGCTGAGTCTCCTTATCTGGCCTTCCACAAGGAAAAGGCTGTCCTTTGCCCACACCTGAAGGTGATATCAGAGTTTCACCTTAACCAGATGATTAACTTCCAGGTATACTTTACCAGTCTGAACCTCGGGGGCCGATCGCAGGCTTTATACTTTGGACCTGCAGAGGGCATTTTCTTACTATAAGGAGCACATGGCTGGAGTCGGTGGGGTGAGACTCACCAGCTGTTTGTGACATACGCTTAAGTTATGCATGGCAGACTGACAGCAGCGTGGGCGATTGCCAGGTGGATTACATCCTACATGGTCCTCTGCTGTAGGTTGGCTGGTGGGGAGTCGCCCAAGAGGCTTAAAGCTCATAGCACCAGACATTCAGCTGCCTCGGTGGCTGCTTCCAGGGACATCCCCATTGCAGAGATATGTAGGGCAGCAGCCTGGAGTAAAGCACTCACCTTCATCTCCTATTGTTGCATTGATGTCATGAGTCATTGGGGTGCTACTTTTGAGTCCTCAGTCCCCCAGTTTCTGTTCACAAAATAGGGATGAGCACCTTGCTTCTCCTCCCAGAGAATTGCTAGGAGTCTGCCAGAGTGTTGATAGTGAACTGTATCCACATTGTTAGAAATATAGATTGCCCACCTGTAACTATAGTCCTGCTAGTGGTATACAGTTCACATCCACACAACCCACCTGACCTCCCCTGGCAAGTGGCACCCGGATCCCTGCTTCCAAAGTGCGTAAGATCTGGCGTCACGGGGCGGGGACGGACTATATGCCACCCGGCTGGTGGGAGAAGCTTAGTTTGAAGATTTCCGATGACTCCGCTGTCTCCAGCAGAACTGCCAGAGGATGTGAATCAAATCAAATCGTCTTTATTTATAAAGCGCCTTTCAAAACCAAGGCGCTGTACAATAAATTCACATAAATACATAAATTAAAATGATAAAGTTAATAGTCATAACTAGGATAAGCTAAACTAAATAAATATGTCTTCAACTCATTTTTAAATTTCTCGACGGTTGGACATTCTCTCAACCAACGAGGTAGAGAATTCCACAGGGTTGGTGCTGAAAAAGCAAAAGCATGAGATCCAGATGTTTTTAATCGAACCCTGGGAATCTCCAGCAATCCCTCGTTGGCAGAGCGGAGAGGACGGAGGGGGCAATAGGGTACCGGGAGATCTTTCAGGTAGCCGGGTCCCTGATCATGTAGGGCTTTAAAGGTTAGTAAACCAACCTTATAGGTAATCCGCCACTAACAGGCAGCTAGTGCAGTTCGCGGAGCACAGGCGTAATATGACTGGATCTAGAGATCCCAGTCAAAAGCCTTGCTGCCGCTTTCTGCACTAACTGCAGGCAACGGATATCAGCCCCAGATAGCCCTAGGTAAAGGAAATTACAGTAGTCAAGACGGGTAGTGATAAAGGCATGGACCAGCGTTGGCAGATCACCCGGTGGGACCAGTTATTTGATCCGGGCGATATTCCTCAGATGAAAAAAGGAGGATTTGACCACGGCTGACACCTGAGATTTTAAGGTCAAGCCGTCGTCAAAAATAACGCCCAGGTTTCGTACCCGATCAGACGTAGTGAGTGACATACCACCGAGCAGTAAGCCCGGTGGTTGGCCAGCCCCCAAACCCGTCACCGGGTGACCCGGGTCCACTACCAACACCTCAGTCTTATCAGGATTCAGTCTCAGCCAGCTAGAACTCATCCATAATCTGATCTCAGTAAGGCAGTTGTCTAGCACGGAGAGAGCACCATCTTGCCCAGGCAGAAAGGACAGATACAGCTGAGTATCATCTGCGTAGCAGTGAAAACCCAAGCTGTATCACCTGATGATATCTCCTAAAGGCAGCATATACACTACAAACAACATGGGTGCTAAAATGGAACCCTGCAGTACCCCACAGGTCAGGGAGTGAGCACCAGAGGAATAAATTCCAGTGGTAACCCTCTGAAACCTGTCTGTGAGGTAAGATTGAAACCATTTGAGGACTGTTCCAGACAGTCCACAATAAATCCGCAGGCGCTCCAACAGCACACCATGGTCTACAGTGTCAAATGCCGCAGAGAGATCGAGAAGGACCAGAATGGTACATGCCTTTCGATCTCTAGCCATTAGGAGGTCATTTAACACCCGGACAAGGGCAGTCTCTGTGCTATGCTTCTTCCTAAAACCAGATTGGAGAGTATCATAGACATTGTGAGTTGTAAGATGATCATCCAGTTGTAACGCAACCGCCTTCTCAATAACCTTCCCAACAAAAGGAAGGTTAGAGATAGGCCGGTAGTTAGCTAGACAGTCTGGCTCCAAGGAGGGTTTTTTTAGGAGTGGTCGAACTACCGCCTCCTTAAGGGGATCAGGAAAGACCCGCCTCTCCAAGGATTTCCAGACAATGTCAACAAGGATCGGGCAGATAACCTCTAAACATCCTACTAAGAGGATTGTAGGACCCGGGTCCAAACTACAACTGGTTGGTTGCAATGTTTGGATGATCTTCACAATGTCAGTGAATGCCAGCCTGCGAAAATCTGACCAGACAAACTGGGTGGATAACACTTCCTGTCGACAACTGCAATCCCTTAAAGGAGGAGTCGGACCGGTACCAGACCTGATGCTAGCAACCTTATCTGCAAAGAACCGAGTGAACTCCTCGCATCTTAGCTGAGAAAAGGCTTCTCTGGGCTGGAGACAGACTGGATTGCACAATCTGTCAACAGTCCAGAAAAGATGAGTCAGTTGATTCTGTGCAGCAGAAATCTTCCTGGACAGGAACTCTGCCTTCTTACGGTTGATTTCTGATTGATAGCCATCATAATGTGCCATCAACTTAAGCCTGTCAGCATCATTTCTGGACTTCCGCCAGTCTCTCCAACCTTCGCCAACTCTCCTTAACTCCTTCAAGGAGCCATCAAACCAAGGACTCCTTGAACGGAGGGTGAGAGGCCGAATACCTAATGGAGCAATCTTGTCCAGAGCATCTCCCACAGCCTTATTATAGGCCAATACGAGATCATCTGGACTCATGCATTCACCAGACATGCATGATAGATCCAGTACCGCCATCAGGTCGCTGGGACTAATACCCCCTTAAAGGGCGGTATGAACTGTATACCAACCATAAGTAGAACTACGGTTACAGGTGAGTAACCTATGTATCCTGAACTCTGTAATGGGAGATTTTATAGCTTTGAAATGTGCTGTCATTGCCATATTTAAGTAAGATTCTAAGAGTCTTTCTGCTTTGCTGTTGTAGTGTGGATCCTAATGACCAGAAGAAGACGGCCTGCTATGACATTGATGTTGAGGTGGACGATCCTCTTAAGGGCCAGATGAGCAACTTCCTAGCATCTACAACCAACCAGCAGGAGATTGCAGCCCTCGACATGAAGGTTTGGGTAGCTTGACAGTTGGCATGTGCTAGCCTCTTAGCCAAGCATAGGCGCACATTCAAAATGCTTACAGTCAGGTCCCATGGCACTGGGGGTAGCCCACTGCACTTACATACAGGAGACCTGGGTTTATGCTGCAAGCCTGGCTACATGCCCCGGGCTGGCAGACTCAGGAGAGCATTTAGGAAGGGGAGGTAGCCCTGTTGTTACAACAGCACTGCAGTAAACAAGGAGAACCCATCCCTCTGCTCTGGAGATGCTTTACCCCCTTGGATAGAGGTAGCCCTGTCACTACAACAGCGCTGCAGTGGACATGAAGTGAGCCCAAGTTCTTCACTCGGGCCTGCTTGGGGGGGGGCTTTCCCCCACATGGAGGGAGGTTGCCCTCTCACTACAGCAGTGCCACAGTGGACATGAGGAGAGCCCAAGCCCCTCCACTTAGGGCCTGCTGTGTTGGGTGCTTTTCCCACGTGGAGAGAAGTAACCCTCTAGCTGCAATACTGCTGTAGTAAGCATGAAGTGAGCTCAAGGCCCTCTGCTCAGGGGCCTGATGTGGGGGTGCTTTCCCTGCTTGATGTTGACAGTGCCAGCAGTTAGGCTGGAGTACGAGGTGACTGACCTGTAAGACTGATGTGCAAGACACTGGAACTTGGCTGAAAGAATTTGCAATGGCATGCATGCACACCGTAAGGAGCAGCTAATCATTACAGCACTTGTGCAGCAGTGGGACCCTCTGTTCTCTTGGGGGATTTCAGCCTACCTGACATTGGTAGGAAGGGCCCATGTCAAAGTGGGGAGGGTTTTTTTTTTGTCAGCTGTGAAGGAGGGTTTCTTCAGCATGTCAGGCACAGGACAAGAGGGTATATAGTTTTTGATCACCTGCTGAGTAGTGAGGATGACATGGTGAGAGCAGTTAAGGTTGAACATTGGGGAAATAACACTGATTCTAAGTGAACTGAATTCAAGGGGACAGGAGGAATCTATTTTGCCAGAAATCAAACCAGTACACTAGACTTCAGGACAGCAAATGTTGATAAGCTGTAGCTGAATTGGCACATACTCCACAGAGTACAAGTGCTAATGGTAAGTAGAGGGAGCCGAAGCAATCCATATTAGTAGTGGTTAAATGTATTCCTAGATGCATCAGAGGCAAGAGGACTAGGCACAGGTCTATGTGGTTGCTCAAGGAACTCTATGGGATATTAAAGGAGAAAAGAAAAGGGCAAGAAAGTGCTAAGTTTGGGCAATTATCTGAGGTAGTTTGCAGACCTGGTGGAGAGAGAGAGGTTTGTATCTGTGGTCTCAGGGCATTTGGAGTAAGTTGTCTTTAATCCCTGGGTCTATTTCCTCCTCCCCTAGGTTAGTAGAACACCGGGAGTGGGTTTAGGGAATTGTTTTAGTTTGAGAGAACTTGCAAGTGTTTAAATCCGGGAAGCTATGATATGTAAATTTAGTGGTGGATCAGCTCTCTCCTATTTGCCTTACCATCTACGACAGTTCTGTCCCCTAGACCCAAGCTTCCAAGGGCAGTGTTTAGCTGCTGAAGGATGCTCATATTCCAAGGAGGATGAGCTGGCATCACAGTAGGAGCTGATTGGAGAGAGAGGAGGGTGACAGTATGTGGGTTATCTGGGCAGGGAGGCACCCCAGGGGACGGAGGTGTTTAACTATGTATGTATTTATTTATGTATTTGTAATTTTTCGCCAATAAAGGCACACTAAGCTGTGACAGCTTGTTTCTAGGTGAGGTATCTGGGCAGGGATCCTATTCGTCTGGTCCTGATACCACTGTCGCTGCCTGTTACCAGCAGCAAAGGCGGTGTGGGATGAAGAAGCCATAATCCTCTTGCCTGCACCATTTTCTGTAATGCTTAATTGCCGAGGAATAAAACTGCGGTAGTTTACAACTTTACCTGGGATTCCTCAGTTGATTTTGTATGCACTATAGAGATCAACTGAATGATGATGGTGCACTGTTTGAGACAGGATATGGTCTTTGCTGTGGAGCTTGACATCATTTATTTATTTTGTTTTAATGCACTTAAGCCAGCCACTTACCTCCTGCCTTCTTTGTTAGCCTTTCAGCACCACTCTTCCTGGTGGCATCCCAGACTGTGTGTACACCTCATGCAGACTACATGGTGGCTCCAGAGACTGGGAGGAGCCCTCATCCCTTCCTTCGCATAAGTTTATTGCTGGTCTGGGAGTGGTTGCACTTGGTGCCTGGGGTTAGTGGCTTGGTTTGGGTATCCTGTTAGAATAGTGACTGAATTTTGTTGCCCCAGTTTGGGTGCCGCAACAACAGTGATGATGACGGGGGGCGACCTTGATTTTAGCTCACCCCTCAGTCATACCACCCTTCGCGGCCACACAGTTTCTGCGCCCTCCAAGTCATGCCCACCCCAGAGGACGTTATATTTAGTTGTGGAGGGGGGCAAAGCCACCCGCAAAAGTAGACTGTTTCCCCGGGAGGGCGCTTTGGCGCTGTAACTCCCAGGAGACATAATGCCTGGCACTGTAATGCCAGGTGACATGTTGCCTGCACCTTAATCTGTCAGCAACATGTTTTTCACACCGACACTGGTGAACCCTTAGTTTGCCTGTGCAGTGGCATCATCTTCATGACTTGATAGGGCTTTTATTCCCTTATTTAGCTCCACACTACTCATGCTGTAGCGGCTGTGTATACCAGTCTTGGGAAGCAGGGCATCTTGTGGTAACACAGTCTGTCCAGTGCTTCCCATGAATACTACTTTAAGCCGGCCCGCTGGCATAGCCGAAAGATTTACTGCTGCAACACGGGCGACCCGGGTTCGGGACCAGACTCGGGATGCTCGAGGGCCGGCCGGGGTGGAGGTGAATTGAGCAGCTATAGCACGCTCTCCACCTCCAAGGGGGAAGGGTGTAGAGGGTCTCCGGTTCTGGGCTCCCAGGTGACCATGGGACACACTGGCACCATAATACCAGCTAGTGCTGGCTTGGGAGGGCATGGCGGATGCATGGCATGGCTACACCATGGGTTCCACTTGACACCCCCCCCCCAAAACACCACGTAACATAAAAATCCTACCCGGCGAACCCAGTGATGCCCCCCCACCCCATGGCGTACCTGGGTCCCCGTCGCAACCGAGACCTAGATCTGATGGGACTAATTGGGAGGGCTCTGGAGGCTCCGCCCTGGGGGATAATCCAGGGGGCACTGTGGTGGGAGATCCCGGGGTTTTCCTGCAGAGGTAGGGGGCCGAGGAGGTGGTCTCCGGTGACCAAAAAGCATAGTAAAAAAAACAAAATACTGCCTCTGCAACATCCCCATACTCCAGCAGCCCAGGGTGAGTTGTTGCATTTGCAGGGTGTCACTGGGCTGGGTGGGGCTTGACATCTTTGATGCGGGGGTTGATCCGATAGCTTGATCAGATCATCATGTGGTGGTACTGGTTTGCTGCCCAACAACAAGCACTTTTCCTGTGGAAATGATCCCATATTGGCCTAAGTGCAGCCTTGTGCCAGAGAACCTTAAGGAGATACTAAACATTTTGTGCATGTTAGCTATCTGCGCAATGGGAATCAGTGTGGCAGTGAAAGGCTACAGTGTGGCCTTATCAACAGCCATTGATTCCCTAGAGTTTTGTCCATTCCCACACTGAGAACCTCTGCTTACCATGGTATAGTAATGCTTTTTGATGGATGACGTCACAGTGTTTGAGGTTAGAGCATGCCTGGATAAGATCTTGCTCCATGGCTGACAAACTCTGAGGTCCCATTAATTGGCATACCAGAGGTCAGTTGCTGTGAGGAAGGCAGAATGTCTGTCTGGGTTGGTTGTTGCTGGGGGAATAGGCTGGCTCAACTCTTTCTCACCATGACTGTCTACAGTTCATTATAGGATATCAATATGCTGACTCAAAATATGCAATTTGTCTTCAAGTGTGAAGGGGCAGGACCATAACTCACAAGTGACAGAGCCATGAGTGAGTTATGAAAGTCCTGCTCACTCACAAGTGATGATAAATTACCTATTTTGAGTCAGGCTATTGTATATTTGATATATACAACAGTAATTTACAAGTTATAGCTTTTAAATCTGCAGTTTATTTAAACGTTGCTGCTTTTCTTTGATTTTAACTGCCTGCTTTAGTGCTGAACTAGGCATTGTGGTGTCATCAGCATTGTAGAAGCTGCTCTCTGATTGATTCAGTATTCCACTGTGATGACAGTAACTTAAAAGATATCCATTGTGACAACAGTAACAATGATATTTTTTGATATCTTGCTGTTACTGATGTCACTAAGATATATTTTTTATCATGTAATTTTTACCCCCACTCCTGTTGTACATATGAGCATTTAATGCAGACAGATTTGGTTTCTTGCTTTACAGGGTGTTGGCTATGCTTGAGTGGATCACCACAAATAGTTGTATTTTCACTGGCAGTGCTCCAGTCAAGGGCATCAAGAATACCCCATATTCACGGACTGAGTTCCAGTTAGTAACCTGCGAGCAGGTGTCTCTAGTGATAACTGCACAGCAGTGTGCTCATCTACTGTGCTTTGGATCCAGGGCTTACCAGGCATGTGATCAGCAGCCAGGAAACACTAGTCCCGGTGTCAGTGAGGATGAGCAGGTGTTCTCTTCAAGAGGGTTGCATTCCTGCGGCTTTGAAGAAAGCCATGATGAAGCCCCACTTTCTTACCCGAGGGGTCCTTTAGCATCAGTAACTATTGCAGTCCGCTGGATAGCTATCACTGCCCTGGAGGTGGAATGTATGGTAATGAGATTTATGAATTAGCCAATCAGGAGGAAGCTGTGGAATGTGCTGAGCAGAGAGAGGGAAGGAGGCTTCAGAATTTTTGCTCTGCTGGACTGAGCAACACTGCCTCTGGGGTGCTTTCTTTCCTGACTAGAAAAAGTTGTCTTCTTCAAGACTGGTAACATTTATTAGTTTTTTCAGTATTTTGAGTCTGCTGAGTATTTTTATTTGATTTTCGCGGTTCCCGGGAACCGCGTCTGTCACTCAGTTCTGCGGTTCCCTTTTTTCTTTATTTTTTAAATAAGTTAGTACCACATTTGGTGTTTATGTGGTTCCTTTAGTACAGTTTTGCTATATTTTTATTGTGGTTTCCTTTTTCTTCGGGGAACCAACGATTTTCACTTTATTTTACCTCAGAAAAGTCGTAGTTCTCACTGCGAGGTTACCGACTGTTAGACCTCACTTTTAAATGGTTCAGCATTCTTTTAAGGGGTTATCTGTTAATTGGGCATGTCACAAATCCCTAAGAAAAGGACTGGACCCACAGGTTTTAAAAATTATTTGAACTGCCAAAGAATTTTAGCTAAAGCTGATACTCCCAACCTGTGTTTTGAGTGTTTGGGTCCAGATCATTATTGTGTTCTTTGCTCCAAAGTCTGTTCAAAAACGTTGAGAAACACGTCATCCCAGTGGTACTGAGGGTTGAGGCACTGGATGTCACACCTCGCGCTACGCGGGCGACCTGGGTTCGGCCGGGGGAGGTAGGATTGAGTGTCCCAATGGATGCTGTCCTTCCTGGGGTTACAAGGGCAGTGATGCCCACAAGTGTTACCACCTGTGGAAGCATAGGCGGTAAGGCGCAGATGACTCCGTACGGGGAGTCGGGGGTGGGGAGGGCGCTGATGAAATGTCTAGTTCCAAGATAAAACCTGAACAAGTCACTGATGAAGTGGCATCTAAAAAGATATATAAAGAGAAAAATCCTGCTGCTCCTCCAGGCGGTGCCAAAGGTGGGGATGCGGGGGCGGGTAGTATAAAGATAAAACAAAAAATGTTGAACTTCAGGAGGGTGGGCCCCAAGATTTTCCAGGGAACCTCCCCTCTATGGAGGATATGGCAAAAGCTTGCCACCTTTATCGGACTGTTCAAGGTATGGGTTCTATTTTTGTTGCCTCTGACTTTCCTAGACACCCTTCTAATGCTTCCTCTGCTGTAGGGGTGGGCAAGGGGGATGACAATGATGATTTTGATGAGCCCATGGATAACATTTTGGAGGTTAAGGTCCCAGAACCTGACGTTTCTCCTGACCTTAATTTTGGGGTATCCCCGGACCAGGAGGATAATTCCTCTCTGTTCTCCTTTTTTGCAACATATGGCAGATGCTCTTGATCTTCCCTCTCAAGAGTCCAGCCAGGATAAGGAGGAAGACCAGGACTATAGAGAGAGAGAGAGAGAGAGATGAAGGGTCTTCCTCCCCCTAAGAAATTAGTTCTTCCCATTTATAAACCCTTCAGGAACGCCAGCCTGGTGGCGCCGAGGGTTGAGGTGTTGGACGCCACACCTCATGCCACACCGGGGTTCAGGAACGGACTCGGGCCATCGGGGGTCGGCATGGAAGAGGGAGGATCGAGCATCCCACGACTGCTCTCTTGCTCTGGGGTGGTTGGGGATATCGCATCACTCTGCAGCGTCAACTGGCAGCAGCCAGGGGCACTGCGAGTAGCATGCACAGTTGAGGGCTGGAGCGCAATGGGCGGTGGCACATAAGTGCGCTGATGCTATTGCATGACTGGCTCAGAGGAAGGTAAAAATGGCAGAAAATTGTGGGGCGATAGTGGCGGCTGATGGCCGTGCCCTGCACCCCCAGACACAAGAGGTATGCCCTCCAGGTATCAGGATCTAGGGGGACTCTGCGTGCCGGCCTGCATGGGGGAGAGAGTGTCGCTGGCCAGACCAGGTGCAGGTGCCAGCGGCCAGATGACTCATCCACCCGCTCTGCAGTAGGGGCCAAAAAAGAAAGTTGTGATTAAAAAAAATAATAAACCTTTCAAACAACATGAAGTCTTGCTATATTATGACAAGTGCAGTTTATCCCACCACTAGAACTGCTCCGGAGGTGAAAGAGTGAACTTCCATACAGAGCATGGAGTTTAGCGGCTGGTTAAAGCTCTGTTAGGGTGGTTTCAAGCCGAAACCGTCCAGATTCTTTACTCCGCCTCACTGAACAGTCGCTCCAGAGATTCCTCCTGTTGCTCGGTTCATTTCTTCGGTTTAAAACGCTATTTCTCGGTTGAATTTAACCGCGATTTAATTATTTTAACCGCAAAACCGATCGGTTCAAGCTCTGTCTATGGTATTGTAAGTATAGGTAGGTTTTTTCTGTGTGGAACTTGTAAATTGATATCGGTTCGGTTTGAACCGATCGAATTGTACTAAAACTTAGTTTTAAAGCCTTTTAAGGCTTGTTAGAGTGCGGTTCTCGGTTCTTATCGGTTCTAAAAAATGGATTTCATTACGGTTTTTTCCACGACCCGTGACACGGTTTGGAACCGATAAGGGTGTCTTGCCTGGCACGGCCATTAAAAGGGCAAGTTTGTTGGTTAGGCTGGCATCATGTCTGAGAAACCCAAAAGAAAAACCGGGGCCCACTGGGTTTCAGCACTGTAGTGTCTGTGGGGAAGCCTTTGCCAAGGCTGACCCACACACTACATGTGTCTATTGTCTGGGGTTTGACCACCTCAATTCAGACTGCCAGATTTGTAAAAATTTCCATGCAGCCACCCTGGACAAGAGAGTGGGCAGGCTCAGGGAACGAGAGGCCAAAAAGTCCGCTGACCCGGATGGCCAGCCCGGTTCGGTGCCAACCGAACCGGAGGGAGTGCCCTCTGACCAGGGCGAGACTTCCTTGGGCAAACGAAAAGCTGGCTCTGAGGAGCCAGTTCCAGCAGTGTGAATGTGACTTTGAAAGTCTGGATGTGCCCATTGAACCGGACATCTCCCCAGACAGACCTTCAGGTGAATCTCCCCCTAGGCTTTCTGAGTCCCCTTCTCATTTTTTGTTTTATAAAAAAGTTGCTGAGCCCCTCCAGCTTCCCTTAGAGGAGGCTTTGGATGAGCAAGAGGAGCCTGACTATGTAGAGATGATGGATATCCCAGAGTCCAGGAGATTGTCCATCCCTTTGCATAAATCTTTTAGGAAACAAACAATACAAATTTTAAAAGCTCCTAATTCTGTGCCTCCTGTAGATAAAAAGATGGACAGGAGGTACATTTTGTCAGGTCCTGATACAGATTTTCTTTCACAGCAATGCAGTCATGTTGGGGTCGTTCAGGCTGCAGCCTGTGATAAAGCTAATATTCCCCTGGCTTCACATCCTCCTGACAAGGACTCCAGGAAGATTGATGCCATGGCCAAAAAACAATACATGGCAGCATCTTTGGGACTCAGACAAGCAAACTATATGGCTTATGTTGCAGATATCAGAAATCTAGATGGGATACTGTCATGGCCTTAGCCAAACAGGTCCCTGGCCAGCTTGCAAAGGAGCTGGAGCAGGTGGCTCTTGATGGTATTGAGGCATCTAAGGTGCAATTCCATGCTGCAGTGGATTCTAACGATGTATCCTCTAGAGTCATGGCTACATCTGTGGCTTTTTGGAGATTGGCCTGGCTCAGGTGTACTACTTTGTCACAGGATACCCAGTCTAAGGCTATGGAATTTCCTGTGGTGGGAAATTCTCTGTTCAAACAACATGAAGTCTTGCTATATTATAGACATTAGCAGTTTGATCCAGCTCTAGAACTGCTCCGGAGTGAAATGGTTAAAACCATTCCAAAATAGAATTTTGGCACGAGAGCAGCTCTATATGTGTCATTTCAAACTTGAACTGTCAGATTCTTTACTCCGCCTCAGTGAGCAGTCGCTCCGGAGATTTCTCCTTCTGCTCGGTTCATTTCTCGGTTTAAAAAGTGTTTTCTCGGTTGGATTTAACCAAGAATAGTTTTATTTTAACCGCAAAACCGTTCGGTTCAAGCTCCATCTGTGGTAACCGTAAGTAAATGAAGGTTTTGTCTGTGTGGAACTTGTAAGTTATCGGTTCGGTTTTGAACCGATCAGTGGGTTTAAAACTCATTTAAAACTAAAAGTTACTATTTTAGAGTGCGGTTCCCGGTTCTTATCGGTTCTAAAAAAACAGATTTATTACGTTTTTTTCCAATACCCGTGACACGGTTAGGAACCGATAAGGGTGTCTTGCCTGGCACTGCCGTTAAAAGGGCAAGTTTTTGGTTAGGCTGGCATTATGTCTGAGAAACCCAAAAGAAAAACCGGGCCCACTGGGTTTCAACACTATGATGTTTGTGGGGAAGTCTTTGCCAAGGCTGACCCACACACCACATGTGTTTATTGTCTGGGGTTTGACCACCTCCAGTCAGACTGCCAGGTATAAGAATTTCCTGCAGCCACCCTGGAAAAAAAGATTGGGCAGGCCTAGGGAACGAGAGGCTAAAAGTCCGCTGACCCGATGCCAGCCCGGTTCTGGTGCCAACCGAACCAGAGGGAGTGCCCTGACCAGGGCCAGACTTCCTCGGCAAAGAAAAGCTGGTTCTGAGGAACCAATTCCAGTAAAGAAAACAAGAAAATCAGCAGGTCTGAGTCCAAAATTCTTCTCCAACTGCTGCAGAGATAGCAAAAGCCATACAGATTGTCCAGTCACTGTCTCAGGGTCCGTCCGAACCACCACTATCTGGTAAAAGGTCGGTTCGTCCGTCCCAGTGATTCAGGATTATGATATTGAGGAATTTTATGAACCAGAGGAGGGGAGGAGGATTATGAACGGTATGAATGTGGCTGGGAAGGTCTGGTGTGCCCATTGAACCGGACATCTCCCAGACAGACCTTTAGAATCTCCCTATGCTGTCTGAGTCCCCATCTCATTTTATGTTTTATAAAAAGTTTTGAAACCTCCAGCTTCTTTTAGAAGAGGCTGTGGATGAGCAAGAGGAGCCTGATTTTGTAGAAATGATGGATATTCCAGAGTCTAGGAGATTGTCTATTCCTTTACATAAGTCTTTTAGGAAACAAACAATTAAAATTTTAAAAGCTCCTAATTCTGTGCCTCCTGTAGATAAAAAGATAGACAGAAGGTATACATTGTCAGGCCCTCATACAGAATTCCTTTCTGAGCAATGCAGTCATGTTGGTGAAGTTCAGGCTGCTGCCTGTGATAAAGCTAATATTCCCTTGGCTTCACATCCTCCTGACAAGGATTCCAAGAAGATTGATGCCATGGCAAAAAACAGTATATGGCAGCCTCTCTGGGACTCAGGCAAGCAAATTATATGGCTTATGTAGCTAGGTATCAGAAATCTAGATGGGATACTGTTATGACACTGGCCAAGAGGCCCATGGCCAGCTGGCTAGTGAACTAGAACAGGTGGCTGCTGATGGCATTGAAGCCTCTAAGGTTCAGTTTCATGCTGCTGTGGATGTTAATGATGTTTCCTCTAGGGTCATGGCCACATCTGTAGCTTTTCGAGGTTGGCCTGGCTCCAGTACTAGTTTGTCACAGGATACCCAGACTAAGGCTATGGATTTTCCTGTGGTGGGAAATTCTCTGTTTGGAGAGCAGACAAAGAATTACATGAAGAAGATGGATGAATATAGGACTACTTACAAGAGTGCCCAGGCTAAGGAGCCGCAAAGCCACTCCTGAAAGGCATGCCCCCAGGGGTAGGGGTAGGCCTTTCACAGGCCTTTCACTAGACTCAGGCCTCCTCTGCCTATGCTCAGAGGGGCTTCTTCAGAGGCAGGGCAGACGAGGGGTGGGAAGACTGCACCCCACCCCCAGCCTAAAGCTCCTGTAAACAGGCACCCTGATGGGGTGCCCAGGGTCGATTCTCCTGTACCAGTGGGGGCAGGCTGGCTTACTTCAGTCAGAATTGGGCTTTTAACCTCAGACAAGTGGGTTCTGGAAGTAGTAAGCCAGGGTCTGGTTCTCAGCTCAAAAAGTTTCCGGTTGAGGAGCAGACTTTTTCTACCTGCAAGTGCTTCAGAGACCCTCACTCTGGAAACAGAGGTCTCATCCCTGTTAGCTCTCAGAGCAGTAGAAGGGTTTCTCCCTGCATCAGGGCAGGGTCTGTATTCCAGATACTTCCTTACCCCAAAAGACAGGAGAATGGCGGCCCATTTTAGATCTCAGATATCTGAACAAGCATCTTTGAAACCAAAGTTCAAAATGGTAACACTGGCAATGATTTTACCTTCCCTAAGGCAGGGACTGGCTAGCCTCCTGGACCTCAAGGATGCCTATTTCCATGTCCTAATCAGAAGATCCCATCGAAAGTTCCTCAGATTCGAACTGCCCTCAGGTCATTACCAGTTCAGAGCAATGCCCTTCGGCCTTACCTCTGCTCCAAGGGTATTCACAAAGTGTCTAGCAGTGGCAGTGGCCCACTTAATGAGGAAGAGGATTGCTGTTTTTCCCTATCTAGACGACTGGCTCATTGTAGGCCAGTCCCCAGAACAGGTAAAATCTCACCTGCAGGTCACCCAGCAGCTTCTCACCTCCCTGGGTTTTCTGCTAAACCTGCCAAAGTCGGTTCTGGAACCAGTCCAGGTACTCACCTTTATAGGGGCAGAATTGGACACAAAGCTAGCCAGAGCCTTTCTTCCCCAGAAAAGGTAAGGAATTTAGTGCCTCTGGCCTCTTCCTTCACTCTGCAGGTCTCGACCAGCAAGACACTTTCTGCAGCTCCTGGGGCACATGGCTGCATCCACAGCTGTTGTGCAGGAGCCAGATTTCAGATGAGAGACATTCAGTTTCACTTGAGAACCTTTTGGTCTCAGAGAAGAGACCCCTTTCCAAGTTGGTCCCAGTGACTCGAACCTTGATCCTAGCTCTCCAGTGGTGGCAGGATCAGAGCAATTAAGAGCGGGGTCCCTTCATTTCCCCTTCTCACGACTTGACTCTCACTACAGATGCTTCCTCTTCTGGGTTGGGAGCCACATGGGCACCTTTCCACTCAGGGAGTTTGGTCCCAGGAATCTCTGCCCACATCAATTTGCTGGAACTCAGAGCTGTCTTTTAGCTCTTCAAGCTTTTTCTGCATCTGTCCACGACAAGGTGATACAAGTCAGAACAGACAACACCACAGCAATGTGGTACATCAACAAACGGGGCACTCGGTCTCGGCCTTGTGCACCGAGGCAATGAAGTTGTGGTCTCTGGCCTCATTCCCTGAACACTTCCTCATAGCAGTTCATCTTCCAGGGAAGGACAATGTCCTAGCGGATGCCTCAGCAGGATTTCCCAGGGCCATCACGAATGGTCCCTGGACCTCAAGTGCTGGGGATAGTTTTTGCCAGGTGGGGCATCCTCAGATAGATCTTTGCAGCCCCAGACAATCACAAACTTCCTCTGTTCTGTTGCAGGCCTCCAGTGCTGGGCCCAGTTCCCTGGATGCCCTTCTTCTGGATTGGGAGGAAGTTCCTCTATGCTTCCCCTTTCCTCTCCTATTCAAAGTACTAGTCAAAATCAGATCTCAGCCTTGCAGGGTGATTCTGATTGCCCGGATTGGGCCAGGCAGCCCTGGTACCCACTCCTTCTGTCTCTGACAGTCCATCTTCCCTGTGCCTCCCAGGAATCACAATCTGTTGACTTGTGCCCAGGGAAGGGTTTGGTATCCGACCTCAATCCCTCAACCTCAAGGCCTGGCTCTGAGGAGTTAGAGTTTGCTGATTTACACCTCTCTCAGGGTGTTCTTGAGATCCTAAAGGCTTCCAGAAAGCCTTCCACTAGGGCTACTTTATAGTTCTAAATGGAAAGGTTTCATTTGTGTGCTGGGAAAAATATTTCCCAGAATCTGCTGAATTGCCCATTTTGTTAGATTACATGGTACATCTTAATTCCTTGGGTCTCAGACCAGCTACCCTGAGAGTTCATTTGGCAGCTGTATCTGCTTTTGTGTCAGCAGGAAAGTCATCCCTCTTTCCTCTCATCCTGTGTTTTCCAAGTTTTTAAGGATTACTCCATACTAATCCTCCTTTCGGGAACCGGCCCTGCTTGGGACCTTAATGTTTGCATTGCCCAGTTAATGCAACCCTTTGAACCTCTGTCTTCTGCAGAGCTTAAGTACCTAACTTGGAAAACTGTTTTTCTAGTGGCTATCACTTCTGCCAGATGCATAAGTGAATTGCAAGCCTTGTCAGTGGAGACTGACTTTATTTCTTTCCACAGGGATACAAGGTAGTCCTTAGACTATTAGGAAGTTTTGCCTAAGGTGGTTTCAGATTTCCATCTTAATCAATCTATCTCCTTCCAGTATTTTTCACTGATCACTCCTCTTGGGTGAGAGGAGGTTGCACAGCCTGGATGTTAAGAGAGCTCTTAGTTATTATATAGAGCGTACCAAAGGTCACAGGTTCGAATCCTCCAACTTTTCCTTACCTATGGTGAAGTTGGGAAAGGCAAACCTGCCACTAAGGGATCAGTAGCCAGGTGGATTGTCTCTTGTATCCAACTTGTTATCAGTGGGCAGAGCCCCCGGTTTGAGGGCTCATTCTACTAGGTACAGCTGCGCTCTCTAGCTGCTGCCAGAGATATCCTTTATTAGAGATTTGCCAGGCTGCTACTTGAAAATGGTACACACTTTACCACATTACTCCCTGGATGTCCAGGCCAGGAGAGATGCTCGGTTTGACAGCTGTTCTTCAGAGCCTATTCCCTAAGTAGGTTCTGCCTCCTCCATGGAGGTACTGCTGTGTATTCTGTTAATGTTATAATATAGCAAGACTTCATGTTGTTTGAAGAAAAATTACTCACCTTAGTAATGTTGTTTCTTCTAATGAGTCTTGCTATATTATAGACCTCCCCCCCCAACCTGCTCCTCTCAGAACCTCTACTTGGTGGGGTGCGGGCAACTTAGTGTGGGCACTACTTATGTCCTGTTAGCATTTTGTCCCCTTTGGGACTTTGGGGGTGTGTATGTGTACGCGTGTGTGTGTGCTTTATTATACTTATGTTCCATTTTCATATTATTAGAATGGTGTTAGTATTTCTGGTCCTCTGACTTGAGTCTTGGGTGTTGGGACCAACAATGGTTGTTATTATTTAGGTAGCCATTTGGCTAGTGTAGGTTACAGCTTCCACACAGACCTTAGTGAGTTTGGCTCGTAAAGATCTGACAGTTCAAGTTTGAAATGACACGGATAGAGCTGCTCTCGTGCCAAAATTCTATTTTGGAATGGTTTTAACCATTTCACTCCGGAGCAGTTCTAGAGCTGGATCAAACTGCTAATTTCTATAATATAGCAAGACTCCATTAGAAGAAACAACACTACTAAGGTGAGTAATTTTTTCTTTGGGGAGCAGATAGAGAATTATATGAAGAAAATGGATGAATATAAAACCACTTATAGGAGTGCACAAGCCAAGGAACGGCAAGCCACTCCTCAGAGGCAGCCCCCCAGGGGTAGGGGCAGGCCTTTTCACAGGCCTTTTTACCAGACCCAGGCCTCCTCCTCTTCAGCCTATGCACAGAGGGGGTTCTTCAGAGGGAGAGGCAGACGGGGTACGAGCAGGCCTGCTCCCACCCCTCAGCCTAAAGCCCCTGCCAAACAGGCACCCTGATGGGATGCCCAGGGTCTGCTCTCCATTACCTGTAGGGGGCAGGCTGGCTTACTTCGTCCAGGACTGGGAGTCTTTAACTTCAGACAGGTGGGTCCTGGAAGTAGTGAGCCAGGGTCTGGTTCTCAGCTTCAAAATATTTCCAAAGATGAGAACCAGATCTTTTCCACCTGCAAACCATTTAGAGACTCTTGCTTTGGAAACAGAAGTCTCAACCCTCCTGGCTCTCAGAGCTGTAGAAAGGGTTTCTCCCCCACACCAGGGCAAGGGTGTGTACTCCAGGTACTTCCTTACCCCAAAAAGACAGGAGAGTGGCGGCCTATCCTGGATCTAAGATATCTAAACAAGCACCTTTTAAAACCAAAGTTCAAAATGGTGACACTGGGAATGATTTTACCCTCCCTAAGGCCAGGGGACTGGCTAACCTCCCTGGACCTCAAAGATGCCTACTTCCATGTTCTTATCAGAAGCTCCCATCGAAAGTACCTCAGATTCGAACTGCCCTCAGGCCATTATCAGTTCAGAGCAATGCCCTTCGGCCTCACTTCTGCCCCAAGGGTGTTTACAAAATGTCTGGCAGTAGCAGTTGCTCATCTAAGAAGGCAAAGGTTTGCCATTTTTCCCTACCTGGACGACTGGCTCATTGTGGGTCAGTCTCCAGACCAGGTCAAATCACACCTGCTAGTTACCCAGCAGCTGCTTACCTCTCTGGGTTTTCTTCTCAATCTTCCAAAGTCAATTTTGGAACCTGTCCAGGTACTCACCTTTATAGGTGCAGAACTGGACACAAAGCAGGCCAGAGCCTTCCTTCCTTGGAAAGGGTAAGGACCTTAGTGGCCCTGGCCTCGTCCTTCACTCTGCAGGCTCTCGACCAGCAAGGCATTTCCTGCAGCTCCTAGGACACATGGCTGCCTCCACAGCTGTAGTGCAAGGAGCAAGATTTCAGATGAGGGACATTCAGTTCCATTTGAGAGCTTTGTGGTCCCAAAGAAGAGATTCCCTATCCAAATTAATCCCAGTGACTCGAACCCTGATCCAGGCCCTTCAGTGGTGGCAGGATCAGAGCAATCTGAGACAAGGGGTGCCTTTCATCCCTCTGTCCCACTCCTTGACCCTTACTACAGATGCATCCCTCTTGGGATGGGGAGCTCACATGGGCGACCTCTCCACCCAGGCGTTATGGTCCCCTCAGGAATCTCTTCTCCACATCAATCTGTTGGAACTCAGAGCTGTTTTTCTAGCACTTCAGGTTTTTGCTGCATCTGTTCAGAACAAGGTGGTACAGGTCAGAACAGACAACACCACTACAATGTGGTACATCAACAAACAAGGGGGCACTCGGTCTTCGGCCTTGTGCACCGAGGCGATGAAGTTGTGGTCTCTGGCTTATTCCTGAACACTTCCCTCATAGCAGTTCACCTCCCAGGCAAGGACAATGTCCTGGCAGATGCTCTCAGCAGGATTTCCCAGGGCCATCACTAATGGTCACTGGATCCCTAGTACTGGGATAGTGTTTGCCAGATGGGGCACTCCTCAGATAGGTCTTTTGCAGCCCCAGACAATCATCAACTTCCACTGTTTTGTTGCAGGCCCCAGTTTTGGGCTCAGTCCCCCTGGATGCCTTTCTCCTCGATTGGGAAGGGAAGTTTTTATGCCTTTCCCTTCCTCTCCTGTTCAAAGTACTAGTCAAAATCAGGTCTCAGCCCTGCAAAATGATCCTGATTGCTCCAGACTGGGCCAGGCAGCCCTGGTACCCACTCCTTCTGTCCTTAGCAGTCCATCTTCCCTGTGTCTCCCTAGGAACCACAATCTGTTAACCTGTGCTCTAGGGAGAGTGTGTAATCTCAAATCCCCAAACCCTCAAGGCTTGGCTCTTGAGCAGTTAGAGTTTGCTGATCTACAACTTTCTGAAAGTGTTCTCGAATCCTGAAGGCTGCTAGGAAGCCTTCCAACCAGGGCTACCTATAACTCCAAGTGGAAAATATTTTCCATATGGTGTTCTGGGAAGCATGTTTCCCCGGAATCTGCTGATCTTCCCACTGTATTGGACTATATGGTCCATCTTAATTCTTTGGGACTGAGACCAGCTACCCTGAAAGTGCACTTGGCAGCTGTCTCTGCCTTCATTTCAGCAGGGAAGCCCTCTTCTCTTTCTGCTCACCCTGTATTTTCCAAGTTTTTTAAAGGATTGCTTCATACCAATCCTCCATTCAGGGACCCTACCCCGGCCTGGGATCTTAATGTATGCATTGCTCAGCTGATGCAACCCCTTTGAGCCTCTGTCTTCGCAGAGCTTAAGTATTGACTTGGAAACTGTATTTCTGGTAGCCATCACTTCTGCCAGGCGCATAAGTGAGTTACAGGCTTTATCAGTAGAGACTGACTTTATTTCCTTTCACAGGGATAAAGTAGTCCTCAGGACTAACAGGAAGTTTTTGCCTAAGGTGGTTTCAGATTTCCACCTTAACTAATCTATTTCACTTCCAGTATTCTTCACTGACCATTCCTCCTCTGGTGAGAGGAGGCTGCACAGCCTAGATTTTAAGAGGGCCCTAAGTTACTACATAGAGTGTACCAAGGGTCACAGGTTTGACTCCCTCCAACTGTTTCTCACTTATGGTGAGGTTGGGAAAGGGAGACCTGCCACTAAGAGATCCATTGCCAGGTGGATCATTTCTTGTATCCAATTTTGCTATCAAAAGCTGGGTAAGGTTCCCCCCTCGGGCCTGAGGGCTCACTCTACCAGAGGTACAGCTGCATCTCTAGCTGCTGCTAGAGACATCCCTATCTTGGAGATATGTCAAGCAGCTACTTGGAAAACAGTACACACTTTCACCAAGCATTACTCCCTGGATATTCACGCCAGGAGGGATGCTCGGTTTGGCACAGCCGTGCTTCAGAGCCTATTCCCTAAGTAGGTTCTGTCCCTCCTCCATGGAGGTACTGCTGTGTAGTCTGCAATAGTCATAATATAGCAAGACTTCACGTTGTTTGAAGAAAAATTACTCACCTTAGTAATGTTGCTTTTCT
Source organism: Neoceratodus forsteri (assembly GCA_016271365.2). Lineage (NCBI taxonomy): Eukaryota > Metazoa > Chordata > Ceratodontiformes > Ceratodontidae > Neoceratodus > Neoceratodus forsteri. Next base: position 118,387,019 of record JADMNL010000032.1, on the reverse strand, counting down.
AATGGAGTCTTGCATATTATGACTCCTCCCCAGCCTGCCCTCTCAGAACTTCTACTTTGGGTATGGGGTGGGCAGTCCTCTGTTGGCATTTATTGATGCCCTCTTCATGTTTGGGTGTTGTGTTTATTTAGTTATTTTATCTTATTTTTCTGGTCCACTGACTTGAGTCTTGGTGTTGGGACCAGGAAAATGTGTGAATATGTTAGTAGCCAGTTGGCTAGTGTAGGTTACAGCTTCCTCACAGAACCTTAGTGAGTTTTTGCTCGTAAAGATCTGACGGTTTCGGTTTGAAACCACCTTAACAGAGCTTCTTAACCGAGCTCGCGCTCTAAGCTCCATGCTCTGCATGGAAGTTAACTCTTTCACCTCCGGAGCAGTTCTAGTGGTGGGACAAACTGCACTTGTCATAATATAGCAAGACTCCATTAGAAGAAACAACATTACTAAGGTGAGTAATTTTTTCTTCAGGAAGAACACTATGAAGATTCTTCAAACCCCTACTTCTGCCCCAGGGGTTGAAAAAAGAGCTGACAAGAAATATCAGTTTTCTAAAACTGATACAGATTTTCTGTTTGTTTTCGCAAGTCATGAAGGAGTGGTGCAGTAAGCAGCTTATGATAAGGCTGGGGTTCCTCTTTCCTCCCAGCCTCCAGAAAAACATTCTAAGAGGCTGGCTTTTATGGCCAGAAAAACATAGCACTTCAGCCTCCCTCCTTATTCGCCTGGCCTCTTATACAGCTAAATATCAAAAGGCCCTGTGGAACTCTGTTGTCATCATTGTCAAATGTGGGTCAGATTCCATGGCTAAGGATTTAGCGGAGACAGCTAAAACAGCTTTGGAAGCCACTGAATACCATTTTCACATGGCAGATGGTAGCAGTGATGCAGCCTCAAGGGTAATGACTCACGCCATTTCCCTGAGGTGCTTTGCCTGGCTTAGATCAACAAACTTGTCACAGGACATTCAGTCTAAAGCAATGGATTTTCCCTGCGACAGAAATCTCCTTTCTAGGAGCGTGGATATGTTGTTCATCCACACTCTTTGGCATGTCCCCTTCCACTTTAAATCTCACCGGAAGTCTTCAAGCTGGCTGCTCCCACCCACCTGGGTGGTATATACCTTGGCTCCGCCCCATGACGCCAGATCTTCCTTTCCGCTGGAAGAGTCAGGTTGCCTCCCTTGCGCTTACGCATTTTGTAGGCCCTGGCTTTCAAACCTTTGGTTATACCAAAAATTTGCATTGTTTGCATTAGTGATTGCAAGTTTGCTGCTTCGATCATGGAAGACAAGTCTTCCCCCGGATTTCGTCGGTGCCCTTGCGGCCAGAAAATGTTGCGCACCGATCCCCACACTGCGTGTGTCTATTGCCTCGGTGTCGACCATGACACCTCAAAATGCCATCTGTGTCTTGCTTTTCATCCCAACATCCTCAATGACCATCTTGCATGCCTGAAGCTGGGAAGCTGGAGAAGAGGAACCATCTGGTGAAATCCAAGGAGACTCTATGGGCGGTTTCTGCGGCTGCGGGATCCGCCGAGCAGTTGGAACGCATACAAGCGTTTGAGGAGGAAGCGGCTCGTGCTGCAGATACCTCTCGGAGCTTCCTCGTTCCACTCAACCTGGGCTCCACCTTCTCAGGCTCCTTCCGAGAGTTGTGCCAGTCTCTCCTGACCAAGGGAGAGGCGCCTGCGGGCTCACACTCCTCTCTATCACGTAAGTGGGAGAAGGATCCGGGATCATCTTCCTCTCGACGGAGACATTCTTGGGAGCGGGAGAGATCTTGATCCCAGGAACACACGGTCTCTACTTCGGTCGAGATCGCTTCTTCATCTGCTGGCTTTTTGGCTTTGCAGTCTGGTTAGTCGACCGAATTATCAATCGATGATGTGGAAATCGTGTTTGATCCGATATCGCCGACTCTGGCCGACGATTCCCTCGATCGAACCTCTAATCTGGTCTTCCCAGATGATGAGACCCAGCCTGCTGGGACTCCCATCGAAGAAGTGGTCCCTGATCCCAGGAAATCACCGGTCCCACCGGTGTCTCCCGAGCGGAGATCCTTAAGAGAGGGCATACCCCAACAGAGGCCTTTCCTGTGGCCGAGGCTATTGTTGGCCCGGCCTTAGAACTCTGACAGCACCCTGCCTCTTGTCCAGCTCAATCTGCCTGCATGGCCTGCAAGTAAGCGGTGCCCATTGGGTCCTTCGGGGGGTTCACAGAGCACCCTTCAGCCGAGAGCCTGGTGACCGCCTCTGTGTTCAGGTGTACTGGCAGTTCTGCCGACATTGACCGACCTCCTGATAAAGAGTCCAAACTTCTGGACCATTCAGCCAGGAAGGTCTATGAGTCTTCCTCTTTGGGCCTTCGACAGGCAAGTTCGGCCGTCATCATGGCACACTTCTTTCATGCCCTCCTTGGCTCGCTGGATGAAGTCCTCCCACATCTCCCCGTGGACATGCAGACCACGTTCAAGCAGGTCCGGGACCAGGGCCTAGCTGTTGCCAAACAGCAGCTTCAGAAGGCCCTGGACATTGGGGATTCTTGTGCCCGCTCGGTGGCTGCCGCAGTTGCCTCTCATCACAGGGCTTGGTTGAGGCTCTCTTCCTTCCCGACGGATACCCAGCACAAACTAGCTGATGTGCCCTTCCTAGGGACTGACTTGTTCGGCCCAGGAGTGGCCAGTCACCTTCAGCGCATTGAGCAGTCCATTGCCACCTTTGATGCTACTTCTACCAGGGGTTCTTCGGGCAAGAACCAGCAGAAGAAGAAGAAGAAGCCTTTTCGGCATTCTTCCTCTGCAGCTCAGCAGTCCTCCTTCCATGATGGACAGCAGCAGGCTCAAGCTTGGCACCCCCGGCCCAAGCCCGGGCCCCAACAGGCCCGCAGAGAAGGCCAAGGTTCAGGTCCTGGAGCCTCCTCCTCCTCCAAGCTTGCTCAGTGACGGGGCAGGGGCTGTCAACCCCTCTCCTGTCACCTCAGGTCTGGGTCCTCCCGTGGGGGGGGGCGGCTCTGCCACTTCCTTTCTGCCTGGTCCATTGTCACTTTGGACAGGTGGGTTCTTGAAGTGGTCGGTCAGGGACTACCTCTAGAATTCGAGCAGTACCCTCCAAGCCGAGCCTGCACCCCTCAGGAGGAAAGAGTATCCGCTCAGACCCAGTCGGCTCTCCGAGACATCGCTCAGCTCCTCCTCAATGAGACAGTAGCTCCAGTGGCGGATTCTCCAGCAGACCCAGGCTTTGTCTCCAGGTACTTCTTGGTGCTCAAGCGGACGGGGGGGGGCCCATTGTAGATCTACACAACCTGAATCAATATCTCAGGCCACGCACCTTTCAGATGGTCACTCTGTCCCAGAGCATACAATCCTTAGAGCGAAACATGTGGTTCTGTACACTGGATCTGCAGGACGCATTCTTTCACGTCCCAATCCGTCCGTCCCATCAGCGGCTGCTCCGCTTCAGGGTCGAAGGGACCCTGTATGATTTCTGAGCCATGCCGTTTGGCCTGTCATCAGCCCCACGGGTCTTCACCAAATGCATTGCAGTGGTGGCGGCCCATCTCAGGCATCGGGGGGGCAGGATTTATCCTTACCTCGATAACTGGCTCTTAGCAGGATCCACCCGACAGGAGGTGGAGAGGTCCAGGGACCTGGCCCTCCAGACCTGCTTCCAATTTGGCCTCCTGATCAACGAGGCCAAGTCGGAACTTGTGCCATCTCAGGTGATGGGTTTCATCGGGGCAGAGCTCAATTCTTGTCAAGCCAGAGCTTGGCTCCCGGCAGACGGGGCAGAGGTTCTTTCCTCTTTTGCCCAATCATTTCTGGTTGGGTAATTGCACCATGCCCGGGACCTTCTGCGCCTTCTGGGTTACATGGCAGTGTGCACCTCAGTGGTCCGTTGGGCCCGGTTGCACGTGCGCCCCCTCCAATGGGAGCTGGCCGCCCAGTGGACTCAGCGCCATGGTCATTTCGACCAGCTGATCACTGTAACCCAGAAGATGTGGGACACTGTCCAATGGTGGTCCACCCCAGAACGGTTGCAGGAAGGGATCCCGTTTGTCCACCCGAGCAAACGGTCGTCCTTACAACCAGTGCCTCTCTCATGGGTTGGGAGCCCACATGGGGGATGAAAGGGCCCACAGGATCTGGACCCCCGAGGAGTCCCGATGCCACATCAACCTGTTGGAGCTCAGAGCAGTCAGACTGGCACTGTCAGCTGTCGCTCCTCAGCTCTGGGATCAAGTGGTTAAAGTCCAGACGGACAATACCGCGGCCATGTACTACCTCGACAAACAGGGTAGCATGCACTTCCATTTGCTGTGCAAGGAGGCACTCCGCATCTGGACCCTCTTGAGCTGGTTGGAGGCAGATCTAGCAGTCCATGTGGCAGGAGCCACAAACCACCTGGCGGATGCTCTCAGCTGCTTAGGCCAGACATCCCACGAGTGGTCTCTCCATCTAGGGATAGCTTACAGCCTGTTCTCCCACTGGGTTGAACCAATTGTGGACCTGTTTGCCTCCAGGGAAAACACCAAGCTGAGGCTGTTTCATGCCCGCCCCCCTCAGCAGGGCTCGCTGCAGGGGATGCCTTCTTGAGGCCGTGGCCCCCCGGCCTCTTATACACCTTCTCTCCATTTCCCTTGATCCACAAGGTGCTCCTCAAGGTGAGGAGGGACAAGGCAAAGGTGATTCTGGTAGCCCCAGACTGGCCGCGCCAGTTCTGGTATCCAGATCTCCTCAGCCTCAGCTGCAGGCCCCTGGAGCGGCTTCCAGCACGCCCGGACCTGATATCACTCAATCAGGGGAAGGTATTCCATCCGGACCTTCAATCCCTGCACCTCACATCCTGGTACCTGAGCGGCTAGAGTTCCAGGCTTTGGGTCTTTCCGAAGATGTCTACACTGTGGTGGAGGCATCCAGAAAGGAATCGACCAGGAAATCTTATGCCTTCAAATGGAAAAGGTTTTCCATTTGGTGTCAGGGCAAGGGCCTGGACCCTCTGTCCTGTCAAGTGGCTAACATTCTTGACTACCTTTGGTGTCTCTCCAAAGGGAGTCTTCAGTCATCGACCCTTAGGGTGCACCTGTCAGCCATCTCTGCTTACTGGGTGTGGGCCGGTCAGCCGACGGTGGTGCAGGAAACAGTGGTCGGGCGCTTTTTCAAAGGCCTGGATCACATATCCCCTCCAGTGTGAACCTCCACCTCTGTGGGATCTACTACTGGTACTGGCAAAGCTCGTGGGCAAATCATTTGAACCAATGCACAGGTGTGCTTTGTCACACTTGTGGAAGACGGCCTTCCTGGTGGCTATCATCTGCCAGAAGGACAGGGGAGCTCCAGGTGCTTTCGGTGGACTCCCCTTATCTGGTCTTTCACAGGGACAAGGTTGTCCTATGCCTCCACCCGAAATTCCTTCCGAAGATGGTGTCAGAGTTTCACCTTAACCAGGTGTTAACCCTGCCGGTTTACTATCCTAATTACACCTTGGAGGCAGAGTACAGCCTCCATACTTTGGACCTGAGACATGCTCTCTCCTATTACAAGGAGAGGACAGCGGAAGTTCGGGGAGAGGTTCGCCAGCTGTTTGTCACCTACGCTTAAGCCGCTTCTGGCAGACCTGCAGCCAAACAGACTATTGCAAGATGGATCACATCATGCATAGGACTATGCTACAAGTTGGCAGGCAAGGAGCCTCCAGAGGGATAAGAGCTCATTCTACTCACCATGCTGCTGCATCGGTGGCTGCTTCCAGGGACATCCCTATCTAGGAAATCTGCCGGGCTGCTGCCTGAAAGTCAGCAAACACCTTCATCACCCACTACCAAATCAGCCTTGAGTCACGCCGGGATGCTGGTTTTGGGGCCTCAGTTCTTCAATCTCTGTTCCCTAAGTAGGGGGTGTCCGCTTTGCCTCCCTCCTCCCGGAGAACTGCTAGGAGTCTGCTAAAGAGTGTGGATGAACAACAGATTCACGCTCCTAAAAAAACAGGTTACTCACCTGTAACAGTAGTTCTAGGAGTGGTATATGTTGTTCATCCACATGGGCCTCCTCGGCTGCGGACGCACATCACCTGGCTTCCAGTGGGCTAAGATCTGGGTCATGGGGTGGATCCAAAGTATATACCACCCGGGTGGGTGGGAGGAGCCAGCTTGAAGACTTCCGGTAAGATTTAAAGTGGAAGGGGACATGCCAAAGAGTGTGGATGAACAACATATACCATTCCTAGAACTACTGTTACAGGTGAGTAACCTGTTTTTTGGGTTCCAGGACTGAGGAGTACATGAAAAAGTTTGTTGAATACAAATCAATCTATCAGAGAAACACAGCTAAGACTAGGGCTCAAGGGTCCCACAAGCCTCAACACGGGTAACAGAGGCAGGGGCTATTATCCCAAACCATTTTACTCTCTTCCTCCTCAGTCTGACCTATCACAGTTCAGGGGTTATTATAGCGGAAGAGGCAGGAGGTGTAAAAGGAGGTCTTCCTTTCCTGCTCCTGCCATACAGAAACCCTGACTCCTCAGCCCAGGTCGCCTCCCCTCTGCCTGTAGGGGTCAAGCTCTCCCACTACATCCAATTCTGGACCCTTCTTACCACAGACAAGTGGGTCCTGGAGGTAGTGGAAAAGGGTCTGTCTCTGCAGTTCAAAAAAAATCCAACCCAAAAAAGAACTCAGATTTCCAAACCTTTAACTTCGGCAGAAAAAATTCTGCTGGAATTGGAGATAAAGCATCTTTTGGAAGCAAAAGTGGTGGAGAGAGAGTGCCTGTCCATCAAAGGGACAAGGGTCTCTACTCCAGGTACTTCCTGACTCAAAAGAAAATGGAGGAGTGGCGGCCTATTTTAGACATTAGGTACCTAAACAGGCACCTTCTAAAGCCAAAATTCAAGATGGTCACTCTGAATCTGGTCATTCAGACCTTACAGCAGGGAGACTTGCTAGCCTACCTAGATCTCAAAGATGCCTACTTTCATATCCCCATCAGGCAGGCCTACAGGAAGTTTCTCAGGTTCAAGCTTCCTTCAGGACACCATATGTTTACAGCCATGCCCTTCGGCCTGACATCCGCTTCAAGGGTGTTCACCAAGTGTCTAGCCATAGTGGCAGCTCAAAAAAGGGGATATCAGTATACCCGTACTTGGACGACTGGCTGATTGTAGAAAAGTCTCCTTTTCTTTTGGAACAGGCTCTCTCCTTAACAAGAGGGACCCTGCAAGGGCTGGGGTTCACCTGAAGAAATAGCACCTAGCACCAACTCAGCACCTCACATTTATAGGTGCTCAGCTGGACACTGTACATAGCAGGGCCTTTCTCCCTGGAGAATGAATAGAGAATTTTCTAACTGGCAAATTCTTTTGTCCTGGGTTAGCCCAGGCCAGCCAGATATTTTCTACAACTCCTGGGCCACATGGCATCCATGTCAGTGGTGGTCCCAGGAGTCAGGTTCAGAATGAGAGACATTCAGCACTATCTAAGATCTCGCTAGTCTCAAAGAAAAGACTCTCTCCAAGCTGATTCCAGTTACAAAAAACCTACTTCAGTTTTTGGATTGGTGGAAGGACTCCAAAAACCTGTCAGTGGGGGTACCCTTCCAGGTTTCTGCCCCCTCAAAAATCATTACTACAGATGCTTCTCTGCTTGGATGGGGAGCTCACATGGACAGCTGTTCCATCAGTGGCTCCTGGACTCCACAGGAATCACAGGCACACATCAGTTTGCTGGAACTCAGAGCCATATTCCTGGCTCTCAAAGCATTTGCTCCTCAAATAAAAGGACTAAACATCCAGATCAGAACAGACACCACCACTGTTATGTTCTACATAAACAAGCAGGGGAGCACATTGTCCTGTGCCTAGAGGCCATGAGAATTTGGAGCATGGCCTACTCCCTGGGAGTCAGTCTGTCAGCTATACACCTTCCAGGAAAGGACAACATCCTGGCAGATGCCCTCAGTCGTATCAACCAGGGGCACAGCGAATAGTGCCTTAACAAACAAGTGTTAGTCGCAGTGTTCAGGAGATGGGGCACACCAGAAGTGGACCTGTTTCCCTCTTCCCTAAACCGTCAACTTCCTCTGTTTTGTTGCAGGCCCCCAATTTTGGGAACCCTTCCAACAGATGCCTTAACCCTGGAATGGACAGGAAAGTTTCTGTATGCCTTTCCTCCTTTTTCTCTGATTTTAAGAACCTTGTTAAAGCTCAGAAATCAGCATGCAACAGTGATTCTGGTGGCACCAGATTGGCTGAGATAGGCATGGTATCCTCTTCTGATGTCCATGTCCTGCAGTAAGCCTATTTGTGTCCCCCTCAGCCATTCCCTTCTGTCTCTTCCCAAGACAGGGGTGGCTTATCCAGATCTGAAACCCCTTCACCTCAGCCTGGCTCTTGAGGAGTTAAAGTTTCCAGACTCTCAGTACTCGGAGCAGGTTCGGAAGATACTGAGGATGTTCAAAAAGCCTAGTACAAAGAAGACTTATGCAGCTAAGTGGAAAAGATTTTCCATTTGGTGTAAGTTGAAGCATTTCAATCCTTTTAAGGCGTCTATTCCTAGTATTCTAGATTATTTGATACACCTACAGGACTAAGGCCTAAGGCCTTCTTCCTTGAAACTTCATTTGACTGCTATATCAGCTTACCTTTCTGTGGGAAAGGCCAAGTTGATTTTTTCACAGTCAGTATTCAAGCAGTTTTTCAGAGATTTCCTTCATGTTCAGCCCCCACTCAGGGAGCCTGTTCCTCTTTGGAGCCTGAATCTCTGTATTGCCAAGCTTTTTGGAGCCTCCTTTTGAGCCCATGGCTATGGCCTATATTAAGTGCTCATATTAAGACTTGGAAAACTGTGTTTTTAGTGGCCATTACCTCTGCTAGAAGGATTTCAGAGTTGCAGACCCTCTGTACTGAGCCCAATTACTTCATCCCACACAGGGATAAGATTGAGCTCAGGACTAAGAGAAAGTTCTTGCCCAAGATGGTTTCTGAATTCCACCTTAATCAGTTGGTCGCTTTACCTGTGTTCTTCACAGAGAAGTCCACTCCAGGGGAGCAGAAGCTCCATAACTTGGATGTCAAAAGGGCCCAGCTTTACTACTTGGAGCATACCAAGCAGGCTAGGAGCTCTTCCACACAGCTATTCCTCACCTATGGGGAAGTGGGTAGAGGAAGACCAGTTACTAAGAGAACTATCTCTCGTTGGATAGTCTCCTGTATTCAGTTCTGTTACGATAGGGCTGGCAAGCAACCCCCTGAGGGGCTTAGAGCCTATTCTACCAGGGGTACTGCTGCGTCTGTGGCAGCTGTGAGAGACATTCCACTGTTGGAAGTCTGCAGAGTAGCAACTTGGAAGACTGTGCACACCTTTACTAAGCATTACTGCTTAGATGTGCAGTCCAGATCTGATGCCAGTTTTGGTAGAGTGGTTTTCCAGAGCTTTTTTCCTAACTAGGTTCTCTACCTGCCTCCCATTATACTGCTTTATAGTCTGCAATAGTTACTGATGCTATAGGAGCCCTGGGGTAAGAAGAAAAAATTACTCACCATAGTAATCTCCTTTCTTACAAAGTGTCCTTTAGCATCAGTAAGCTCCCACTCATCCTCCCCAGATAACCTTCAGAAGAAGGTTCTGTCTTTTGCCTTTTTCAATAAAATGTCCATTATGTTAACTTTGGATGGCATTTTGAGCAAAGTTTATGGTTCTGGTTATTATAAATGTTTTTATTCCTGTTGGTTCTTCCTTGGGCATTTGCCTATCCTATCTTCGAAAAAATTCTGAAGCCTCCTTCCTTCTTTCTGCTCAGCACATTCCACAGCTTCTTCCTGATTGGCTAATTCATAAATCTCATTACCATACATTTCGCCTCCGGGGCAGTGATAGCTATGCAGCTGACTGATGCTAAAGGACACCTTGGAAGAAAGAAGATTACTACGGTGAGTAATTTTTTCTTAAAATCCATCTTTGAACCAGATAGCCTTGCAAAGTACAGACATATCTCAAACCTGCCCTGTTTAGGAAAGGTAACTGAGATGGTGGTGGCCCACACCTGGAATTAAATGATATCTGTGAGCCATTCCAGTCTGGCTTCAGACCTTGGCACAGCAGCAGCACCGCCACCCTTGTCAATGTGCATAATGACCTCTTGGCAAAGGATACAGGAAAGCAGGGGTTGTTGAATTGCTGGGAGAACAGTCGAGGTCTCACTGTGACAGTACCATCCTGATTTGAGTTCTACTAACCAGCAGAGAGCATCGGGTGAACTGAATGTAATAAAGTAAGTATAAGGTTGGAAGAGACACCAGTTCCCTCATGTCCGCCATCACCCCTAGTATCATAACAAGTGGTAAATAAGTATGCTGTGCAAACACGTACTACTTTAAAGGGGTTTCCTGCCAGCAGTAGAACTGTGGTTGCAAGGAAGTAACATCTTTTTAAGCATGTGGTTTAAGTAATGACAAAAAAAGAACACTATAAATGTAAGCTAACTGATTTCTAAATATTACAAAGTTTTCCCAGAGGTGTTAGCCACTCTTACATTTGCAGAAGCAGCCAGATTTGTACCTATAAATGTTTTCAACAGCTGGTCCATTCTCTGAGCTGCTTCAGAAAAAGTACTGGGGTTCCAGCTATCCTCCAGAAAAGCTTTTTATGTTAATCCCACTTCCTTTCATATGATTGCTTGTATGTTAAAGGTTTTCATCTTCAGAAGGAGTTGGGGATTTCCCTGATCCATCTTGGTCCTGATCAGTATTTGGGTATGCAACATTCATAGCAGGCTGCCCAAATGTGCGGAATTACAGACCCTAACTTGGGTGGGGGTGGGGGTCGTGTCTAGGTGTATGTTGAACAATAGCTGCTTTTCAGGGCAATTGCAGAAAACAGACATTTGAGAATCAGTAAAACATGTTATAAGTTAAAGACAATTGTTTAACTCCCTTTTAAATGAATGCCAAGAATTATGTGTTCTTTTCCCCTTTTGGCAGATTCACGAGACAATTGAATCTATCAACCAGTTGAAAACACAGCGAGACTTCATGCTGAGCTTTAGCAACAATCCACAGGAATTTATTAAGGACTGGCTTAAATCTCAAAGTCGGGACCTCAAGGTACAGCAAGACCAAACCACCCCAATTTAAATGATCCCTTTCCATGGCCCAGCAAAAGCCAGACCTCATATGGTTTAGGCAGGAAACCCATTTAGATCTGTCCATTTTATTTCCAGTTACTATTATTTTCATTGTGCTGTTTGATACCCCCTGTCCCCCACCATGACGGGGTTGCTGGACTACCCTGTACCTTCGGCCAGGAGGGCGGACTGGTCACTGCCTTCAGTGTCAGTGCCCATCATGCTTCATATTGGTCAAACAGACACACTGTAGTAGTGTGCAGCTGTAGTAAATAAAGCTGAGTGCATGCAGACTGAGGCACTCACAGTATGGTAGCAGTGTGTAAAGCTAAGTGCTTGCAGACTGAAGCACTCTCAGCAAAGTGCAGCCATAGTGAGTAAATCGAGTGTGAGTAGAGCTAAGTGCATGCACAGTGAGGCACTCTCAACAAAGTGCAGCCACAGTGAGTAAATCAAGTGTGAGTAAATCAAGTGCAAGCACACTGAGGCTCTCTCGACAGTGTGTGGTCACAGAGAGGAAAAGTAAGTGCATGTAGACTGAGGCACTCTCACAGTGTGGTAGCAGTGAGTAAAGCTAAGTGCTTGCAGACTGAGTCACTCTCAACAGTGTGTGGCCACAGTGAGTAAAGCTAGGTGCATGCTGGAATGTATTAAAGAGCACCAGTTGTGCTTTGCATTAAATAAACACAATGGATAATACCACAGTTTTTATTTACAGAAAGGCTCCAGCCCAAACATCTAACTTCAAAACATTATTTACAGAAAGGCTCCGGCCCAAACATCTAACTTCAAAACATTCCAAATTAAGATCAGCAGATCCCTCAATAATCATTATACCTAATTTACAATCTCTAAGTGTCTCCATTTAAAAGTTACAAGCCTTTTTGTAATCCTGATTTTACTGCCTAGTTAAAAAAGCTGGTTTCAGAGAAGATCTTCTGTTAATGTCAGTTCCAGAACTCACAGCCTAGTCCTCGATGCCTGCAGCATGATATGACTTACTGTATTTCTCCCAAGTTTAATAAAACTGTGGTTGCAGTAAATTTAAACAAACTCTAGCCAGAGCCGATAGGGCTATGAAGAGCTACCAAATGACCAAAGTTATTTTCTTGTTGGTGCCATATAGTGCTGTTTAGTCACAATCATCAAAAACTGGCATGTTGCTAATTCAGTCCTCTTGAATTTATTTAGTCTAAGTACATGCTGCTGTGCGTGTGTGTGTGTGTGTGTGTGTGTGTGCGCGTGTGAGAGAATGCAGCCTATCGTGCCCATAGGAATGAGATAGCTAATGCAGCTGCACTGTCAGTAATCTGACACTGTAGTGTGATTTTCAGAGTTTCAGTAATTGCAGAACAACATATAATGAGTTGACCCCTAGGTTGCCGAAATAATTAAAGTAAATCTATTAGACTGAGCTGGACAGATGATAGAAACAGCAGTTTGAAAAGTTGTTTTTTTTTTGTTAATATTCTGAGAAGTTCTGAGGTACAATACAGTAGAATATAGCTGGGCTGCACGATTTTTCATTGTGGAGTTGCAGAATTTTATGTGGTGGGGAGCATGCAGCTTTTTAATGTGGTGGGGGAACAATCTTGGAATGTTGCTGTAAAGCACACTTTCGGAATATGGTGGGGACACACCATTGAAGGGGAAAAAAATCATTAGAGTGTTACAGTTGGGACTTATTTTAAAAACATTCCCAGGATTCTTACACTAGTCTGCTTGTGATCAGGCTCAACCTATAGGATTAACAGAGATTAATGTATGCCTAGCAGAATTCTGGTGATCAGTCAGATTTTGCAGTTTCTTTCACCCTTTTAGTAATTTTTATGTTTGCTTGCACGCATGTGCAAGAAACATAGTGCCATCATCCAAGTTTTCGGAGGTGTGGCAGCCCTCTTCCAATTCAGTCAGTGTGTTTGCAGTCGCAGCTGCAGTTCTCCAATGGCTGCTGGAGCGGTCTATGACAGCAGTTGAAAATGCAGTGGAGTACAGTTGAAAGGGGGAGCTACGCTTCAGTGAGCAGCGATAAGATATCACCTGCTCATGCGCTGCCCCCCACACACACATGCATGCATGCATGCATGCTGCATGCCTCGCCCCCACTCATACACTGTATAGCCGACGGGGTGCCCAATCCCCATCGGCTGTGCTGCTCTCCCCCAAACAGAGTTCCACATGCCATGTTGGGTGCCCACCCCAGCATGGCTACATCGATAGCTGACGGGGTGCCCAATCCTCCATCGGCTCCACTGTCCCTCCCCGAGTACAGGAAGGTAGAGGATGCACAATTTTGAATGCAGCAGGGATATGCAGCTTTGGAATATATATTTTGAAATGCATCCTCGCCACATTCCGAAATTGCACATCGCCACCTTATTTCCGAAATTGCACGTCCCCACTAAAGTCCAAATGTATGCTGCTGTCTCATTACAGATTGCTCAGCCCCACCACATTGCATAATTGCAGACCCCTGCCGGCCCGTTGGCACTGAGGCACTAGATGCCACACCTCATGCTACGCCTGTGACCTGGGTTCAGGAATGACCTCGGGTCATCGGGGTGCCAGGGGGGACGGGCAGAGCAGGATTGAGCGCCTAACAGCAGCTCTCCTGGGGTGGCTGTCACCCTCCCCCATCGTTCTGCTGCCACCGGGTGATGGTCCGGTGGCAGCGCAGGCAGGAGGGGGTAACAAGTTGGGAGGGCGCCTCGGAACACGGCGCACGCATGCGAGACTGGGGTGGGCTATGGGGAGAAAAACCCTACAAAAATCTCTGTGGAAAAAAAAAATTTCAAACCCCTGCCACAGTCATAAATTATGTACACCCCTACATTCAGAAGATGCGTAATCCCCCCATTCTGAAAGTGCAAGTCCTCATATTCCAAAATTGTGCATCCCACCACATTCCTTAAAGAGCTATTGTACTGCCTAAAACTAGTATTAGTTTTTAAAAGCAGTCAACCATTGCCTTTTATATCTGAGGTACTTATTCTTTTCCCTTTAGGTAATTAGAAGATTGTGTATCTGATGTTAGTAGGTGTGCTGTGTGGAACAGCACACTGCCTAGCAGCTGACATATCTAGTTCTATTCCCCCACTGCATCATCAGCATTTTGGCCTCACTGACTGTGACATCACTGCTGCTTAGGAACAGTCACCGAGTAGCTGCCAGGTCAGTCACCTGTGATGCCACTGTCAGTGAGATCACAATGCTGATGATGTAGCAGGGGGACTAGAGATAGATATGTCAGCTGCCAGGATGAGAGCCATCTCGCACATCCAGTGCAATATTATCACATTGCAAGCTGTCTTTTTTTTTTTTGGGCCCCCCCCCCCGGCCTGCCACTCCTACTTAATCACACCCCTGGCCACCGGCTGTCCCCATTGCCATCTGGTCATCCTCCTAGTTGGCCCCACATCCTAGTAGACCCCGTGGTAACCCTCTGGGGGGGGAGACCCCTCCCCTCGGCGCCAGAGGAGGAGAGATTGTTCTGTTACCTTGACTGCGTGTAGGAGCTAGGAGGATTGACGGTTGCAGCTGAGCAATGCTACGTGGCACACGGGAAACATGGCAGCCATCATCCGGTGGGTGGGCAAGTTTCCCTGTTCTGGGGCCCCTCCCACTTTTGGGTGGCCACAACGGCGTCCAGGGGGGCAGTCGGCAACGTGGGTGGTGCTACACGCTGCCAAAAGATCACCTCCACAAGTGACCACCAGGAACCGTCAGTGAAGCAGACCAATATCCCCCCACCCCGGAGGGAAGCATCTGAAGGATGCTCTGACTCACTTCCTGCTGGCCTCCACTCCTGTCGACTGGGCTTGGAGGGCGTGAACCCAGGATGACAGCGTGCTGGAGCTATGCCCTATTGCATGGCACCATGGAGCCAACAGAAAATTTTCTTATGAGCAAAGGGAAGAAGAAAAATATCTCTGAAATGAAAAGTTACAGCTACTACTTAAAATTTGTATTATTTTCCTGTCTGTGTTTTAGTTCCACTAGCTCTTTAATTGTGCATATCTCATTCCAAAATCGTGCATCGCAACCACATTTCAAAATTATGCGTCCCCACCATATTCAGAATATGTGCATCTCCACCAGTCTAAAATTGTGTCTCCCCTCCCAGTTCTTTAATTGTGCATCCCCACCATATGCCAAAATCTCACACCCTGTCCATAATGTGAAATTCAAACAACATGAAGTCTTGCTGTATTCTGACAATTGCAGTTAGCTCCAGCACTTGAACTGCCCCAGAGAGTGAAGAGTTAAAATTCTATGCCAGGCATAGAATGTTAGGCTTGAGCTCGGTTGAAAACTCTGTCTGTGATACTTTGAAACCAAACCGTAAGATTCTTTACTACGCCTCACTGAACAGTTGCTCCGGAGAACAGTTGCTCCAGAGATTTTCTCCTTCTGCTCGGTTCAAACTTGGTTAAAGTGTCGGTTTTAGTCCGCTTTTCATTCCGTTTGTCAGTTCGAGACTCTGTCTGTGGTACTGTAAAGTTCGTAGGATAGTATTGTGGACAGTTATTGTGTGGAAATTGTTAATTTGTCCGATCGGTTTGGCTGAACCGATCCTTTAGTCAAAATCTTTCTGAAAAGTTAGTGTGTGGTTACCAGTCCATATCGGTTTAAAAAAAAAAAAACAGATTTGAGGCATCCCCCCAACACCCATAACACGGTGAGAAACTGATAGGGGAGTCTTGCCTGGCGGTTTCCGCATAGAGGATAAGTTTGTTAGGTTGGCCATGTCTGAGAAACCCAAGAAAAGAAACAGGCCCACTGGGTTTCAACACTGCAGTGTGTGTGGGAAGGTCTTTGCTAAGGCCGATCCCCACACCACCTGTGTTTACTGTCTGGGGTTTGACCACCTCGATTCAGACTGCCAAATTTGTAAGATTTCCCTAAGTCTACCGTGGAAAAAAGGTTAGGTAGACTTAGGGATAAGGAGGCAGAGAAATCCGCTGACCGGAATCGCCAGCCCGGTTTGGTTCCTACCGAACCAGAAGGAGTGCCCTCTGACCAGGGCGATACATCTTCGGGCAAGAGGAGAGCTGATCCTGAGGGATCGGTTCCTACAAAGAGAAAACGCAAGGATAAATTGGCCGGTTCGGATCCAGAACTTCATGTTCCGACTGCCGAAGAGATAGCCAGAGCGATTCGGATTGTGGAATCGCTTCGTCCAGTTCTAACCGATCCGGCACCTTCTGGCAGGGGTTCAGTTCGGTCGGTTCCCCCGGTTCAGAACTGTTACCCTGAAGATTTGTATGAACCGGAGTTTGATGAGGAGGGGGATTCTGAAGAGGATGATTATGATGGTGAAAGTCTGGATGTGCCTGTGGAACCGGACATCTCCCCAGACAGACCTTCTGGTGTTTCCCCTCCTAGGCTTTCTGAGTCTCCCTTCCCCACTTTCTGTTTTACAGAAAAGTGGCTCAGACCCTCCAGCTTCCTATTGAGGAGGCTGTGGAGGTTCAAGAGGAGTCTGACTTTTTAGAGATGATGGACATCCCAGAGTCTATAAGACTGTCTATTCCCCTCCATAAGTCCTTTGGGAAACAGACACAAAAAGTTCTTGGGTCTCCCAACTCTGTACCTCCTGTTGACAAGAGAATTGACAAGAGGTACACCTTGTCAGGCTCAGATACAGAGTTTCTTTATCAGCAATGCAGCCATGTTGGGGTAGTGCAAGCTGCTGCCTGTGACAAGGCAAACATCCCGTTGACTGCACACCCCCCAGACAAAGATTCCAGGAAGATAGATGCCATGGCAAAGAAACAGTACATGGCATCATCTTTGGGACTCAGGCAGGCTAACTGTATGGCCTATACAGCCAGGTACCAGAAGTCCAGGTGGGACACTGTACTGGCACTGGCTAAACAGGCATCCCCCCACCTAGCCAAGGAGCTGGAGGGGGTGTCTGCTGATGGGATCGAGGCATCAGAGGTGCAATTTCATGCTGCTGTGGACTCCAATGATGTGTCATCAAGAGTCATGGCTACATCTGTGGCTCTTCGGAGGATGGCTTGGCTCAAATGTACTAGCCTTTCGCAGGATACCCAGGCTAAGGCCATGGATTTCCCTGTGGTGAGTAATTCTCTGTTTGGGGAGCAGACAGAGAATTACATGAAGAAAATGGATGAGTACAGGACCACTTACAGGAGTGCTCAGGCCAAGGAGAGGCAGGCAACTCCTCAAAGGCAGCAAGCTAGGGGCAAGCCTTTTCATAGGCCTTTCTACCAAGCGCAGGCCTCTTCTTCCATTTCTCAGAGGGGGTTCTTCAGAGGGAGAAGCAGAAGGGGGATGAGCAGGGCTGCATCCACCCCTTAGCCTAAGGCTCCTGCCAAGCAGACACCCTGATGTGTCAGCCCGGGTCGACTCCCCCATTCCGGTAGGAGGCAGGCTGGCTTACTTTGTCCAGGACTGGACATCTGTTACCTCAGACAAGTGGGTCCTGGAGGTTGTAAGCCAAGGGCTGGTTCTCAGTTTCAAAGAATTTCCGAAACTGAGACCCAGAGCCTTTCCACCTGCAAATACATCAAAAATCCTTGCTCTAGAGGCAGAGGTTTCCTCTCTACTGGCCTTAAGAGCCATATAGAGAGTTCCTACCCTATACAGGGGCAAAGTTCTGTACTCCAGGTATTTCCTTACCCCAAAAAAGACAGGGGAGTGGCGACCCATCCTAGATTTGAGATATCTAAACAAGCACCTGCTAAAGCCAAAATTCAAAATGGTGAATCTGGGAAAAATTCTTCCCTCTCTGAGGCCAAGAGACTGGCTAGCCTCCCTGGACCTCAAGGATGCCTATTTTCACATTCCCATCAAGTGCTCCCACAGAAAGTACCTCAGGTTCGAATTGCCCTCAGGCCATTATCAGTTCAGAGCAATGCCCTTTGGCCTAACTTCAGCTCCAAGGGTGTCAAGCAGTAGTGGTGGCCTTTTTAAGAAGGAAAAGGATTTCTATTTTTCCATACCTGGATGACTGGCTCGTTGTGGGCCAGTCTCCAGACCAAGTCATGTCAGATCTGCAGGTCACCCAGCAAGTTCTCACTTCCCTGGGGTTCCTTCTCAATCTTCCCAAGTCAGTTCTCGAGCCAGTACAGCTTCTCACTTTTTTAGGAGCGGAGCTGGACGCGCTCAAGGCAAGAGCTTTCCTTCCTTTAAAAAGGGCAAAAGCCATCACTCAGCTGGCCTCTTCCTTTTTCCCTCTGGTTTCTCGACCAGCAAAGCATTTTCTTCAGCTTCTGGGCCACATGGCAGCTTCCACAGCAGTGATCCAAGGGGCCAAGTTTCAGATGAGGGACATTCAGTTCCATCTGAGAACTTTTTGGTCCCAAAGGAAAGATCCTCTTACCAAGCTAGTTCCTGTTACTCAGACCTTAATTCAGGCCCTTCAGTGGTGGCAGGACCTGGACAATCTTAGGCAAGGTGTTCCATTTGTCACTCAGACTCACTCTGTGGTTCTTACCACAGATGCTTCCCTTTTGGGGTGGGGAGCCCATCTTGGAGCTCTCACGGCCCAGGGACTGTGGTCCCCTCAGGAATCCCTTCTCCATATCAACCTCCTGGAGCTCAGGGTAGTACTTCTTGCCCTACAAGCTTTCTCTCAGTCAGTACAGAACAAGGTGGTTCAGGTCAGGACAGACAACACTACCACCATGTGGTACATCAACAAGCAGGGAGGCACTCGATCCAAGGCCTTGTGCTTGGAGGCCATGAAAATATGGTCCCTGGCTTATTCCCTGCAGACCTCTCTAGTAGCAGTCCACCTCCCAGGAAAGGACAATGTGATAGCAGATGCACTGAGCAGGATTTCCCAGGGTCATCATGATTGGTCTCTGGATCCTTTGGTGTTGAAAGTGATTTTCTCAAGGTGGGGCACTCCAGAGATAGATCTTTTTGCAACCCCAGACAATCACCAACTTCCTGTGTTTTGTTGCAGACCCCCAGTCTTGGGCTCAGTCCCTCTGGATGCTCTGATTTTGAACTGAGAAAGGGAAATTTCTTTATGTCTGCCCTCCTTTTCTTCTGCTGTTCAAGGTTCTAATCAAGGTAAGGTCACAACCATGCAAAGCGATTCTGATTGCTCCAGACTGGGCCAGGCAGCCTTGGTACCCCCTGTTGCTGTCCTTAGCAGTCCATCTTCTCCTGTCTCTTCCCAGGAATCACAATCTGCTAACCTCCTCTCAGGGGAGGATTTGGTACCCCAGTCTCCGGTCACTCAATCTCAAGGCATGGCTCTTGAAGAGTTAGGGTATGCAGATTTACATCTGTTTCAAGGGGTTCTGGATATTCTCAAAGCTTCTCGAAAGCCTGCCACCAGAAAAACTTACAACTCCAAATGGAAAAGGTTCAGTATTTGGTGTTCCAAGAAGCATATATCCCCAGATACTGCTGAGTTGTCTACAGATCTTCCTGGACATAAGTCTCCACCACTCATTCACGCTAATGGGATCTGCGCCGGAGGCACTAGGACCCATCGGGAGCAAACTTTTTTGTTAGAAGGTCGGCGCCTGAGATGGAGCTACGAGGAGCGGCACCGTGAGTCTCAGCTTGTGCGGTAATGAATATCTCGGCGTCCACCTTCCAACCGCTTCAGTTCCTTTTTTCCCCGCCGTCGAGTGCACTTCAGTGACGACATCGCTCGCCGGGAGTCAAACTTCAAACTAGCAGCATAGTTTTCAGTTTTGTTGTTTTGTAGTAATATATAGAATAAGTATTGCTCAGTTTATTCTTATTTACAAAGAAGTCTCAGCCTACTTTGACGGAGTCGACCATGAGCGGGTCAGGTGACAGGAGGGAGACTTCGTATGAAAGCTGTTCAGTCAGCCAGGCTGGGTCCAGTCCGCCACCTTCTCCGGAGGGGAGGTCTGACAATGGTCAGTCCAATGCCCGAGGGAGCGGGCAGTCCCCTCGAAAGCGTAAAAATAAATGGTGGCATTCTCTGCACCGTTTGGCCTCGAGCTTTTCTTCGGCCCACAGGTCAAAAAAGAGAAGGCATCACTCGAGGTCGCCCTCTGATATGTCTATGCATAGATGGTCAGTTATTGGAGCTAGTTGCCGGTCTCCTCCTTCAGAGTCACCAGCTTCTGTTTCTGGTAGCCGACGTCTTCGACATCAGAGCCCTACCCCGCCCTCTGGTAGGTCTTCAGATGAGCAGTTTCATCAGTGTGCTGCTCTTATGGAGCAGTGGGCTCGGAGGTTGGTCCAGCTGCCTGGTCCGGTCACTCAGGGACCTTCGGCTTCTTGGGAGACCAGGTAGAGCGGTTGAGCCTCCCTGGTCGCACGGCACCGTCTTTGATGCCGTCGACTTTGCGCTTAGGTGTCCCCCCCCATATGGCTGCGGCACAGGGGGCCACACCGATGCCTCTATCTCCTGCTCTTCTTCCTCCCTTCTTCTCAAATCCTGTTTTTGGAGTCTTGGGGTGTTTCGACACCCTCGGCTGATATGCTTGCCGCCGGGGCGTCTGTCGGTGCCGCCTGAGCCGTTGAGTTGCCCGGCGTGCGCCCGTTGGCACTATCTGCAGCGCTTTCTGGCCTCTACATGGTGCCGTCTTCGGCGCCGTGCGTCTCTGCGGCACGGGGAGTCCTTAGGCGTCGTCCATCTCTCAGGACTTCTCCCTTAATCCTTTTCCTTCCTCATTTCCCTCTGATTTTCCTCCTTTCTTGTCCATTCAGTCCCTTCTGGACTGTCAGGAGATGACATTAAGCCTGACCCAGACCTTAGGCTGGGTGATGAAGTGGAAGAACAGGATCTATTCCTGCTCAGAGCCTGTGGTCGAGGACCTGTCTTTTAAGTCTCTGCTGAAAACTTGATTTCCACTGTTCTCTCAAACTACAGACCTCGATCCTGGGAATTGCTAAGACTCCAATACCTCCATGTTCCGGAGATCCCTCTGGTTTGACTCCTCGGTACAGCCCTCCTTTGAGGCAGCTGTCTCAAATGGTATGGGTAATCCTGCTCTCATTTCTTGGTGGCTAAATCCATAGATAGGAAATACTCAGCCCCAAGGATCGACCATTTGGGGTCCCAAGCCTTTGCGGATCCTATTGTAGTTTTGGCAGAGAATGATGAGGTTGTCCTTCCCCAGACTACTACAGCTCAACCTATTAACAAAGAATCTCGTAAGATAGACACTTTAGGTAACAGTCTTTGCTGCTTCCACCCTGGGTATGCGTATTGCCAGCTACCAAGACTATTTCTCTCAATACGAGTATGTCCTTTGGCACTCACTCAAACAAATGGTTGAAGCCCTACTGGAGTCGGACACAAAGTCAGAGCTACTTCAAACCATCACCAGGGGTATCGAATCCAACAACCAGCAGGTTAAAGTGGCTATGGATGCTTTCGATACTGCTTCACGAGCAGCGGCGGCCGGCATTTGTACCCGCCATCATTCCTGGCTGCGCACTTCAGGTTTTATAAATGATGCACAGCAGCAGATAATGGCGTTGCTTTTTGGTGGTGTGTATCTCTTTGGCCCTCAAGTAGAACAGGCTCTAGAAGCTACTGTACACAAAAAACTAGGTCAGCCATTAAGTTGGCTCTCCTCCTCCTGTCCCTCTTGAGGGGTGTTAATAAATGCCAGTTCCATAACTGTCAGTCCTTTGAGGCAAAGGCAGAGGAAGTTTTCATAAAAACCAAGCCCCCCAACCTCAAAAGAAAACGCAACAGAAGGCGCAAGGACCCAAAGTGCCCAGCGCCGCCTTTTGAGTTGTTGGCCCAAGTCCCACCTCAGCTGCCCAAAGTGGACTCCTCCTCAGCAGTGGGAGGTCGTCTGATGCACTTCGACAATCAGTGGAAGTCCATAACCTCAGACAAATGGGTCCTCTGGTTAATCCTCGAGGGGTATTCACTCAATCTTGTGGAGACCCCTCGGATCATCCTCCCAAACGACAGCCCAAGCTGTCAACCCTTCAGTCAGACCTTCTCACCACCGAGACACAGGGCTTTCTGAACAACAGGGCAGTAGAAGTCGTTCCGCTGCATCAACAGAACACAGGGTTCTACTCCCATTACTTTCTGGTTCCAAAGAAAACCTGGGGCATGCGCCCCATTTTGGACCTCAGAAAACTAAACAAATTTCTGCCCAAGGAGAAATTCAAAATGATTTCACTAGGAACCCTACTGGAGCACCTTTGCGGCAGCCACATCCAAAAGCAGGGCCATTCTTGATGCCCTTCAGGTGGCATGCCTCAGACAGCTAGTTTTGGAACCTACTCGTGAGGGAGCAATCTTAGACCTTGTACTCTCAAATGGGGACAGTGAGAGGATCTCAGATCTAGAAGTGGGTAGTCATTTGGGAACAAGTGACCACCAAACAGTGTGGTTCACGATAAACTCAGCTACAGAGTCAAGCCATACAAAAGTGAGGGTTCTGGACTTCAGGAGGGCTGACTTTGGCAAGATAGGAGAGTGCCTTAGAAAGCACTAGCAAACAGGCTAGAAGGAGGGGTGGAGCAACAATGGGAAATATCAAAACTGCCATCATAGAGCAACAAGCCTTTGTGTGAAACAAATAAACAAATCAAAACAAAGAAAAAGCCACTATGGTTCTCAAAAGAGGTGGCGGTGAAGGTTAGGAGAAAAAGATAGCATTTAGAAGTTAAGAAAACACAGAAGGAGCAGGACAGAGAACTGTACCAATTAAGGCAGAGGAAGCAGGGAGGATAGTCAGAATAGCAAAAGGCACAAACTGAGAAAAGATAGCTAACTCAGTTAAGAAGGGATAAAACCTTTTATAGGTATATCAGGGGCGTGAAAGACAAAGGGAGGATAGTGAGGCTGAATAGAATGGATGGTGGGTGGGCAGAAGTGACAGTGAAAAAGCAGAGATACTGAATGAATACTTCTGTTCAGTATTCACAAAAGAGGAAATGGGAGGTGCCAAATCCAATTAACAAAGCACTCTGGAGAGGTCGATCCAGTCCTTTCACAGAAAAGGGTTCTGAAAGAACTCCTAAAACTGAAGGTGGACAAAGCAATGGGGCCAGATGGAATTCACCCAGAATTCTAAAGAATTAAGCAGAGAACTAGTAGCGCCACTGACTACCCTTTTTAACAAATCATGGGAGGATGGTGTGGTACCAGAGACTGGAAGAAGGTGGATGTGATTCTCCTTCACAAAAGTGGGACCAAGACAGAGGCAGGAAACTACAGACCTGTCAGTTTGACCTCTGTGGTAGGGAAAGTGATGGAGTCACTTCTGAAGGAAAGAATTGTTGAGTACCTAGACGCCAGTGGGGCACAGGACTCAAGGCAGCATGGGTTCACAGCGGGAAGGTCATGTCAGGCAGATCTAATTGATTTCTTTGACTGGGTGACCAAGTAGTAGACCAGGGAGGGGCTGTGGACATGGCCTACCTAGACTTTAGCAAGGCATTTGACACAATCCCACACAAAAGATTAGTAGTCAAATTAACCAGCCTGGAAGTGGGTCCCAGGGTGGTAGCCTGGGTAAAAGATTGGCTGAACAGGACACAGAAGGTAATTGTAAATGGAGTCCACTCTGAAGAAAGGGGGGTTACTAGTGGGGTACCGGAGGGTTCAGTACTGGGTCCTGTTCTTTTTAAAGTCTTTATAAGTGACATTGCAGAGGGACTGGAAGGAAAAGTATGCCTCTTTGCAGATGACACAAAGATCTGCAACAGGGTTAATACACAAGGAGGCGTGGAAAGGATGAGAAGCGACTTGGCAAGGTTGGAGGAATGGTCAGAAGTATGGCAGCTTGGATTCAATGCAAAGAAGTGCAAAGTAGTGCACCTGGGAAACAAAAACCCAGGGGAAAATTACACAATGGGGGGGGAGGTAGTAACAATGACAAAAATGGAAAGGGACCTGGGGGTAATCATAACAGATGACCTTAAGGTTGGCAAGCAATGTGAGAAGGCAGTAGGAAGGGCTGGGGGGATACTGGGATGTATAGGGAGAGGTATCACCAGCTGAAAACTGGAAGTTATTATCCCCCTGTACAGACAGTTGGTGAGACCCCATCTGGAGTACTGCGTCCAGTTCTGGAGACCCCATCTCCGCAAGGACATAGACAGGATGGAGGCAGTTCAGAGGAGGGCAACTAAAATGGTGCAGGGTCTGCAAGAGAAGCTGTATGAGGAGAGACTAAAGAAGCTTAATATATATACCCTTGAGGAAAGGAGGAAGGGGGGGACATGATAGAAACATTTAGGTACCTCAGTGGAATCAACAAAGTCCAAGAGGGTAGCATCTTTCAGAAAAAGAGATATGCAAGAACAAGGGACACAATCTGAAGATAGAAGGGGAACGGCTCAGGGGCAATGTGAGGAAGTATTTTTTCACAGAGAGGGTGGTAGACGCATAGAACAGCCTTCCTGAGGAGGTTGTGGGGTCTAAAACTGTGGGAGAATTCAAGAATGCATGGGACAGACATAATGCAATTGTTGTGGGGGGGGTAGGAAGAAATAGGCTGTTGGTTAAATAGGATCTGCAGCTTATCCTCTAGGTAGGGAAATGGGCAGACTAGGTGGGCCAAGCGATCCTTATCTGCCATCAAAGTCTATGTTTCTATGTTAACCCTGTTACCTTTGCTTCATCAACACGACTGGTTAGCCTCCCTAGACATGCAGGATGCTTACCAGCACATTTCTATTCACCCAAAGCATCACAGATTCCTAAGGTTTGTGGCTCTGGGACAGCATTATTAGTTCAAAGTCCTGCCCTTTGGGCTATTCTCGGCGCCACGAGTTTTTACAAAGTGTTGTGCAGTTCTCGCAGCGCATCTCAGAAAGATTGGAATACATGTGTTCCCTTATCTGGACGATTGGCTTCTGGCAAGTCCTTCCAAGCAGGGAACTCTGGACGTCGTAGCCACAGCTTCATGCTTTCTCATGTCCATGGGAGTCCTGCTAAACCTCAATAAAATCGCAGTTGCAACCCTCCCTAAGGCTCCTTTTTATAGGAACTCTTCTGGACACCTCCTGTGTGAAGGCTTTTCTTCCGGAGGACAGGAGGAGTGATATCCTTCAGATGGCCCATCACATCAGGGAGAGCAGCTCGGTTCCAGCTCTCTTGATGCAACGGATACTAGGTCTCATGGCATCCTCGGTGTTCACTGTACTCCTAGCACGCCTTCACATGATAACTTCTCAATGGATGCTCAGTACTCAGTGGTCCCCAACCACTCACCCGCAGTCCTTTCTCATCAAGGTGACGGAACCTCTAAAGAGATCGCTTACCTGGTGGTCACAAGAGAACAATCTCCTAGAAGGGTATCCCTTTGCTCCTCTGGATCATCAGATTTCCATTACCACAGACACGTCCCTGATGGGGTGGGGAGCTCACTGTCAGGCTCTCCACACTCAAGGTACGTGGACTCGGGTCAAGTCCCAGCTTCACATAAATGTCTTAGAAATGAGAGCCGCCCTTTACGCGGTCCGGGCTTTGAAGGACATTCTCTGTCACAAGAACATTCCCCTTCAAACGGACAACAAAGCAGTGATGTATTACATCAACAAACAGGGCGGTGCTCACTCTTACCCCTTATGCAGAGAAGCGATGAGAGTGTGGGAATGGTGCTTGCAGCACAAATCTCTAATTCAGGCGGTCTACCTGCCAGGAGTGCAGAACGAACTGACAGATCGCCTCAGTAGAACAGAGACAGATCCTCACAAATGGTCTCTCGACTCAGCCGTAGTTCAGTCAATATTTGCAGAGTGGGGAACTCCAGACCTGGACCTTTTTGCATCCCCACTCAACACAAAACTGCCTCTGTTCTGCTCCAGAAATCCAGGGCCTGGCATTTTCTGTTTGGATGCGTTCAGGCTGCAGTGGACAAAATGCTTTCTATATGCCTTTCCGCCTCTTCCTCTAATTCAGAGGCTACTTCTCAAGTTCGAATCCCAGGGGGACAAAATGATCCTCATTGCTCTCTTCTGGCCTCGACAGATGTGGTTTCCACTACTCAACAGTATGTCGGCAGCTCCACCGAAGCCACTTCTCCTTCAGATGAACCTCTTGACTCAGGGGCCTGTTGTTCATCCCAACCTGAGGTTGCTTCACCTTCACGCTTGGCTCCTGAAGATATAGAAGTGAACAGGTTTAATGTCTCTCGCAGGGTTTCAGATATTCTTCTGGCTGCTCGGAAGCCAGCCACTAGGAAAACTTACACAGCCAAATGGAAGCATTTTTCGCTCTGGTGTGCACAATCCTCTTTAAATCCCTTTTCCTGCCCACCAGATAAAATTTTGGAGTACGTCTTAGACCTCTCAAATTCAGGTCTGCAGAACTCTACAGTCAAAGTTCACCTTTGTGCCATTTCCGCTTATCATGACCCGGTACTTTCCGTGTCACTGGCTCAGTTACCTGTGGTTAAGAGGTTTCTTAAGGGAATTCTGCATACCAGACCTCCTATAAGACGTCCAGTCACAGCCTGGGACATTAATCTTGTGTTAGACATGCTCAGTCGGAAACCTTTCAAACCTCTGGCTACCTGTGAGCTAAAATTTCTCACCTGGAAAACTGCGTTCCTGGTGGCTATTACCTCAGCCCGCAGGGTCTCGGAGATACATGCCTTGGTCACAGACCCTCCGTATACTGTGTTCCATAAAGACAAAGTTGTCCTTAGAACCCATCCTAAATTTCTTCCTAAGGTTGTTTCGGAATTCCATCTAAACCAACCATTGGCCCTTCCCTCTTACTTTGCGGACTTCCAAAATGAAGGAGAACGTTCTCTTCATTCCTTGGACATCAAGAAAGCTTTGCGTTTCTATCTAGATAGAACAAAAGATTTTCGTAAAGCTCAACAACCGTTTGTTTCCTTCAGCGAGACCCGGCTGGGTCAACCTGTCGCTATCAGATGTATCTCAGCATGGCTAGTGGCATGCCTTCGCCACTGTTATTCCATGGCGCAGGTTAAGCAGGAGGGCAGAGTGTACGCTTACTCTACTAGAGCGGTCGCGGCATCTCTGGTGGAAATCTGCAATGCACCCATTGCAGATATTTGCGATACGGCTACCTGGAGCTCAGTGCATACTTTCGTTAAACACTATGCCCTGGATGTCCATGCCAGACGACATCTTTCCTTTGGCAGAACCATCCTTAATGGACTTCTGTCCTAAAACTGTGATCTCTTGGTCTCTCCTGCTGCCCTCTCGGGGGATTATTAGCTCGGTACTCTCCCATTAGTGAGAATGAGTGGTGGAGACTTATGTCCAGGAAGATATGGAATTTACGTACCTACCATAATTCTTGATCTTCTTGGACAAGTCTCAACCACTCATTCTCACGCCCACCCTCCATCCCCCGAGCTCACCTCTGTTGTTGGCCTTCACTCCCTAAATCTTTAGGCTGTGAAGACTTCTTTGTTGACCCTTCTTATACGGATTTTCCGGACTATCTTATGTCTGTTTTTTGGTTAGGCTATCCTTCTAGGTTAGTTATGCTGCACCTCGGAAAAAAAGGTACCGAGGCAGTTGGAAGGTCGACGCCGAGATGTTCTTTACCGCACGAGCTGAGGCTCGCGGTGCCGCTCCTCGTGGCTCTGTCTCAGGCGCCGACCTTCTAACAAAAAAAGTTTGCTCCCGATGGGTCCTAGTGCCTCCGGCGCAGATCCGATTAGTGTGAATGAGTGGTGGAGACTCGTCCAAGAAGATCAAGAATTACGGTAGGTACGTAATTTCCATTTCTGGATTATATGATTCACCTTAATGGCCTAGGCCTCAAGCCAGCTACTCTCAAAGTTCATTTGTCAGCGAGGAAGTCTTCCTCTCTGTCATCTCGCCCTGTATTCTGTAAATGTTTCAAAGGATTGCTTCATACCAACCCCCCTTTTAGGGATCCTGCTCCTGCCTGGGATTTGAATATTTGCATTGCTCAGCTTATGCAACGCCCCTTTGAGCCTATGTCCTCAGCAGAGCTCAAGTACTTGACTTGGAAAACTGTGTTTTTGGTTGCTGTTACTTCTGCCAGGCGTATCAGTGAATTGCAAGCCCTGTCAGTGGAACCTGACTT
This sequence comes from Neoceratodus forsteri, assembly GCA_016271365.2. Taxonomy (NCBI): domain Eukaryota; kingdom Metazoa; phylum Chordata; order Ceratodontiformes; family Ceratodontidae; genus Neoceratodus; species Neoceratodus forsteri. Next base: position 118,358,926 of record JADMNL010000032.1, on the reverse strand, counting down.
CATTTCATTCCATAGAGACAAGGTGGTCCTTAGAACCAATAGAAGGTTCTTACCTAAAGTAGTTTCTGATTTCCATTTAAAGCAATCTATGTCTCTTCCTGTGTTCTTCACTGAACATACCTCCTCAGGGGAACAGAGGCTACACAGTTTAGATGTTAAAAGGGCCCTTAGTTACTACATAGAACGTACAAAGGGTCACAGATATGACTCCTTCCAGTTGTTCTTCACTTATGGGGAAGTAGGTAAGGGAAAACCTGCCACCAAGAGAACCATTGCCAGGTGGAGTGTGTCCTGTATCCAATTCTGCTATGAAAAACTGCACCCTCAGGCCTGAGGGCTCATTCCACTAGAGGTACAGCTGCTTCTCTGGCTGCAGCCGGGGATATTCCTTTGTTAGAAATTTGCCAAGCAGCCACCTGGAAAACAGTACCTTCACCAAGCATTTCTCTCTGGATATCCAGGCTAGGAGTGATGCTAGGTTTGGTACAGCAGTGCTTCAGAGCCTATTCCCAAAGTAAGTTCTGTCTCTCCTCCTTGGAGGTACTGCTTGGTAGTCTGCAATTGTCAGAATACAGCAAGACTTCATGTTGTTTGAAGAAAAAATTACTCACCTTAGTAATTGTGTTTCTTCTAATGGAGTCTTGCTGTATTCTGACCTCCTTCCCTGCTTCCCCTCTCAGAACCTGTTTTGGGAAGTGGGCTGGCAGGTGCAGTGTTGCACCCAAGGGGTGTCTTTAGCCCACTCCTGTTGTGTGGGGTGCTTTGTGTTTGTTTAGTTAAGAGTTTTTAGTTCTTATTGCTTGGTTTTTGGTCTTTGGGTTTCCTGACTTGAGTCTTTTGGGAATCTAAAGTCTTGTTGCCAGTTGTCTAGAAGGAATTTTACAATTTCCTCATTATATAGTCAGTGAGTTTTAGTTTGTGAGAATCGGACGGGTTGGTTTCAAAGTGTCACAGACAGAGTTTTCAACCAAGCTCGAACCTAATGTTCTATGCCTGGCATAGAATTTTAACCCTTCACTCTCCAGGGCAGTTCAAGTGCTGGAGCTAACTGCAATTGTCAGAATAAATCAAGATTCCATTAGAAGAGACGCAATTACTAAGGTGAGTAATTTTTTCTTGCAGGTCACTCCCAAATTCCATAATTGTGCATCCCTGCCTTATTGTGTAAGTGTACATGCATATCCCCACCACATACCAAAATCTCACACCATCTCCACAATGTAAGATTGTAGGTTACTCCCAGATTCCAAGACTGTGCACCTCTGCTTTGTTCTAAAAGTGTACATCCCCCCCACATCCTAAAATTGCATGTCCTCACCATTGCTTCTCCCCCACCCCTACGCTCACACTCGTAAACTGCATTTCTGCCACATTACAAAATTGTGCAACCCTCGCATTCCAAAAGGATGTGTCAGCTCTACATTTGTGGCATCACATTCTGAAATTGCATGTTTCCATCACATTTCAAAATTGCGCATTTCCACCACAATCCAAAACTGCCATTTCCCCACCACATTACAAAATTGCACATCTCTACCACAGTTTGTATTTACAGCTACACACTTCCTTAGATATTTCCAATGACTAACTTGTGTTTTGGTTGAATTCAGATTATGACAGATGTGACTGGAAACCCTGAGGAGGAGAGGAGAGCAGATTTCTATGAGCAGCCCTGGACACAGGAAGCTGTTGGGAGATACGTTTTCTCAAAGGTACAGTCAAAACAAAGCAGCCCGATTGTCCTAACTATGTCATTTCTTAACCTAGCCTTTTCCCTTTGATGGAAAGTGAAAGTACGTTTTCAGATAAAACATTCTTCAAACAACATGAAGTCTTGCTGTATTCTAACAAATGCAGTATGACCGACCGGTTCAGCTGCCCCGGAGAACAAAGAGTTAAACTCTATGCAAATGCATAGAACGTTGAGCTCGAGCTCGGTTTTCAAAGCACCATCCTTGGTACATTCTAGTAACTGATCAGATTCTTTATTCCGCTCACCAGTGAAGACGCCTCAGAGATTGCTCCTCTTCTGCTTCGGCTGAAGTGTAAATTTGTTGGTTTTTCAACCATCTGTTTGCTATTTTTAGTGTTTATTTCAAACATCTGTCCTCGGTATAGCGAAGTTTTCTCGGTTGGGTAAGTTTTTCGGTTTCTGATCAGTTCCGTGGACCATGAGGAGACTGAATCTTTACTTCTTCTATAGAGTCAGGTAAATTACTATTAAGTTCGAAGTTCTGACTGAAACAGAGTTTTTCTCGTTTATTTCCAGCGCTGAACCGTTGGTTGTCAGGACTTCGTATCTCTTCTTACCCGGCCTAACTAAGCCACGATGGGGGGAAAAAATGTGCAAAATTAAAATCTTTTATCCGGACCTGACTAAGCCAGTTGCGGATAAATTTGCAGATTGGGCATTGCTTAACTGGCCTGACTAAGCCGTTGGGTTAAGTGTCAGATTTGAAGGGTTATGTCACAGAAACCCATGAGAAAAACCGGTCCCCACTGGGTTTCAGCGTTGCACTGAGTGTGGTGAGCAATTTGCCAAAGCCGACCCGCACTTGGTCTGTCTGTATTGCTTGGATTTTGACCACTTGCAAGCAGACTGTGAGATTTGCAACAACTTTTCCCAATCTCCCCTCTCGATAGAAAGCTGGGTAAATTGAAGGAGAGAATGGAAAAATCCTTTCAAGAGGTTTTATTTATTATTTATTTATTTAAATCTGGGATTACAAATACCTTTCAGCCAAGGCTCTTTTACAAAGGTTCCAAATCAGAGGTAAGACAATACAGCAGTACACAGTTGTGCAAAGGCAAATAAACAATAGGCAGGTGCAATCAGTGCATATAAAACAGATTTAACGTAAAGTTGCATAATAATACACTCCAAAAAGTAAACAGAGCCTGCCAGTGGCAGTTGTCAAGTAGGATAGAGGTACAGGAGGTGGAGAGGGGCGGAGTGGAAGTGGGAGGGTTAGGGTAGAGGGGAGGAAGTGGAAAGAAGGGAGAGGGTGCAAGGATGGGCTTGGTGGCTAGGACTAAGGGACTGAGCTGAAAGTACCAGCTAGGTATGACAGTCGCAGGTGCTAGAGGTAGAGAGGTGGAGACGGAGACTTGATTTGAATTGATCTAGTCTTTGGATAGAGGAAGTTGGGTCTGGTTCAACTGAACCAGCCAATCCGGCTAGAGACCCTGCCGACCAAGGTGAGCCTTTGACGGGTAAGACACGGTCAGAGTCAACTCCAGATCCTGCTCCGTCCAAAAAAATCTAAAAAGACCAGTTCTCAACCCAGGAATACTCCAATATTCCTAACTCTTCTGCAGTGTGCCCTAAAGGTAGATCTTCCCGGAGATAGAACGTTATGCAAATGATGGAATCATTGGCATGAGCCACTTTTCAAGTGCTGCCACCTATCAGCTGCCTACATTCTAACCCTTCAGATTTCTCTCTCCGCCTGTCAGGACCAGATGCTCGGAGACTTGCTGTTGCTCATCTTGACAGAGAAGACTAAAACAACCACTTATACCTAAGTATTCTTTGTTTATTTTCATTTGCTGCCATTTATCTTCGTTAATTTTATTAACCGTTAGTTTAATTTAGTGTTTAAGTTTTACTCGATTTCTCACAATTCGGGATAACCGAGGTTTCTTTAGCTACTTTTTGGGGAATTTTCCCTTTATTATCGCTAACTTTTTTAGTTAAATTTTAGTTTTTATGTATTTTATTATAACCAATAACCTCGGTTACCGAACCAATACTCTCGGTTTCTGGTTCAGATCGGTTCTCCCGATCAGTTTCTATACATACTGCAACCAACAAAACAGCTGTTAAATTCAAATTTAAATACATTTTTCTGTCGGTTCTTTTTGTGGTTGCTGTTTTTCAAGCACTATGTCAGAAAAACCTAAGAAAAGAACCGGAGAACCCAGTTTTAAGAAGTGTACCGAATGTGGTGAAGTGTTTGCTAAGGCAGACAAACACTCTATCTGTGTTTTCTGTCTTGGCTTTGATCACCTCAAAATGGACTGTGAAATTTGTCAAACTTTCCCTGAGAAGACACGTGAAAAACATCTAGAAAGACTGAACAAAAGATTTAAGTGTCCCTCTGGCTCTGACCAGCCGAAACCCTCAAGGTCTGTGGGTGAAACAGTTCCAGCTTCTACTACCCTTGATACGGGTAAGAAGAGAACTACTGAACCAGCTAGCTTTCCGGTTCCAGCAAAGAAGCAGAAAAAAAAACAAGCACACTGAACCCCCTGCTGATAAGGGGACTTCTGGAGTGCCTGCAGCTGTGCCTTCCCCTCTGGAGATTGCACATGCCGTTAAAATCATGCAAACGTTACAGGGTCTGCTGCCTGTGGTTCCACAGTCCCCAGTCCAGACTACTGTACTCCCCAATCCACCCTCTATTCCTGAGCAGCGTGGAGAGGAGGAGGAGGAGGAGGAAGAAGGTGAGCCTGAGATCTTCCCTGAACAGGAGTTTGGCTCTCCTCCCAGGACTACAGAATATTATTCTTCTCATTTTTCCTTTGTCAGGAAAATTGCTGATGCCTTGGATATCCCTACCTCTGAGTTTGTAGAGGATAAGTATCTAGAGATGATTTGGTTAACTCCTACTAAAAAGCTGTTACTCCCCTTAAACAAATTTTTTAAAAGAGATGCTTTAAAACTCCTCCAGGCTCCTGGGTCTGTCCCTCCTTTAGACAAAAGGTTGGATAAAAAGTACCAGCTTGACAGGACAGGGGCTGAATTTTGGTTTTCACACCCTGACCACCAGGGGGTGGTGCAAGCTGCAGCTTGTAACAAGGCAAAAGTCCCTCTGGCTTCCCACCCTCCAGAGAAGGACTCTTGCAGAATACATAGTATGGCCAAAAAAGGCTACTTTTCAGCCTCTCTGGCCATCAGACAGGCTAACTCTCAAGCCTATGCAGCCCAGTACCAGAAGACTCTCTGGCAGTCTGTTCTGGCTATGGCTGAGAAAGCACCTTTTCCTCTCTCTGCAGACCTAGCTGAAACAGCTAGGTTTGGCTTGGAGGCTGCCAAATACTAATTTCAAATGGCAGCAGATAGTAATGAGACTACTGCTAGGTGGATGACTAATACCATTGCACAAAGAAGGTTTGCCCGGTTAAGAGCCACAAACCTTACACAGGACACCCAAAATAAAGCTCTGGATTTTCCTATGGAGGGCACCTCCTTGTCTGGCAGTCATACAGAGGCCTATACAAAGAAGGTGGATGAATATAAAGCCACTTCCCAGAGTATCTCTGCAAAAGAGAAACCCTCCACCTCTTCTAGACCCTTTAATAGGGGAGGCAGGGGCAGGCAATTTCATACCAGGCCTTTTTATCAGGCCATGGTAGTCCCTCAGGCACCCCAGTATCCACAGTAAGGGTACTTTAGGGGTAGGGGCAGGAGAGGTGCCAGGCATGGTACCCAGCCTCAGCCCCAATCCAAGCAGGACTCCCTAGATCAGGCTGCCGCTCCTCTTCCAGTAGAGGGCAGACTGCCCCTTTATTTCCAGAATTGTAAAAACATCACCACGGACAAGTGGGTTCTGGAAATAGTGGGTCAGGGACTATCCTTAAATTTCAAGTCCTTCCCCTTCCCCAAAAACACAGAGTTTTTAAATTAGCTTCTCTCGTAGAGAGAAAACTGTTGGAAAAAGAGATCAAGCACTTACTGTCACTAAAGGCAGTGGAACTAGCGCCTCCACAGCAAAAGGGAAAATGACTATATTCAAGATATTTCTTTACACCAAAGAAAAACGGAGAGTTTCGGCCTATCTTGGACCTAAGGGTCTTCAACAGGTTCCTGACAAAACCAAAATTCAAAATTGTCATACGTCTGATTCTGCCAGCACTCCAAAAAAGGAGATTGGCTGGCATCATTGGACCTACAATATGTCTATTTCCACATCCCCATAAGGGAGTCTCACAGAAAGTACCTCAGATTCAGACTCCCTTCAGGTCATTATCAATTCTCAGCTCTACCTTTCGGTCTCACTTCAGCCCCAAGAGTATTCACAAAGTGTCTGGGTGTGGTAGTGGCACACTTGTGAAGGCAAGGTATTTCAGTATTCCCTTATCTAGACAACTGGCTGGTGGTGGGAAAGTTACCACAGCAGTTAACAGAACATCTTCAACTCAGCAACTTCTGGGATCTCTGGGGTCTCTTTTAAACCTAGAGAAATCAGTTCTCTTTCCTTCACAAATTCTGCAGTTTATAGGAGCAGAATTGAATGCCAAAGTGGGCAGAGCCTTTATACCCAGGGACAGGGTAAAAAGCATTCTGCAGCTGGCAGGTTCTTTCAAACTAAATGTTCCAAGACCTGCAAGGCAATTTCTTCGGCTTCTGGGGCACATGGCAGCTGCCACAGGCGCAGTCCTGGGCTCCAGGTTTCAGATGAGGGACATCCAGTTTCACTTAAGAGCTCATTGGTGCCAAAGAAAGGATTCTGTCTCAAAACTCACCCCTGTAACAAAAACTTTTATTCAGGCCCTCCAATGGTGGAAGGAGGAAACCAACCTCAGAGAAGGGTTCCCCTTCCAAAGAGAGCTTCCATCAGTGGTTCTCACAACAGATGCTTCCCTATTAGAATGGGGGCTCATCTGGCAGAGCACACTACTCAGGGCACTTGGTCAAGTGCAGGAACTCTTCTACATATCAGTCTGTTACAGCTCAGGGCAGTGTTTCTGGCAATGCAAACTTTCACACCACTGATACAGGGAAAAGGTAGTGCAAGTCAGAACAGACAACACTACCACCGTGTAGTACATAAACAAGCAAGGGGGAACAAGGTCAAGCCTTCTCTGCACAGAAGCAATGTGAATCTGGACCTTGGCGTACTCTCTGGGATCCTCTCTGCAAGCTATTCACCTGCCAGGCAAGGACAATGTCCTGGCAGATGCCCTAAGTCGAATCAGTCAGGCCCATCACGAATGATCACTGAACAAACAGGTGATGCAGACTCTAGTCAGGAGGTGGGGTACTTCAGAGATACATCTTTTTGCCTCACATCAAAGTCACCACCTACCACAGTACTGTTGCAGGCCTCCAGCAATGGGATAAGTCTGTCTGGATGCTCTCATTCTGGATTGGTCAGGGAAATTCCTGTATACATTTCATCCCTTTCCCCCTGGTGTACAGGGTACTGCTGAAAATCAGGCTTCAACCAGCCACAATGATTTTGATAGCCCCAGACTGGGCCAGACAGCCATGGTATCCTGTACTGTTATCCATGTCAGTGGACAAACCAATACACCTTCCCAGGAGGCACAATCTTCTGACCTCCAATCAGTGGAGGCTCCTATACCAGAACCTCAAGTCTCTCAGGCTCAAAGCTTGGCTCTTGAGGACTTAGAATATGCAGGTTTGCACCTTTCTGAAGGGGTCATGGATTATTTGAGGGGGTATAGGAACCCTCTACTAAGAAAACCTGTGCTGCAAAGTGGAAAAGGTTTTCTATCTGGTGTTCCAGCAGAAATATAGTGCCAGCACAGGCAGGAGTGCCACTTGTGTTGGACTATTTAGTTTATCTGCATTCTTTGGGCTTGCAGTCTTCTACATTAAAGATTCATTTGGCTTCAGTCTTTGCCTATACCTCAGCAGGTAAGGCTGTCTCTCTGGCATCAAACCCCATTTTTAAAAGGTTCTTCAAAGGCCTATTCCATATGTACCCACCAGTCAGGGAACCGGTTCCAGCCTGGGATCTTAACATTTGTATTGCTCAACTCATGGGTCCTCCTTTTGAGCCCATGTTATCAGCACCTCTGAAGTGTGTTACATGGAAAACAGTGTTTTTGGTGGCCGTCGCTACAGCCAGACGGATCAGTGAACTGCAGGCTTTATGCACTGAAAAGAACTACATTTCCTTTTACAGAGACAAAGTAGTTCCCCAGATCAATAGGAAATTCCTCCCCAAGGTGGTTTCTGATTTTCACTTGAACCAGTGTATCACTCTGCCAGTGTTTTTCACTGAGCATTCTTCTTCTGGTGAACTTAGGCTACATAGCCTGGATGTCAAGAGAGCTTTAAGTTATTACATGACGGCTACTAAGCCCCATAGGCAGGACAGGACACAGTTCTTCCTCATTTATGGTAATGTGGGAAAGGGAAATCTTGCATCTAAAAGGTCAATTTCTCGCTGGATTGTACAGTGTATCCAATTTTGTTACTCAAAGGTGGGCAAAGAGGCTCCAGCAGGGTTCAGGACCCACTCCACAAGAGGGACAGCAGACAGGGATGTTCCGTTGGTGGATATCTGTAAAGCAACTACCTGGCGAACAGTGCATACATTTGTCAAGCATTACATCTTGGATATGCAGGATAGGGTTGATGCCAGATTTGGTACAGTTGTCCTGCAGAGCCTGTTTCCAAAATAGGTTCTTCCTGCCTCCAAAGGGTACTGCTTCTTAGTTTGCAGAAGAGCTAGGAATATTGGAGTATTCCTAGAGTGAGAAAAAAAGTTACTCACCATAGTAACCTTGTTTCTCCCAGGGGATACTCCAGTATTCATAACTCTCCCACCCTGCCTCCCCTATAGAACCAGTGGCCTCTGCATTCCAAACTGTACTCTGGGTATGTATGCCACATTCTGCTTTATGTTAGAACTTTGTTCCTTGGTTTCTTCTCCTTTTCAGGTGATTCTGACATAGGGGATTGTGTGTTTGTTTAAAATATATAATTATATTAATATATTTGTTCCTCCAGTTGGAGGTTGGGTGTGGAAATTTTCTGTTTAATTCTTTATGATATTGAAACATTGGGCCCTGTCCTTCCAGGCATCCACAAAATCTGATGGGTTAGAATGTAGGCAGTTGATAGGTGGCAGCATTTGAAAAGTGGCTTATGCCAATGATTCCATCATTTGCATAACATTGTATCTCCGGGCATATCTACCTTAAGGGCACACTGCAGAAGAGTTATGAATATTGGAGTATCCCCTGGGAGAAACAAGGTTACTATAGTAAGTAACTTTCTTCCCTACCACTGAGGTCAAACTGACAGGTCTGTAGATCCCTGCCTCTGTCTTGCTCCCTCTTTTGTGAAGGGGAATCACATCTGCCCTCCTCCAGTCCATCCTCCCATGATTTGTTAAAAAGGGTAGTCAGTAGTGTCACTAGTTCTCCCCTTAATTCTTTTAGAACTCAGGGGTGAATCCCATCAGGCCCCATTGCTTTGTCCACCTTAAGTTTTAGGAGTTCTTTCAGAACCCTTTCTTCTGTGAAAGGACTGATATCAACTCCCCCATCCAGAGTGCTTCTATTGACTGAATTAGGTACCTCCCCCTCCTCTTCTTTTGTGAATACTGAGCAGAAGTATTCGTTCAGTATCCCTGCTTTTTCACTGTCCCTCTCTGCCCACCCGCTCTCCTCTTTATTTAGCCTCAGTATCCTTCCCTTTGTCTTTCTTCAGTCCCTAATGTACCTATAAAAGGTTTTATCCCCCTTCTTAACCAAGTTGGCTATCTTTTCCTCTGTTTGGGCCTTTGCTATTCTGACTGCCTTCCCTGCTTCCTTTTGCTTTAACTGGTACACTTCTCTGTCCTGCTATTTCTGTGTTTCCTTATAATTCCTGAATGCTATCTTTTTCTCCCTAACCTTCCCCGCCACCTCTTTTGAGAACCATAGTGTTTTTTTTCTTTCTTTTTGACTTATTTGCTTCACACAAAGTCTTGTTGCCTCTGTGATGGCAGTTTTGATTTTTTCCCCATTGTTGCTCCACCCCTCCTTCTTGCCTGTTTGTTAGTGCTTTTCTGAGGCGCTCTCCCATTTTGACAAAATCAGCCCTCCTGAAGTCCAGTACCTTCACTTTTGTATGGCTTGACTCTAAAGCTGAGTTTATCGTGACCCACACTGTTTGGTGGTCACTTGTTCCCAGATGGCTACCCACTTCTAGATCTGAGATCCCCTCTCCATCCCCATTTGAGAGTACCAGGTCTAAGACTGCTCCCTCCCGAGTGGGTCCCAACACTAGCTGTCTGAGGCATGCCCCTGTAGGGCATCGAGAATGGTCCTGCGCTTGGATGTGGCTGCAGTAAAGGTGCTCCAGTTAACATCTGGCATATTCAGGTCCCCCATCAGCAATATCTCCCCTTTCTCTGCCATCCTAAGGCTGCCTTCTATCATTTCCCTGTCCATTTCCTCCCCCTGAGACAGGGGTCTGTATACAACTCCTATGCAGATTGTAGTGCCATTTCTAGTCTCCAGGGTGACCCACAGTGCCTCCTCTCCTCCCTGTTTACCCTTTAGTTCCATTGCTTCGATCCCTTCCCTTACATAGAGAGCTACTCCTCCTGCTCTTCTACCCTCCCTGTCCCTCTTGTAGATTGTGTACCCTGGTATGTTGACATCCCAGTTATGGTTCTCTGTGTACCATGTTTCTGTGACTGCCATGATATTCAGGTATCCCTCTTCTATCAAGGCCACCAGTTCAGGGAGCTTGTTACCTAGACTACGGGCGTTGGTACTCCTTACCCTCCATTTTTTATGGCTTTACCCCTTTTTGCCCCATCCCTTTCCTTACTGCCTTTGTCTTTTTCTCCATTTACCTCTGCCCTTCTCCCTAGCGACTTCTCTATCTTGGTGTTTACCTCACTAACTACACTGATTTATTTTGGGGGGGGCTAGGATTTCCCTTCTCCTTTTGAGTGTCTCCCCCCTTGGTTAGTTTAAATGCTTCCCAATGAAGCATTTAACCCTATCACCTAGGATACTGGTTCCCCTCCTGGACGGAGGCAGACCATCACGACAGTGTAGGCCTGCATCCCTCTAGGTGGAACCCCAGACCCCAATGAAGCCAAAACCCTGAACTCTGCACCAGTTTTTCAACCACTGATTGAATCCCATGGTGTGGAACACCCTAACCTCACCCATGCCATAGACAGGCAGCACCCCCGAGAAGGTTATCGTGCATGTTACTTGTCTAAGGCCCCTCCCCTACTCCACAGACTCCTCCTGCACTGCTCTGATTCATTTCTCAGCCAGGTCACTTGTCCCTAGGTGGACAATGACATCCAGCTCCCTCCCCCCGTGCAGCTGCTCCCACAATCCTGAGGATTCGCTCCCTCTTCCTACAAGCCATGGTGCCAGGCAGGCACCTTACCTCCCCCCCTCTCCCTGTTCTACCCTCCTAGAAATGGAGTCCCCCACCAGGAGTTGTTTCCTTCCCCTGTGGGGTCCCATGCCACCCTTCTGTGGCTCTCCTTTGTGGAGGTTCCCAGCATCCTCCTTGGTCTACACTGCGGGTGCCTCCATAGAGAAACTACACTCTGCCAGAACGGCATATGAATTGTGGAGAGGTACGCCTCTGTTCCACCACCCTCACCCTCCCTGAGCCCACTGTGGTCCAACCTCTCCTCTTTCTTGGCAACCTCTGAGGCAGTGGTGATGGCCCTGGTGGTCCTGAATCCTGGCCAGCTCAGCCTGTAGATGAGCAACCTCCTCCCTCAGCCCAGAGAGGTGCCTGCTGATGGTACAACACTGCATCCTCCAGAAAGTCTACCGGAAGACTGCTGCTCCACAGCCACTGCTTTGCGCCACTCCCATCATGTCTTATTTGTGGCCCCTTAACTGTTGTTTTGTATACTTATTCTTTCCTCTATTTTTTTTTTTATATATAATTATTTTTTTCTCTCCCTACTTTCCTACTGTCTCCGTGCCCTTAAAGCTCCTGATCTTCCTGTTCTGGGACAGGAAGTTCCTATATTCCTCAGTAGTCTCCTTACTTGCTCAGAGTCAGACCTCCAGCAGCTGGGGAGGGGGGATGGAGAGCTACTCTTTTCCTTCTAGGATGGTGAGTCTTTTGTGCCTCTGTGATCACCCCCTTCCTGCTCCCAAACAGGAAATTCCTGTCGTCAGTCAAATCCTGTGCCCATAAAAGTAGAACTGGCTAAGGCCGGGGGGGGGAGGGTGAAGGGCAAAATAGTCCCAGTAAAGTTCTAACAGCAGCTCCTTCCTCTTTCAAACAACATGAAGTCTTGCTATATTATGACTATTGCAGTTTGTCCCACCATTAGAAGCAGTTCTAGTGGTGGGACAAACTGCTACTGTCATAATATAGCAAGACTACATTAGAAGAAACAACATTACTAAGGTGAGTAATTTTTTCTTCAAACAACATGAAGTCTTGCTATATTATGACAGTAGCAGTTTGTCCCACCACTAGAACTGCTTCTAATGGTGGGACAAACTGCAATAGTCATAATAGCAAGACTCCATTAGAAGAAACAACATTACTAAGGTGAGTAATTTTTTCTTCTGTTCTCTGCCAAAAGCTGTCTAGGTCAGTTTTTAAATGTAAACACCTGGCTTCCTTCTGCCTAAGCCACTCCCTCTAATTCACAGTTTCTTTCTTCACCTAGCTAACTGCACAGATAACAGTTCCTTCACCCAACTCAGATAAACACACTGACGCTTTTTTTTTTTTACCCTAAATTGAAATTCCCAGGAAATCCCCCACTATGCTTAACTAATGCATTCAGCCTGACTGGTTGAAGTGCCCGGGCGCGTGTGGAAATATATGCAACTTATGGAATTTGGAATGCTATTCAAACCTCTGCCTCGAGGTGGTGCTCTGTTCTACAGCCTTAACATCCGATCCTTTTCTCTACCCGAAATAGCAAGTCGCCCCGAAGAGCCATCTTCAGACAACATCACTTGAAGAAATTTGTTATACAATAAATATATTTTTTAACTTTTTTTTCATTTCTCTGCCTCTTTAGTTAGTTAAAGTAGTTTGGGTTTTTTTTTGTACATTTTGCGTGAGTCCTCTGATACCTCAGCGGTTCCTTGAAACTGGAGAAGCTCTGCGCTCTGTTTTTGGGGTTTTTACTAAACCGCTTTATATTCTTCAATTTTTGTATTTATTAAAGAGTTAGTATACTGCCTAAAACTAATATTAGATTTTAAAAGCTGCCAACCATTACCTTTTATATCTGAAGTACTTTTTTTTTTCCCTTTGTTTAACTAGAAGATTGTTTACCTGATGTTAGTAGGTGTGATGTGTGGAGCAGCAGTCTGGCAGCCAACATATCTAGCTCTACGCCCCCCCCCCACTAAATCATCAGCATTGTTACTTCACTGACTGTGACATTACTGTTGCTGAGGAACAGCAATTCAGTGACTGCCAGGTCATTCAGCTGTGATGTCACTGTCAATGAGATCACAGTGTTGAAGATGTAGTGTGGGGCAGTATAGCTAGATATGTCAGCTGCCAGGCTAAGAGGTGTTCCACACATTATTATCACATAGAAGACCTTCTGATGAGCAAAAGGAAAAGAAAAATACTTCAGAAATAAAATGTTACAACTGACTACTACTTAAAATTTGTGTTATTTCCCTGTCTGTTTCGGCTCCACTAGCTCTTTTTTTTTTTTGCTGCGTCTCGGCCTGCCTCTCTTTCAAGCTGCCCAGGGCCTCACCCCAGGCAACCCCGGCTGCCAACTGCTGCCCCATACTGCAGCCCCCCCCCCCAGGGTAACCCGACATATCCCTTCATCGGGTGGGTCCTCTCCTTCCGGGGAGAATGAGCCTCATGGCCTACCTTCAAACAACATGAAGTCTTGCTGTATTCTGACAATTGCAGTTAGCCCCAGCACTTGAACTGCCCCGAAGATGAAAGAGTTAACTCTATGCTGAGAGCATAGAACGTTGGTCTCGAGCTTGGTTCAAACCACTGTCTGCTGCACTTGAAGTGTAACCGTCAGATTCTTTACTCCATCTAGCTGAACAGTCGTTCTGGAGTTTGCTCCTCGCTTTCGGTTCGGTAAAAGTTTTTCGTCGGTTTAATCTGCAGAATTTCTTCATTTTCTGTCGGTTCAGATCCCTGTCTGTGGTACAGTAAATGGTATTAGGTAGTGGACTAGGAGTAAAACTGTGAGGAAATTGTAAATTGCGGTCGATTCAGCTGAACCAATCGATTGTTGTTTAAAATCTTAGTGGGGTTATTCCGGTGCCTATCGGTTAAAAAAAAACAAAAAACGCATTTTCGGGTTTTTTTCCCCAACACCCGTGACACGGTGAGGAACCGATAGGTTTGTCTTACCTGGCCTGAAGCCATGTAAAGTGTAAGTTAATTTTGTGGTTGGCCATGTCTGAAAAACCCAGGAAAAAAAATGGGCCCACTGAGTTTCAGCACTGTAGTGTGTGTGGGGTGACCTTTGCTAAGGCTGATCCCCACACCACTTGTGTATATTGTCTGGGGTTTGACCACCTCGATTCAGACTGCCAAATTTGCAAGAATTTCCCAAAGACCACCCTGGAAAAAGTTTGGGTAGGCTTAGGGATAAGGAGGCCGAGAAGTCCGCTGACCCGGAAGGCCAGCCCGGTTCGGTTCCAATCGAACCTGAGGTAGTGCCCTCTGACCAGGGCCAGACTTCCTCGGGCAAAAGGAAAGCCGACTCCAAATGGTCGGTTTCTTCGAAAAAAGAAAAGATAAATCGGCCGGTTCGGATCCCAAATCTCTCCATCCGACAGCCGATGAAATTGCCCGGGTGATTAGCATTGTTGAATCGCTCCGCCTGGTTCCGACCGAACCGGCCCCAGTTGGTTGGCGCTCAGTTTGGATGGCTCCTCCGGTTGTAGATTATTCTCTGGAGGAATATTATGATCCGGAATGGGAGGGGGAAGGTGAAAAGGATGAAGAAGATGACTAAGATGGTGGGCAAGGTCTAGATGAGCCTGTTGAACCGGACATCTCCCCAGACAGACCTTCTGGAGTTTCTCCTCCCAGGCTTTCTGAGTCCCCTTCCCACTTTATGTTTGACAAGAAAGAGGCAGAGACCCTCTAGCTCCCTGTGGATGAAGCTGTTGAGGAGGAAGAAGAGCCTGCTTTTGTTTAGATGATGGACATCCCAGAGTCCAAGAGGCTGTCTATTTATTCCCTTGCATAAATCGTTTGGGAAACAGACACATAAACTTTTAAAAACACCAAATTCTCTGCCTCCAGTGGACAAGCATATGGACAGGAGGTATATGCTGTCAGGCTCTAGGTCGGAGTTCCTATACCAGCATTGCAACCATGTTGGGGTAGTACAGGCTGCAGCCTGTGATAAGGCTGGCATTCCCTTGGCTTCTCACCCCCTGGATAAGGACTCCAGGAAGATAGATGCCATGTCCAAGAAGCAGTATTTGGCATCTTCCTTGGGACTCAGACAGGCTAATTAAATGGCCTATGCTGCCAGGTTCCAAAAGTCCGGGAGGGAGTCTGTTTTGGAACCTACTAAGCAGGCCTCCCCTCAGCTGGCCAAGGAGCTGGAGGAGGTGGCTGCTAAGGGGATTGAGGCATCAAAAATTCAATTTCATGCTGCTGTCGACTCCAATGATGTGTCATCTAGAGTCATGGCTACATCTGTGGCTCTGTGGAGAATGGCTTGGCTCAGATGTACTCACAGGATACCCAGGCTAAAGCCATGGATTTCCTTGTTGTCGGTAATTCTATGTTTGGGGAGCAGACAGAGAATTACATGAAAAAGATGGATGAATACAGGACCACCTATAGGAGTGCTCAAGCCAAAGAAAGACAAACCACTCCTCAAAGGCAGCAATCTAGGGGCAGGGGCAGGCCTTTTCAAAGGCCTTTCTTCCAGGCTCAGGCCTCCTCTCCTTTTTCTCAGAGGGGGTTCTTTAGAGGGAGAGGTAGAAGGCGGATGAGCAGAGCTGCATCCTCCTCTCAGCCCAGAGCCCCTGCCGAGCAGACACCCTGATGTGTCAGCCCGGATCGACTCCCCCATCCCTGTAGGAGGCAGGCTGGCTTACTACTCCTAGAACTGGAAGTCTGTTACCTCAGACAAGTGGGTCCTGGAGGTAGTAAGCCAGGGACTGGCTCTCAGCTTCAAAAAGTTTCTGAAACTGAGAGCCAGATCTTTTCCACCTGCAAGCATCTCCAAAACCCTTGCCCTAGAGGCAGAGGTTTCATCTCTCCTGGCCTTCAGAGCCATAGAGAGAGTTACTACAGCCCACAGGGGCAAAGGTCTGTACTCCAGGTACTTCCTTACCCCGAAAAAATCAGGGGAGTGGCGGCCCATCCTAGATCTAAGATACCTGAACAAACATCTTTTGAAACCAAAGTTCAAGATGATGACTCTGGGAATAATTCTTCCCTCTCTAAGGCCAGGGGACTGGCTAGCCTCCCTGGACCTAAAGGATGCCTACTTTCACATTCCCATCAGGCGCTCCCATTGACAGTACCTCAGGTTCGAACTGCCTTCAGGCCATTATCAATTCAGAGCAACGCCTTTCAGCCCATCATCAGCTCCAAGGGTGTTCACCAAGTGCCTGGCAGTAGTAGTGGCTTTTCTAAGGAGGAAAAAATATTTCCATACTCCCCTACCTGGACGACTGGCTCATAGTGGGCCAATCTCCAGACCACGTCAAGTCAGATCTAAAAGTGACCCAACAGGTGGTCACTTCTCTAGGGTTCCTTCTCAATCTTCCCAAGTCAGTTCTCGAGCCAGTTCAGCTCTTAACTTTCATAGGGATAGAACTGGATATTGTCAAAGCAAGAGCTTTTCTCCCTTTGGCAAGGGTAAGGGCCATTTTGGAGCTGGCTTCCTCTTTTTACCTTCTGGTGTCTCGACCAGCAAGGCATTTCCTTCAGCTTCTGGGCCACATGGCAGCTTCCACCACAGTGGTCCAAGGGGCCAGATTTCATATGAGAGACATTCAGTTTCATCTGAGGGCTTTTTGGTCTCAGAAAAAAGATCCTCTGACCAAGCTGATTCTAGTGACTCGGACTCTGATCCAGGCCCTTCAATGGTTGCAGGATCAGGACAATCTCAGTCAAGGGGTCCCATTCATTCCACAGTCCCATTCTGTGGTCCTAACCACAGATGCCTCTCTCCTGTGTTGGGGGGGGGGGCCCATTTAGAGGCTCACACAGCTTAGGGTGTGTGGTCCCCTCAAGAGTTTCTTCTCCACATCAATCTTCTGGAGCTCAGGGCAGTGTACCTGGCTCTGCAGGCTTTCTCACAATCAGTAAGTAACAAAGTGGTTCAGGTCAGGACAGACAACACCACCGCCATGTGGTACATCAACAAGTAGGGAGGTACTCGGTACATGGTCTTGTGCACGGAAGCCATGAAAATTTGGACACTGGCTTACTCCCTTCAGGCCTCTCTAGTTGCAGTTCATCTCCCAAGCAAGGACAATGTGCTAGCAGATGCATTGAGCAGTATTTCCCAGGGCCATCACGAATGCTCCCTGGATCCCCTAGTGTTGAAAGTGATCTTTTTAAGATGGGGCACCCCAGAGGTAGACCTCTTTGCAGCCCCAGACAATCACCAACTCCCTTTGTTTTGTTGCAGACCCCCAGTCTTGGGCTCAGTCCCTCTGGATGCTCTGATACTGAATTGGGAAGGGAAATTTCTGTATGCCTTCCCTCCTTTTCCTCTGATTTTCAAGGTATTGGTGAAGGTAAGGTCACAATTTTACAAAGTGATCCTGATTGCTCCAGACTGGGCCAGGCAGCCTTGGTACCCTCTCCTATTGTCCTTAGCAGTGCATCTTCCCCTGTCTCTTCCCAAGAACCACGATCTGTTAACCTCCTGTCAGTGGAGGATTTGGTATCCCAACCTTCGGTCTCTCAACCTCAAGGCATGGCTCTTGAAGAGTTAGAGTATGCCGGTTTGCACCTGTCTCAGGGGGTTCTGGACATTCTCAAAGCCTCTTGAAAACCTGCCACCAGGAAAACTTACAATTCTAAGTGGAAGAGATTTAGTATTTGGTGTACCAAGAAGCATATACTCCCAGATACTGCTGAATTGTCTACAGTTCTAGACCATATGGTTCATCTCAATGGTCTAGGCCTCAGACCAGCTACTCTCAAAGTACATTTGTCAGCTGTTTCTGCTTTCTTGTCAGTAGGTAAACTCTCTTCTCTTGCATCTCATCCTGTTTTCTGTAAATTTTTCAAGGGATTACTTCATATCAATCCCCCCTTTAGGGACCTTCTCTTGCTTGGGATCTTAACGTTTGTATTGCCCAGCTTATGCAACCTCCTTTTGAGCCTTTGTCTTCAGCAGATCTCAAGTACTTGACTTGGAAGACTGTGTTTCTGGTGGCTATTACCTCTGCCAGACGTATCAGTGAGTTGCAAGCTCTGTCAGTGGAGCCTGATTTTATCTCTTTCCATAGAGATAAGGTGGTCGTGAGAACCAATAGGAGGTTCTTACCTAAAGTGGTTTCAGATTTTCATTTGAACCAGTCCATGTCTCTCCCTGTATTCACTGATCATTCTTCTTCTGGGGAAAGAAGATTACACAGTTTGGATGTTAAGAGGGCACTTAGTTACTACATAGATTGTACTAAGGCCCACATGTTTGACTCCCTTCAGTTGTTCCTCACTTATTGAGAAGTGGGGAAGGGCAAACCTGCCACTAAGAGAACTATTGCCAGGTGGATTGTTTCTTGTATACAGTTCTGCTATGAAAAGCTAGACAAGATTCCACCCTCAGGCCTGAGGGCTCATTCGACTAGAGGTACAACTGCTTCCCTGTCTGCTGCCAGGGAGTTTCCATTGTTAGAGATATGCAAAGCAGCCACCTGTAAAACTGTTCATACATTCACCAAGCATTATTTCCTGGATATCCAGGCTAGGAGTGATGCTAGATCTTCCCTTGTCAATCTTCACCATTCATTACTTCCTGGATGTTGGCAGACGCGCACCTGGGAGCTTTTTTTTTTTTTTAAAGTTTGCCTACTTGGCACCGCCCTCAGAGTGGCAGTCATGCGCAGAGCGGCGTTAGTAGTGACCGACTCCTCCTCCAACTCAGTTCTGTTTCTCCGCCGTCGAGGCAGCACCTGTCCACAGCGTGCGCTGGTAGTTGTAGTAGTTTCCGACTCCGTTTTCCTGACATCTCGCGCCCGATACGGTAAGACTGTTCTTTTCTTTCTTTGGCGGCGGGTGTATTTCCTACTGTGTTTTAGTCTGCGTTGGTTTAGCGTTATGTCGGTTCTGGAGCTAAAGCGTTCTTGACGGGCGCGCCCTATCGTCGGTGCTCCTGTGGCGGCATTTCTCCGTCTCGGACGGCATGGCGTTTGCCCTCGTTGCCTGGGACCCAACCATGATATGGATTCGTGCGACGCCTGTTTCTCGATGGACCGTCGCGTCCTCGAAGTCCGCGCGTTCAAGCTCGGCAAGGCCCCGCCGACTTTCGGGGGACGGCGTCGCTCACGGGAATCTCGGGCGAGATCTTTAGGCCCTTCCCCCGGGTCCCCTCCCGGGCCTATACGGTCCGAGGAGGAGGGGGTTTCTCATCCTATCTTGCCGAGGAGGGGGCCCCTTCCGCGGTGTTGGGGGCGTCGTAGCCCCTCGGGGCACTGGCTGACACCGCCTCAGCAGTCACCTCTTGAGGTGCAGGCTCCCCAGGTGAGGGCCCCTTGGCTTTTGGGCCCGGCAGGTAGACCCTGCGCCGCCGCCTCGTGGCTCGTTTCGGATCCTGGCACCGTTCGCGGTGCCGGTGATCAGCGGCACCGTTCCTAGCGCCGCTTGGATCCGGCACCGTTGCAGCACCGGTGATCGAAGCGGCGCTGTTAGCGGCGCTACTTTGAATCAGCGCCGTTCTGGCGCGCTAATTGAGCGGTGCCATTGGCGGTGCCGCTTTTGGCCTCGGCGCCGTTTGCGGTGCGGTGGACATAGCGGCGCCGTCGGCAGTGCCACTCCGCCTCCCGGCGCCGCGGGCGCGTTAGCCTTCCCAGGCGGTGCCGGGCCTGCGGGCCGCTGGGGCGTGGTTAGAAGCCTTCCTACTGCCGGTGGGGGCGTGGCGTCGCCCTTAGTGCGGGGCGTTCGCGGCCCGTAGCCTCGAGGACCTAGGGTGGCCAGCATCGAGGTTCTGCTGGTCTCTTCCTCCTCGGAGGCGATGACTCAAATGTGGACCCATCCTGGCACCCCATTCTTTGGGATCTGGGTCCCTCGGTGGCTAGGGGTACCAGGCGGCATGGCCAGTCCCTCTGTCCCCCTTACCGTCGTCTCCTGGGGTTCCTCGGCGGGGTGGCCGAGTCCCGAGGGCAGGCGTGGGGGTGACGGAGGGCTCCCTCTCTGGAGCTCGGTGGCTACCACTCCAGGGTGCTGTTGCCTCCTCTAGGGACAGGGGCGTTGCAGTCGGGAGGAGGCCCTCGGGAATCCGAGGGTTGAGGGCAAGGCCTGCTCCCGGTCTTCTTTAGCCACCTCAGGGGGTGGCCAGGAGCCGTAGTGCAGAGCCCGTCCCTCCCAGGGTTCTAGGGTGTCCTCCGGCGGCGTTGTCTTGGGACTGCCCTTCTGGATCATGCAGTCCAGCGTCGTCGCGGGGAGTTTCTCCCAGGGCTCTTCCAGGCTCCGCTTCCCCAGAGTTCCGTTCTGCAGCCTGGTTTGATATCGGGATCCCTCCTACTAGGGCTCCTTTCCCCGGTTCAGAGCCCTCACGAAACAGTTGCCTCCTCGGAGGTGCCCTCTCCATCTCTCTGCCTTCACCACCCCGCTCCCGGGCCATGTCGGTCCCTACGGTTCCGTTATCCTGGGAGCAGTTCAGAGAGTTCTGCAGCCTTCCCTCATATGTTAGATACATGCATGAGGCGGGTCTTCGACTCTCCCCACCGCGCCAGAATCCTCTGAGCATTCCAGCTCCCATCATCTCGTCTCCCTCCTCTGAGAGAGAACCCCTGCTCATCTGTCCTCCGATGCTGATTTCACAGAATATCAGCGTTTCTCTCGAGGATGGTGAGGGATCTCCAGTTTCCTATGTTCGAGGGAAATACCGAATGGGAGGCATTAATTCCTTGGTGAATTCAGTGCCCAGCATCTGGTGTTTCCTTCTGGCCTATCCCTTCCAGGAGGCGTCTATCCGGTCCTGGCAGTTCCTGCCGCTTCTTCCCAGCCCGGCGGACTGCCAGCATAGGTATTGTGCCCCTCTGAGTCTCTAGGTTCCCTTCCCAACCCGTCCTCAGGTTTGGTATACCTGGATACTCCTTCTGGGCGCCGTTGCCTGGCGCCACGACCGCCACAGTTCGGGACTCTCCCAGTTAGGCCGTTGGGGCGAAGTGTTCTCTTCTTCTCCGTGCGAGTGCATGTATTGCATCACATCAGGCTCACCACGCTGCCTATAACCGGCATTTGTGGTCGATGATGTCCCAGCTGCTGGCATCTATGCCTGACACGGAGCAAACCAGACAAGCCATTGCCCTCTCCGCGGTAGGCCTGGAGCTGGCAAGACACCAAGCAAGGGCATCTTATGACGCCAATGAGGTGGCTTCCAGGCTTGCGGGGACAGCGATCTGCATCAGGCGGCATGGCCCGTCTTTCCAGGTTGTCACCCCTGGCCCGGCGTAGGGTGATTCGCTCCGCCTTCCGGGGACCGTCTTTTTCTTCAGAGCTGGGAGACTTTACAGGGCTCCCTCCATCTCCTAGTCTTAGGGAGGCACCTCCTAGCTCTTCTCCACTTAGGCTTTCTGAATAAGCCAGGGTCTTCTCCTTCTGTTTTCTCACCAGCAGAAGGCTGGGGTCTTGTTCCCTCAGGGTATTACCTCTTCCCTCTCCGGGAAGAGGGCTTAATACTCACCCAGGAAGTAATGAATGGTGAAGATTGACAAGGAAGATATGAAAATTAAGTACCTACGTAATTCCTGATCTCTCTCTGTATCTTCCCATTCACTTACTCCGCCCACCATCCCCTCAGTGGTCTCTTCCTGTGGCTTCTCCACCTCCCGTCTCCTTCCTCTCTCTGCAAAAAAAAAAAAATAAATTTTTCTTAAAAACTAGGAAGAATTGCTTAATTTTTCAAAAAAAAAAAAAAAATCCTTCTTTTGGGGGTTCTAATTTTCAGAAAATTAATTACTCTAAGATTAGTGGGCCATCTAAGTGGATTACATTGGCGATTAGACTGCACAACTATCTCTTGCCGTTATCCTGACAAGATATCTCTGGGGTTTTGGCCTGGTTCAGGCTATTCAGTTGATCCTGCAATCCCGTGTTCCAGATATTGCCCTGGAATCAACCCCCCTATTCTTGCCCTGCAGAGCAGAGGAACGGGCACGTCTGTTCCTTTTTCTTTTAGAAAAAAAAAAGGGGGGGAAAAATGCTGAGGGAACTCTTTTCGACTGCTTTAGGCACCTTGGTTTTGGGGTCATGCAACCAACCTCAAATTTCTTCTGTTAAAAAAAAAAAAAGGAAAAACAAACAAGAGGAAATGAAGGTAATCTCCCTTCTAGCTAGTTTATATTGGTTTCTCCTTTTAAAGTGTCCTCCTGGACAATTTTACAGAAGAGCTGTGCTGACCATATCAATCCCACCAGCCTAAGCCTTGGCCAGTCTGTCTGAGTCCCATTTCTATGCTTAGCATGAAGGCTACATTTCCTTTTCTAAGTCCCAGGCAGCACTCTCCTGCTGCCTGGGGTTCCTTTCCCTCCTCGGGTGTCCTCGAGATTCTAGGCCTGTCGCGGCCAGGAACCCGAGGGGTATCATCTTTAATGGCATGTTGAGGATAAGGACTATGCCCTCCAGAGTCTGTCTAGCAGGTTTGGTGAACCTTCTCTTCAGCTCTATCTCCGGGGATTCTTGCTTCCCTCTTAGTCGAGCCTTCAGCTCTAAGCTAACTATGCTCATTGGGCATTCTGGTCCCTTCAACATCCCATCTCTCTCTTCTCTTTCTTCTTCTTCTATTTTCTCATCTCCTTACTTTCAAACACCATGAAGTCTTGCTATATTAGGACTTATTGCAGTTAGCCACTGCACTTGAACTGCCCCGGAGAGGAAAGAGTTAACTCCAGAGAATCTGGAGTTCATGTGAGGCGCTATGCAAAAGCTCTATCTGGGCAGTTTCAAATGAAAACTGTCAGATTCTTTACTCCTTCACTGAACAGTCGCTCCGGAGATCAGCTCCTTCAGCTCGGTTCATTTCTCGGTTCAAGCGAGTATTTTGAGTTCATTTGAACCGGCAAAAATAATTATTTTACCGCATTTCGGTTAAGCTCTATCTGGTAAACCGTAAGTACAAAATGTAAAGTCTGTGTGGAAATTTAGTTATCGGTTCGGTTTTGAACCGATCGGTTGCTTATTTTAACGTTTTAAAGTTTTGGGCTTTTGAGTGCGGTACCGGTTCTTATTGGTTCTAAAAAACCTTGATTTTAAATAGGGTTTTCAAATACCCGATAAACGATTTAGGAACGATAAGGTGTCTTCTTGCCTAACACGGCCATAAAAGGGCAAGTTTTTGGTTAGAGCTGGCATTATGTCTGAGAAACCCAAAAGAAAAACCGGGCCACTGGGTTTCAACACTGTGATGCTGTGGGAAGCCTTTGCCAAGGCTGACCCACACACCACTGTGTTTATTGTCTAGGCTGACCACCTCCTGTCAGACTGCCAGGTGTTTAAAATTTCTCTGCAGCCACCCTGAAAGAGATAGGGCCGGCTCAGGGAACTATTGGCCAAAAGTCCGCTGACCGGATGGCTAGCCGGTCCAGTACCACTGGACCAGAGAGTGCCCTCTGACCAGGGCTAGACTTCCTCGGACAAGGATGGTTTAGAGAACCAGTTTAAAAAAAAAAATATGACAGAGAAATCAGTAGGTTTGGAGTCCAAGATTGTCTCTCAACTGCTGCAGAAGTAGTTAAGCCATACAGATTGTCCAGTCACTGTTTCTAGGTCCTGTCAGACCATCTACAGTTGGTAAAGGTGGCTCGTTCAGTTCCAGTGGTTCAGGTTTATGATGTTGAGAATTGTTATGAACCACAGGAGTGGGAGGAGGAAATTTGATCAATACATGTGTGGCTGGTAGGGTCTGGACATGCCCACTTAAGCAGACATTTTCTCCAGACAGACTTTTAGAATCTCCTCCTTTTCTGTCTGAGTCCTTTTCTCAGTTTATGTTTTACAAAAAGCTTGCAGAATCCCCCCAGCTTCCTTTAGAGGAGGCTATGGATGAGTAAAGGGGAGCCTGATTATTTAGGAGGTTGTCTTTCCTTTGCATAAGTCATTTAGGAAGTAAACAACAAAGATTTTATAAGATTCCTCTTTCTGTCCCTCCTGTAAGATAAAAATGGACAGAAGGTGTATTTAAATCAGGCTCTGTTACAGACTTCCTCACTGAGCAGTGTAGTCATGTGGGTGTGGTACAAGCTGCAGCCTGTGTCAAGGCTAGTTCCCTGGCCTCACATCCTCCTGAATAGGATTCCAGGAGGATTGATGCCATGACAAGAAAAACAGTATATGGCAGCTTCTGTGGGACTCAGACAGGCAAGTTGTATGGCTTATGTGGCTAGATTTGGAAATCTAGGTGGGGCCATGATATGCAGTTAGCCAAGCAGGCCCATGGCCAGCTGGCTGTGAGTTGGAACAGGTGGCTGCTAATGGCACTGAAGCCTCTAAGTTCAAGTTCATACTGCTGTTGGTTTAATCTTGTTTTCTCTAGGGTCATGACCACTTCTGTAGCTTCCGTAGGTTGGCATGGCTCAGATGCACTAATCTGTCCCAGATACTCTGTCAAAGTCTATGGATTTGTTTCTTGTTGTGGGTAATTCTCTGTTTGAGGAACAAACAGAAAGCTATATGAAAACAGGGATGATTACCTACAAAAGTGCCCAGGTAGAGGCTCAGGCCTCTCTGCTTTCACCAGAGGGTTTCTTCAGAGGCAGAGATAGGCCAGGCACAATGCAAATCCCCCTCCCTTAGCCTAAGACTATTGCCAAGCAGGCACCCTGATGGGGTCCCCAGGGCCGATTCTCCTATACCAGTGGGCAGGTTGGTTTTTATTTCAGCCAGAATTGGGTGTCCCTAACTCGGACAAGTGGTTCTGGAAGTAATAGGTCTGGTTCTCAGCTTCAAACAGTTTCCAAAGATGAGAGCCAGACAGGTCCACCTGCAAATCCTTCGGAATCCCTTGCTTTGGGAGCAGAGGTTTCTTCTCCTCTGAACTGCAAAGCAGTAGAAGGGTCCCTCCTTGCCACTGGGGCAAGGGGCTGTACTCATGATACTTTCTTACCCTATAGAAGGCAGGAGATTGGCGGCCCATCTCATATTTAAGGTATCTGAACAAGCATCTTTTGAAACAAAGTTAAAATGTTAACTCTGGCTGAGGCCAGGGGACTAGCTTTCTCTGGACCTCAAGGATGCCTATTTTTCATGTTTTGATCAGGCCTTCTCACCGAAAGTACCTCAGGTTACCCTCAGGCCACTACCAGTTCAGGGCAATGCCCTTGACTACCTCTCGCCAAGGGTATTGAAATTCTAGCTGTAGTAGTGGCTCTTTTAGAAGGCAAGGGATTGCTTTGTTTCCTTTCCTGGATGACTGGCTCTTAGTGGGTCAGTCTCCAGATCAAGTAAATCCCACTTGCAAGTCACCCAGCAGCTTTTCACCTTTCTGGGATTCCTGCTGAATTTACCAAAGTCAGTTCTCGAACCAGTTCAGGTACTAACTTTCATAGGGGCAGAGTTGAACACAAAGTTAGCCAGGGCATTTCTCCCCTCTGAAAGGGTAGGCAGTCTCTTTGCCCTGGCATCTTCCATTACTCTGCGAGTCTCTTGACCAGCATAGCATTTGCTACAACTACTAGGGCACATGGCTGCTTCCACAGCTGTAGTGCAGGGAGCAAGATTCCAGATGAGGGACATTTAGTTCCATCTGAGGGTCTATTGGTCCCAAAGGAGGGATTCGCTTTCCAAATTGGTTCTAGTGACCCAATCCCTGATCCTGGCCTTACACTGGTGGCAGGATCAAAGCAATCTAAAACTAGGGGTCCTCCTCATTCCCTCACCACGGATGCTCCTGTGTTGGGTGAGGAGCTACGCTTAAGCGACCTGTCCCAGGGGTGTGGTCTCCTAGGAATCTCTGCTCCACATCAATTTTGGAACTCAGAGCTGTCTTCTAGCTCTTAGGAGTTTTCAGCTTCTGTCCAGAACAAGGTAGTTCAAGTCAGGACAGACAACACCACAATAATGTGGTACATCAACAGGCAAGGGGCACTCGGTCATCAGCCTTGTGCACAAAGCAATGAAGTGGTGGTCTCTGGCTTACTCCCTGAACACCTCCCTGATAGCAGTTCACCTCCCAGGGAAGGACAATGCCCTGGCAGATGCCCTCAGCAGGATTCTCAGGGCCATCACGATTGGCTCTGAATCCTCAGGTGCTAGGTTCAGTCCTTGCCAGATGGGGCTCATTTTCAGATAGATCTTTTAGCAGCCCCAGATAACCACTAACTTTCTCTGTTTTGTTGAGGCCTCCAGTGCTGGGATCAGCCCCTGGGCGCTTTTCACTTGGATTGGAAAGGAAGTTTCTGTACACCTTTCCTCCTTTTTCCCTTTCTTTCAAGTACTAGTAAAATCAGATCTCAGCCCTGCAAGCGATTCTGATTGTTCCAAACTGGCCAGACAGCCCTGGTACCCATGTCTCTGTCCTTGACAGTCCACCCCTACCTGAGCTTGCCCAGAGTCCCACGACTTACTGGCCTTTGCACAAGGGAGAGTGTGGTATCCGAACCTCAAATTCCTCCTTCTCAAGGCAGCTCTTGAGGAGTTAGAATTTTGCTGATTTACCTTTTTCAAGGTGTCGCGAATATTTTAAAGGCTTCAAGGAAGCTTTTTCACTGGGGCCACTTACAATTCTAAGCGGAACAGGTTTTCAGTCTGAGTCGCTGAGAAGCGGAGTATACCACAGTCTGCTTATCTGCCCATTTTCTGGACTTTTGGTCCATTTAAATTCCTTAGGTCTTGGGCCAGCTACCTTAAGGGTTCCTCTGGCAGCTGTCTCTGTTTTTCTGCAAGCAGGAGCCTGCTTCCTTTTCTTCTCAACCTGTGTTTTCCAAGTTTTAGGGGTTGCTTCACCCAACCCTCCTTTTTAGGGAACCAGCTCCTGCATGGAGCCTGAATGTTGCATTGCTCAGTTAATGCAAACCCTTTGAACCTCTGTCCCCAGCAGGCTCAAGCTTCTCACTTGGAAAATGTTTTTTCTGGTGGTTTCACTTCTGCCAGGCGCATAAGTGAACTACAGGCCCTGGCAGTGGAAGAAGATTTTCTCTCCCACAGGGATAAGACAGTCCCTAGGACTAACACAGGGTTTGTCCCTAAGTGGTTTCAGGTTTCCACCTGAACCAACCCATCTCTCTCCCAGGATTTTTCACTGAGCATTCTTCCTCAGGTGAGGGAGACTGCACAGCTTGGACGTCAAAAGAGCCTTATGCTAGTATTTGTAACACACCAAGGGTCACAGGTTCGAATCCTCCAACTCTTCCTTACCTAGCGAGGGTTGGCAAAGGAACCTGCCACTAAGGGACAATTGCAAGGTGGATTGTCTCTTGTATCCATTTTGTTATCAAAGACTAGGTAGGAGAGCCCCCTCAGGACTGAGGGCTCACTCCACCAGGTGTACAGCTGCATCTCTAGCGGCTGCTAGAGATATTCCCATTCTGGAAATCTGTCGAGCTGTTACTTGGAAGACAGTTCACACTTTTACCAAGTATTGTTCCCTGGATTTCTGTCCAGGAGAGATGCTCGTTTTTGGCACAGCTGTGCTTCAGAGCCTATTTCCTAAGTAGGTTCTGACCCTCCTCCATGGAGGTACTGCTGTGTAATCTGCAATAAGTCCTAATATGCAAGACTTCATGGTGTTTGAAGAAAAAATTACTCACCTTAGTAATTGCTTTTCTTCTCATGGAGTCTTGCTATATTAGAACCACCCAACCTGCCCCTCTCAGAACTTCTACTGGGGTGGGGTGGCAAATTAGTGCAAGCACTGTGTCATGCCATTGTAGTTCTTCCCTTCACCCTCTTTTATTTAGGGTTAGGGAACTAGGGTTTCTGTGTTGAGTGATTTGTTGGCCCCTTCCTGGACTTGAGTCTTTGGGGAAGGGGGTCCTAATAGTGCTTGTCAGGGGAAACTAATAATACCATTATTCATTCTTATTATTGTTATTGTTGTTCCTATTGTTGTTTATATTGTTGTTATTACTACTAGTAGGTAGCCATTTGGCTAGTGTAGAGCTTTCCACACAGACTTGTTGCTTAGTGTTAGCTTAATAAAGATCTGACAGTTTCATTTGAAACTGCCCAGATGAAACTTTAGTATAGCGCCCTCGCTTTAGAACTCAGATTCTCTGGAGTTAACTCTTCCTCTCCGGGGCAGTTCAAGTGCAGTGGCTAACTGCAATAAGTCCCTAATATAGCAAGACTCCATGAGAAGAAAAGCAATTACTAAGATGAGTAATTTTTCTTATCTCTCCTCTAAATCGCCCAGGTAAGGAGGCCCTGCAGTCCCTAGGCTAGGGATACTTTATCTCCTCTGTCCTTCCTCCATCGGCTTATTCCTTTTTCAGTTCATTCTTCCTTGCTTTGCTATCCCTCGGCTATCTTGCCTCGCTATCTATATTCTCTGCTCTCACTTTTGCCTCTCCGGCTCACAGAACTGAGTTGGAGGAGGAGTCGGTCGCTACTAACGGCCGCCCCTCGCGCATGACGTCACTCTCGAGGGCGGTGCCGTTAGGCAAACTAAAAAAAAAAAAAAGCTCCCGTGGCGGGTGCGCGCCTCCGGCTAACACCCAGTAAGTAATGAATGGTGAAGATACAAGAGAAGATCAGGAATTACGGTAGGTACGTAATTTTCATTTTTGGTGTAGCTGTGCTGCAGAGCCTATTCCCAAACTAGGTTTGATTCCTTCTTCCATGGAGGTACTGCTTGGTAGTCTGTAATTGTCAGAAAATAGCAAGACTTCATGTTGTTTGAAGAAAAAATTACTCACCTTAGTAACTGTGTTTCTTCTAATGGAGTCTTGCTGTATTCTGACCTCCCTCCCTGCCCTCTCTCAGAACCTGGCTTTTGGGAAGTGGGTTGGCAGGTACAGTGCTGTACCCCAGGGGTGCATTGCTTTCTGCCTCTTGGTTTAACTTTTGTTTAGTCTATTGAGTTTACTACCTGGTTTTTGTTTTTGGGTTTCTCGACTTGAATCTTATGGGATCCAAAATATCTGGTGGCCTTTTGGCTACGACTTTTACAATTTCCTCTTTAGAGTGTAGGTAGTTAGTAGTGCTTGTAAGAATCTGATGGTTACACTTCAAGTGCAGCAGACAGTGGTTTGAACCAAGCTTGAGCCCAACGTTCTATGCTCTCAGCATAGAGTTAACTCTTTCATCTCCGGGACAGTTCAAGTGCTGGGGCTAACTGCAGTTGTCAGAATACAGCAAGATTCCATTAGAAGAAACACAATTATTAAGGTGAGTAATTTTTTCTTCTTGGCTGTGAGTGCTGCTGGGGTGAGTCCCGGCTATCTGGGGGCTCCGTGTTGGAGAGGGTCCTGCAGCCATCATCCGTCCGGTCAAGCCACCCTTTTCTGTTTTTCTCTGCCCGGCCCCACGAAGTTCTCTGCCTTGTGGGTGGCGTCCTCGGGGCGGGGGCGTGTCAAGGCATCACGTCTCCCTAGCATGCACCCAATCTGCCCTGAGGTGCCCAGGTAGTACCCCCCCACCACCTCCCGGGAAGGAAGCGTTCAATGGACACTTGTGCATCCCTTCCCTGCCAGACTCTGCTCCTGGTACCCGGGCTTGGGGCACGAACCCGGGTCACCAGCGTGCCGAGCGAACCCCTTCGCTTGGTACCACGGAGCCAGCTCCACTATCTCTTTAACAACTTTTAACTCATACTTTCTTTAATCTGTGAGTTTCAAGAGGTTTTTGTCTCGATTCTACAGTTTTGGGAACGGAGACGTTTTTTCTGCCTGGTATGGTTTTTCTGACTGAAGGAAAAAAATGTTTTTAATAATTTTAAAACGCGGTTAGACCGAACAACATTTTTTCTAGGAGCGTGGATATGTTGTTCATCCACACTCTTTGGCATGTCCCTTTCCCTTTAAGATCAGTCGGAAGTCTTCAAGCTGGCTCCTCCCACCCACCTGGGTGGTATATACCTCGGCTCCGCCCCATGACACCAGATCTTCCTTTCCGCTGGAAGATTCAGGTTCCCTCATGCTACTTTTCAAGTACCGTAGGCCCTGGAGTCTAATCGAAGGTTTTCGCCACATTTGCTTTCTTTAAAACTTGTTAGACTTACGACTCCAATCTGGCTATCGGACATGGAGACAAGTTGTCCCAGTTTTGCCAAGTGTGCTTTGCGGACAAAAATGTCTCACTTCAGTCCCCACCTCAAGTGCGTTTATTGCTTGGGTGTCGTGTATGACACCACTGCTTGTATTATCTGTTTGGCCTTCATCCCAATGTCCTGGATGACCGCAAGGCGCCTACAGCTAGGGAGACGGGCCATGATCCCACCAGTGAAATCAAGGAGGCCAGGTGGCGTCCACAGCTGCGGGATCCGTCGAGCAGCTCGAACAGATGGCGGCTTTCGAAGAGGAAGCTGCCCAAGCTTCGGCCAGCCGAAGTTTTTTTGTGCCGCTCAACCTGGGCTCCACCTTTACTGGGTCCTTTCGGGAGCTGTGCCAGTCTCTCCCTACCAAGGGTGAGGCACCCTCGGGCTCGCACTCCTTCTGCTCCAAGAAAAGGGTCAAGGACCCCAAGTCGACTTCTGGCCAAAGAAGACATTTCTGGGACCGAAAGCAGTCCAATCCACAGGACCAGGCTGTCTCGGCCTTGGTCGAGATCGCTTCCCTCGGCCGCCGACTTCTCGGACCTTCCGTCAGACCAAGGCTGAGGATACTGCAGAACCAGGCGAGATGTCTCTCGACCTGATCGAGCCATTGTCGCCGACTCCACTCAACGATAACTTGGAAATAACTCCTATCCTTTCTTTCCCCAATGAGAGACCCATCCTTCGGGCATCCCGATCGAGGGACAGGAGCCAGAACCTCGGTTTTCACCGAATCCAGCTTCTCCCGATCGATAGAGCCGACACCGTCGGTCTCAACCGAGGAGTAGGACCCCGGTCGAAAAACCCGAAAAGGGTCATAAACACTCCCGGAAGAGGTGCTGCCGCCGTTCCTCATCCTCCTCGGACGAGGAGAGACTTAGACGGAAGTTCCATCGACGTTATGAGGACCTCATGTGGCAACAGCTAATTCTGACCAGTCAAAAGCCGGCTACTCTTGGCCCCAGCCTCTTTGGCCGACACTGACTCCTCTGGTACCGAGGACTCTGGTTCTCCCTCCGGTAGGACCTGCACGCATTCCTGCTTGGCCTGTTCCGGTCTCCCCACCAATTCCGGTGGAACCACCGCCTAAGCAGCCTCAGGGAGGGGCCCCCCTCGAAGGAGGATCGGACAGATATGGGCTTGCCCCATCGTCTGTCTATCACTGTCGTTCCTGATCACCCTAGGCATGTTGAAGGGGGACATAGGCAGGAGACCGCTGTATCCCGACTCCTCGGACTCGGATACTAGTGGTCTTCACTCACACCCTGATGATGAGTTGTCAGTGACAGGCCTGGAGGAAGGTCCTTCCTCCTTCCAGGGCATCCTTCAACTCATTTCTGAGTCCACTGGCATGCCATTGCAGCCTATCCAAAAGAAGGCGGAATATCCTCTCACGGATATCCTTAAGAGGGGGGGATACCCAACAGAGGCCTTCCCAGTGGCCGAAGCCATTGTTGGCCTGGCCCTTGAGCTATGGCAGTGCCCTTCCTCTTGCCCAGCTCCGTCTGCCTGCATGGCTCGTAAGTACACTGTATCCATGCGGTCCTTGGCGGGTTTCACTGACCATCCCTCAGCTGAGAGCCTCGTGACTGCCTCGGTGTTTCGGCGCACGGGCAGCTCAGCGGATACTGACCGCCCTCCAGACAAGGAGTCCAAAAATATGGACCATTCTGCCCGGAAGGTATACGTGGCCTCATCCTTGGGCCTTCGTCAGGCCAGCTCGGCAGTGATCATGGCACACTTCTCTCATGCCCTCTTGGGGTCGCTAGATGAAGTCCTCCCTCATCTCCCAGTGGACATGCAGACCACGGTTAAGCAAGTCCGTGACCAGGGTCATGCTGTTGCAATACAGCAGCTCCAGATGGCCCTGGACATTGGAGATTATTGCGCCCGTTCACTAGCAGCCGCAGCAGTCACTCATCGCAGGGCCTGGCTGAGATTATCCTTCTTTCCATCGGATACTCAGCACAAGCTAGCTGACATGCCCTTCCTTGGCACCGACCTCTTCAGTCCGGGAGTGGCAGATCACCTCCAGTGCATTGAGCAGTCTAATGCCACCTTAGATGCCACGTCTGCTAAGGGTTCTTCGGGCAAGAACCAGCAGAAGCGCAAGAAGAAGCCCTTTCGGCACTCTTCCCCTGCGGTTAGGCAGCCCTCCTTCCAGGGAGATCAGCAGCAACAGCAGGCTCATGCTTGGTGCTCTAGGCCCAAGCAGGGTCCCCAACAGCCCCGCAAAGGAGGCCGAGGTGCTGGCCCAGGAACCTCCTCTTCCTCAAAGCCTGCACAGTGACAGGTCAGGGGTGGCTACCCCTACA
This sequence comes from Neoceratodus forsteri, assembly GCA_016271365.2. Lineage (NCBI taxonomy): Eukaryota > Metazoa > Chordata > Ceratodontiformes > Ceratodontidae > Neoceratodus > Neoceratodus forsteri. The sequence goes on along the minus strand of JADMNL010000032.1, from coordinate 118,326,582 downwards.
CTTGTCACGCTCGTTCTGGGTCCTCCCTTGGGGGGGGGTGGCTCCACCACTTTCTTTCCACCTGGTCTGGTATCACTTCGGACAGGTGGGTCCTGGAAGTGGTTGGTCAGGGACTGCTCTAGAGTTCGAGCAGTACCCTTCTTGCCGAGCCCGTGCCCCACGGAAGGAAAGGATTTCAGTTGGTGCTCAGTCGGCCCTTCAGGACGACATTGCTCAGCTCCTCCGCAAGGAGGCGGTAGCTCTAGTGCCAGATCCTCCTAAACCCAGGCTTCGTGTCCAGGTACTTCCTGGTGCCCATGTGGACGGGGGGTTGGCGCCCCATCCTAGATCTCCACGACCTGAATCAGTATCTTAGGTCTCACACCTTCTGGATGGTAACTCTGAACCAGATCATACCATCTCTGGAGCGAAACGTGGTTCTGTTCACTGGATCTACAGGACGCATTCTTTCTTGTCCCAATCTATCCATCCCACTAGCGGTTCCTTCAGTTCAGGGTCGAAGGGACCCTGTACGAGGTCCGAGCCATGCCGTTCGGCCTGTCCTCGGCCCCTTGGGTTTTCACCAAATGCATCGCAGTGATGGCAGCCCATTTACGGCATCAAGGGGATCGGATATACCCCTACCTCGACGATTGGCTCCTGGCAGGTTCCTCCCTCCAGGAGGTGGAGAGGTCCAGGGACCTGGCCCTCCGAACCTGTTCCCAAGTAGGCCTCCTGATCAACGATGCCAAGTCGGAACTCATGCCCTCTCAGGTGATGGACTTTATTGGGGCAGAGCTCGACTCTCGTCAAGGCGGAGGTTCTTTCCTCCTTTGCCCAATCATTTCTGGTTGGGCACTTGTGCCCTGCCCGGGACTTCCTGCGCCTTCTGGGTTACATGGCGGCGTGCACCTCAGTAGTCCGTTGGGCCAGGTTGCACATGCACTCCCTCCAGTGGGAGCTGGCCACTCAGTGGACTCAGCATCAGGGTCTTTTCGACCGGCTGGTCACTGTCACCCAGATGATGTGGGATGCTCTCCAATGGTGGACCGTCCCAAGTCGTCTGCAGGAAGGGATCCCATTTGTCCGCCCCGAGCCGACAGTCATTCTCACGACCGATGCCTCTCTCATGGGCTGGGGAGCCCACATAGGGGACCACAGAGCCCACGGGTTGTGGACCCCCGAGGAGTCCCATTGCTACATCAACCTGTTGGAGCTCAGGGCAGTCAGACTGGCACTGTCAGCTTTCACTCCTCAGCTCCGGGGTCAAGTGGTTCAAGTCCAGACGGACAATACAGCGACCATGTACTACCTCAACAAACAGGGCGGCACGCACTTCCGTCTGCTGTGCAAGGAGGTGCTCCGGATCTGGACCGGTCCAGCGGTTGGAGGCGGATCTCCTAGCCATCCATGGTGAGGAATCTCGAACCAACTGGCGGATGCTCTCAGCCATAGGCCAGACATCCCACAGTGGTCTCTCCATACAGAGGTAGCTACAGTCTTCTCCGTTGGGAGCAAACCGTTGGTGGACCTGTTTGCCTCCAGAGACCATGCTGAGGCTGTACCATTGCCCACCCCCTCAGCAGGGCTTCAGCTGCAGGGGATGCTCGAGGCCGTGGACCCCAGGCCCCCTCTACGCCTTCCCTCCATTTCCCTTGATCCACAAGGTGTTACTCAAGGTGAGGAGGGACAAGGCAAAGGTGATCCTGGTAGCCCCAGATTGGCCCCGCCAGTTCTGGTATCCAGATCTCCTCATCCTCAGCTGCAGGGCCCCGGAGCAGCTTTGTACATGGCCGGACGTGATATCATTGAACCAGGGAAGGTATTCCACCCGGACCTTCAATCTCTGCACCTCACAGCCTGGTACCTGAGCGGCTAGAGTTCCAGGCTCTGGGTCTTTCAGAGGATGTCTACACCGTGGGGAGGCATCTCGTAAGGAATCGACCAGGAAATGTTATGCCTTCAAATGGAAAAGGTTTTCCATTTGGTGTCAGGGTAAGGGTCTGGACCCCTTATCCTGTTCCGTGGCTAACATTTTAGACTACCTTTGGTCTCTTTCCAAAGGGGTTCTTCGGTCATCGACCCTTAGGGTGCACCTGGCAACCATCTCTGCTTACTGGGTGCAGGCCGGTCAGTTGACATTGGCACAGGAGACAGTGGTCGGGCGTTTTCCAAAGGCCTGAATCACATATCCCCTCCGGTGCATGAACCTCCACCTTTGTGGGATCTGTTGCTGGTTTTGGCAAAGCTCATGGGCAAGCCATTCGAACCCATGCACAAATGTGAGCTCTCACACTTGTCGTGGAAGACTGCCTTCCTGGTGGCTATCACGTCAGCCAGAAGGACAGGGGAACTCCAGGCACTCTCGGTGAACTCCCCTTATCTGGTCTTTCACAGGGACAAAGCTGTCCTGTGCCCCCACCCGACATTCCTTCCGAAGGTGGTGTCAGAGTTTCACCTTAGCCAGGTGTTGACTCTGCCGGTATATTAATAACTACACCTCGGACGCCAAGTACAGGCTCCATACCCTGGACCTTAGACATGCTCTCTCCTACTACAAGGAGAGGACGGCAGAAATTCAGGGAGAGGTTCGCCAGCTGTTTGTCACGTACGCTGAAGCCGCTTCTGGCAAACCTGCAGCCAAACGGACCAGTGCAAGATGGATTACATCATGCATAGGTCTGTACTATGAGTTGGCGGGCAAGGAGCCTCCCAGAGGGATAAGAGCTCATTCTACCCACCATACTGCTGCATTGGTGGCTGCTTCCAGGGACATCCCTATCCAGGAAGTCTGTCAGGCTGCTACCTGGAAGTCAGCAAACACCTTCATTACCCATTATCACATCGACCTTGAGTCACGTCGGGATGCTGGTTTTGGGGCCTCGATTCTCCAATCTCTGTTTCCTAAGTAGGGGGTGTGCGCCTTGCCTCCCTCCTCCCAGAGAACTGCTAGGAGTCTGCCAAAGAGTGTGGATGAACAACATATCCACGCTCCTAGAAAAACAGGTTACTCACCTGTAACAGTAGATCTTACTTGGAGGGCTCTTGCAGTAGAGTAATTACATATAGGACTGGCGTCGGCAGTGCGGACCTGAGAAAAAATTTCTGGCTTCAACAGGTCCCTGGGCGCCATACCGATCAGGTGATTGACCGGCGTCAGGCAACGTCGGTATAAAGAGACGTCCCAGACACCCGCCTTCAGTTCTTTCCGCCGTCAACAAATTGCAGCTCCTCGTGAAGTTCATAAAGCTCAGTCCTGTTGCTTCGTCGGTTTTCTCTGAAAGTATCAGTATTTTGTATTTTCTTAAATCAGGTGGGCGACCATTATATGGTCACCAAAAATAAGTCTGACTCATACGGTAACTGCCTCACAAGGGCAGTCACTCCCTCTGCCTTTCTGTTTAGGCCCGACCACGTAGTCGACAAGTATCCGCACTGCCTTCACCAACGGCCACCGCAGCCAGCGCCAGCAGTCTCTAGAAGCCCATCTCCTCAAAAGATGTCCGCAATGGAGAAGGAGTTGAAGCTTCAGCAGGTGTCGACCTCCCTAGAAGCACACAAGCGGGACAAAAGGCACCAGGAAGGCCCACTCCTTGGCAGCTCCGACTGGGCGCAGCCAAGGTAACGTCCCTCCGAGGATCGCCCGACAGCAACCTCAGGCTTTGGAGGGCGGCCCGCCCAGCTCGAGTTTCGTTCGAGCCGCCCGGTGCCCTCCAGACAAGAGGCTTCTGCCCCAGTACGCCGCAGGCTTCGCTGGCCTACTGGTGCGACACCGCCAAACGAATGGATGAACAACATATCCATGTCCCTAGAAATACAGGGTTACATCTGTAGTATTCTGTGGGAATGGTATATGTTGTTCATCCACACGACCCACCTGCCTCCCGGCTTCCGACGCGACAACCTGGCTTCCAGCTGGCTAGATCTCAGCCATGGGCGAGCTAAGAGTTTTACCACCCAGGTGGGTGGGAGGAGCTAGTTTGAAAGACCTTCCGCAAGATTTTAATGGAAGAAACCGCCAATAAGTGTGGATGAACAATATATACCATTCCTAGAACTCCTGTTACAGGTGAGTAACCTGTATATTTCTCCATGGGGTGCCTTAGATTATAGTTGCAGCAGTAGGGCACCTATGTGAGTTTCTGCAGAAACCTCCACGTCATCCCCTCTGAACCCTCTCTTACGAGTGGGACCATCTTCCTTGGTCAAGGAAGAAATTTCTTGCTCCCTGCCAAGCAGGCCATAGAGCCCATCCCCTCACCTTCATGGGACGGTTACTATTCCTGTTTCTTCCTGTACCAAAGAAGACAGGAGATCTCAGACCCATTCTCTATCTCAGCTCCCTGAACCCAAGGGATGGGAATACAAGAGGTTCAGGATGCTCTCCTTCAAACCCTCTTGCCCCTGCTTCGGCCGGGCCAATGGCTTTGTGCACTGGATATGCAGGATGCGTACCTGCACATCCCCATTCACCCTTCGCACTGAAAGTACCTCAGGTTTGCGTTCCAGGGGGACCACTACCAATTCTGGCACTCCCTTTTGGTCTTTCCTCGGCTCCCCGAGTCTTTACCAAATGCCCAGCGTGTGGTAGCGCCCACCCAGTACTTTTGGGAGTTCAGAGCCCTCACCTGGACTGGCTCCTGATGGCCCTGCCCAGGGAGAAACTCCTCATTGTCTCTCCTCACCCAGCTGGTTTTCGCTGGCCTGGCATCACCATCAACCATTCCAGGTCTCACCTGGATCCTTCCCAGAGACTCCAGTTCATCGGGGCAATCCTCGATACAATGTGCAGGGCCTTCCTGCCTCCGGACAGGGGGCTTCCTCCAGTCCCAGTGGTTTCTATCGGAATGCAGGAGGGTTCCCGCGAGGTCGGTGTCTGTCTCTATCAGCTTATGGTGGCTGCCATCCTGATGGTTCCTGACGTGCCTCCCACATGAGGATCTCTCAGGGACTCTCCGCTCTCAGTGGGATCAACTTGTATCGACCTGGATCATCTGGTACTGATCTCCTCGCCGATAAGAGACTTGCAGGGTGGATGGTTCAAGAGAACCTATTCTGGGGTCCTTTTTTCATCCTCCCCGCTCAGACTCCACCACGGACGATCAGGCTAAGGTTGGGAGCCCATCTGGGTCCTCACCCAACCCAGGGCTTATGGTCAAATTGGAGTTAGCCTCACATCAAAGTTCTCGCAGCCTGAGCAGTGTTGTATGCCTCCATGCCCTTCACCAGTATATTCTTTCCCGGTCACCTAGCCATCCAAACAGACAACATCTGCGTGTGTGGTACATCAACAAGCAGGAGGACTCTGTCCCACCCCATGCAGGGAGCTGGGAGGTTTGGGAATGGCAACTTTCACAACCTTCACCCCACGGGCGATCCATGTTCCGGGAGTCATCAATGTCCTGGCAAGACAAGCTAAGTCATTCTTCGGCTCTGCCATACGCCAGTGGGAACTGACCAAAAAGTTCTAAAAGCATCTTCCAGACTTGGGGACTCTCAGATAGACCTGTTCGCCTTCTCCCAAAACGCAAAGCTTCTAATTTTTTGTTTCGCTCGCGCCAGAGCGAGGCCGCTTGGGTGGACGCCTGTCTCTAAACTGAAGGACAGATTGCCTATGCTTTTCCCTCTGATTCCCTCTGGTTCCTGCTGCAGAACTAGCATTGAAGGAGCTTAGAATGATTCTGATCGCCTTCTCTTTCTGGCCCAGGCAAATTTGTCTCTTCTACAACAATACTCAGAGGTTCCCTCTCTCTCTGCCTTTATCTCAGGATTGCTGACCCAGGATCGGGGACCCTGGTCCATCCGGGGACTCAAGTCTCTTCACTTTCATGCATGGCTCCTGCAGACCCAGCCTCAATCTTCGCTTTGGTGCCTCCCAAGGTGGTAGAGATTCTGGTGGAGGCTAGAAAACCTCCACTAGGTCCACTTCTACGCCTATGAAATGGAAAGATTTTCCATTTGGGCTGCCTCCAGGAAAGTGGAGCCTTTCTCCTGTCCTGTGGCCGCTCTGCTTGTATTATCTGCGTCATCTTTTTCGACCTGGGTCTCAGTCATCCTCTTGAGAGTCCACATGGTGGCTATTTCAGCCTACCATGTCCCTTTCACTGATAAGGCTTTCACCATTTGGAGGTATCCAAGACTTTTCTCAGAGGGTCCTTCATCTCAGACCCCTGTTTGACTCCAGCTCTCCTGGACTTGAACTTTGTTCTAGAAACTTACTCCTTCCTCCTTGAGCTCATGTATGCCTGTAGACTTGAAGTTCTTATCATGGACGCCTTCCTTCAGGCTATTCATTTCTGCTCGCAGAATTTCCTAGCCCAGGCCCTTATGTAAAATCTCTCAATCTGATCTTTCACAAAGAAAGAGTAGCTCTTCTCACTAACCCCAAGTTTCTCCCAAAAGTGGTAGCGGAGTTCCCTCTTAAATCAGTCTATTGAGTTACTTGTTTTACGCAGTATTCCAAACCAAGGAGAATACTTGTCTCATACCATGGATGTCCACAGGATTCTGAGATACTACACCCGATCGGATTAAGGATCTCAGAAAGTCTGATCAGTTGTTCATCTTTTTGCTCATTAAAGGAAGGCAATGCTGTCTCCAAGCAGTGTTATCAAAGTGGTTGCCCATTGCATCACTTTCTGTTATGATTTAGTACAACAAGACCTCATCGTCAAGTCAGAGGCCACTCTACTGCTGAGCAGCAGCCTGCAGCTTGTTTCAAGAATGTGTCTGCAGACATCTGTGCTGCCGCTTACTTGGACCTCTGTCCACATTTACTAAAGATTATAGTTTGACATTGCCTCTCGCGAGAGCAGGCTTCTAGGTTAGCTGTCTCTGTAGGCCTCCTTCTTGAGGTTTGCGCTTTTTGCTACTTCTGGAGTAGTCTCCTCCCAGGGCCTTTTCATTTGTTCCAGACTGCTTGGGATTCTGTCCTATAGGATTATCTCTGCAAGAGCCCTCTCGAGGTAAGATAGTACAGACGTAAGAACTCACCGTAACAGTAGATCTTTGAGAGAGTCTCTTGCAGGTAATACCTTCCTGCCCTCCATCCCCCTAGGCTTTTTCAGTCTTTTCCATTGAGGGAAACATCTGCTTCAAACAACATGAAGTCTTGCTATATTATAGACATTAGCAAGTTTGATCCAGCTCTAGAACTGTCTCGGAGTGAAATGGTTAAAACCATTCCAAAATAGAATTTTGGCACGAGAGCAGCTCATCTGTGTCATTTCAAACTTGAACTGTCAGATTCTTTACTCACTTCAGTGAACAGTCGCTCGGAGATTTCTCCTCTGCTCGGTTCATTCTCTCTGTTTAAAGAGTGTTTTCGTTGATTTAACGAGATAGTTTTTATTTTAACCAGCAAAACCGTCGGTTCACACTGTCTGTGGTAACTGTAGTAAATGAAGGTTTTGTCTGTGTGGAACTTGTAGGTTATCGGTTCGGTTTTGAACCGATCAGGGGTTTAAAACTCATTTAAAACTAAAATTACTATTTTAGAGTGCGTTCTCGGTTCTTATCGTGTTTAAAAACGGATTTATTACGGTTTTTCCAATACCCGTGACACGGGTTAGGAACTGATAAGGTGTGTTCTGCTCACTGCCATGTTAGAAGTGTTTTGGTTAGCTGGCATTATGTCTGAGAAACCCAAAGAAAACCTGGCCCACTGGGTTTCAACACTATGATGTTTGTGGGAAGTCTTTGCCAAGGCTGAGCCACACACCATGTGTTTATTGTCTGGGGTTTGACCACCCAGTCAGACTGCCAGGTATAAGAATTTCCGCAGTCACCCTGGAAAAAGATTGGGCAGGCTCAGGAACTGGAGGCCAAAAGTCTGCTGACCCGATGGCTATCCCGTGTGCCAACCGAACCGGAGGGAGTGCCTCTGACCAGGGCCAGATCTCAGTAAAGAAAAGCTGGTTCTGAGGAACCAATTCCAGTAAAGAAAACAAGAAAATCAGCAGGTCTGAGTCCAAAATCTTTCTCCAACTGCTGCAGAGATAGCAAAGCTATACAAATTGTCCAGTCATTGTCTCAGGGTCCATCCAAACCACCACTATCTGGTAAAAGGTCGGTTCGTCTCGTCCCAGTGGTTCAGGATTACGATATTGAGGAATTTTATGAACCAGAGGAGGGGAGGAGGATTATGAACAGTATGAATGTGGCTGGAAGGTCTGAAGTGCCTATTGAACCGACATCTCCCAGACAGACCTTTTAGAATCTCCTCTATGCTGTCTGAGTCCCCATCTCATTTTATGTTTTATAAAAGTTGTTGAAACCTCCAGCTTCCTTTAGAAGAGGCTGTGGATGAGCAAGAGGAGCCTGATTTTGTAGAAATGATGGATATTCCAGAGTCTAGAGATTGTCTATTCCTTTACATAAGTCTTTAGGAAACAAACAATTAAAATTTTAAAAGCTCCTAATTCTTGTGCCTCCTGTAGATAAAAAGATGACAGAAGGTATACATTGTCAGGCCCTGATAATGAATTCTTTTCTCAGCAATGCAGTCATGTTAGTAGTTCAGGCTGCTGCCTGTGATAAAGTTAATATTCCCTTGGCTTCACATCCTCCCTGACAAGGATTCCAGGAAGATTGATGCCATGGCAAAACAGTATATGGCAGCCTCTCTGGGACTCAGTGAACAAATTATATGGCTTATGTAGCTAGGTATCAGAAATCTAGATGGGATACTGTTAGTGCAATTAGCCAAGAGGCCCATGGGCATCTGGCTAGTGAACTAGAACAGGTGGCTGCTGATGGCATTCAGCTTCCTAAGGTTCAGTTTCATGCTGCTGTGGATGAATGATGTTTCTCAGGGTCATGGCCACATCTGTAGCCTGTGGTTGGCCTGGCTCAGGTGTATTTAGTTTGTCACAGGATACCTGGACTAAGGCTATGGATTTTCTGGTGGGAAATCTCTGTTTGGAGAGCAGACAGAGAATTACATGAAGAAGATGGATGAATATAGGACTACTTACAAGAGTGCTCAGGCTAAGGAGCTGCAAGCCACTCCTGAAAGCATGCCCCAGGGTAGGGGTAGAGCTTTTCACAGGCCTTCTTACCAGACTCAGGCCTCTCTGCCTATGCTCAGAGGGGCTTTCAGAGGCAGGGGCAGACGAGGGGTGGGCAGACCTGCTCCCACCCCCAGCCTAAAGCTCCTGGAAACAGGCACCCTGATGAGGTGCCCAGGACCCATTCTCCTGTACCAGTGGGGGCAGGCTGGCTTACTTCAGTCAGAATTGGGCTTCTTAACCTCAGACAAGTGGGTTCTGGAAGTAGTAAGCCAGGTCTGGTCTCAGCTCAAAAATCTCGGGTTGAGAAGCAGACTTTTTCTACCTGCAAGTGCTTCAGAGGCCCTCGCTCTGGAAACAGAGGTCTCATCCCTGTTAGCTCTCAGAGCAGTAGAAAGGTTCCTCCCTGCATCGGGCAGGGGTCTGTATTCCAGATACCTCCTTACCCCAAAAGACAGGAGAATGGCGCTCATTTTAGATCTCAGATATCTGAACAAGCATCTTTGAAACCAAAGTTCAAAATGGTAACTCTGGCAATGATTTTACCTTTCCCTAAGGCCAGGGGACTGGCTAGCCTCCCTGGACCTCAAGGATGCCTATTTCCATGTCCTAATCAGAAGATCCCATCGAAAGTACCTCAGATTCGAACTGCCTCAGGTCATTACCAGTTCAGAGCAATGCCCTTCGGCCTCACCTCTGCTCCAAGGGTATTCACAAAGTGTCTAGCAGTGGCAGTGGCCCACTTAAGGAGGCAGAGGATTGCTGTTTTTCCTTATCTAGACGACTGGCCCATTGTAGACCAGTCCCAGAACAGGTAAAATCTCACCTGCAGGTCACCAGCAGCTTCTCACCTCCTGGGTTTTCTGCTAAACTCTACAAAGTCGGTTCTGGAACCAGTCCAGGTACTCACCTTTATAGGGCAGAATTGGACACAAAGTTAGCTAGAGCCTTCTTCCCCCAGAAAGGGTAAGGAATTTAGTGGCCTTGGCCTCTCCTTCACTCTGCAGGTCTCGACCAGCAAGACACTTCCTGCAGCTCTGGGGCACATGGCTGCATCCACAGCTGTTGTGCAGGGATCCAGATTTCAGATGAGACATTCAGTTTCACTGAGAACCTTTTGGTCTCGAGAAGAGACCCTTTCCAAGTTGGTCCCAGTGATCAACCTTGATCCTAGCTCTCCAGTGGTGGCAGGATCAGAGCAATTAAGAGCGGGGTCCCTTCATTTCCCCTTCTCGACTTGACTCTCACTACAGATGCTTCCTTCTGGGTTGGGAGCCCACATGGGCGTACCTTTCCACTCAGGGAGTTTGGTCCCCCAGGAATCTCTGCTCCACATCAATTTGCTGGAACTCAGAGCTGTCTTTTAGCTCTTCGTTTTTCTGCATCTGTCCACGATAAGGTGATACAAGTCAGAACAGACAACACCACAACAATGTGGTACATCAACAAACAGGGGGCACCGGTCTTCGGCCTTGTGCACCGAGGCAATGAAGTTGTGGTCTCTGGCCTATTCTCTGAACACTTCCTCATAGAAGTTCATCTTCCAGGAAGGACAATGTCTAGCGGATGCCCTCAGTGGATTTCCGGGCCATCACGAATGGTCCCTGGATCCTCAAGTGCTGGGATAGTTTTGCCGGAGTGGGCTTCCTCAGATAGATCTTTTGCAGCCCCAGACAATCACAAACTTCCTCTTTCTGTTGCAGGCCTCCAGTGCTGGGCTCAGTTCCCCTGATACCTTCTTCTGGATTGGGAGGGAAGTTCTCTATGCTCTCCCTTCTTCTCCTATTCAAAGTACTAGTTAAAATCAGATCTCAGCCTTGCAGGGTGATTCTGATTGCCCGGGATTGGGCCAGGCAGCCCTGGTACCCACTCCTTCTGTCTCTGACAGTCCATCTTCCCTGTGCCTCCCCACAATCACAATCTGTTGACTTGTGCCCAGGGAAGGGTTTGGTATCCGGACCTCAAATCCCTCAACCTCAAGGCCTGGCTCTTGAGGAGTTAGAGTTTGCTGATTTTACACCTCTCAGGGTGTTCTGAGATCCTAAAGGCTTCTAGAAAGCTCTCCACTAGGGCTACTTTATAGTTCTAAATGGAAAAGGTTTTCCATTTGTGTGCTGGGAAAATATTTCCCAGAATCTACTGAATTGCCCATTTTGTTAGATTACATGGTACATCTTAATTCCTTGGGTCTCAGACCAGCTACTCCTGAGAGTTCATTTGGCAGCTGTATCTGCTTTTTGTCAGCAGGAAACTCATCCCTCTTCCTCTCATTCTGTGTTTTCCAAGTTTTTTAGGGATTACTCCATACTAATCCTCCTTTGGGAACCGCCCCTGCTTGGGACCTTAATGTTTGCATTGCCCAGTTAATGCAACCCCTTTTGAACCTCTGTCTTCTGCAGAGCTTAAGTACCTAACTTGGGAAACTGTTTTTCTAGTGGCTATCACTTCGCCAGATGCATAAGTGAATTAAAGCCTTGTCAGTGAGACTGACTTTATTTCTTCCACAGGGATAAGGTAGTCCTTAGGACTAATAGAAGTTTTGCCTAAGGTGGTTTCAGATTTCCATCTTAATCAATCTATCTCCCTTCCAGTATTTTTCACTGATCACCTCTTCTGGTGAGAGGAGGTTGCACAGCCTGGATGTTAAGAGAGCTCTTAGTTATTATGTAGAGCTGCACTAAAGGTCACAGGTTCAAATCCTCCAACTTTTCCTTACCTATGGTGAAGTTGGGAAAGGCAACCTGCCACTAAGAGATCAATAGCCAGATGGATTGTTCTTGTATCCAATTTGTTATCAGAAGGGGCAGAGCCCCCAGTTTGAGGGCTCATTCTACCAGGGGTACCGCGCTTCTAGCTGCTGCCAGAGACATTCCTTTATTAGAGATTTGCCAGGCTGCTACTTGAAAACGGTACACACTTTTACCAAGCATTACTCCTGGATGTCCAGGCCAGGAGAGATACTGTTTAGCACAGCTGTTCTTCAGAGCTTATTCCCTAAGTAGGTTCTGCCCTCCTCCATGGAGGTACTCGCTGTGTATTCTGCTAATGTCATAATATAGCAAGACTTCATGTTGTTTGAAGAAAATTACTCACCTTAGTAATGTTGTTTCTTCTAATGGAGTCTTGCTGTATATAGACCTCCCCAACCTGCCCCTCTCAGAACCTCTATTTGGTGGGGTGCGGGCTACTTAGTGTGGGCACTATTTATGTCCTGTTAGCATTTTGTCCCCTTTGGGACTTTGGGGGTGTGTATGTGTATGCGTGTGTGTGTTTTATTATACTTATGTTCCATTTTCATATTATTAGAATGGTGTTAGTATTTCTGGTCCCTGACTTGAGTCTTGGGTGTTGGGACCAACAATGGTTGTTATTATTTAGGTAGCCATTTGGCTAGTGTAGGTTACAGCTCCACACAGATCTTAGTGAGTTTGGCTCAGAAAGATCTGACAGTTCAAGTTTGAAATGACACAGATAGAGCTGCTCTTTGCCAAAATTTATTTTGGAATGGTTTTAACCATTTCACTCGGGCAGTTCTAGAGCTGGATCAAACTGCTAATGTCTATAATATAGCAAGACTCATTAGAAGAAACAACATTACTAAGGTGAGTAATTTTTTCTCTCTTCCGGCCTGTGGCGGAAAGAACTGGAAAGGGTGTCTGGAACGCCTTTATACTGGACGCGCCTGAGCCTGGTCACCTGATGGGGGCGGTCCCCGTCAGGGTCTGCTAGCTGGAAATTTTTCCGTGGGGTCCTGCCGCCTGCCGACATCAGTCCTATATGTAATTACCTACTGCAAGAGCCTCTCTCGAAGATCTACTGTTACAGTAAGTTCTTACATAACTGTACTTTACCCACCTGTAACAGTGGATCTTCCTGGACATAAGTCTCCACCACTCATTCACACTAGTGGGGATCTGCGCCGGAGGCACTAGGACCCATCGAGCAAACTTTTGCTGGAGGGTCGGCGCCGAGGGCATGGCGCCCGCGATGGTGGCTCAGCTGGTAATGACTATCTCGCAACCACCTCCAACCGCCTCAGTTCCTTTTTTTCCTGCCGCCGAAGCGCTTCTAGTGACAACGCCGCCGCTTGTCGGGAGTCAAACTTCAAACTAGCGTATAGTTTTCAGTTTATTTTTGTAATTTATCTCGATAGTAGTATCGCTTAATTTTATTCTATTTCGTTATATTTAAAATTTAACTTATAGTAAAGAAGTCTCGCCTACTGGACAGAGTCACCATGAGCAGGTCAGGTGACGGTAGGAGACTTTCGATGAAAGCTGTTCAGTCAGTCGGGCTGGTCCGGTCAGCCCCTTCTCTCAGCGGGTTCCGACAACGTCAGTCCGATGCCCGGGGATGGGCAGTCCTCCGCGGCATAAAATAAACGGTCGATATTCCACCGTGCTCGCCTCGAGCTCTTCTTCGCCCACAGGTCAAAAAGAGAAGGCATCACCGAGGTCGCCTCTGATACGCCTGCGTCGGACGGTCGGTTATCGCTAGTTGCCGGTCTCCTCCTTCGGAGTCGCCAACTTCCGGTTTCCGCCTGCCTTCGACATCGGAGCGCACCCCGCCATAGGTAGGGCTCCAGATGAGCAGTTTCATCAGTGGGCGCTCTTATGGAGCGATGGGCTGGAGGTTGGTTCTTCTGCCTGGCTCGGTTGCCCCGGAGCCTCTGGCTCGTCGGGCGATCAGGCAGGGCAGTTGACCTTCCTAGTCATGCGGCCCTTCGGTGCCAGCGACTGCTTAGTGTTTGCCTCTCACATGGCTGGCGCAGGGGCCACACCGATGCCTCTTTATCTCCTGGTTTTTCCCTTCTCTGCTTTCAGGTTCCAGGTGTCCTCGGCGTCCCGCTGGGTCGCTGCGCTTGTTGGCGCTGGCTTTCGGCGCCTGCGGGCCTGCGTGCATGTCTGCGGGCGCCCACTGGGTCTTGGCGGGCGCTGTCTGGCGGTGTCAAGTGGTCTCACGAGGCCACCAAGGGCGCCTGGGCTTTGGGCGACATTCTAAGCGCTGGCGGTGCCGCGCCTGTCAAGCGCCTGCGGGCGCCTGGCTGACCTCGCCTCCTCGGCCGGGGCCTCGGGACTCTCCTTTCTATCTGCTCTTCTTCTTCTCCTATTTTTCACCCTTTCCTGTCCAAGCAGTCCTTCCTGGACTATCAGGAGATGATGTTGAGCCTGACCCAGACCTTCGTGGTGATGAAGTGGAGGAAACAGGATCCTTCACCGCTACAGAGCCTGTGGTTGAGGACCTATCCTTTAAGTCTCTGTTGAGGAACCTGAGATCCACTCTTTCTCTCCAGACTACGGACATCGATCCTGGGAAAATATTAAGACTCCAGTATCTTCATGCTTTGGAGATCCCTACGGATTTGACTCCTCCGATTCAACCCTCCTTCGAGACGCTGTCTCAAATGGTATGGAATAATCCTGCTCTTATTCCTTCAGTGGCTAAATCCATTGATAAGAAATATTCAGCTCCCAAGGATCGTCCCATTTTGGCATCCCAAGCCTTTGCGGATCCTATTGTAGTCCTGGCAGAGAATGACAAGGTCGTTCTTCCTCAAGCTACTACAGCTCGACCTATTAACAAAGAGTCTCGTAAAATTGATACATTAGGTAAGAGAGTCTTTGCTGCCTCCACTTTAAGTATGCGTATTGCCAGCTATCAAGGCTATTTTTCTCAGTATGAGTATATCCTGTGGCACTCTATGAAACGAATGGTTGAAGCTCTTCCAGATTCCGACTCCAAGTCAGAGCTCCTTCTAACCGTTATCAGAGGTATTGAGTCCAATAACCAACAGGTCAAAGCCGCCATGGACGCTTTCGACACTGCTTCTCATTCAGGAGCCTCAGGTATTTGTACTCGATGCCATTCCTGGCTGCATGCTTCTGGCTTTACGAATGATGCTCAGCAGCAGGTAATGGCGTTGCCCTTTGATGGCTCCCATCTTTTTGGGCCTCAGGTAGAGCAAGCCCTAGAGGCCACTCAGAAGACTAGGTCGGCCATTAAGTTGGCTAGACCCCCACCTACCCCTCGGGGCATGTAGGTAACGTCCAGTTTCATAGTCGCAGTCCTTTCGAGGCAGAGGCAGAGAAGCTTCCATAAAAGCCAACCTGCCCAACCTCAAAAGAAGGCGCAGAGCAGAAAGCGCAGGGGCCTAAAGCCCCCAGCGCTACCTTATGAATTGCCGGCCCCAGTTCCATCCACACTGCCCGAGATGGAACTTTCTCCTCCGGTGGGAGGTCGTCTGATGTACTTCTACAATCAGTGGAAGTCCATAACCTCGACAAATGGGTCCTTCGGATAATTCGTGAGGGTTATTCTCTCAATCTTTTGGAAAACCCCCCGAATTGCCCTCCCAAACGACAACCCAGGTTGTCGACCTCTCAGTCAGACCTCCTCACCGCCGAGATCCAGGGCCTTCTAAACAACAGGGCAATAGAACTGGTGCCCCCGAATCAGCGAAACACAGGGTTCTACTCCCATTACTTTCTGGTTCCAAAGAAATCTGGGGGGATGCATCCCATTCTAGACCTCAGAAAGTTAAACAAATTCCTCCCCAGGAGAAATTACAAATGATTTCCTAGGTACCCTGTTACCTTGCTGCATCAGCACGACTGGCTGGCCTCCCTGGATATGCAGGACGCCAGCATATCCCATCCACCCGACCCATCGCAAATTCCTGAGGTTTGTAGCTCTGGGTCAGCATTATCAGTTCAGAGTCCTGCCTTTTGGGCTATCCTCGGCGCCGCGAGTTTTTACAAAGTGTTGTGCAGTTCTCGCAGCGCATCTCAGGAAGCTCGGACTCAGAGTGTTTCCCTACCTAGACGATTGGCTCCTAGCGAGTCCTTCCAGCCAAGGGACTCTGGAAGCCGTTCAAATGGCCTCTCGCCTTCTTACGTCCATGGGAGTTCTGCTAAATCTGAAGAAGTCACAACTGCAGCCCTCCCAGAGGCTCCTTTTCATAGGGACTCTTCTGGACACCTCTTCCGCGAAGGCTTTCCTTCCAGAGGACAGAAGACTCGACATCCTTCAGATGGCCCGTTACATCGGGGAGAACCGATCGGTCACAGCTCTCTCGATGCAACGTATGTTGGGTCTCATGGCGTCCTCAGTGTTCACTGTACCCCTAGCTCGGTTACACATGAGGACCACCCAATGGATGCTCTCCACTCAGTGGTCACCGACCTGTCACCCCCAGTCTTATCCCATCAAGGTGACGGAGCCCCTCACGAGGTCTCTCACCTGGTGGTCTCAAGAGAGCAATCTCCTGGAAGGATTCCCCTTTGCTCCTCTGGATCATCAGATCTCCATCACCACAGACGCATCGCTAATGGGATGGGGAGCTCACTGTCTCTCTCTCCACACTCAAGGTGTATGGACTCAGCTCGAAACTCAGCTCCACATAAATGTCCTGGAGATGAGAGCGGTCCTCTATGCGATCCGAGCGTTGAAGGATGTTCTTTGTCACAAGAACATTCTCCTTCAAACGGACAACAAAGCTGTGATGTATTACACCAGCAAGCAAGGCGGTGCTCACTCTTATCCCCTTTGCAGGGAAGCAATGAGAGTGTGGGAGTGGTGCTTGGAGCACAAGTCTCTAATTCCAGCGGTATATCTGCCGGGTGTTCAAAACGACTTAGCAGATCACCTCAGCAGGGCCGGAGGCAGACTCTCACGAGTGGTCTCTAACCAGCCGTAGCTCGGTCCCTGTTCAAAGAGTGGGGACTCCAGACCTGGACCTTTTGCATCCCCACTCAACCGAAACTGCCTCTCTTCTGCTCCAGAAATCCAGGGCCTGGCATTTTCTGTCAGGATGCGTTCAGGCTGTGTGGACAAAACACTTTCACGCCTTTCCACCTTCCTTTAATTCAGAGAGTTCTCCTCAAGTTCGAGTCTCAGGGGACCAAGATGATTCTCATTGCTCCTCCTGGCCTCGGCAACTATGGTTTCCTCTACTCAACAGTATGTCGGCAGCCTCTCCGAGACCACTTCCCTTGCAAATCAATCTTTTGACTCAGGGTTCGTTGGTCCATCCCAACCTGAGGTCACTTCACCTTCATGCTTGGCTCCTGAAGAGGTAGAAGTGAACGGTTGAACGCCTTCTCGAGAGTCTCAGACGTCCTTCTGGCTGCTCGGAAGCCAGCTACCTGAAAACTTACGCTTCTAAGTGGAAACGCTTTTTTCTCTGGTGTGCAAAGTCCTCTTGAATCCTTTCCTGTCCTCCAGACAAGGTTCTGAGTACCTTTTGACCTGTCAAACTCAGGTCTCCAGTACTCCACGGTTAAAGTTCACCTTAGTGCCATTTCGAGGCTCCATGAGCCGGTTTCTTCCTTGTCTCTGGCTCAGTTACCTATGGTGAAGAGATTTCTTAGGAATTCTGCATACCAGACCCCCTGTTAGACGTCCGTCGCAGCCTGGGACATTAACCTTGTGTTAGACATGCTCACTCGGAAGCTTTTCAACCCCTAGCTACCTGTGAGCTAAAATTTCTACCTGAAGACAGTTTTCCTAGTGGCCATTACCTCAGCCCACAGGGTCTCTGAGATACATGCCCTGGTTACGGACCCTCCGTATACTGTGTTCCATAAGGACAAAGTAGTTCTTCGTACTCATCCTAAATTTCTTCCCAAGGTTGTGTCAGAATTCCATCTAAACCAACCTCTGGTGCTTCCCTCTTACTTCGCGAACTTCCAAAATGAAGGAGAACGGTCTCTTCATTCCTTGGATGTTAAGAGAGCCTTGCGGTTCTACTTAGATAGAACCAAGAATTTTCGCAAGACTCAGCAATTGTTTGTTTCCTTCAGCGAGACCGGCTGGGTCAGCCTGTCGCTATCAGATGCATCTCATCATGGTTAGTGGCATGTCTCGACATTGCTATTCCATGGCACAGGTTAAATTGGAAGGTAGAGTGTGCGCTCACTCTACTAGAGTCGATCGCATCCCTAGCGAAATTGCAATGTTCCAATTGCAGATATCTGCAATGCCGCCACCTGGAGCTCAGTGCATACCTTCGTAAGCATTATGCACTGGATGTTCATGCTAGGCGCCATTCCGCCTTCGCAGAACTATCCTAATGGACTCTGTCCTAGACGTGGTGAGCTCTGGCCCCTGCCGCCTTTTGGGGATTATCAGCTTGGTACTCTCCCACTAGTGTGAATGAGTGGTGGAGACTTATGTCCAGGAAGATATGAAAATTACGTACCTACCGTAATTCTTGATCTTCTTGGACGAGTCTCCACCACTCATTCACACGCCCACCCTCCATCCCCAAGCTCACCGTTGTGTTGGTCTTCACTCCTCAAATCTTTAGGCCGTGAAGACTTCTTTGCTGACCCTTCTTACATGGTCCGTCCGGACTATCTTATGTCCGTTTTGTAAGGTTAGGTTTACTCTTTCGTTAGTTAGCGCTGCACCTCCTTGGTAAAAAGGTACTGAGGCGGTTGGAGGGTCGTCGCCGAGATAGTCGTTACTGCCACAGCCACTGCTCGGCGCGCCTCTCTCACACGAATTCTCCAGCAAAGTTTGCTCCCGATGGGTCCTAGTGCCTCCGGCGCAGATCCCCACTAGTGTGAATGAGTGGTGGAGACTCGTCCAAGAAGATCAAGAATCACGGTAGGTACGTAATTTTCATTTACTCATCTGTAACAACAGTTCTAGGAGTGGTATATGTTGTTCATCCACACGCACCCACCCGACCTCCCTGGCTTTAGGCGCATCACCTTGCTTCCAGCGGGCTAAGAGCTGGTGTCATGGGGGCGTAGCTGAGGTATATACCACCCCGGTGGGTGGGAGGAGCCAGCTTGAAGACTTCTGACTCATCTTAAAGGGAAAGGGACATGCCAAAAAGTGTGGATGAACAACATATACCACTCCTAGAACTACTGTTACAGGTGAGTAACCTGTTTTTTCTTCCCTGTGGGGATTTGTTTTTTCTAACCCCAGTAATACTCAGGTATTCATAACTTTATGCAGTCAGCCTTCTAAGTAGAACTGCCCAGAGAGAATTTGGAACATATGCAAATGATGGAATCTTTTGCATGAGCCACTTTTCAAATGCTGCCTTATACTATAACTGCCTTAGTTCTAAACCCCTGCGCTCTCAAGGTAATCCATCATCATATAACCAACTCAGTGAAAGAATAGCCCTGCTGGTAAATGTTACGCATGCACTGTTCTTTATAGCGTATTGTGGGCCGTCGTCTCCCACCCCTCGGAAAAAAAACATCATTGCATCTTTCTTTTTCAAATCATTTTTAACGAGACCGTGAGTGTGCCCTGTCAGTATGTCCTAACTGTCAGATTGAGGACACAATGTATGACATCCGCACTGTAGCAGAACAAAAAGTCATTCTGCTGTCCTGCGGACGTCACTAGTGCAGCAGAACAACATTTTGAGGGAGATGGATTTCGATGAACAACGACGTTCCACAATACACTATATAGTTTTAGTGTTTAAATTGTAAGTTTTGTCGGTTTGTCCTGGCTCGGTATAACCAGAGGTAAACCAAGGTTTATTTTATATTTATCAGAGTTTTCTGACTAAAAAACTCCATTAGTTATGTTTAATTTTATTAAATTAGCTTGTTTTAAGAACCGCTAATACCGGTTCCTGAACCGATGGCCTCGGTTCATTTTATCTCAGTTCTCGGATCCTGCAGTGGCTCTAGAACCAACCGCAGCTGCTAAATAAACTTAAATTAAAATATTCTTTTTTAGCGGTTGCAACTGTTATTGGCTTTACATTGAAATGTTATAAAAAGAAACTGGTGATCCCGGTTTCAAACCTTGTATTCAAACAACATGAAGTCTTGCTGTATTCTGACATATGCAGTTAGGTCCTGCCTTTCAACTGCCCCGGAGAACAAAGAGTTAAACTTTCCATGGCCAGCATGGAATGTTCACTGTGAGCTTGGTTGAAGCCCCTGTCTGCTGCTGTTTAAACTCCAACCGTCAGATTCTTTACTCTGCCTCACTGAACAGTCGCTCCGGAGATTTCTCCTTTGCTCGGTTCAAAAAAGTTGGTTAAAGTGTCGTTTTTTCGCTTGGTTTCTACCGAATTGCTGCTGTCAGTTTAAGTCTCTGTCTGTGGTACCATGAGTACTAGATAGGTTTTCTTTATAGTTTCTGTGTGGAACTTGTAAATTGTAGATCGGTTCGGCTGAACCGATCAGTTTCAGGTAAAAAAGTGTGTGTATTTACTTAGAATGTGGTAACCAGTCAGTATCGGTTCTAAAAAAACCGGAATTTATTACTGTTTTTTCCAAGACCCGTGACACGGTCAGGAACCGATAGGGGAGTCTTGCCTGGCTGATTGCTGAAAAAGGGTAAGTTTGGTTAGGATTGGCCATGTCTGAGAAACCCAAGAAAAAGGCCGGGCCCACTGGGTTTCAACACTGCAGTGTGTGTGGGGAAGTCTTAGCTAAGGCTGATCCCCACACCACTTGTGTTTATTGTCTGGTTATTGTCTGGGGTTTGACCACCTCGATTCAGACTGCCAAATTTGTAAGAATTTTTCCAAAGCTACCCTGGAAAAGAGATTAGGTAGACTGAGGGAAAGGGAGGCCGAGAAGTCCGCTGACCCGGATGGCCAGCCCGGTTCGGTTCTGACCAAACCAGAAGGAGTGCCCTCTGACCAGGGCGATACTTCTTCGGGCAAAAGGAGAGCCGATTCTGAGGAGTCTGTTCCAGTAAAAAGGAAAAGAAAAGATAAATTGTCTGGTTCGGACCGAGAAATTCATACTCCGACCGCCGATGAGATAGCCAAGGCGATAAGAATAGTGCAATCGCTTACTTCGGTTCAGGCTGAACCGGCACCATCTGGCAGGGGTTCGGTTCGGTCGGTTCCCTGGGTTCCAAATTACACCTTGGAAGAATTTTATGAACCAGATGAGAAGGAGGGAGAGTATGAGGATGATGATGGTGATTATGAAAGTCTGGATGTGCCTATTGACCCAGACATCTCCCCAGACAGACCTTCAGGTGTTTCTCCTCCTAGGCTTTCTGAGTCCACTTCTCACATTATGTTTTACAAAAAAGTGGCTGAAACCCTCCAGCTTCCTATGGAAGAAGCAGTAGGGGATCAGGACGAGCCTGATTTTGTTGAAATGATGGACATCCCAGAGTCCAGGAGACTGTATATTCCCCTCCACAAATCCTTTGGGAAACAGACACATAAAATTCTTAAGACTCCTGATTCCATACCTCCTGTAGACAGACGAATGGACAAGAGGTATACTCTTTCAGGCTCAGACACTGAGTTCCTTTCCCAGCAATGCAGCCATGTTGGAGTAGTGCAGGCTGCTGCCTGTGATAAGGCAAATATCCCCTTGGCATCACACCCCACAGATAAGGACTCCAGGAGGATTGATGCCATGGCAAAGAAACAGTACATGGCAGCATCTTTGGGACTCAGGCAGGCTAACTATATGGCCTACACAGCTAGATACCAGAAGTCCAGGTGGGACACTGTGCTGGCTCTAGCTAAACAGGCCCCTGACCAGCGTGCCAAGGAGCTGGAGCAGGTGGCTGCAGATGATATTGAGGCATCCAAAGTGTAATTTCATGCTGCTGTGGACTCCAATGATGTTTCATCAAGAGTCATGGCTACATCTGTGGCTCTTCGAAGGATGGCTTGGCTCAGATGTACTAGCCTATCACAGGATACCCAGGCTAAGGCCATGGATTTCCCTGTTATTGGTAATTCTCTGTTTGGGGAGCAGACAGAGAACTACATGAAAAAGATGGACGAGTACAGGACCACTTACAGGAGTGCTCAGGCCAAAGAAAGGCAAGCCACTCCTCAAAGGCAGCAGTCCAGGGGCAGGGGCAGGCCTTTCCAAAGGCCTTTTTACCAAGCTCAGGCCTCCTCTTCTTATTCTCAGAGGGGTTCTTTAGAGGGAGAGGCAGACAGGGGATGAGCAGGCCTACATCCACCCCTCAGCCTAAAGCCCCTGCCAAGTAGACACCCTGATGAGTCTGCCCGGGCTGATTCTCCAATACCAGTAGGGGGCAGGCCGGCTTACTTTGTCCAGGACTGGAAGTCTCTGACATCAGACAAGTGGGTCCTGGAAGTAGTAAGCCAGGGACTGGTTCTCATCTTCCAAAAATTTCCCAAGATGAGAACCAGATCCTTTCCACCTGCAAATCCATCAGAGACCCTTGTCTTAGAGGCAGAGGTTTCTTCCCTCCTGGCTCTCAGAGCTATAGAGAGGGTTCCCACCCTACACAAGGGCAAAGGATTGTACTCCAGGTACTTCCTAACCCCCAAAAGACAGGAGAATGGCGGCCCATCCTGGACCTAAGATATCTGAACAAACACCTTTTAAAACCAAAGTTCAAAATGGTGACTCTGGGAATAATTCTTCCCTCTCTAAGGCCAGGGGACTGGCTAGCCTCCCTGGACCTCAAAGATGCCTATTTTCACATTCCCATCAGGTGCTCCCACAGAAAGTACCTCAGGTTCGAGTTGCCCGCAGGCCACTATCAATTCAGAGCAATGCCCTTTAGCCTAACATCAGCCCCAAGGGTTTTCACAAAGTGCCTGGCAGTAATGGTTGCTTTCCTAAGGAGAAAAAAGATCTCCATCTTCCCATACTTGGACGACTGGCTTATAGTAGGTCAGTCTCCAGACCAAGTCAAGTCACATTTGCAAATAACTCAGCAAGTGCTCACTTCCTTAGGATTCCTTCTCAACCTTCCAAAGTCAGTTCTCGAACCAGTGCAGCTCCTCACCTTTATGGGGCAGAGCTGGATACAATAAGGGCAAGAACATTCCTTCCCCTGGACAGGGCAAGGACCCTTATGGAGCTGGCCTCTTCATTCACCCTTCAGGTGTCTCGACCAGCAAGGCATTTCTTTCAACTTCTGGACCACATGGCAGCTTCCACAGCAGTGGTCCAGGGAGCAAGATTCCAGATGAGGGACATTCAGTTCCACTTAAAAGCCTTCTGGTCCCAAAGAAAGGATTCCCTTACCAAACTAGTCCCAGTGACTCGAACCCTGATCCAGGCCTTGCAGTGGTGGCAGGATCAGAACAATTTGAGACAAGGAGTTCCTTTTGTCACTCAGTCTCATTCAGTGATACTCACCACAGATGCTTCCCTGCTGGGCTGGGAAGCCCATCTAGGGGATCTTACCACCCAAGGGCTGTGGTCACCTCAGGAATCTCTGCTTCACGTCAGTCTCTTGGAACTCAGAGCAGTGTTTCTGGCAATGCAAGCCTTTTCCAAATCTGTACAGAACAAGGTGGTCTAGGTCACAACAGACAGCACCACCACCATGTTGTACATCAACAAGCAGGGAGGCACTCGGTCTACGGCCTTGTGCACAGAAACAATGAAGTTGTGGTCCCTGGCCTATTCCTTGCAAACCTCTCTGATAGCAGTTCACCTCCCAGGGAAAGACAATGTCCTAGCAGATGCACTGAATAGAATATCCCAGGGCCATCACGAATGGGCCCTAGATCCTCTAGTTTTGAAAGTGATTTTCTCAAGATGGGGCACACCAGAGATGGACCTTTTTGCAGCCCCAGACAATCACCAACTTCCTCTCTTTTGTTGAAGACCCCCAGTCTTGGGCTCAGTCCCCCTGGATGCTCTGATTCTGAACTGGGAAGGGTAATTCCTGTATGCTTCCCCCCTTTCCCTCTCCTGTTCAAAGTGTTAGTCAAGATAAAGTCACAGCCATGCAAAGTGATTCTGATTGCTCCAGACTGGGCCAGGCAGCATGGTATTCCTTGTTGCTGTCCCTAGCAGTCCACCTTCCCCTGTCTCTTCCCAGGAATTACAACCTGTTGACATCCTCTCAGGGGAGGATTTGGTACCCGAATCTTCAGTCTCTCAATCTCAAGGCTTGGCTCTTGAAGAGTTAGAGTTTGCAGATCTGCATCTTTCCCAAGGGGTTCTGGATATCCTTAAGGCTTCTCGAATGTCTTCCACCAGGAAGACTTACAACTCCAAGTGGAAAAGATTCAGCATTTGGTGTTCTAAGAAGAATATTTCTCCAGACTCTGCTGAATTGCCTATGGTTCTGGATTATATGGTCCATCTTAATGGCCTAGACCTCATACCAGCTACCCTTAAAGTACACTTGGCAGCTGTTTCTGCTTTCTTGTCAGTAGGCAAACCTTCCTCTCTATCATCCCATCCTATATTTTGTAAGTTTTTCAAGGATTGTTTCACACCAATTCCCCCCACTTTTAGGGATCCTACTCCTACTTGGGACCTTAATGTTTACATTGCTCAGCTTATGCAACCTGCCTTTGAGCCTTTATCCTCGGCAGAGCTTAAGTACTTGACTTGGAAAACTGTGTTTTTGGTAGCCATTACTTCTGCCAGACTTATCAGTGAATTGCAAGCCCTGTCAGTGAAATCTGATTTCATCTCTTTTCACAGAGATAAAGTGGTCCTTAGAACTAACAGAAAGTTCTTACCTAAAGTGGTTTCAGATTTCCACCTCAACCAGTCTATATCTCTCCATGTGTTCTTCACTGACCATTCCTCCTCGGGAGAGAGGAGGCTACACAGCTTGACGTTAAAGAGCCCTTAGCTACTACATAGAGCTGCACTAAGGGTCACAGGTTTGAATCCTCCAGTTGTTCCTCACGTATGGAGAAGTTGGTAAGGGCAAACCTGCCACTAAGAGATCTATTGCCAGGTGGATTGTTTCTTGTATACAATTCTGCTGTGAAAAATTGGGTAGAACTCCACCCTCAGGCCTGAGGGCTCATTCCACTAGAGGTACAGCTGCCTACCTGGCTGCTGCCAGGGATATTCCTCTCTTAGAAATTTGTTAAGCAGCCACCTGGAAAACAGTCCATACTTTCACCAAGCATTACTCTCTGGATATCCAGGCTAGGAGTGATGCTCGGTTTGGCACAGCAGTACTTCAGAGCCTGTTCTAAGTAGGTTCTGTCCCTCCTCCATGGAGGTATTGCTTGGTAGTCTGCATATGTCAGAATACAGCAAGACTTCATGTTGTTTGAAGAAAAAATTACTCACCTTAGTAATGTAGTTTCTTCTAATGGAGTTTTGCTGTATTCTGACCTCCCCTCTCAGAACCTAGATTTTGGGATGTGGGTGGGCAGGAGCAGTGTTGGCACCCTAGGGGTGTCCTTTTTTCACCCTCTTTTTGGTTTGGGTGAGAGCTTGTGTTTTGGATGTGTTTTGTGTTTGGGTTTCCTGACTTGAGTCTTCCTTTGAAACTAAAAACCTTTCAGATATATATATACTGTATATTTGCCAGTTGGCTAGTAAAAATTTTACAGTTTCCACACAGAACATCTAGTGAGTCTTTGCTCGAAAAGATCTGACGGTTGCAGTTTAAACAGCAGCAGACAGGGGCTTCAGCCGAGCTCATGGTGATTATTCCATGCTGGCCATGGAAAGTTTAACTCTTTGTTCTCCGGGGCAGTTGAAAGGCAGGACCTAACTGCATATGTCAGAATACAGCAAGACTCCATTAGAAGAAACAACATTACTAAGGTGAGTAATTTTTTCTTCCCTCCTGCGCCATTAGTGTGTTCGCAGGGCCTTCCGTTGCTGGTAGGCCTCGGGGTTGTGATTTGGTATGATCTGTTGTACCAAATAAGAGCTTCGATTGTTTGTTTTTGCTCCTGCTAGTCGTCATCAATCTCCCAAACTAATGCCACCGCCAGCAAACTTCAATCCAAGGCTGATGCTGCCAATTTTAACAGAAAAAGACTGAGTGCAGTAAGGAGCTCAGCTAGGCTGCGTCCGCCATTGTCAGCATCAAGCCACACCCCATGAAGAGTTTCTTTAAGGGCCTGCTGCATCTGTATCCGTCTGTTAGGGAGCCAGTCCCTCCCTGGGATTAACTCTGCATAGCCAAGCTCATGGAACCTCTCTTTGAGCCCATGGCCTCTGCAGATTTGAAGTACGTCACCTGGAAGTCAGTCTTCCTGGTGGCCATAACTTTGGCCAGAAGGGTGTGTGAGCTGCAAGCTCTCTGCACTGACCCTAATTACATCATTTTTCACAGGGACAAGGTAGTCCTTAGGACTAACAGGAAATTCCTGCCCAAGGTGATGTCCGAGTTTCATTTAAACCAGTCCATCACTCTCCCAGTGTTTTCACAGAAGTGTCCAGTCCTGGTGGGCAGATGCTGCACAGTCTGGATGTTAAGAGGTCACTTGAACACTATCTGGATCGCACTAAGGACCTCAGATCCTCCGACTCACAGCTGTTTCTCAAGTATGGTGAAGTGGGAAAGGGCAGGCCAGATTCTAAGAGGACCACTGCCAGCTGGATTATTTCCTGCATTCAGTTATGTTACTCTAAAGCTGTCAAGCAGCCACATAAAGGCCTCGGCGTGCACTCCACTCATGGCACTGCTGCTTCTGTGGCACTGCAAGGGAAGTCTCCTTGCTTGAAATCTGTAAAGTGGCTCCTGAAAAACTGTACACACCTTTACAAAATACTATTGCCTGGATATACAGTCCAGGAGAGATGCCAGGTTTGGCACTGCTGTACTGCAGAACCTCTTCCCCAGATAGGTTCTGTATCCAGCCTCCCAAGGTACTGCTTTGTAGTCTGCATTAGTGAAGCATAATGAGGTATTCCTGGGGTATGAAGAAAAAAATTACTTACCATAATAATATTGTTTCCTCCAGGGGATCTCTGATTATGTTTAAACCTCCCACCCTACCTCCCTTCCAGAACCTGGAAAAGGTTCTACATCAGTCAGTTCTTCTCTAATGTTCATTTGCTTGAGCATTACTTGTTCATTCACAATCACTGTTTATGTGGCTTGCTTTAGTCTGCCATGGCTTGGCTTGTATGGCCAGTCCTTTATTGCCCCTTTTGGGCATTTTATATTTGATATACTTTATGATAGGCTAGCATAAGTAGGGGCTCATTTTTATTTGGCTCTGAAAAGATGTGATGTTAGGCTGTAGATCACAGAACCACCACGAGGCAGAGGTTTGAATAACATTCCAAATTCCTTAATTTGCATACTATTCCACACATTCTGGGGCAGTTGAGGATCTTCTTCAAGGATATCTCTTTCATCAGGCCCCACCTAATTGAACTTCTAGCTTCCAGTCACTAGGACCACATGGAGACTTTTGCAAGCAGTCCACCAGGGGCCACCTACAACGACATCAGATGACAATTGTGACACTCGGACAGCTGGTTCTGATTAATCTATGCTTTTTGTAATATAAAAATATGTTATTGAATGTCTCTTATAAGAGATGCTGACAGTCTGTGGAATGACACCCCCTCACAGGTTTTATGGTTTGTATGTTTTGTGATATATGGTTCTGTATTTATATTTTACATTTTTTTATCTATTTTTAAGTAAACCTCTACTTTAGAATTTGAATTTCTTTTTCTTGATAAGGGAAGTATACATGGTTAAAGCTGACACTGCACAAAGCTTACTGTTTTTACCAAACTGAGAAAAGGTAAGAATTTATTCTGAGGTCTTTAATAGAGTTTTAAGGGTTCATTTTGTATGCCTGGTTAGGTGCCCGTAGGCAAAAGATATCTGGCCCCCCCGAAGTGCAGAATTATCTGAGCCTGTACATTGGGTACGCTAACAAGAGGTTCAGAGTTTGAATCTCTCCAAGACTTGAGACCAAAGGTTGATTCGAACCCACAAAACAGACAGGAGGGTTACCCTGTTTCTGTTAACTGTTCACAAGACTGCGCTCGGAGGTTGGCACTTTGGGAGTAGAGGGCTGACCTGCTGAGTGGGTTTGTGACAGATTGGTTGGCAGAGGTGTGAAAAATGTTGGTATTACAAGCTTTTATTGTTCAGTGTGTCAGCTTGAGAACATCACCTTACTTGCAAAGAAAGAAAAAGGCAGTGATTTATTTTTTAAAAAGAGAGAACTATATCACTTGGCGTACAGTCAAGTTCTTACCCGTTTTATTTTTTTTTCTAAAGTGCAAGTCAGAGTAGCCGTAGTTAGGGAAGAAGATGGCTTCCAACTACAGCAGGCACACTGTAGACTACTTAAAGCAGTTGTGCGGGGACAGAGGAGTCCTGTTCAAGGTGAAAGCCACTAAGCAGAACCTCGTAGATGCCCTGATGGTAGCAGATACCCAGAGCAGCGAGTCACAGACACTAACTGAAAAGGACCAAACCTCGAGTGTGGCAGGGCTAGTGGCCAGTGCAGTGTCCAGATCTGATGAGGAGGGCAACAGGGCCACTGTCAATGAAGGGCCACAGCAGCAGGGGAAGGTCACCAGTATCCTGGATCCAGAAGTACTCAGGCTGCAAATTGAGTTGCGCAGAATGGAGCTGGAGTTCCAGAGGGAGAGGGACCGTGAACAGCGGGAGGCAGACCATGAGGAGTGTGAGCGCCAGCAAGCTGCAGAGGAGAAGAGGGAGCGAGAACACCGAGACGCAGACCGTGAGGAGCAGGAGCGCCAGAGGCAACATGATTTGGAGAAGCTACGACTCCAACCAGTGGCACCAGAGCAGGTAAGTGGCTTGGGTTTAACTGGAACTACAGAACTGGGTTACAAATTGAATTCCAAATTGACAGCCGAATTTAAAGGGGAGGATATGGATGCCTTTTTAAATTATTTTGAAAAAGTTTGTATTCAGGCTAAAATTCTTAGGGAGTCCTGGAGCTTCCAGCTATTCCTACTACTTAACGGGAAAGCTCGGGATGCATTGGGTCAAATGGACAATGAGGACAGTGATGATTTCAGCAAACTTAAAGCGGCACTGTTAAAGAAATTTGAATTAACTGCTGAATCATACAGAG
This sequence comes from Neoceratodus forsteri, assembly GCA_016271365.2. NCBI lineage: Eukaryota > Metazoa > Chordata > Ceratodontiformes > Ceratodontidae > Neoceratodus > Neoceratodus forsteri. Next base: position 118,297,857 of record JADMNL010000032.1, on the reverse strand, counting down.
CTAAATTCCGTAAACTCGGGAGAAGCCCTGACATGAGCTACGAGGAGCTAGCCACGAAACAATGTCAGTTTTTAAAATGTTGGTGGGAAGGAATTGAGGCAAACTCTGTTGATAAAATTGAAAATGTGATTTTGTTAGAATAGTTTTATTGAACATGCCCAGCAGAGCTGAAAACCTGGCTGGAGGACCAAGAACCCAAAACAGTGCGAGAGGCTGCTGAACTCTCGGACCGCTATGCTGAGAGCAGACCTGCTTTGAGAGCAAATGAGGCAGATGTGGCAGCGCAGAAAGGGAAAAGCGCGCATTCGGGGCAGCTAAAACCCTCACTGCCTCCACCAAAAACAGTTATCCCCAGGTTTCAAAGAAAAGATTTCTCTGAAATAAGAAATGCATGTTGGTTGTGTAAAGAAACTGGGCATATCGCCAGACAGTGTCTCAAAAGAATAAGCTATAATATGCAGAATGGTACTAGAAAAGAAGTGGGTTGTTTGTGTGTCCCTGGGATCGTGCCGCTGAACATGAGGGAACACATGCACCCAGTCATGGTAAATGGTGTACAGACACAAGGGTAAAGGGACCCCTGGCATCCCTGACATTGGTAAAAGGGGATCTAGTAGAGCCTGGTCAGCTTATACCCAATAAATACATCACTGTACAGGACTTTACTGGTGAGGCGAAAACATTGCCACTGGCCAATGTTCTCCTGGACTGGGGTGAAACCGAGGGAACTCTACAACAGGTGGCTGTAGCCAAAACCTTAGCAGTGGATGTGATCCTGGGCAACAATCTAAAATGGGATGGTGTGTGCAGTTGCCCGTAGCTAAGCCGCAAGGGAAAATTGTAGTTCCCTGAACCCCACCGAAGCCATTGTGGAAACCACTGAGAGGCTGGTTCCCCAGCCTGTGTCTCCAGATGGGGAGACTAATGAACAGGGAGTAGAAATTTCCCCAGTAGCAAGTAACCACACAGCTACAGAGGGTTACTCCGAAGAGGGAGGGGTGACTTATTGTCAGAGGGTTGGGATTGACAGTGATCCTGAGTGTCCTGATGCTAGTGCTAGGGACCCTAGTTTAGTGACTGAAGGGGACCTGTCCCATGCTTTGGGAATGTGTAAGGGGTTTGCAACTACTCAGAGAAGTGACCCTAGTCTAGAGAAGCAGAGGGCTTGGGCAGACTCGGACGGCGCACAGGGAGGTGATGGCAGACATAAGGTTTATTGGGAAAATGGACTTGTGTATACTCAGGCAGTACAGACAGAGGGAGGGGTGCAAGGCAGGCAGCTTGTCGTTCCCCAGGGGTATCGTGAGCAGTTACTCAAGATTGCACATGATATTCCCTTGTCTAGTCATCTGGGAATCGCCAAGACAACGCGAGCGGTTGGCCCAGAATTTCTTATTGGCCTAACTTCACCCAGCAGGTGAAGGAGTATTGCAGGTCTTGTCACCGGTGCCAAGAAATAGGGAAGGTGGGCAAGAAAACCCAAGCCACCCTGATTCCCTTGCCCATAGTGGAGGAGACATTCCAGAGGGTGGGAATTGATATTGTGGGGCCTTTAAATACCCCCAGCTCCTCAGGGAAGAGATTCATCCTGACTGTGGTGGATTATGCCACCCGGTACCTAGAGGCAGTCGCCCTATCTTCACTGTGGACAGAAAAGTGGTAGATGCCTTACTTGGAATTTTCTCCCATGTTGGGTTTCCGCAGGAGGTTATCACCAATCGAGGGGGTTCCTTCATGTCAGACCTGATGAAATGTTCATGGGAGAAATGTGGGGTGGTGCAGAGATGCATGACACCGTATCACCCACAAGCAAATGGGCTTGCGGAATGATTCAATGGTACCCTGAAGTCAATGCTCTGGGTGTTTGCTGAACAGCATGGGAGGGACTGGAAGAAATACCTTCCCCACCTGTTGTTTGCATACAGGGAGTTGCTCCAAGAGTCAACAGGATTTTCCCCCTTTGAACTCTTATATGGACGCCGAGTACGTGGGCTCCTAGACTTGATCCGGGAGGACTGGGAAGGCAAGCATGCCACCCAGGGAACTCCCATTGTGGATTATGTCCTTAGGTTTAGGGAAAGGCTGAAGGAGCTTATGGGGAAAGCCCAGAGCAACCTGGCAGCTGCCCAACAGAAACAAAAAGTGTGGTACGACCGCAGAGCCAGAGCTCACTCGTACATGGTGGGTCAGGAAATCATGGTCCTTATTCCGGTCCGGAAAGACAAGCTGCAGGCTGAGTGGGCAGGACCGTACAAAGTGGTTAGGAAGGTAAATGACATGAACTACATTATAATTACCTGACAGAAGACAGACAGAAAGAATGTACCATGTCAACATGATGAAGCCATATGCAAATAGTGCTGACATGGTGTTTGCACTGTGTAGTCCTGGGGAGGGGACGGACGAAGGAGACCCCCTTCTGGACTTGCTGGAAGAAAGTTAGCGGGAGTCCTCTGTAGAGGCAGTAAAATTGTCTCCCCAGCTGACCCCGGACCAGATCCAGAAAGTAAGGGAGGTTTTGCAGACTTTGCCCCATTGTTTAGTGCCAAGCCTGGACTACTCCTAGCGACTTCACGATGTGGAGACGAGACAGAACACCCATCGGCTGGACAGCATATCAGGTGTCAGAGGCTGTCCAAAATAACATTAGGAGGGAAATGGAGGAGATGCCGGATTTAGGGGTAATCCAGAGATCCCACAGCCCCTGGGCCTCGTCCTTGTGCCCAAGCCAGATGGCTCTACTCATTTCTGTGTGGACTATCGTGGACTGAATGCAGTCACGAAGTCAGACGCCCACCCGATGCCACAGATGGATGAACTTCTGGACAAGTTGGGGGGGGTGGAACGACCTACCTTACGACCATTGACCTGACAAAGGGGTATTGGCAGGTAGAGTTAACAGACAGAGCTAGGGAGAGGTCGGCCTTCATCACTCCGATAGGCTTATCTGAATTTAAAGCAATGTCTTTCGGAATGAAGAACGCCCCAGCCACTTTCCAAAGGTTGGTGAACAAGGTGTTAAATGGTGCTGAGGAGTATGCCGTGGTGTACCTGGATGACATTGCCATCTTTAGTGCCAGCTGGGAGGAACACCTATCCCACCTTAGGGAAGTGCTGGGCAGGATACAGAGGGACGGGCTCACTGTCAAAGCTGAGAAGTGCCAGGTGGCCATGGGAGAAGTGGCATACCTCGAACATGTGATAGGCCGAGGACAGCTCCATCCTAACCAAATAAAAATAGAGGTAATCTGGGGGGCGTGGCCCAGACCAGAAACGCAGAAGCAGGTCAGGAGTTTTCTTGGAACAGCAGGGTCCTATAGAAAATTTGTACCCAATTACAGTGCCCTGGCTGCTCCCCTATCTGACCTAACAAAGAAGAAGATGCCCAAGAAAACTACCTGGGGCCCAGCCTGTGAGGAAGCCTTTTCCAAACTGAAGGAGGCACTGTGCAGTGCTCCTGTTTTGACAAGTCCTGACTATAGCAAACTCTTTATAGTTCAGATGGACGCCTCAGAAGTGGGTATTGGGGCAGTACTGAGTCAGACATCCAGCCAAGCGAGAGATCACCCAGTAGTGTACCTGAGTAGGAAGTTACTTCCCAGGGAGCAGGCATACTCTACTGTGGAAAAAGAATGTCTTGCCATAGTGTGGGCCCTAAAGAAGTCGGAGCCATACTTATATGGGCAGCATTTTGTGGTGCAGACTGACCACAACCCCCTGGTTTAGCTGGCGCGAATGGGAAAAACAATGGTAGATTGCTAAGATGGAGTCTTGCTTTGCAAGGGTATGATATGACAATTCTACATAGGGCTGGAGCCAAAAATCAGAACTCCGATGGGCTGTCTCATGTGTACGAGGAGTGAATTGATTTGGGAAGCTCATCCCCTGCGGGAGATAGAGCCCCCAAATTCAGTCTAGGTGGGGAGGAATTGTAACACTCAGACAGCTGGTTCTGAATAATCTATGCTTTTTGTAATATAAAAATATGTTATTGAATGTCTTTCATGAGAAATGCTGACAGTCTGTGGAATGACACCCCCTCCCAGGTTTTAGCTACAAGGTGTAACCTGAAAGGCCAAGAGATAATTACAGGCTAGAAGATACCTAACTGCCAAGATAGATCATAAACTTTTATAATGTTTAGAGGAAGAAGAGCAGGTTACGACGCTTTAGTGCGAAGTCATAAAAGATGCTTTGATGTCCTGGAAAGGGGAAGCTGCTTATAAGATCAAAGAAAGTCATTTGAAGAAAATGAGTTGTGCTGAGGTTACAGAATTTAATACTTGGATAAGACATCCTGTTTTGCATAGATATATTTTTTTTTATATTCTGACAGGGAAGAGCTAGGTGACCTCATGCAAAGAGGTTGGCAAAGCCAGTTTTTAAACAGTATTCTGTTTTCCATTTTGACACAAATGTTTGGACTCTGAAAAATAAACATCTACAGCACTGTGAGGTAAGAATACCTTAGAAAAGACAATTCTAGGAGTACTGGGGTAGGATATTTTGTCTGTACTTTTAAACCTGTTTTGTTTAAGTGATTTGTATGTTTTGTGATATATGGTTCTGTATTTACATTTTACATTTTTTTTTATCTATTTTGACGTAAACCTCTACTTTAGAGACTACTTGGTGTGCCTTTGAATTTCTTTTTCTTGACAAGGGAAGCATACATGGTTAAAACCGATACTGCACAAAGTTTACTGGTTTTACCAAACTGGGAAAAGGTAAGAATTTATTCTGAGGTCTTTAGAGTTTTAAGGGTTCATTTTGTACGCCTGGTTAGGTGCCCATAGGCAAAAGATATCTAGCCCCCCCCCCAAAGAGCAGAATTATCTGAGCCTGTACATTGCGTACACTAACAAGAGGTTCACAGTTTGAATCCCTCCAAGACTTGAGACCAAAGGTTGATTCGAACCCACAAAACAGACAGGAGGGTTACCCTGTTTCTGTTAACTGCTCACAAGACTGCACTCGGAGGTTGGCATTTTGAGGGTAGAGGGCTGACCTGCTGAGTGGGTTTGTGACAACGGCTACTATATAAATGTGAGCGGACCCTTCCTTTCTCAATTCTTTTCCCACTGTTGACCATACTTGTTGGACTGCTGACAGAAACGCTGCTGCGATTGCCACTGCTTTATTTTTCCTATATAGTAAAGCAGTCACTTTAAAGAGCACCTTTCATGCTAATTTTTAATTTGCCCCCCAAGAAGTATTTAGAATCCATACTTGCCCCTAATGTATATGATGACAATCTCTTCATTAATAATTCACCCTATTTTGGAAGGGAAGGGATCATATTTTGGCTCTGTGGAGCTGAGCCACCAATCCCTCCCTCTTCCTGATCCTGTGATCTGCCCCATTTTGTGATGTCACTATATGGAGACAGCAGGAGCATGCTTCTTAGATATGAATGGGGCAGTTTTTAAACTGTTTTTTTCATATTGTAAATGGCCACCGCAAACAAGTCAAAGGCATTGCTCAATTAACAAGGACCTTGTAAGTTGAGCAGTGCACTTGATTTGTTTGCGAGTACCAGTTACAACATGAAAAAATGAAGTTTAAAAAAACGCTCCATTCAAGTCTGTGGAGTGTGCCCCCGCTTTCTCCATCTGTGACTTCACAAAACGTGCTAGCGTGTGGGCGGATCGCAATATCAGGAAGTGGAAGGGATCAACGGCTCGGCTCCGCACAGCAAAACTACGATCTCTTCCCTTCCAAAATAGGGCAAAGTATTAATGGAGAGATTGGCATCGTATACATTGGGGGCAGGTAAGGGTTCTAAATAATTTTTGGTGCTCTTTAACAAGTGAATCTTCCTGGACATAAAGTCTCCACCACTCATTCACACTGATAGGATCTACACTGGAGGTGCTAGGACCCAGTGGGAGCAAACTTTTTGCAAGAGGGGTGGCGCCAGAGATGGAGCCTTGGCTCGTGCGGCAATGACTATCTCGGCGTCGACCTTCCAACTGCCTCAGTTCTTTTTTTCCCGCTGTCGAGTGCACTTCAGTGACGATGGCGCCCTTCCACCGGGAGTTAAACTTCAAACTAGCAGCAATACTTTTCAGTTTATTGTTTTGTAGTATATCTCGAATAAGTATGAATTAATATACAATTTTTCTTATTCAAGAAGTCTCAGCCTACATTGACGAAGTCGACCATGAGTGGGTCAGGTGAGAGTAGGGAGACTTTGTATGAAAGCTGTTCAGTCAGCCGGGCTGGATCCGGTCTGCCACCCTCTCCGGAGGGAGGGTCTGACGATGGACGGTCCAGTGCCCGAGGGGATAGGCGGTCCCCCCAGCAGCATAAAACAGTCGCATTCTCTGCACCATTTGGCCTCGAGCTCTTCTTCGGTCCACAGGTCCAAGAAGAGAAGGCATCATGAGTTGCCCTCCTATGGTATGTCTCTTGACTCGTGATGGTAGGGTCAATTTCGGTTTCCTTCTTGGTCGCCGGTTTCTGTTTCCAGCCACCAACCTCTTCGACATCGGAGCCCTTCCCCGCCTTCTGGAAGGGCTTCAGATGAGCAGTTTCATCAGTGGGTCGCTCTTATGGAGCAAAGGGCTCGGGTGTTGGTCCAGCTGCCCGGCCTGGTCACTCCGGGGCAGTCGGGCCTCCCTAGTTGCGCGGCGCCTTCTTTGGTGCCGTCGACTCTGCGTTCAGGTGTTGTCCCCCCTCACATGGCTGCAGTGCAGGGGGCCACACCGATGCCTCTATCTCCTGGTCTCCTTCCTTCTTTCTCCTCAAATCCTATTTTTCGGAGCCCTGGGTTGGTTTCGGCATTGATGGGTCGCGTGGCAGCGGCCTCTGCGCCGATGCATCTGTCGGTGCCATCTGCGGTGCTGTTGAGATCGGTGGCACCTATCATGGCGCCGTTGGGTTATCAGCACTGCCTTGGCACCAGGGCCCTGTCGGCGCTGTGTGCGTATGTCAAAGCGCCGCGGCTTGGTATGACGTCTTCCAGCCTTCAGGGCTTCTCGACTCCGAACCTTTTTCCTTCTTCTTTTCCTTCTGATTTTCACTCCTTTCCTGTCCATACAGTCCCTCCTGGACTGTCAGGAGATGATATTGAGCCTGACCCAGACCTTCAGCTGGGTGATGACTTAGAAGGAACAGGACCTAATCTTGTCGCAGAGCCTGTGGTCGCGGACCTGTCTTTTAAGTCTCTGCTGAAAAATCTGAATTCTGCTCTTTCTCTCCAGACTACAGATATCAATCCTGGGAAGCTCTTAAGACTCCAATACCTACATGTCCCGGAGATCCCTACAAATTTAACTCCCCCGGTACAACCTTCCTTTGAGACACTCTCTCAAATGGTATGAATAATCCCGCTCTCATTCCTTCTATGGCTAAGTCTATAGACAGGAAGTATGCTGCTCCCAAGGATCGACCCATTTTGGCCTCCCAGGCCTTAGCAGACCCTATTATAGTCTTGGCAGAGAATGATAAGGCCATTCTTCCTCTGGCACCTACAGCCCGGCCTATAAACAAAGAATCTCGTAATATAGACACCTTAGGTAAGAGAGTCTTTGCTGCCTCCACCCTGGGTATGCGTATTGCCAGCTACCAGGGCTACTTTTCTCAATATGAGTATGTTCTTTGGCATTCGCTCAAACAGATGGTAGAAGTTCTGCCCTAGTCAGACACTAGTTCAGAGCTACTTCAGACCATAACCAGGGGTATCGAGTCCAGCAACCAGCAGGTTAAAGCAGCTATGGACGCTTTCGATACTGCTTCCCGGGCGGCGGCGGCTGGCATTTGTACCCATCGTCATTCCTAACTACGCACTTCGGGCTTCACGAATGATGCCCAACAGCAGGTCATGGCATTACCCTTTGACGGTATGCATCTGTTCAGACCTCAAGTAGAGCAAGCTCTGGAGGCCACACAGAAGACTAGGTCAGCCATTAAAACGGCTCAACCCGCTTCTACTCCTTCTCGGGGGGGGGTGTTAACAAGCGTCAGTTTCACAACTGTCAGTCCTTTCGGGGCAAGGGCAGGGGAGGTTTCAACAAAAAACAAGCCCCTCAGCATCAAAAGAAAACACAACAGAATGCACAAGGACCGAAAGCACCCAGTGCCACCTTCTGAGTTTCTGGCCCGGGTCCCACCTCAACTGCCCGAGGGAGACTCTTCCTCAGCAGTGGGAAGACGTCTGACTCAGTTCTACAACCAGTGGAAGTCCATTACATCAGACAAATGGGTCCTCCGGATAATCCGCGAAGGGAACTCCCTCAACCTTTCAGAAACCCCTCCGGATCGTCCTCCCAAACGGCAGCCCAGGCTGTCAAGAGCTCAGTCAGACCTTTTTGCCTCCAAGATACAAAGTCTTCTGAACAACAGGGCAGTAGAAATAGTTCCGCTGAATCAACGAAACACAGGTTTCTACTCCCATTACTTCCAGGTCCCAAAAAAGACCGGTGGCATGTGCCCCATTCTGGACCCCAGAAAGTTAAACAAGTTTCTTTTCAAGGAAAAGTTCAAGATGATATCGCTCGGGACCCTGTTACCCTTGCTTCATCAACACGATTGGCTAGCTTCCCTGTACATGCAGGACACTTACCAACATATTCCTATACACCCAAAGCATCACAAATACCTACGGTTTATAGCTCTGGGCCAGCATTATCAGTTCAGGTCTTGCCCTTTGGGCTATCCTCGGCACCATGAGTTTTTACAAAGTGTTGTGCAATTCTAGCAGTGCATCTCAGAAAGGTCGGAATCCAAGAGTTCCCGAATCTGGACGACTGGCTCCTAGCAAGCCCCTCCAGGCAAGGAACACTCCATGCCATAGCCATAGCCATGGCCTCAAGTTTTCTCACGTCCATGGGAGTCCTGCTAAACCTCAAAAAAAATCACAGTTGCAGCCCTTCCAGAAGCTCCTTTTTATAGGAACTCTTCTGGACACCTCCTGTGCGCAAGCTTTTCTTCCAGAGGACAGAAGGAGCGATATCCTACAGATGTCCCGGTACATCAGAGAGAACAGTTCAGTGCGAGTTATCTTGATGCAACAGATGCTGGGTCTCGTGGCATCCTTTGTGTTCACTGTACCCCTAGCATGCCTCCACATGAGAACCTCTCAATGGATGCTCAGTACTCAGTGGTCCCCAACCACTCACTCTCAGTCCTTTCTCATCAAGGTGACAGAACCTCTGAAGAGGTCACTCACCTGGTGGTCGGGAGAGGACAATCTTCTGGAAGGGTATCCCTTTGCTCCCCTGGATCACCAGATTTCCATTACCACGGATGCATCCCTGATGGGGTGGGGAGCTCACTGTCAGAATCTCCACACCCAAGGTATGTGGTCTCAGGATGAGTCCCAGCTTTACATAAATGTCCTAGGAACGAGAGTCGTCCTTTATGCAGTCCGAGTTTTGAAGGACATTCTCTGTCATAAGAATATCCTGCTTCAAACAGACAACAAAGCAGTGATGTATTACATCAACAAGCACCGCGGTGCACACTCTTACCCTTTATGCAGGGAAACAATGAGAGTGTGGGAATGGTGCCTAGAGCACAAGGCTCTAATTCAAGTGATCCACCTGCCAGGAGTGCAGAACAAACTGGCAGACCATTTAAGCAGAACAGAGACAGATCCTCAAGAGTGGTCTCTCAACTCAACCATAGTTCAGTCACTATTTGCAGAGTGGGGAACTCCAGAACTGGACCTTTTTGTATCCCCACTGAGCTCAAAACTGCCTCTTTTCTGCTCCAGAAATCCAGGGACTGGCATTTTTTGTCAGGATGCGTTCAGGCTGCAGTGGACAAAATGCTTTCTATATGCCTTTCCTCCTCTTCCACTAATTCAGAGGGTACTTCTCAAATTCGAGTGTCAGGGGGACAAAATGATCCTCATTGCTCCCTTCTGGCTTTGACAGATATGGTTTCCGTTACTCAACAGTATGTTGGAAACCCCTCCGAAAGCGCTTCCCTTCAGACGAACCTTCTGACCCAAGGGTCTGTGGTCCATCCCAATCTGAGGTCGCTTCACCTTCACGTTTGGCTGCTGAAGAGATAGAAGTGAACAGGTTCAATGTCTCTCGGAGAGTTTCAAATATTCTTTTGGCTGCACGCAAACCAGCCACTAGAAAATCTTACACAGCCAAATGGAAGCGTTTTTCTCTCTGGGGTGCAAAATCCTCTTTGAATCCTTTTTCCTGCCTACCAAATAAAGTTCTAGAGTGCCTTTTAGACCTCTCAAATTCAGGTCTACAATACTCTACAGTCAAAGTTCACCTTTGTGCCATTTCAGCTTATCATGAGCCAGTACTTTCCTTATCACTGGCCCAATTACCAGTAGTTAAGAGGTTTCTTAAGGATATTCTGCATACCAGACCTCCTATCAGACATCCAGTCACAGCCTGGGACATTAACCTTGCGCTAGACATGCTCACTTGAAAACCTTTCGAGCCTCTAGCTTCCTGTGAGCTGAAATTTCTCATTGGAAAACGGCCTTCCTGGTGGCCATTACCTTAGCCCGCAGGGTCTCTGAAATACATGCCTTGGTCGCAGACCCTCCGTATACTGTGTTTCATAAGGACAAAGTAGTTCTTAGGACCCATCCTAAGTTTCTCCCTAAGGTTGTTTCAGAATTCCATCTAAACCAACCTTTGGTCCTATGTACTTACTTTGCGAACTTCCAAAATGAAGGCGAGCGTAACCTTCATTCTTTAGATATCGAAAGAACTCTGCGTTTCTATTTGGATAGAACAAAAAAAATTCACAAAGCTCAACAACTGTTTGTTTCCTTCAGCAAGACCCGGCTGGGTCAGCCTGTCACTATCAGATGCATTTCAGCATGGCTGGTGGCATGCCTTCGCCACTGTTATTCCATGGTGCAGGTTAAACTGGAGGGCAGAGTGTACGCTCACTCTACTAGAACAGTTGTGGCATTCCTGGTGGAAATCCGCAATGTGCCCATTGCAGACATTTGCAATGTGGCTACCTGGAACTCAGTGCATACTTTCGTCAAGCATTATGCCCTGGATGTCCATGCCAGGCGACATCTTTCGTTTGGCAGGACCATCCTTAACGGACTTCTGTCCTAAATTTGTGAGCTCTTGGTCTCTCCTGCTGCCCTCTCGGGGGATTATTAGCTCGGTACTCTCCCATCAGTGTGAATAAGTGGTGGAGACTTTATGTCCAGGAAGATATGGAAATTACGAACCTACCGTAATTCTTGATCTTCTTGGACGAAGTCTCCACCACTCATTCACACGCCCACCCTCCATCCCCCGAGCTCACTTCTGTTGTTGGTCCTCACTCCCTCAATCTTTAGGCTGTGAAGACTTCTTTGTTGACCCTTCTTATACAGGTCGTCCGGACTATCTTATTTCTGGTTTTTGTTAGGCTATCCTTCTAGGTTAGTTATGCTGCACCTCCTCGGGGAAAAAAGGTACTGAGGTGGTTGGAGGGTCGACACCGAGATAGTCATTGCCGCACGAGCCGAGGCTCACGGCGCCGCTCCTCATAGCTCCATCTCTGGCGCCGACCCTCTTGCAAAAAGTTTGCTTCCGCTTGGACCTAGCACCTCCGGCGTAGATCCCATCAGTGTGAATGAGTGGTGGAGACTTCGTCCAAGAAGATCAAGAATTACGGTAGGTACGTAATTTCCATTTTTCTATGACCTATATGTTGTCAAAGGAACTGTCAAAATTGTTCCAGTGTATTTTGAATGTGGTGAGAAGATTTACATTGGTGATTCTCAAGAAGTTTGCATCTGTTGCCTCTGCCTGGACCACAGCGTGCAAGCCTGCCCGATCTGCAGGGGTTTCAACACGGCTACCCAGTGACACTGAAATGGCGTCATAGACAAGCACCTATTAAAACAGCAGGTAGCCTGCATGGAGAAGGTGCTTCAGCAGAAGAGCACTGCCCTTGTCACTGGCCCACTCTTCTGGGTTCAGGTCCTCAAAATCCCCGGAAAAGTCATCCGGGAGCTATAAGTACAAGCACCAGGAGAAGGAAAAGAAGGAGAAAACCTCCTTTGTGCATTCCAGGTCACCCTCTGCACAGCAGGTATGACCGCCACTGCACCATCGACATAACTCCCAGGTCGAGGCATGGCATTGGCGCTACCAGGCCTAGTACAGCTGGTATGTCGTCATTGACGTCAGGGGCTCTGCCTCCTCCATCGACTTCTACTGGCGCACCTGTCAACCACATGGGTTTAGACACCTACTGCCTCCTCCTCATGTACCAAGAAGCCAGACAATGGGGCTTACTACTCAACCTCCTGCGATGACACACACTAGAGCCGTGCCTCAGCCGCCACCTCCTCGAGCACCGACAACATCTGAGGCACACTCCCTGATACCTGTTGAGCAGGCTGATGACTATTCCGAATGCAATCCTGATTTAATAACACAGGATGAAGGGAAGGACCCTGAGGACTATGTTGAAAGTCCCTGTGCGAGGGACACTAGATCTTCCCTTGTCAATCTTCTCCATAGATTACTGCTTGGGTGTTGGCCGGAGACGTGCACCTGCCATGGGAGTTTTTTTTTGTTTGTTTTTTTTTAGGAGAGGAGTCGAAGCAGACTGCTTCTCCATCCCAGTTCTGTTTCTCCCGCCATCGATGCTGCTCGTGCTGCACATGTAGAGTGTTTTTCCTTGTGCACCATTTGGCCTAGTTCATCATTCGAAGCGATTCCTTCATCCCGGTTTGATTTTCCCGACGCCGTTGACTCCGGTAAGTCCATTCCATTTTCTTTTTCGACGGCGCCGGGAGCTTTTCTGTGTTTTAGATTATTTTCGCATGATGCCCAGTTTGGGAGCTAAGCGAAAGTCGAAAGCGAGTCGTGCCCCTATGCGTCGGTGCTCCTATGGCCGGCATTTTTCCATGATGGACCGGCATGATGTCTGCCTTCAGTACCTGGGACCTAACCATGATATGGACAGATGCGACGCCTGTTTCTCGATGGACTGCCGTGTTCTCAAAGTCCACGCGTTCAAAATCAGCAAGGTCCCGCCTACTTTTGGAGGATGGTGTCGCTCTCGGGTCTCCCAGGCCAAGTCTCTAGACCCTTCCTCCGGGTCCCCTCCCAGGCCTATACGGTCTGGTGAGGAGGAGGTCTCATCTTCAAGCCTTGCCGAGGAGGAGGCCTCTTTCACGGTGTCGGGGGAATGTAGTGGTCCCTCTCGGGGCCGCAGTGGAGACACCGTCTCGGCAGTCACTTCTTCGGAGGTGCAGGCTCCCCCAGTGTCGCGGCCCACGGTTTCTGGGTCAGGCATTGGTGGACCCTCGCTGTCGCCCTCCAGCACCATCTTGGATCCTGGCACCGTTCGCGGTGCCGGTGATTGGGGCCGCGTTGGTTTACAGCGCCGTGGGTACGGTTAACTCTGTTAGCGGCGCTGTGTTGCGTTCCGGTGCCACAGGCGGCACCGGGGACCTAGCTGGAGCCGTAGTTGGATCGAGGCCAGGCTCTGGTGCTGCAGGTAATGCACAGGGACCTCGCAGCGCCTTGCTTGATTCTGGTGCTGCTAGCAGTGCCGTTTCTCAAGGGACTCTTGGGGTGGCCAGCATCGAGGTCCTTCTGCTCAACTCCTCCTCGGAGGCAGACAATTCAGAGGTTGACCCGGCTTGGCACCCCGATTCCTTGGAGTTAGAATCTTTTCTGGAACGTGGAGTCAGGCGATCCAGCATTCCCATCCCTGAGTCCGCAGATCCATCTTTCTCCGAGGATCTCCAGGCTGGGGTGGCCTGGTGTCCATCGGGGAGGGCGGTTTGGGGATTAAGGAGCCGGCTGTCTCCTCAGAGGGGCTGTGGCTGCTGCCGTTCCTGGTGCTGCCGCTCCTTCTCGGGGTGGACTAGGGGATATGTCTCCAAGGGCCCCCCTCGGGAGGCCTCAGGTTTGACAGAGCCTATCGCTGGGGTTGAGGAGGAGGGCGTCTCAGAGTCTGAGGGGTCGGGGAGAGGGGCATCGACTTCCGGCTTCCACTCCTCGGGGTGTAGGGAGGAGCCAAAGCGCCGAACCCTGTCTCTCCCTCTTGGGCTCAAGGGATCCCTCTGGTGGCGTTGCTGCGGGTTGCCCTTCTGGACTCTTGCAACCCCAGGTGCATCACAGGGGAAGTTCCCCATCCAGGCTGTTCCATAGTTTGCTCTCCCAGGGTTCCGTTTTGCAACCTGGATTGATATCCAGGACCCCGCCAGCTCGGGTTCCATTCCCCGGATTTCAGAGCCCTAGCAGAGGACAGTTGCCTTCTTGTAGGTGCCCCTCTCTCATTCCTCTGCAGCCACCTCCCTCCCTCCCAGGCCATGTCGGTCCTACGGGTCCGTTATCCTGGGAGATGTTCAGAGGCTCTGCAGAGGCCTTCCCCTCATATGTTAGGTACATGCACGAGCAGGTGTTTCGCATCTCCCCACCACCGCAGGAGTCCTCTGGACATTCGAGCTCCTCACCTTCCTCATCTCCCTCCTCCGAGAGAGAGGAACCCTTGGCTTGCCTTTCATCAGATGCTGATTTCACGGACTATCAGCGATTCTAACCCCAGTAATGCTCAGACCATTCATAACTTTGTGCAGTCATCCTGATGGGTTGGACTGCCCTGAGAGATGGAACACATGCAAATGATGGAATTCTTTGCACGTGAGCATCTTTCAGATACTGCCTCTACCAACTGTAGTGTTCTAAGCCCTTCAGATTTTTCTCTCCACCTGAAAGTCTGGTCGCTCGGCGTCTCTGTCGCCCTCTTTCACGTGAAGAAGAAAGAAAAAAGTTTAAAAACCATAAGTATTTTTAGTTTCTTTTACTGCCTCTACTAATTTGTTAGTTATATTGGTTATTATTGTTTAAATTGTTGTTTTCTCGGTTCGGTATAACCGTGAGGGATCCGAGCTAATTGTAACTTTGTTTTGGTTCTCTAACTAAAGAACCTATTCATTTTCATTTAAATTTGGTCTTTAAAGTTTTTATTTGTAACTGCTTTTCATCGGTTACAGAACCGCTGAACCGGTTCACATTTCATCTCCTTTCTCGGTTCCATCGGTTCCCTATCGGTTCTGGAACCGACCGCAAAAAAAATAAATAAATAAAAGCCTTTTAAGCTGTTTAAATAACCGCATTAGCTTTTGGTATTAGCGGTTGAGGTTTTTCATTTTATATTTCAACATGACTGAGAAACCTAAAAAGAGAACCGGTGAACCTGGTTTTAAAAACTGTTTTGAAGTGTGGAGATGTGTTTGCCAAGGCAGACAAGCACACCTTATGTGTAGCTTGTCTGGGTTTTGAACATTTGGACCAGGAATGTGAAATATGCAAAACATTCCCAGAAAAAACTGTTGAAAAATGCCTTGAAAGGCTTCACAAAAAGTTTCCAAGGGGTCCATCAGACTCTGACCAGCTGACACCCCAGTCTGTTGTGGTTGAATTGACAAGTGCTTCTACCCCTGCCCCTGATACGGGCGAAAAAGGGGCCAAAAGAGGGAAAGAACCGGCTGACTCCCCGGTTCCCTCAAAGAAATTAAAGAAGCTCAAACATGCAGAACCCTCTCCTGCTAAACCAGGGACTTCTGCGCAGCAGCCTGTCATGCCTTCGGCTCAAGACATAGCCCAGGCGTTCAAAATTATCCAGGCTCTGCAAAGCATCATCCCTCAGCCTCCTGCTGCTCCCCAGGTTGCTGCTTCTGTGTTGCCTCCTGCTCCAGAGCAACAATATTTCAAAGAGGATGATGGCATTTATGAGGAGGACAAACCTATTCCCCCAGAGGTTTCCCCTGAGCAGGAATTTGGCTCTCCTCCCAGAGTGTCTGAGGATTTTTCCTCCCATTTTTTTTTTGTAAGAAGAATGGCAGATGCTCCAGACATCAACACAACAGAGCAAGTGGAAGATGAGGAGGCGATTGAGTACCTCAGTATGATGGGTTTAACATCCACAAAAGCCCTCCTCCTTCCAGTATATAAATTCTTTAAGAAGGATGCTATGAAGCTCCTCCAGACCCCAAACTCTATTCCTCCTATTGACAAGAGAATAGATCAAAAATATCAGCTGAACAGGGAGGGAGCTGAATTCCTTTTCTCCCACCCTGATCATCAGGGGGTTATACAGCAAGCTGCCTGTGATAAGGCGAAGGTCCCTCTGTCCTCACACCCTCCGGACAAGGGCTCCAGAAAACTGGACAGTATGGCCAAAAAGGACTATCTGTCAGCCTCATTGGCCATGACACAGGCCACTTTTCAATCTTATGCTGCCCAGTATCAGAAATCCCTGTGGCAGTCGGTACTGGCAATGTCCATGAAGGCCGCCCCACCCTTGTCAGATGACCTGGCAGAAACAGCCAGGTTTGGGCTAGAGGCGGCCAAGTACCAGTTCCAAATGGCTGCTGATTTGAATGACACTGCAGCCAGATGGATGGCTAATACAGTGGCTCAGAGGAGGTTTGCTTGGCTTAGGGCCACAAACCTCACTCAGGATACCCAGTCAAAGGCCCTGGATTTCCCACTGGAAGGAAATCTGCTGTTTGGGGAGTCCACAGTGGCCTATATGAAAAAAGTTGATGAATATAAGGCTACTTATAGAAGTAACTCTGCTAGAGACAGAGCTTCCTCATCCACTAGGCCCTATGGAAGGGGGGCTAGGGGTCGTCCCTTTTTATCACGACCTTTCTTCCAGCCAGTAGCCATGCCCCAATACCAGCAGTACCCCCCTCAGGGCTACTCAAGGGGTAGGGGTAGAAGGGGCTCCAGGCGAGGGACTCAGCCACAACCTCAGCCCCAGCCTAAGCAGAACCCCTGAGATGCAAGCTGCCTCCTCCCTACCTGTTGGAGGCAGACTGTCCCATTTCCTTCACCTCTGGTCAACCATCACCACAGACAAGTGGGTGCTGGGGGTAGTGGGCAAAGGTCTGTCTCTGCAGTTCAAATTTCTTCCTCTAAAAAACCCCTGGGTTTCTACCTCCCCACCTCTAGCACAAATCTCATTGCTAGAGGCAGAGGTCCAGAAGCTGCTTCAGCTCAAAGCAGTGGAATTAGTCCCTGCAACCCTGAGGAGGAAGAGGTTTTACTCCAGATACTTCCTAACAACAAAGAAAAATGGGGAATGGTGGCCAATTTTGGATCTCAGAGCTTTAAACAAGCACCTGAAAAAGCCAAAGTTCAAAATGGTCACTTTGGCTCGGATTCTACCAATAATCCAGAAGGGGGACTGGCTGGCATCTCTGGATTTACAGGACGCTTTTCCACATCCCCATAAAGGAATCTTACAGAAAATATCTGATTCAGACTCCCATCAGGTCATTATCAGTTTGCAACCCTACCCTTCGGCCTTTCCTCGGCACCAAGGGTGTTTACAAAATGCCTAGCAGTTGTTGTGGCATTTCTTCGAAGACAGGGAGTGACTGTCTTTCCATACCTGGATGACTGGCTGATAGTAGGCAAATCACCAGAGCAGGTCACAACCTCTCTAAGGCTTGCACAGGATCTTCTGGAATCTCTAGGTTTCATAGTAAACCAGAAAAAATCTGTCTTCGCCCCTACACAGACTTTACAGTTCATAGGGGCAGAGATCAGCACCCTGCAGGCCAGGGCCTTTTTACCACTAGACAGGGTGCAAAGTCTTCAGGCCATAGCAAACTCCTTCAAATTGCATGGTTGAAAAACAGGCAATTTCTGCAGCTCTTGGGTTATATGGCTGCATCCACAGGTACAGTGCAGGGTTCCAGGTTTCACACGAGACACATCCAGGTTCACCTCAGGACTCATTGGAGTTAGAAAAAAGACCCTTTCTCAAAGCTCATTCCAGTGACAAAGCCCCTGTTACAAGCCCTTTTGTGGTGGAAAAAGGAATCCAACATAAGACAAGGAGTCCCCTTCCAGAAGGAGGATCCTTCACTAATCCTCACAACAGATGCAGCCCTGCTGGGCTGGGGTGCCCATCTAGGGGAGCACACAACTCAGGGTACCTGGTCAGAAGCAGAGTCCCTCCAGCATATAAATCTGCGGGAACTCAGAGCAGTGCGGCTGGCACTAAAGGTTTCCTCTACACTGGTAATGGGCAAGGTGGTACAGGTCAGAACAGACAATACCACCACTATATATTACATAAACAAGCAGGGTGGCACCAGATCAGGTCCCCTATGCAGAAGCCATGAGAATTTGGGCTCTGGCATATTCTTTAAAGGTGTCCCTGCAAGCCATCCATCTGCCAGGAAAGGACAATATCTTGGCAGACACACTGAGTCGAATCAATCAGTCCCATCACGAATGGGCATTGAACAAGCAGGTGGTACAGGTAATTTTCAAAGGGTGGGGCGTTCCAGAGATAGACTTGTTCGCATCCCACCAGAACCACCAGTTGCCTCAGTACTGTTGCAGGCCACCAGCCCAGGGCACAATCCCTCTGGATGCCTTGGTACTGGATTGGTCGGGCAAGTTTTCTATGTATTCCCCCTTCCCTCTGGTTTTCAGGTGCTGCTGAAACTCAGATCCTCTCAGCTTCTCTGATATTGATAGCTCTAGATTGGCCCAGGCAGCCATGGTACTCTCTTCTGCTCTCCATGGCAGTGAGCAGGCCAATAAGCTTGCCTCTCAGGCACAATCTTCTAACCTCCAATCAGGGAACATTGCTATTCCCAAATCTCAAGTCTCTTCACCTAGAAGCATGGCTCTTGAGGAGTTAGAGTATGCAGGCTTGAACCTTTCTGATGCTGTATTAAACATTTTGAAAGGTTACAGGAAGCCTTCAACTAAGAAAACTTATTCTGCTAAGTGGAAAAGATTCTCTTTCTGGTGCTCTACTAGAAACTTCACCCCAAATGATGCAGGGGTCTCAGTGGTGTTGGATTATCTAACTCACTTGCATTCACAAGGTCTGCAACCCAGTTCCTTGAGGGTCCACCTTGCAGCGGTGTCTGCATACCTGTCTGCTAGGACAAAAGTATCTGTAGCATCAAATCCATTTCAAAAGATTTTTCAAAGGCCTAATGCATTTGCACCCCCCTCACAGGGCACCAGTGCCCGCTTGGGATCTTAATGTATGTATAGCAAGGTTGATGCGGGCTCCCTTGAGCCCATGGCTGCACCCCATTTAAAGTTTGTTATCTGGAAAACAGTTTTCCTGGTAGCAATTACTTCAACAAGAAGAATCAGTGAGCTTCAGGCTCTGTGCACACCAGGACCTATATTTCCTTCCACAGGGATAAAGTAGTCCTCAGAACAAACAGACAATTCCTTCCCAAGGTGGTTTCAGATTTCCATCTGAACCAATCAATCACTCTGCCTGTCTTCTTCACAGACCATGCAAGCTCTGGTGAAAGAAGGCTTCACAGTCTGGATGTGAAAAGAGCTCTCAGCTACTACATGACAGCTACTAAAGGCCATAGGCAAGACAAAAAACAACTTTTCCTTACATATGGGGATGTTGGAATGGGCAAACCAGCCTCAAAAAGATTCATTTCTTGGTGGAGTGTCCAGTGCATTCAATTCTGCTACAATAAAGCAGGTAAAGAGTCCCCAGCTGGGCTGAGGGCTCATTCAACAAGAGGAACAGCTGCCACTATTGCAGCTGCTAGGGAGGTGCCATTGTTGGACATTTGTAAAGCAGCTACTTGGAAATCAGTACACACCTTTACAAAGCATTATAATTTGGATATTTTGTCCAGAAGTGACGCCAAGTTTGGCACAGCAGTCCTGCAAAGTCTGTTTCCAAAATAAGTTCTGTGCCCACCACCTGGGGGGGTACTGCTTGGTAGTCTGCACAAAGTTATGAATGGTCTGAGCATTACTGGGGTTAGAAGAAAAAATTACTTACCATAGTAATCTTCTTTCTTCCCAGTGATGCTCAGACATTCATAACTCCCTCCCATCCTCCCCTTCTAGAACTTAAGCCTCTGCATTCTGCATGCTAGTGCCACATAGCCATATCCTTCTGGGTACATTTCTCTATGCTAGACAGAGTTTTACCAGAGTTTTTCTGTCTCTCAAAATAGTTTTTCTCATTCTGTGGTGAACACCATTATTATATTTAGATATAGCTCCTCCCTTGGAGGTTTTTTTCAAGTAATTTGTTTATTAGGCTAATCCTAAAAATGTTTTATTAAACATGTTTTATTAATTAGTAATCATTTATGGTAAAATTTTTCCATGTTGCCCGACTTCCAGGCTTCTTACAAATGTGAAGGGCTTAGAACACTACAGTTGGTAGAGGCAGTATTTGAAAGATGCTTACGTGCAAAGAATTCCATCATTTGCATGTGTTCCATCTCTCCGGGCAGTCCAACCCATCAGGATGACTGCACAAAGTTATGAATGTCTGAGCATCACTGGGAAGAAAGAAGATTACTATGGTAAGTATTTTTTCCTTCCTGTCGATGATGGTTAAGGATCTCCATATCTTCTTTCTTAGACGTGACAGTACAGAGCAGGAGATGCGTGAATTCCTTGGGGAATTCAGTGCCCAACATCTGGTGGTACCATCCTGGCCTATTCCTTTCCAGGAGGCATCTATCCGTGCCTGGCAGTCTCCAGCCGCCCCTATTCCAGCCCTGGTAGACTGCAGGAGGAGGTATTGTGCCCCATTGGATTCTCTGGGTACACTCCCCAACCCATCCACGGGATTGGTGTCCCTAGAGACTCCCTCCGGGCCCCATCACTGGCGCATGACCATCCACCGGACTCAGATTCCCTACAATTTGACTGGTGGGGGCTAAGAGTGTTCTCTTCCTCTCATGCAATATTATGCATTGCATCACATCAGGCTCACCATGCTGCCTACAGTAGGCATTTATGATTGATGCTCTCCGAAGTCCTAGCATCAATGCCTGATTCAGAGCAATCCAGACAAGCTACTGCCCTTTCTGCTATAGGCCTGGAACTGGCAAGGCACCAAGCAAGGGCATCCTATGACGCCAATGAGGTGTCTTCCAGGCTTGCAGGGACTGCGATCTGCATTAGGTGGACGGCGTGGCTTCGTCTATCAAGATTGTCACCCCTGGCCCGAAGAGTGATTCGCTCTGCTTTCTGAGGGACCTGCCTCTTTTCCACCAGGGCTAGAAGGCTTCTGCAGGGGCTTCCTCATCTCCGAGGGACACCTCCTAGCTCTCCTCGGCCTTAGACTCCTGTCTTTGGGCCAGGGTCTCTTCCTTCTGCTTTTCACTGGCAGCAGGCTGAGGGTATTGTTCCCTCAGGGTTTTCCTAGTCCCCCTTCGGAGGGGCTTGGTACTCACCGAAGCAGTAATGAATGGTGAAGATTGACAAGGGAAGATATGGAAATTACGTATCTACCGTAATTCTTGATCTTCTCTTGTATCTTCACCATTCATTACTGATACCCGTCCACCTTCCCTTCACGGGCCTCCTTCTTCGGCGGCTCCACCTCCCTGCTCATTCCTCCAATCTCCTTTCATGGAAAAAAAAAAAAAAAACATTTATTGAGCCTTCCGTTCTTCTCTCAGAACGGATCCTCTTATTGGCAGGGGAGAGGAATGAGTAGTATTTATCTCTAGCCTAAGGGAACTCCTTCTGATTGCCCCTGGAGGTGACCTCTTGGCTGCTTCTTAAGCCATGTTGTTCAATTCACAGTTAGAGAAACCGTTCCTCTTAGTTCAGTTCCTTTTTCTGGGTCCCCTCTGGCAGGTTTAAATCTCCTGCTGCGCCAGCCTTTGCTAGTCAAACGCTGTCCTGGCAATCCATTGCCTTGATCTGGTGATCTGCTTGCCTCCTTGGGGAATCAGACTGAGTTCCCACTCTGTCCTTTCGCAGGGGGTGCCCTTTCTGGGGCTATTCTTCTTCTTCTCCTTCTCCTTCTTCTTCTCCCTTATCTGTTCCTCCCTCGGAGCTGCCCCAGAGGTGAGGCCTGCGGTCCCATAGGGTAGGTTCTGCTCTTTCCTGTCCTCTATCGGCTTATTCCTTTTTCATTTGATATCCTTTCCTTTACCTATCCCTCGGCTCTCTTGCCTCGCTCCCCTTTTTTCTTATCATTTTTTCGCCTCTCTGGCTAACAGAACTGGGATGGAGGAGGAGTCTGCGGTGCCTAACGGCCACCCCTCGCACACCACATAGTGCGTCGCTCTTGGGGACGGCAGCGCCGCAGCGCCAACTCCTCTCCCAAAAAACCTTCCGCATGGTGCGCACTCCGCCAACACTCCAATGAGTAATGAATGGTGAAGATACAAGAGAAGATCACTGTTAGCTGATGACACAAAGCTCTGTAACAGAGTAGACACACCAGAGGTGTAGACAGAATGAGAAGGGACCTGCAGAAACTTGAAGAATGGTCAGGGGTTTGGCAGTTGAAATTCAATGCAAGGAAGTGCAAGATAATGCATATGGGGCACAAAACCCTGGCACAATATATCAGTTGGGGGTGAGGATATAGCATGCACCAAGCAGGAAAGGATCTTGGAGTTATCATCTCTGATGACCTCAAGGCAGGGAAACAGTGTGACAAGGCAGCAGGTAAAGCAAATAGGATGCTGGGATGCATAGGCAGGGCATCACCAGCAGGAAAGGGAGGTCATAATTCCACTATACAAGACACTAGTGAGGCTGCACCTGGGTACACTGTGCAGTTCTGGAGACCTTACCTACGTAAGGACATAGACAGGGTAGAGAAGGTTCAGAGGAGGGCAACAAAGATGGTGCATGGATTGCATCACAAGTCCTATGAGGACAGGTTGAAGGCACTGAACATGTACTCCCTGGAGGAGAGGAGGAGAGAGGGATATGATAGAGACATACAAGTATCTTACAGGGAGGAACAGGGTGCAGGAATGCACTATTTTTAAGCGAAAAGATGTTCCAGGACTAGAGGGCATGGGATGAAGTTGGAGGTGAGACGATTCAGAGGAAGCGTGAGGAAGAATTTCTTCACAGAACGGGTGGTGGACAAGTGGAACACCCTGCCAGAGGAAGTGGTGGGGCTGAAACAATCACGGGATTTAAGAATGCATGGGATAGACATAAAGGAATTCTGGAGGTCAGGGGTAAGGGGCAACAGACTTCCTGGAAAACATAAACTGAACTTACAAACTTAAATGGGCAGACTGGGTGGGCCATAGGCCCTTATCTGCCGACACTGTCTATGTATCTATGTATGTAAGAATTACGGTAGGTGTGTAATTTCCATTTCTACTGTGTCCACCTGCAGTGAGGACTTGGTGGTCCACACTAGAGATGGGTGAAGTTTGTTAAATTTGCTCTGCAAATTAATCCGTGAAGTTCACACAATTTGTGGAGTGCGGATGATCCACAAAGTGCAGCATTTCAGAAATTTGTCCGCAAAGTGCGGAATTTTGCCAGGCGAAGTTGAACTTGCTGAGGCCAGGAAAAATTTCACAAAACTCAGCAGATGCAGATTTCAGCCACTTCGTGGCAACTTTGCTGGTGAAGTAAAACTTCACTGCAACTGTAGTCCACACTCCAAGGTCCCCACCAGGGGACAGCTTTCCTCACCATTATGCAGCAGTTACAGGCTGCCATGGGTTTTGGTTTAGAGGAGCAGGCTACCATCAAGCAAAATGTATAGATTTTCTGCAGTTACCTGATGCTCCCCCCCCCCATTGGGTTCCTTGTCTCCTCCCTGCTCTAGAGGATGCCACCTTTGCTGCCTGGCATAGGCCAAATGTAATTCCAGCCATACCAAGAAAGGCTGGCAAAATGTACATGGCTTCTTTGGGGAACCCCCTTTTTTGCTGCCCAGCCTGAGGTAGACTCTGTGGTCATTAATGCTGCCCATGATAGCTCCCTTCCTCCTGATAAGGAAAAAGTTCCACTAAATGCTGCACTCCTGACAAAGAAAGCACTGTCCAGCCATAGAGAAATTCTACTTCATAATATCTTTTTATTGAAACAAAATCAAAGGACAAGGGTGAAGGCCCCCTGACGAAGCCTTCACAGCGAAGTGCTGGGATGAGTGGTCCCAGGGGGTGTGTGTGTGGCAACACCTGTGCTTTGATTTTGTTTAAATAAAAAGATATTATGAAGTTGCATTTATTTATACCTGGATAGTGCTTTCTTTGCCAGGAGTGCAGCATTTAGTGGAACTTTGGACGTGTTTGGGGTTATCCACCCTGTTTCTGCTTGCACCCCTCTGGCTACAACTGAGGCGCTGGTGGCTTGTGTGGGATTGATTGCTCCTGATAAAGAATCCAGGAGTTGGATGTGCTAGGTAAGAGGACTTTTCCCTCAGCCTCTTTGAGCTGTAGAATTGCTAACTATCAGGCCCACATGGTCAAGTACCAGAACACTCTCTGGAGAAAGGCCAAGGCAGCTGCACAAGCTTTGCTGGAGGGTACCCCCAAACAGCAGATCCTAAAGGCTCTCACAGCTGGAGGTGATGTAGGAAAGCACCTGCTTCGCAGAGCCTGTGATATTTCTGATGCCTCCGCCAGGGCTGCTGCCTCTGGCATATGTCTAAGGAGGAACTCCTGACTTAGGGTGGCTGGGTGTGCGAATGATGTACAACAGTCTAGTCTCAGTGTCCTTTTTAGAGGATATAAATTATTTGGTTTGGATGTCCAGGATATCCTTTATAATCTTCAGGCCTCAGGCAGGACCCTGAAGTTGGTACAATCCCTCTACCATACCCAACCAAGAAGGAAACGCCCTACTGTGGTTCTCAGGACTTACCCACCAAGCCAGGATTGCCAGACGGACTGAGGAAGCATGATCAGGGTTTGGTAGTCTTCCTTGGCTGAATTCCAGGCCTCCAGCATCCTGTTCTGGAGGGGTCGCATATTCTGCAATCATCAGTCCCTGAATCTGGAGGTGTCTGTGAGCAGAGACCAACAGCTGACTGCTCAGCCACTGAATCTCTTGCTTCAAGGTCTGCTTCCTGGATAATGAGGGGAAGGCTTTCCCTTGGTCCATCCTGAAGTCTGCCCCCAAGTGTTCCAAACTCTGAGATGGAATGAAGGAGCACTTCTCCTGCTTGATGACCCAGCCGTGAGTCTCTTAACACCTCCACAATCCTTGATACCGATCTTCTCACCATTTGAGCCGATGATGCACAGATAAGAAGATCGTCCAGGTAGGTATACATGAGTTGTCCCTCCTTTCTCAGTTGCACAACTAGGATGATCAGGACCTTGGAGAATACCTGGGGAGCTGTTGCCAGCCCAAAGGGAAGCACCCAGTACAGGAAATGTCCCTGAACCGTGAACCTCAGAAACGTCTGGTGCGGCTGTCCCATGGGGGATGTGGAGATGGGCATCCTTCAGATCTATGGACGCTAGATAGTTCCCTGCCTGGACAGCCCAGATGATTGACTGCAAGGATTCCATCTTGAAGGTCATATGGCAAACAAATTTGTTTAGGTGTCTCGGGTCCAGAACTGGTCGGAAACCTGCCGAATTCTTGGGAACCACAAAGTAAATTGAGTAAAACCCAGACCCTCTTTGCTGGGGGAGTACCAGGACAATTTCCCCAATCTCCAACAAGTGATCCAAGGTCTCAGACCCTCTTTGCTGGGGGAGTACTAGGACAATTGCCCCAATCTGCAACAAGTGATCCAAGGTCTGGGCTACCGCCTGCCTCTTCATTGGGTTTTGGGACACAGGGGATGGCAGGAAAACACCTTTTGTGAGTACTGTTCCAAACTCTATAGCATATCCTAGAGCCAGATTTTCCAGTACCCAGGCATCTGACGTGATTCAAACAACATGAAGTCTTGCTGTATTCTGACAATATGTAGTTAGCCCCAGCACTTGAACTGCTCCAGAGAGGAAAGAGTTAACTCTATGTCAGAGCATAGAACGTTGTGCTCGAGCTCAGTTCAGACCTCTGCCTGCTGCACTTTGAAGTGTAACCGTCAGATTCTTACGCGCTAATACTAACTAACTGTCCCCACTATGTGGAAATTGTAAAATTTTTACTAGCCAAAAAGGCAACCAATATTTTTGATCCCCGAAAGACTCAAGTCGACAAATCCAAAACAAAAACTAGGTAGTGAACAAAATAATTAAACCATAACAATAACCCACTCCCCCTGGTTAAAAAGGAGGAGTGCCAAGTACACCCCTGAGGTGCAACAGTGTGCCTGCCAGCCCACTTCCCAAAAAACAATTTCTGAGAGGGGAGGCTGGGAGGGAAGGAGGTCAGAATACAGCTTGGTGCTCTGTACAGGAATCGTAGTTGCATCCTGCTGACTGCGAGGCACGAAATTGTCCAGAAGATGATACTCCCCATCTGTGACTACTGCGATGAAGTCTATGGTGCTGCTCCCAAATCTTCCCTGACCAAGTTGGACACTCTCTTTAACTCCTTCTGCCATTTTGCTATCAACTCCCCCCTTCCTGCTCCCACCACTGTGAACTCTATCGCTCTCTAACCTTCCTTTACTAAGGTAATTTTTTTTCTTTTGGCCCATCTCTGGTAAAACTGCTATAGTCTTCCACCAAGGGAAGGGGGGCAGAGACGGTCCCACATACCTTCATTGGGACTTACCACCTCATCATCCTGCACCTCCATTACACCTGCAGGTGAAGGATCCTCAGGTACTATTGTTCTTGAATCCGGAATAGGCTCTCTAACTCGCTGGTTTCTGAAATGGCTGGAAACTGCCTCAGACTATCACTGCCGTGCACCCCCTTCGATCTCTTGATGTTGAGTTCACCTTCTGCTGCTGTTTTGACACTGGAAGCTGCCCCTTCTTATCCTGGATGTCATCAGTCCAAAACTGAATAGTAATTTACCATCAAAGGCCAGGTTAAACAGCCTCTGGTTTGACACCTGATCTGCAATCCAGTGCCTTAGTAAAACACCCCACATAGCTGCCACAATGTCGTAATGGAGCGTGCTGACATCCATAAATTATCCACGGTGTCATGCCCCAGAAAAGCGGATGCTATAGACATCAGCTGCAAGATGTTCACTCCTTCTGAATCCGGGGGAACAAAACTACCCAAAGCAGTGACCCATGAATTCAAGGCTCTGGAAATAATAAAGGATGCATATGAGGTGCAAAGATTTGCCCCGTTCGAGGCAAAAGCTCTTCTGTACGAGACATCTATCCTCTTGTCGTGGGTGTAGGTTAGGGCCAATGATCCCTAAACTGGGATGGTTGTGTGCTTAACAGAATTATGTATGGCCTTATCTGCCAAGGGGGGAACCTCCCACTTCTGGGATCTCTCCTCCAAAAAAGGATAACATCGAACCCTCATTCTGGGAAGATGTTTGCTTTTATCCGTGCCGGCTCATTCCTGCTCAGTGATCTGGTCGCAGTGCACAAAGTTTAGAAAGCACTTTGGTTCAGAGGAGGAGGTGGATAAGATTGGATTCACATCCAGTAACTGCATGACTTGCACATCTTTCAGCAGTAACATCCAACAAGCCTCCGTTATAAGATAAGAGAGGCTTAGTATCAAACTGGGGAGGAATCAGAATATTTCTCTTGGGCTCTGTCCATTCTCCCTCCTCCTGTTCCTCAGAGGAGATCCTCCTCTTCATCAAATAACACAGACAGGTCAGGATTTTCGCCTTGGCCCCCGGAATCTTCCTCATGACCATCAGCGCTGTCAGGGATGGGGGTGCCTGCGGATCTGGATGAGCATCATCGTTCTGCTCTGGCATACCTGGATGGGTCCCCCCTGATCCGAGATGCCTGCCTAGGCTTCAGGTGTGTTAGTAGGGATGTCCTACAGAACAGCAGATCCTAGCAACCCATTGAAGAGTAGCAAAAAATATTTGTGCAACTCAGTCCCGCCACTGCCAGTTGGTACCCCAGGTGCACCCCCCTCCAGCTCAGAAGTCTGGCTAGGGTGAGCCAGAAAAGACAAATATTGCAGGTCTTCGATAAGCCAGGGTACCAGAATTCTGTGACAATATCATATTACCCAAAAGATAGCTATTAATAAATGTAATGCTCACTGGTCCTACCTTCAGCCTCAGAGAATAACTCCTGCCCCCCCGCCCAGAACAGCCTGAGAGGGAGAGAAAGGACAACCTACTGAGGGTAGTAGCCTTCTTGAGACCCCTAATGTGCCCAGAGAAACAGAAAAAGAGCACTGAATTGAAGAAAGCACTTCAAACAGTTTATTCCAGAAAAACACAGCTTATGAGAGCCGCTGTCTCACAGCGTAGGATCAGCACCAAAACTCCCTGGGAGTAGTGGGGAGCATGCACGTGTCAGTACAGTAACGTCACGCAGTAGCCTGTAACCTCACCCCGACCAGGAAGCTTGCGCCTGAGAAGCGCTCAACAGAAAAGAGTGTGAAACTCGCTGGCAAGGAGCCAACAATGTAGAAAACCCACGCAGCTTGTCCAAGCTGACAGGAATCCGCCTGACAATACGGAGTCAACGACAAGCCACCGAAGAAACCAAGAAAGGCTCCAATGAGATTGAAAATTGTAAAACACCCAAAATGTGGTCAGACACAAAATACAGAACAGAGCCCCTTGACTGCCCTGAGGGACCGAGAGAGCAGACAGTCCCCAACACACATGCCAGTGTTCGGGAAATCCCCACAGACAGAGCAAGCCTAGCTGCCCTGCTAGCAGATAGCAAAATATACATGTGGCAGGGATAAGGGAGGAGGGTTCAGTTGCCCAAGAATGCAGGATAAGGAAAAATAAAAAAGGGGAACAGGTTAGGACAGGACCCTAGTCCCCGTGGAAATTACACCCCCCACCATAGCAAAAAACAAAACCATACTTGCCTGAAAAGGCACCAGGCTATGGGAAAACTATGGAAACCTGCAAAAAATACCCTGTATCAAAATAAAAGCACGTGGCCCCCAGTTCACGCACAGTAAGCAGTGAAAATGGGGTAAAAGCAATGGCAGATTATTCAGTTTGAAAGCTACAGCTTAGCAGGCATGATTTCTAAATTTTAGGGTGCTCCCTGAAAACAGGTAGCCCCAACCTGCCCTACGGGTTGCACAATCTAGCCAATAAAAAGAATAAACCAACTATAGATTGAAGAAATTCTGAGAGAGAAAACTCTTTATGTTCAAACAACATGAAGTCTTGCTATATTATAACATATGCAGTGAGTTCCAACCGTCGAACTGCTCCGGAGGTGAAAGAGTTAACTTTCCATGCCAGGCATGGAACGCTGAGCTCGAGCTCGGTTGAAAACTCTGTCTGTTGTTCTTCAAACTTAAACTGTCAGATTCTTTACTCCGCCTCACTGCACAGTCGCTCCGGAGATTTTCTCCTTCTGCTCGGTTCATTTTGTCAGTTAAAGTATTATTTTTTCGTTTTTTTGACCGAATTTAAACCGCAACCTGTCGGTTCAAGCTCTGTCTGTGGTATTGTAAGTACTAGATAGGTTTTACATTTATTTCTTCTGTGTGGAACTTGTAAACGGTTATCGGTTCGGTTTGAACCGATCAGGTTGTTTTAAAATATATTAATCTGTCTTTTAGAGTGTGGTTACCGGTTCTTATCGGTTCTAACAAAAACGGATTTTATTACAGTTTTTTCCACGACCCGTGACACGGTTGGGAACCGATAAGAGGGTCTTGTGGCGGATTGCCATAAGCGGGCACGTTTGGTTAGGACTGGCACTATGTCTGAGAAACCCAAAAGAAAAAACGGGCCCACTGGGTTTCAACACTGCAGTGTGTGTGGGGAAGTCTTTGCTAAGGCTGACCCCCACACCACCTGTGTTTATTGTCTAGGGTTTGACCACCTCAATGCAGACTGCCAGATTTGCAAATTTTTTCCTGCAGCTACCTGGAAAAGAGTTGGTAGGCTCCAGGAAGGGAGGCCAAGAAGTCTGCTGACCGGATGGCCAGCCGGTTCGGTTCCAACTTGAACCGGAGGAATCTCCCACCTCTGACCAGAGTAGCGAGACTTCCTCGGGCAAAAGGAGAGCCGACTCGGAGGAGTCAGTTCCAGCAAAAAGGACTAGGAAATCAGCTGGTGTGGAGCCAAAACTTTCCTCTCCAGCCGCTGAAGAAATAGCCAAAGCGATTAAAATTGTCCAGTCGCTTTCCCCGGTTCCGACCGAACCGGCACCATCAGGTAAGCGTACAGTTCGGCCAGTTCCACTGGTTCAAGAATATGATTTAGAGGAATTTTATGAACCGGAGGAGGGGGAAGAGGAGTATGAGGAGAGTGAATGTGGATTTGAAGGTCTGGATGTGCCCATTGAACCGGACATCTCCCCAGACAGACCTTCAGGAGTGTCTCCTTCTAGGCTTTCTGAGTCTCCTTCTCATTTTATGTTTTACAAAAAAGTGCTGAAACCCTCCAGCTCCCTATGGAGGAAGCTGTGGATGATCAAGAGGAGCCTGACTATGTGGAAATGATGGATATCCCAGAGTCTAGGAGACTGTCTATTCCCTTGCATAAATCTTTTGGGAAACAGACAGTAAAAATTCTAAAAACTCCTCACACTATACCTCCTGTTGATAAGAGAATGGACAAGAGGTACACATTGTCAGGCTCTGATACGGAGTTCCTTGCACAACAATGCAGCCATGTTGGGGTAGTGCAGGCTGCAGCCTCTGACAAGGCAAATATTCCCTTGGCCTCACACCCCTGACAAGGACTCCAGGAGGATTGATGCCATGGCAAAGAAACAGTACATGGCAGCATCCTTGGGACTCAGACAGGCAAATTATATGCTTATGTTGCTAGATACCAGAAACCAGATGGGATACTGTTATGGCTCTAGCAAAACAGGTCTCGCCAGCTTGCAAGGAGCTGGAGCAGGTGGCTGCTGATGGTATTGAGGTATCTAAGGTGCAGTTCCATGCTGCAGTGGACTCTAATGATGTGTCATCAAGAGTCATGGCTACATCTGTGGCACTTAGCAGAATGGCTTGGCTCAGATGTACTAGCCTGTCACAGGATACCCAGACTAAAGCCATGGATTTTCCTGTTGTGTGTAATTCTCTGTTTGGGAGCAGACAGAGAATTACATGAAAAATGGATGAGTATAGGACCATCTATAGGAGTGCATGGCCACTCCTCAAGGCAGCCTTCCAGGGCAGGGGCAGGCCTTTTCATAGGCCTTTTACTAAGCTCAGGCTCTCTTCAGCTTACGCCCAGAGGGGGTTCTTAGAGGAGAGGCAGACGGGGTACAAGCAGGCCTGCTTCCACCCCTCAGCCCAAAGCCCCTGCCAAGCAGGCACCCTGATGGGTTTGCCATGGCCGATTCTCAACTACCTGTAGGGGGCAGGCTGGCTTACTTTGTCCAGGACTGGAAGTCTCTGACATCAGACAAGTGGGTCCTGGAAGTAGTAAGCCAGGGACTGGTTCTCAGCTTCAAAAAATTTCCAAAGATGAGAACCAGATCCTTTCCACCTGCAAATCCATCAGAGGCACTTGCCCTAGAGGCAGAAGTCTCTACCCTCCTGGCTCTCAGAGCCGTGGAAAGGGTTCCACCCCTACACCAGGGCAAAGGATTGTACTCCAGGTACTTCCTTACCCCAAAAAAGACAGGAGAATGGCGGCCCATCCTGGATCTCAGATACTTAAACAAGCACCTTTTAAAACCAAAATTCAAAATGGTGACTGGGAATTATTCTACCCTCTCTAAGGCCAGGGGACTGGCTAGAGTCCCTGGACCTCAAGGATGCCTACTTCCATATTCTCATCAGAAGCTCCCATCGAAAGTATCTCAGGTTCGAGCTGCCCTCAGGCCATTACCAGTTCAGAGCAATGCCCTTTGGCCTCACCTCTGCTCCAAGGGTATTCACAAAATGCCTGGCAGTAGCAGTTGCCTACCTAAGAAGGCAAAAAATTGCCATCTTCCTTACCTGGACGACTGGCTCATAGTAGGCCAGTCTCCAGACCAAGTCAAGTTACATCTTCAGATAACTCAGCAACTGCTTACCTCTCTAGGTTTCCTTCTGAATCTTCCAGAGTCAGTTCTAGAGCCTGTCCAGCTCCTCATCTTCATAGGCGCAGAACTGAACACAGAGGAAGCCAGAGCCTTCCTTCCTTCCTTTGGACAGGGCAAGGACCCTGGTCTCTGGCCTCTCTTCACCCTGCAGGTCTCTCGACCAGCAAGGCATTTTCTACAGCTCCTGGGGCACATGGCTGCTTCTACAGCAGTAGTGCAAGGAGCAAGATTTCGGATGAGGGACATCCAGTTCCATTTGAGAGCCTTTTGGTCTCAAAGAAAGGACCCTCTAACCAAGTTGATCCCAGTGACTCGAACCTTGATCCAAGCCCTACAGTGGTGGCAGGATCAGAGCAATCTGAGACAAGGGGTTCCCTTTGTCACTCAGTCTGACTCTTTAATCCTTACTACAGATGCATCCCTCTTGGGGTGGGGAGCTCACTTGGGCTACCTCACTACCCAGGGGTTGTGGTCCCCTCAGGAATCTCTGCTCCACATCAACCTGTTGGAGCTCAGAGCAGTTTTTCTAGCACTTCAAGCTTTTTCCAAATCTGTTCAGAACAAAGTTGTACAGGTCAGAACAGACCACACCACTACAATGTGGTACATCAACAAGCAAGGAGGCACTCGGTCTACGGCCTTGTGCACCGAAGCAATGAAGTTGTGGTCACTGGCTTACTCCCTGAACATCTCTCTTACAGCAGTTCACCTCCCAGGCAAGGACAATGTCCTGGCAGATGCTCTCAGCAGGATTTCCCAGCGCCATCACGAATGGTCACTGGATCCCCTGGTCCTGGAGGTAATATTTGCCAGATGGGGCACCCCGCAGATAGATCTTTTTGCAGCCCCAGACAATCACCAACTCCCTCTTTTTTGCTGCAGGCCCCCAGTGTTGGGCTCAGTCCCTCTGGATGCCTTAGTTCTCAATTGGGAAGGGAAGTTTCTCTATGCTTTTCCCCCCTTCCCTTCCCTGTTCAAAGTGTTAGTCAAAATCAGATCTCAATCCTGCAAAGTGATTCTGATTGCTCCAGATTGGGCCAGACAACCCTGGTATCCACTCCTACTGTCCTTAGCAGTCCATCCTCCCCTGTGTCTTCCCAGGAATCACAGTCTGTTAACGTGTGCTCAGGGAAGGGTTTGGTACCCGAACCTCAAATCTCTCAGTCTCAAGGCCTGGCTCTTGAAGAGTTAGAGTTTGCTGATCTACACCTCTCCCAAGGTGTAATGGATATATTGAAGGCTTCTAGGAAGCCTTCCACCAGGGCTACTTACAATTCCAAATGGAAGAGGTTTTCCATATGGTGCTCTGGGAAGCATATTTCCCCAGAATCTGCTGATTTACCCACAGTCCTGGATTATATGGTCCATTTGAACACTTTGGGGCTCAGACCAGCTACCCTAAAGGTGCATTTGGCAGCTGTGTCTGCTTTCATTTCAGCAGGTAAACCCTCTTCTCTTTCAGCTCATCCTGTATTCTCTAAGTTTTTCAAGGGATTGCTTCACACCAACCCTCCATTCAGGGACCCTGCCCCTGCCTGGGATCTTAATGTTTGCATTGCTCAGCTTATGCAACCTCCCTTTGAGCCCTTGTCTTCAGCAGAGCTTAAGTATTTGACTTGGAAAACTGTGTTTCTGGTAGCCATCACTTCTGCCAGATGCATAAGTGAATTACAAGCTTTGTCAGAGAAGCCTGATTTTATCTCCTTTCATAGAGATAAGGTGGTCCTCAGGACTAACAGGAAGTTCTTGCCTAAGGTGGTTTCAGATTTCCACCTTAATCAATCTATTTCTCTTCCAGTGTACTTCACTGACCATTCCTCCTCTGGCGAGAGGAGGCTGCACAGCTTA
Source organism: Neoceratodus forsteri (assembly GCA_016271365.2). Lineage (NCBI taxonomy): Eukaryota > Metazoa > Chordata > Ceratodontiformes > Ceratodontidae > Neoceratodus > Neoceratodus forsteri. Next base: position 118,264,278 of record JADMNL010000032.1, on the reverse strand, counting down.
GATGTGAAGAGAGCCCTTAGTTACTACATTGAGTGTACCAAGGGTCACAGGTTTGACTCCATCCAACTGTTCCTCACTTATGGTGAGGTTGGTAAAGGGAAACCTGCCACTAAAAGGTCCATTGCCAGGTGGATTGTCTCTTGTATCCAATTCTGTTATGAAAAGCTGGGTAAGGTTCCTCCTTCAGGCCTGAGGGCTCACTCTACCAGAGGTACAGCTGCTTCCCTGGCTGCTGCCAGGGACATCCCCATTCTAGAGATTTGTCAAGCAGCTACCTGGAAAACAGTTCACACTTTTACCAAGCATTACTCTCTGGACACCCAGGCTAGGAGTGATGCTCGGTTTGGCACAGCTGTGCTTCAGAGCCTATTTCCTAAGTAGGTTCTGTCCCTCCTCCATGGAGGTACTGCTGTGTAGTCTGCATATGTCATAATATAGCAAGACTTCATGTTGTTTGAAGAAAAAATTACTCACCTTAATAATGTTGTTTCTTTTAATGGAGTCTTGCTATATTATGACCTCCCCCCCGCCTGCCCCTCTCAGAACCTCTGTTTTTAGGAGGTGGGTGGGCAGTGCAGTGTTGCACTTAGTAGATGCTCACCTTGTTTTTTCACCCCTCCCTTTTTTGGGGTGACTGGGTGTTGTGTTTTTCATTTTTTGGGTCTCCTGACTTGAGTCTTTGTTTTGGGACCAAAAAATGTGTTCTTATATTTAGTAGCCAGTTGGCTAGTGTAGGTTTACAGCTTCCACACAGGACCTCAGTGAGTTTAGCTCGTAAAGATCTGACAGTTTGAGTTTGAAGAACAACAGACAGAGTTTTCAACCGAGCTCGAGCTCAGTGTTCCATGCCTGGCATGGAAAGTTAACTCTTTCACCTCCGGAGCAGTTCGAAGGTTGGGACTCACTGCATATGTCATAATATAGCAAGACTCCATTAGAAGAAACAACATTACTAAGGTGAGTCATTTTTTCTTGTCTACCTATTAGTGGCACAGCAAAGACTGGAAAATGTCAGCTCTCAGAATGCTCATGTGCCCGTGGTTCTATGCTGATTGACAGCTTTGGGCTAGCCACTACCCCAGTGGGGGCATTATCCATATGTAAAGACTTCCAGTTGACAATATGGAGCAATACAGAATGCCTTTTTTCCCCAAAACCTCATTCCAGTCTAGGTGAGGAGAAATTTTACAGCTAGTATGGTAAAGGGCTTTGATGTGTAAAGAGCTTTGAGTTTCTATTTTCGAAGGACATAAAAGTCCAGGGGCTAGATTCACAAATAATTGCAAGGTGCAGCGCAAAAGTTTGCATTGCTGTTTGCAATTGTACAGGTGTTAGAAAATGCTATTCACAGACAGATAGCATGGGGTGCTATTGGACTGTGAATAGGGCTAGGTAAGGGCAATAGTAACCCCATTGTCACTACCTCTAACCTCACTAGCGCTGCCCTGATCTGCAGTCATTTAAATTGCCCCACAATGAATAGTGCCAGTGCGCTATTTGTTATTCACAAAAGCAGCCATGCAAATGAGCCAGTTGGGCATGCAAAGAGCTAGCTGGCCATTTGTATGCCCATTATGGGCCCGTTTACATGGGCTACAAGGGAGTATTGCCCCCCCCCCCCACAAGTGTGGACTGTTGTTCTCCTGTGTAGACAAAATAAATCTCCCTGGTGGTCTAGTGGTCCCTCCCATCCCCAATCACTGTCCCCACATCAATGAAAAAATCTCTGTGGTGGTATAGTGGTCCCTCCCCATCCCGAGAGCCGATTGCCGTCCTTGGTATTAAAATTACAGTTTCATTGGTGGTATAATGGCCCTCCCCGTCCCTGAGAGCTGTTTGCTGTCCCTAGAATGAAAAACGTGACTGCTGGGGGCTAGTACACGAGCCGAAAGCTGCATTTCACTACAGCTCTCAACAAAAACTCCTTATTTTCTTGTTTTTTGAGCAGAATAAGAGAAGCAATTGATTTAAAAATAAAATTTCCAGACTCAACTAATGATCCGGATTCTAGGCATATCTAAATTTTGTACTCAAGGACAATGGGTCGTCCAAAAACAACTACTGAAGGAGAGGGAAGCAAGCAGAAAGACATCAGACAAGGCCCAGACAAAGAGAGAGAGCCTGCCGACTTAGCCCTGAACCAGCCCTCTAATGCTGCATTGCTCAAAGCTATTCAAAGTATTGACAAAAAAATGGATGATTTTACCTCGAGGCTGACCTTAGTGTAAACGAAGATGTCCATGGTGGAAGAGGCAGCGAAGAAGGCAAGTAAATCGGTAGAGAAATCAGCGGCCGCTACATCAGACCTTATCAAGGAGAATTCCCTCCTCCGTCAGCGCCTAGAAAATTTAGAGAATGGGGCACGAGCCTTGAATGTCCGAATCATAGGGCTACCAAAGATGGAGGAAGAAGAAAATCTCCACAGTTTTTTAGAGCACTGAATCCCAGAGCAATTGCAAGTTGAGGTCATGATTCAAAGGGCATACAGAGTAAATGTGCGAGGGGCCCGATTGCATCAGAATTCTTCCTGTCCTTCAACACGTGCGGTGCTAGTCGTCCTGGGCTCCATGAAGGAGCGAGACAGCAGTCTACAAATGGCCAGAAGCAGGGTCCCATACACTGGCAATGGGCTAATATCCATATATTCCCAGACCTCAGTTACGCTACGAGACAAAGGCGAAAGGCGTTTGATGGGATCAGGTCTAAACTGCGGCAATTAGGCGTCCATCAGGTTCTGTTGATGCCTGCAAGCTTGAAGGTGGTGTACAGTGCTAAAACTTTTCATTTTGCTAATTCAGAGGACGTGGGCAAGTTGGTGCATAAAATTGAACAAGACTGTGCAGCTCGTAGTCAAGAGTCTGATTCTGAAGCTGAGGGAGTGGACTGAATTCTTAGGACTGCAGTTCGTAAGTCTACCCATGGCTGAGGCTTCTCATCCCTCATGAGACTGATGCTTTTTTTGGACTATTGGGACATTCAGTTTTAGAGAGTAAAATGTAGATTAAATGAATGTGAATCGCTATACCGTTCAAATACTAGGGACATGTATTAATAACTGCAGCGTTTCGTTTATCCCTTTGTTTTTTTCCTAGTTTAAATCAAAGTGATTAGTGAATTGGGCGTGGGGAACATGTGTGGGAGTTTGTTATGGCGCAGTTCCTACCGCAATACTGAGTGCTTTAACTCAGAACGTTTAAAATAAATGCCTGATTCACTCTTAGTAAAGCTTTAGTTATAAGTTAGGCTGAAGCTGTTCCTTTTACAGCTACAAATAATCTGCATAGTAAGACTGTTTCTGCTAAAAGAATTTATATTAGTCCTGTGGGGTAAAGTTGATTGCATCTCGAGTTACTGCTTAAAGAATATCATACTAAATGAGGGGAGCTATGTGAGGTTCTCTGCGTTATAATTTTATAATGTGTAACCTTATATTGAGTTAATGGGGATGTTTTTCACCTATCAAAGGGGTGTGCTATGTCAAATGCTATTAATTTATAGGATATCTCCATTCATGGCAGCACTTACCTTTTGTAACTTTCTGTATAAGATATTTATCTTTGTAAGGTAACCCCCACATGAAGTAACAAGTTAGGAGTACCATAAATACTGAGTGATCAGATATCGGAAAACACTGTGTTTTTTAATGATTGAATGTACTGTTCTAAGGAAAGATGCTTGTATCTATTGCATTTTAAAACCAATAAATACAAATTTCAAAAAAAAAAAAAAAGTGACTGCTGCAGTGGTGGTATGGCAGTCCCTCCCCATCCCCCAGAATCGGTCACCGTCCCTATAGTTTAAAAAATTATTCCCTGGTAGTTTTGTGGTCCCTGCCTCCATCCCCAATCGGTGCTGTGCCCATAGAATAATAAAAATCCTCCTGATAGTCCATTGATCCCTCTCCGCACCCCCGTTCGCCAGTCACCATCCCGGTGAGAATAACCAAAATCCCCCTGGTATCTAGTGGTCCCCTCCCCCACCCTATCCCTGATCCCTCCCTGCCATAATGTGATTAATTACCCGGTGGGCTAGCGGTCCCCAACCCATCCCTGATCTGCTTGTATAGGGCACTGTATGTTTTCCTGGTGTCTAGTGGACCCCTCACCCACCCACCCTGAGAAATTGACCCACCGCCCCCCAGCCCAACCCCGGCTGACAACCAGCACAGCCCTCCTCTCACCTCCACAGCTGGCTACCAACTGAGCCCTCATTGACACTGATTGACAGCTCGCGGTGGGTGTCCGTCAGTGAGTGCGACTGTATACAGTACGCGCTCATTAGGAGTTCAGTCGGCAGCCAACCATGGAGGTGAGAAGAGGGCTGTGCTGGTCACCGCCGTGGTTCGGGTTGGGGAGCCAGTGGTGCTCAATCCATCACATGGTGGGTGGGTGGGTGGAGTCCACTAGCCTCCGAAACAATGTACTTTTTTTTTAATAAATTATAAAACTATAGGGACGCGATCGGTTCTGGGGATGGGAGAGACCACTGTACCACCACTGCAACAGTCACTTTTTTTATTCTAGGGACAGCGAACGGCTCTCGGGGACCAGAAGGAACTATTATACCACCAATGAAATGGTCACGTTTTTACAAACCAGGACAGCAATTGGCTCTCTGGGACAGGGAGGGACCACTCTACCACCAATGAAACGGTCACTTTTTTTAATACAGTGATGGTGATCGGCTCTCGGGATGGGTAGGGACCACCAGGGAGATTTTTTCATTGATGTAGGACGGGGGCGGGATCACTAGCCCACTAAGGACACAGTAATTTTTTTTATGACAGAGACGGTGATCAGGGAGGGAGGAACCACTACCACCAGGGACTTCTGTACTTTTCATTTAGCATAGAGACAGCAATAGGGGAGGGGGGGCCCACAGTCACAAGGATTACATGGACTTACGCCAGGTCTGGCTCAGTGGTATCTTTTCCACACAGGGGACCTTTGCAAAAGGCCCTTGTATGGAGAAAATTTGTGAATGGGACTGCGCAGATACGCAGTTCCCCTTCCCCTCATTTGCATTGTGGCCCCCTCAAAACTTTGCCCTGATGCAAACCTAGTTTGTGGGTGCAAACTGGGCTTTTGTGAACATCACAGTGGAGCAAAAACGCAGTTTGCATGGCACGTACTGGGTTTGAGACAGTGCAAAGTTTTGTGAATCTAGCCCTAGAACTAACACACGATTATCTCACTTATGAGGAGGTAGGTACATGTAAACCAGCAGCTAAAAAGACAATTTCTCATTGTATTGTTTCTTGTGTGTATGTAGTTCTGCTATGAGATGGCTGTCAAAGAGCCACCAAAGGAAGTAAGGGCACATTCCACTAGAGCTACCTCTGCCACTGTTTTTAAGGGGTATACCCTTGCTAGAACTGTGTAAAACAGCCTTTTAGTTTACAGTAAATACCTTTACTCTTCACAGCTGTCTAGACATCGGGGGCTGGATATTCAAACTGCGCCATTCTGAGGCGCAAGCCCTTGCACTGCGCAAAATAGTTGCGCAGGGGTGTGGCCGGGGCGATATTCAAAGGAGTTGCGCTATTGAGCAACTCGCTGAATATCACCCCACCACAACCACTGTGCATAGCGCCAGTGGAACTTGCGCCACCGCAAGTTGTCAGAGTGGGCATTTCAACTTGCGGTGCGCCAGTACCATTCGCCATGCGCGAAAATCGATATTCAAAGGTGACATGCAAATGGGGCCATAATTCATGCAAGGTGCAAGGGCCATTTGCATCTGATTATATTTCCATTTGCATGCCATTAGCATGTAGGTCGCCCGATCCACGGACTTGCGCCTGGCGCCCTGCCAGGCAGCAGCCGTCGAGGACTAGCGCCTGCAGCCCGATCGCGGGCATAGTGTACTCCCTCCCCACCAGCCCGATCACGGGCAGCAATATAACCCCCTCTTCCCGAACATCTCCTGGTGGTCCTGTGGACCGAAATGCCCGATGCGGGCAGAAAGTAAACTAGAACCCGAACATCTCCCTGGCGAAATGCCCGATCGCGGGCAGAAAGTCATTCACAAATCTGGACTGTCATATGCGGTATGGGCTGCACGCCCATTGGCTCTTGCTCTTCACCAATGGGTGTGCAGCCCTACCGGGCGGCAGGCGGTGGGGATGCCGCTGCCGCCGGGGGATGCGGTGGGGCTTCGTGGGGTGGGGGGCACTAGCCACCAGGGAGATGTTTGGGGTTTCAATTTACTTACTGCCCGCGATTGGGCATTTCGTCCACTGGACCACCAGGAGATGTTTTTGGGGTTCAGTTTACTTTGTGCCTGCGATCGGGCATTTCGCAGGGAGATGTTGGAGAGGTTCAGTTTACTTTCTGCCCGCGATCGGGCATTTGATCCAGGACCACCAGGAGATGTTTGGGGGTGATTAATTTACTTCCCGCGATCGGGCATTTCAGTCCACTGGACCACCAGGGAGATGTTCGGGAGCCACATTGCTGCCCGTGATCGGGCTGGTGGGGGAGGGAGTACACTATGCCCGCGATCGGGCTGTGGGGGCACAGGGACTGGGTTGGGGGCCAGCCACAGGTGGCAGCTGCTGTGTTGCGCCTGCAATACAGCAGCTCACCTGTGGGTGGCCCTCGACTTAAGCCTTTTTGGCTCAAAGTTGTGCAGGCGCAGGTTGGGGTTGGCGCCTGCACAACTCTGCACAGCCCGGCTGAATATCGGGCTGTGCAGTTTATGCATGGTTCCTCCCCCTCCAGTTGAGCATGCATTCATTTGCATTGCGCTGTTGCTCAGCCTGTTTTCAGTGGCGCAACTGCCTCCTGCTGAATATCGCAGAATGGCGCAATTTCGGACTTGCGCATGGCGCAACCCTTTTGAATATCTGGCCCCCAGTCTATAAGGGATGCCAGATCTGGCACAGAACCTTTCCCTTAAATAGGTCCTAAACTCTGCTTCCCAAGGTACTACTTGAGGTCTGCAGTTTGTATGGCATCACTAATACAATGTCATTGCTAGAAGAAGAAAAACCACTGCAGTAATGTTTCTTCTTGAGGGTGTATTAGTCATGCAAGCCATTCCTACCACACCCTTCTAGAACTTCAATATAAAGGTGTTCTTCAGAACAAGTCAAACCAAGTAATTTTTCTAAAATTTGTTTATAGTTTGAGCACTTTACAATTTTTACCATTTATTATATGGTGTTAAAAATAATTTAATACATTTACGTTTCATAGATTAAGTCACAAGTTAGTTGAGTGGTCACTGCTGTCTTTTGCTATCAATCTGCCATTAGAATATCAATGTAAATGATATTCAATGCAAATCTAAATTGTATCAATGTAACTGCAACTAAATTGTATAAATGTATGAAACCACTCTGTGTATCTCTAATGACATGACTGTTATGCTGTAACCTAAATGTTTATGCTGTAACTTAAATTTGTTCCGTCTGTCCTCTATGTGACGAGGTACCTTTGGAAATGAGCCTCTGGCTCAAAGGTTATAAACTGATGTACAAATAAATAAAAAATAAATACAACACCAAGTGGCACAAGATCACACTGCAAAGTTTGAACTTTAATATTCTACAATTCTATCTGGGGCAACCAATTAGGCCTGAGATGCTGCAATTTGTATGGCTCAGAAATACACAGATACATAGATGTCAGCAGATAAGGCCCTTGTGGCCTATCTAGTCTGCCATATCCCTCTTTCTAATGCTTAAGGTACCCTAGATGCTACAAGTTCTCCCCTTCTAGAAGAAAACACCATTACTACGGTGAGTAATTGTTTTTTTATGCTAGACCATACCCTGAAGCTATTTTTTTTTTCTTTTTTTGTTTCATCAGGTCCAGCAGCGCAGACAGGAACTGGAACAAGTGCTGGGAATCCGCCTAACCTGAACCAGAGCCCTGTCATTTTGAATGAGGATTGCCCTCAACGGACGCTGCATAGCTTCCATTTTGCTTTTCTTATCATAGCTAACCTAGACCTCAGGTCTTGGCTGCTTGAAATCAATATATGATCTTCCTAGAAATGCGTCGTCTGTTCTAAAGAACTAAATGCTGCCATTGGAATGAACCCTCCAGGGTCTCAAGAGTGTATGCTGGAACTCTGGAGAGCATTCTTGTGTCAAGGATTGAAAGTTTCGTAGAAACGTTTTCATGTTTTGCATATTTCTCAAGCACTCTTTTCTACAAATTAAGGACATTTAAAAGGTCTGCCTAGCCATTAAATGGCAACAGGTGGGTTGTGGGGAATCTAGGGTTAAATGTATTTTTTAATATTCTCAAATATGTGTCTTTGCTGCTTATTAGAATTGAAGGTGTTTGGGAGCTGGGTAGTGCAGGGTGCTGTGGAGCTAATCTTTAAGGCTGGAGACCTGGTTGTTTTGAATCTAAGGGGAAAAAAATCACAGCTGAACTGAGGTTTGCCGCCTCAGCTTGGCATCTAGTGGAGAGGAAGCTGCATCATCCCCCCTTCCCCGTCAACAGATTAATGCAACTAAAGCCTGTGTTACAGAGACCTCGCAGTGAATATGCATGAAAAATTAATCTTGGGTACTGGGTCTGGTATCTGAGGGCATTGGTAGAGAATCAGTGTGGAGGAGACAGTCCTACTTCCCATTGTATCTGGTTTGTGGACAGACACCGGGATTTCAGTCTCCAGTGCTGTCACTCGCTCATCTTTTGCCAGCATTAAATCCATCAGTGTGGGAAGTCTACACCATTCATGCCCACATGACTTTGGTTGTGGATAATCAGGACATCAGTGCAGGTGCTGTCACTCCCTCACCTTTCAATAGCACTAAATCCAGCGTAGTGTGCAGGTGCTGGCAATGTACCTGGGTTGTGGAGAAACAGCAGACTTCGAGACCAGATTTTCAGAAGGACTTGCACTGTGCATGCTGGTTTCAAGGAGTGCACCTACAATGTAACACTCTCCTAGAAAGGTAATGTGTTCCTCACAGTTCACATGTATGTCAGCCAAATGTGTAACTTCCTTATAGCCTGAGTGGTCACAATGTAGACTGTGTAGGTGTATTGGAATTAGACTGCACAGGTTCATTGGGAGTGGACTGCAGGTGCATCCGGTGTACCATGCATCGATGGGTGAACTGTGCAGAGTCTAAATTCATAAGTTCCCTGAAATGCAGCAAGTCTCGACCAAGTTGCAAATTCAGGAGTTTATGGCATTTTCCTCCAAGTAATTGGTCAGTTTAAGGCAACAAAATGTGAATGTTTTTCTCTCATCGCTCACCCCACTTAGTGCAGGATTTTCGCCCAATGAAAATGATGGTCACCCAGCCCTATTGGGTGATTTCATTTCCAAGAAACCATCCTTTATAATTTTGGAACAATTGACGGAGTTAAGTCCTTTTGATAGTCTAGCCCTCAGCCTCCACAGCCATCAACTATTTATCCTCTTGAGCTGTGAGCTTGTCATGTTTGTTTAGTTAACATGAGTTTGACTTTGAGGAAACATAGACATTGTCAGCAGATAAGGACTGCTAGACCCATCCAGTCTGCCCGCAAGCCCTGTACTTGATTATGACTTCTTTTTTTCCCCATGCAGGTGTTTTACCTCCTTGCGTCCCTGGCTGCCCCCTTCTGACCAACCCTCCCAGTCCCATCACCCTGGTATCACTGGGACTTACCCAGAGTTCTTGCCCGATCACCGCGTGTGGAACCTATGGAGGGTCGGTCATTATCCGCAGCCAGATTTTTTTTTTCCCCTCTTTTTTCTCCCTTCCCTGTTTGTTGGGGCGCACACGCTAGACGTGCGTACATGGAGGTGTGCACACGTCCACGGACGTCCTGCAGCACCCTCCCTTCTTTGGTGCCCTGCAGACCCACACTGCTCTCAGGCCTCCATCCGGGGGCAGTCATTTGGCGGGAGCGCCAATCCTCCCTCCCTCCACGGGAGAGGAGAGCAGTCCTTCCGATGCTCAATCTTCTCCATCCCCAGCTGACCCCCGGCGGCCCACTCGCACTGCCGGCATGGCAGGAGGTAAGGCACGGATGCCTCAGCCATCCACGCCACTGGGCCGGCAGGATTATGACTTCTGATCCACCCTTGGCTTTGCTTGTAGGATTCCCCTGTGCCTGTCTCATGCATGTTTAAATCCAGCCACAGTGCTCGCTCCCACTACCTCCTGTGGCAGACCATTCTATGCATCCACCACCCTCTCCGTGAAGAAAAATGTCCTCACATTCCCTCTTAACCTGCCACCTTCCAATTTCATGTCATGCCCCCTCATTCTTGTACTCTTCCTGTATTGGATGATGTCTCCCCCCTGCACCTTGTTTGTGCCCTTAAGATACTTGAATGTTTCTATCATGTCCCCGCTCCTCCAGCAAGTACATATTGAGGTCCCTTAATCTTTCCTCATAAGTTTTGTGGTGCAAGCCCTGTACCATTTTAGTCGCCCTTCTCTGAACCGTTTTCTCTAGAAACTTTGAGAAACATATTTAGACACAGTTCATCTAATAGCTTGTCTTTTTTTTTTTTTGCATTTCTTTGCTTTAATCTTTATTCCTAAGTAAATTTGTATGGAAACATGTTCTTTTTACATGTAAACTGTATCTTTGCCCCCCAGAGAGGCTCTGTTTCTGCTGTTCCATCCTTTGCTAAAGTCACTATACTCTGATTTTGACAACAGTTTGTTGTGATATCATAGGACTTATGACTTCAGCAAAGGATAAAACAGCAGGACCAGATGCCCTGTAGTATACGCGGGTACTGTTTACATGAAAATTAACCAAGTAATGAAGAACCAGTGGGAACAGAAATGCACTAAACTTGTAAACTATTTGTTAAATTGGGTCTGCAACAAAATAATAGATGGGTAACCATGCACAACAAGGTTGTGTTTCAGAGGGTTTATGATGTTATTATTGACCCAAGATAGAAGCGCATGCATCGTTTTATATTTGTTGTCCATCAGTCATTACAGTATTTGGTTACCACCCTGCACCCGGCTGCCAAAAAACTCACTGTTCTGATGTCCCAAATAATTGTGTTTAGGATTTCACTTTTTAACATCCAATGCTACACGACGATCCCCACTGCTGGCATTGCTTCTGCCTGACTGAATGCTGCTGTAGCAAAGAAAACAAAAAAAACCAAAACTGGCTGTGCTCAGTTCAGCTTAGACACTGACGGAGTGAAGATTGTCCTGCTGTGTTGGACATCAAAGTGAATTATAGATTGTGGGAGTGTCATGTGACGCTCCCAACCAGTTACAGTATAGGGCTTCCTTCGGTTCCGCATGAGGTACTCTCATTTCCTTAAGACTGTTTCATGCGCTGATCTTCCCTTGTCAGTCTTCACCATTCATTACTGTTGAGTGTACGCCGGAGGCGTGCACCCACCATGGGAGTGTTTTTTTTTCCCCGAGGGGAGAGTTAGCAATCACTTATGTGGCTGACGCACTGCACGGTGCACACGGGTTGGTCATTAGGCGCCTCTTCCATTCCAGTTCTGTTTCTCCCACCATCGAGGTCGCACCTGCTGAGTGAGTAAGCCAGCTGTAGTCTACATCATAGGCCTTCGCTGTTCAACGCCGCCTCTCCAGTTCTTCATCCCAGTTCTGAACCACCAGACACCATTGGTAATCTGGTAAGCCTGTCCCTTTTATTTCTTCCGACGGTATCGGGTTCTTTTGCTAAAGTTTGATTATTTGTTTTCGCATCATGTCTGGTTCGGGGGCAAAGAGAAAATCCAAAGCGGGTTGTGCCCCTGTGGCCAGCATTTTTCAGTTTTGGATCAGCATGATGTTTGCTTGCGATGCCTGGGACCTAATCACGATATGGATCATTGCGATGCCTGCTTCTCCATGGACTGCCATGTTCTCGAAGTTTGCGCATTTAAAGTCGTCAGGGCTCCACCGACTTTCGGATGACAGCATCACTCGCGGGTCACCAAGGCCAGGACACTTGACCCTTTCTCCGGGTTCCCTCTCAGATCTATACGACCCGACGAGGAGGAGGCCTCCTCCAGTTCTAGCCTTGCCGAGGAGGAGGTCTCTTTTGTGGTGTCGGAGGAGCAACGTGATTTCTTGCAAAGTCGCGTTGCTGGCACCACTCCAGCGGTCACCTCCACAGAGGTGCAGGCTCCCCCAGTGTCACAGCCCACAGCTGCTGGGCCTGGCACTGGTGGACACTCATGCTGCCCTGGATCCCAGTGCTGTTCGAGGTGCCGCGGGCGGTGCTGTGTCCCGTGGTGGCGCCGCATGTGGTGCCATCGCCAGGGGCCCTCCCGGGGTCACTAGCCTGGAGGTCTGCCTGGTCAGTTTCTCTTTGGAGGAGGATGACTTGCAGGTTGATCCGGACTGGCATCCCAACTCCTCGGAGTCGGAGAGCCCCTTGGGACGCAGTACCAGGTGACTCTATCCCAGAGTCAGCGTTGTTCCAGCAGATCCTACGGCTGAGGCCAGCCAGTGTGGATCCGTTGGGGACAGCAGCCTGGGGCCTTAGGGTGGGGTGTCCTCTGCTGGGGAGGCCATGGCAGATGCCACTCCTGGTGCTGCCTTGGCCCCCCAGGTGGGGACTGGGACCCCCACCTCTGTGGTCTCCCTCGGGGGGGGGTCTGTGGGATTGAGGGGCCCAGCTTCGTTGGGGTCGAGGAAGAGGGTAGCCTCTGAGTCCGAGGGGTTAAGGAGCCGTGGCAAAGCATGGGTACCCCCCTCCACTCCTCTGTGTGGTGTGGGGAGGAGTCGAAGTGCTATACCCCGCCTTTCCCTTAAGGTCTCGGAGGCATCCTTAGTTGGCAGCATGGAGGGTTGCCCTTCTGGATGCATGCAACCCTAATCGCGTCACAGGGGAGATTCTCCCTCAAGGCTCTTCCGGAGTTTGCTGTCTCAGACACAGACTTCGCAGCCTGGTTTTGCCCCAGGGTCCCCCCGTCTGGCAGGACCACTCACTGGGTCGCAGAGGCCGGGTACTATCAGTTCAGTGCCCATCTCCCATCCCTCTGCAGACACCTCCTCCTCTCCCAGGCCATGTGGGTCCTACGGGGCCCTTAACCTGGGAGATGTTCAGAGCCACCGCGGCAGCCTTTTCCACTTATGTCAGGGCCATGGACGAACAGGTTTTTCGCCAGTCTCCCCCGCCGCAGGAGGACTCTGAACATTCAAGCTCCTCCTCTTCCGAAGGAGAGGAACCTTCAGCCCACCTCTCCTCCAATGCTGATTTTCTTGAGTATCAGCGGTTCCTTTCAAGGCTTATCCAGGAGCTTCACATCTCTAACGTACTGAGAAGCAATATCGAGCGAGAGACGCGCTCATTCCTGAGTGAATTCAGCACCCACCATCTGGTGGTACCCTCCTGGCCCATCCCTTTCCAGGAAGCATCTATCTGCTCCTGACAGTCTCCAGCTGCCCCAGCCCCAGCGGACTGCAGGAGACAGTATTGTGCCCCCCCCATTTGTTTCTGGGTTCCCTACCTCACCCACCTTCAGGGCTGATGTCCCTAGACACTCCTTCTGGGCTTCAACACCTGGTGCATGACTGACCCCCAGATCCGGATTCCGCAGAATTCGACCGGTGGGAGCGAAAAGTTTTCTCTTCAGCTCATGCGTTACTGTGTATAGGTTCTCATCAGGCTCACCACGCTGCCTGTAACAGACATCTGTGGTCGATGCTGGTGCAAGTCCTGGCATCTTTGCCTGATACAGAGCAATCTAGACAGGTCATTGCCCTCTCTGCTCAGGGTCTGGAGCTTGCAAGGCACCAAGCAAGGCGTCGTCGATGCCATGAGGTGGCGTCCAGACTGCGGGACAGTGCGTGGCGGTCGGTCTATTTCAGGTTGTCACCCTTGCTTGGCTTAGGGTGATCTCTTCGCTTTCAGGGGACTCAACTTTTTCACGGCAGGGCAGGGAGGACCCACGGGTTGCTCTCCTGTCCCTCTCCGCCACGAGGGACACCTCATCCTGAACAGCCTTAGATCTTGTTGATCTAATGGACTTAGGGTCTTCCCTCCTGCTTCTCACCCGAGGGGGGCTGAGGGATCTGCTCCCTCAGGGCTGTGCTAGGTCCCTTCCAGGGGGCTTGGTACTCACCCAGCAGTAATGAATGGTGAAGATTGACAAGGGAAGATATGAAAATTACGTACCTACCATAATTCTTGATCTTCTCTTGTATCTTCACCATTCATTACTGAATCCCACCCTCCATCCCCTCATGGGCCTCAGCTCTTGGGCATCACCTGCACCCAGCTCGCCCTTCCCCTCCTAGAGGCCAGTTGGGGGCTGAGTCCCCCTGGTACCTCAGAGCTCTCTGTTTCCTTCTCTAAAAAGTCACTGAGTGTTTAACCTGGAGGATGACGAGTAGGGTCTTCACCCTAACCTCTGAGGGAACTCTCTCAGATTTTCCTCATGATACATGGGGCTTAGATAATCCTCTGGTTTATGTCACCTTCTGGTTGTCATTACATCAGTGCAGTCCTAGGAGAGTTTGTGGGATTTTTCCTCCCTCCTCTTTTTTTTTTTTTTTTCTTCTTTCAATTTTCTCTTTTTGCCGCTTCTCGCTGCCAGACATCAGCCCGGTCACAGTCCCCCATACTTCCACCTACATGTTGCCTGCGCTCTCCCGGCACCCCTGGCTTACCCCCAAGAGGTGGGGTTATGGCACCGGGCCTTAGTGCCACAATTCCGGTAACTAATCCAGAAGAGCTGGCCTGGAGGCTAATTGAAGCCGTAGGGAGGCTTCATTAATGATGGCGAGTTGCGTGGATTTTTCTTGATTTATCCCCAGGGGCGGGGACGTGCAGTGTCATCTTGCATCCGCCCCACCCCTCTTAATGTATAGGCACCGATCCCCGAGGTACTCCCGGCCTACGCCAGGGGCTCCCTGCGCATCGAGCACTCACCCCACCCTTCCCTCAGAGAACAGTCCATAGGACGCTCAGTCCTTCTTTCCCAGCTGGGTCACCAGCATCGCAAGCGGAAATCTAACCGCTGCTCCAGCGGGCCGGCCTGGTCTCCCTCTCTTTTTCATAAGGCACGGATGTTCCGTAGTTCTCTTCTCCTTAAGTGTGGACTACGCCAGTACTCTCGTGGGAAAACTTCTACCAGATTTCTTTCCCTGCACCCAAGTCAGGACTCACTCCTGTTCAAAGCAGGACTGATCGCCCTCCAAGGGACAGTCTGTGAGACATAGGCTGTAGGATTTCATAATAATTACGGATAAAGGGTGAGAGGAGAGATCTGCCTTCGCCAAGACTATCAAGACCATTAATCCCCTTCAGACCTTGGTTCTATAACCTCTGTGATTAGCGGGATCCTTGCTCCCTTGTCTTCATTCCTGCAGGGATTTTGAAACTTTCAAGCCAGTGGTCTTCTATTTTAGTGCAGCGGAGAGCCCTCCTCCTTCCCCCTTTATCCTTTACTTCCACCTCTTTTATCTTTCTTCTTTCTATCCTTTGCCTTCTCCTTCTCCCGAGAACGCCCAAGGATTGAGGCCCCATGGCCACTTAGGATAGGGTTCTCTCCTTTCTGTCCTCTAATCGGCTTATATCTTTTCAGTTTATATCCTTTCCTCTGTCTATCCATTGTCTCTCTTTCCTCACTCTCTTTCTCTAAAAACCGTTTCTCCTCTCCGACGCAACAGAACTGGAATGAGGAGGCGTCTACAGTGCCTAACGGCCAACCCGCATGCACCGTGCAGTATGTCAGCCACGTGGCCGACTCTCCCTCCCCTATAAAAACCCTCTTGTGGCGGGTGTGCGCCTCCAGCTTACACCCAACAGTAATGAATGGTGAAGATCAAGAATTATAGTAGGTACGTAATTTTCATTTCCTGTTTAATGGGTTTCTGGCTAGTATTGCTTGTGCCACAGAATGGGACCACAGAATTTTTTTTTTTTTTAATCGTGGTATGATCTATAATAAATTTATAGGGGCCGCAGGAGAGCCTCTTATGAATATATGAGTGTTGCCTCTTGCATCCTTAGGGCACCAGAGATATTCACCTTTGGTTCACAGTTCTCTTGCCTTAAGAACGAGCAAGGCAACACTCATATCCCCAACAGGCCCACCTAGCATCCCTGTGAACCTATAGTAGATGAAAATTTAAATACCAGTTATTTGGGGCATTGGGTGGGTGGGCTTTTCCAGCCACTGTATGTGATGTGTTTTCATGAAATTAAAAAAAGAGTCAACGTGTGAGGAACTTCAGGTTGCTGTTGTACCATACTTCTACTGCCATTACTGTAGTACAACAACACAGGGATGTCAGAATTGTGGTGCAGCAGTCTTTATGGAGTAACAGAGTTCCATATACAATTGGCAGTAACCGTATACAGTATCTTGTTATCCCAAAAGTTACAATCTTACTTTAATACTCTTGTAAAACTGGCCACTTCTTTTCTTTTGTGTGCCTTGAGTCATTTAAAGGAGATCTACTGACAGACTTGATGCCCCGATCGCTGCACAGAGCGAGGCTTCAGTAGCCAGATCCCCCCTGCAGTCCCAGTATACACCACCATATTAATTTACCTTAAGACTCATAAAAACCGTGACAAGCTCCCCTTCAGCTGGTATTTTCTAACATTGTACCACTCACCTTGAGATTAGGCTGCTAAACCGCAGAATGATTGACAGCTTTGCCCTCTTTCGACTCTTATAACGGAGATTTAATAATTCCATATCTTCATGCCTTCTTTTTTATTTTCACAAACTGTGCCTAAATGCCATGTGTATGCCATATGCACATGGCATTTAGGCACCATTTCTAGAAAATAAAGCAGGGTATAAGAGATAAGGAGATTATTAAATCTCCATACATAAGGGCACCATAGAGGAAGGGGCAAAGTCAAGGCATCATCCTGGTTTAGCAGCGACTGCTGGGGGTGAGCGCTGACAGTTAGAAAATGTCGGCTGGAGGGAAGCTTGTCACCATTTTTATGAGTCTTAAGGTAAATTAATACGGTGGTGTATCTTGTGACTGCGTGGGGGGATCTTGGCTACTGAAACCCCAATCTGTGCAGTGATTAGGGCTTCGTCTGCCAGTTGCCAGTAGATCTCCGTTAACAGATTTTTTTCCCAGATCCAGCTCTAGGTCTCCAGTATGCTCCATTACTGCAAGGAAATGGTTGTGGGATATTATATGTGGTACAAAGTACTTTTTTTTTTTTTAAATAAATAAAAAGTAATTTACTCTTTGTATGTTCTCACTCTGGTAACTGCTTTGCCAGATTTGTAGGTATTTTGGGGATGGGTAAATATGAAGGGAACTGAATTGCCTTACTGTCGCCTTCAGTTCCAAATTCTGTGTTGAATGACTTGTGTGTGGCAAGTCCTGTCACTGCCATGTAGTTGTAAAGCCAAAACATTGTTTTTAAAACATTCTGAATTGATCTTTATTGTTTGAAAAATTGTATTTGCACTATTTTTTCATGTTTGTTGTTCAAGGTCTATTGCAAGAAAGAAAGCAAAGCCTTTTTTTGCTATAACGGCTCTTCATGCTCCCAGTCCAGGGGCGACCTGTCCCCATTCCCCTAAGCTGGCGACCTCCTCACCCGGGACTTACCTCAGTCAGTTTTCTCCCAGGAATATCCGCTAATGGCAAGGCTGGAGGGATGAGGACTGTCCCCCCCCCCACCATACACCATGCCTGGTTAAATAAAGTGATTGATTGATACACATAGGGCTGGCAGTATAGCCTAGAGGTTAGACTAATGAGCTGTAAACGAGCTTGGTACACCCAGCAGACCAGACCTGGGTTTGATTCTCGCAACCTCAGTTGCATACTGTGTGACTTGAGCAAGTCACTTAACCACCCAGTGCTCCCAGGTTGCCCCTGAAAACAGGCACTTGTGCCTAGTGGGCCTTACCCAGTTACCAAAGACTAAAATAAAATAAAAAACACATATCCAGAGAGGACTGAGGCTTGGTCCCAGGTAACGATGCAGACCTAGGCAGATTGGGCAAGGCTTTTATTAAGCCCCTGACTTCTTTTCCACTTTTCACCCCATTCCTTCCATAGGATGTCCAGCGTGTGTGTGGAGGCACTCACGCAGAACATTACTTGCCCTTCGTGCTACCTGCACTACTACTAGGCCCCCACCTGGTGGCATTCCTGTAGACCGTGCTGACATACCCCCAGGGAAAGGAGAGCAGTCCATTAGATGCTTAATCCTCTCCTGCCCGGCCGACCCCCGGCAATCCGAGCTCATTCTCAAACTTGAGTCGCTGACGTGTGAAAAGATAAGGCACGTGCGTGGCACCTCAGCCCACTTCGCCACTGGACCAGCTTAAACAAACCCTTTTTAGGTGTAGTCTTCATTTCGTGCATTTAGATTATTTTTCTACAGTTTTATTGTACTGGGAGTTATTTTTACTTGCTGTTTCAGATTTTTCATTCTATGCAAAATGTTTACTGATCTCACTGTGGAGGTACGTTTCCTGTGAACTGTAATCAAAGGACCAATGTTTTTGATGTATTTTCTGCTGCATTGTGTGTAAGCCATATACAAGAGTGGTGCAGAACCTCTGCTTGATGTTGAGCCATTTTTGCACTTGGCAGCTGCTGCATACTATGGTACGGCTGTGAAAGGTGCACCTGCCACTTTTCCCTTTTTTATCTCCCCCCCCCACACACACACACATACATGCTTTTCTTATGGATCCCCGTCCCCGTGGTGGGGAGGATGGGTGAGAGGCTGCTTTCATAACCATTGCCCATGTTGCTGTGTGGTTGGTCAGCAGGTTGCGGGTGAATACTGGGTGACCCCCATGGAGTCAAGCGCCACTCTTCTGCATTGTGCTCAGTCTCCAGCTAGCTACAGTGTGGGATTCTGGGATTTGTGGTAGCGCAACGTATTTCCACCATGCCATTGGGCGGACCACACATTCTTTCTTTTGCTAAGTTATTTTAGATAAAGTGCTTTTGGAAGAGGATCTGATGGCAAATTTGTGTGTATAAGCATGCATTTCCTGCCTGGTGTCCCCAGTGTTGATATGTTGGAGGTCTTTGTGTGTCACATTTCCTATACAGTAGTTTGTCACCTGCTAGCACTTTCTTAAAAAGGGACTGTGGACACATGGACTAAAATTCACAGCTGGCACCAAGTGAATATTTGTTTACAAAAATTAGAATGGTAAACCAGTTCATTTTTACAGACAGAAACTGTGTTTTAATAAAGGAAGAAACATGGTTTGTCTGAGGAGCTGTAGCTGACATCAGCCTGGGTACTCGCAGCTTAATTCCCAACTGTCAGTCCAGGGATATTACAGCATGTTTACCTCCAAATATTAAAACTGATGCTGCAGTGGAATTCCAAAACATTTATATGGGTCCAAGTTGGTGACCCACAAAAGGCTAGAACCATTCCTGAGTATACTCTGGATGTTGCCGGTGTTGCTTTGTGAGCCATGTGCAAAAAATAAATAAAGCTCTGGAATAAATCTTGTAAGCTTCATATGTTTTTTTCCTTTTGGTGAACACAGATTTATGTTTCTGAAAGCTGCTATAGATACTATTTTTGGGAAGTGGTGCACTGTGAAAGAACACCTTCCAGCAAAGATATTCTTCAAGGATATCTCTTTCATCAGGCCACACCTATGGAACTATAGCCTAGGCACCAGAACCACACAGAAACGTTTTCATTAGCAGTCTACTAGGGGCCACCCACGACGACCTCTGACATTGACGTCCTATGGTATATAAACGTGGGTGGCCCTGTGCTCTCCTCAGTTCTTTTACCGCCATCGACCATACGCACCAGACTCATTGGAGACGCCATCCCTACAGTCAACTGTCAAAGTGTTCAACTTTTCTAAATTTTATTGTTTTCTCTCCCTAGTAGTTATCACTTTATTTTTTAGTGATTCCCATTGTGTATGTTGAATGACCAACACTGCAAAACTCTTTAGATATTGCAAGTGCAGTGGAAAGATCTGCAGCCACAATGAGCACAGCTGAGATACTGAACAAATACTTTTGCTCAGTGTTCACCAGAGAAAGGGGAAGGTGAGGGAACAAAATTCATTAGAAGGGATGGTCAGGGGAGGGAGGTTGACACTGGCCCATTCACTGTGGAAAGAGTCCTAGAGGAACTCGGGGAAGGGGGATAAAAACAGACAAAGCAATGAGGCCAGATGGGATTCATCCCAGAGTATTAAAGGAACTCAGGGACATACTGGCAGGTTCACTGACTGACCTTTTCAACTCATCTCTAGAGACAAGGGAGATACCTGAAGACTGGAGGAGGGCAGAGGTGGTCCCTCTCCACAAGAGTGGCAGTAGGGAGGAGACAGGCAATTGCAGACCTGTAAGCCTGAGCTCAGTAGTGGGGAAGCTAATGGAGTCCCTACTTGAGAGGACTGTGAAGTTTCTGGAGACTAGGGGGCACACAATCCAAGGCAGCATGAATTCTCAGCGGGAAGGTCCTATCAGACAAATCTAATTGATTTCCTTGACTGGGTGACCAGGGTGGTAGATCAGGGAGAGGCGGTGGATATGGCCTACCTGGATTTCAGCAAGGCCTTCGAGGCCGTCCCACATAGGAGATTGCTAAATAAATTGAGAAACCTGGGAGTGGGCCCTGTGGTAGCAAAATGGGTTGAGAACTGTCTAAGGGACAGGACTCAGAGGGTGGCAGTAAATGGCATGAAATCAGAAGAGAAGAGAGGTGACCAGTGGAGTGCCACAGGGATCGGTGCTGGGGCAAATCCTGTTCAGT
Organism: Neoceratodus forsteri; assembly: GCA_016271365.2. NCBI lineage: Eukaryota > Metazoa > Chordata > Ceratodontiformes > Ceratodontidae > Neoceratodus > Neoceratodus forsteri. The sequence continues at coordinate 118,243,630 of JADMNL010000032.1, read as the reverse complement.
GTCTTCATTAGCAACATTGCAGAGCATCTGGAGGGAAATGTATGCCTGTTCGCAGATGACACCAAGATCTGCAACAGAGCTGACACACCAGAAGGTGTGGAAAGAATAAGAAAGGATCTAAGCTTATTGGAAGAATGGTCAGGTGTATTGTAGTTGAGTTTCAATGCTAATAAGTGCAATGTAATGCACCTGGGTCACAGGAATCCAAGAGAGGAGTACGGGATTGGGGGGTTCTGGCCGACACAAAGCAAGGGAGAGACCTGGGGATCTTAATATCAGATGACCTAAAGGCGACCAAGCAGTGTAAAAAAGCAGTGGGGAAGGCAAACAGAAAGCTGGGATGCACAGGTAGGGGCATAACCAGCAGAAAGAAAGAAAGAAAGGTGGTGATGCCACTGTACACATCACTGGTAAGACCTCACCTGGAGTACTGTGTCCAGTCCTGGAAACCGCATCTCAGGAAGGACATAGGATGGAGGCAGTCCAGAGAAGGGCGACAAAAATGGTACATGGGCTGCAACAGAAGCCGTATGAGGAAAGACTCCAGGACCTTAATATCTATTCATTGGAGGAGGGGGGATATGATAGAGACATTCAAGTACCTTAGGGATATAAATGGAACAGGAGGGAAGCATATTTCAGAGGAAGCACTACACAACGACAAGGGGACATGATATGAGGCTGGAGGGAGGAAGGCTCGGAGAATGTCAGAAAGTACTTTTTCACGGAAAGGGTGGTAGATCCATGGGACAGCCTTCCAGCGGAGGAGGAGGTGGTGGGGGCTAAATACGGGGGTTCAAGAGTGCATGGGATAGAAATAAGGGTACCCTGGAGATGGGCAGAGTAGGCATGCTGCAGATCAAATAGGAACTGGGCTGTCAACACTGAGTAGGGAAATGGGCAGACTAGGTGGGCTGTATGGTCCTTCAAGCCCCAAGAAGTCTTTTCTGTATTCTGAGTAATGCAGTTAACCTTCACCATTCAACTGCCCTGGAGAAGAGCGGGTTAAAGAACCTATGCAAATAGTGGAACGTTGATAGGCTCAAGCTCGGTTTTCAAACTAGTGTCCCTGGTACATTCGATGCAACTACCAGATTCTCACCCAGGGGTCCTTTAGCATCACTGACTGATTGCAGTAAGATGGCCCTATAGTACTGCCCCGGAGGTAGAGCCATGAATATTCATGAATTGAATTGGCCAATAGGAAAATAGCTGGAGGGTGTGCTGTCTGGAGTCTGCCCAGAGGGCATCAGAATTTTTTCTCTGCCGACTGAGAAATGCAGCCTCTGAGGTGCTGTCTCTCTTCAAGAGAAAAAGCTCTTTTTTGACTTTTTTTAACTTAATTTTTTGTGCTGTTCTGTGAGTATTTTTTTTTTTTTTTTTTTTTATGTCCCTGAACCGCATTTTTCCCCTTCTCCGCAGTTCCCCGCTTACTTTCCTGAGGTAAATTTTTACTGCGTTTACTGGTTTTGGATGGTTCCTTACTTTAAAATTATAGCGGTTTCCTTTTTTCATTGGGAACCGCTATTTCCTTAGTTTCCCTTGTGTTTTTTGTTTACTTTTAATCGCAGTTTCAACCGCGAGGGAACCAACTGTTACATTTGAATATTCCCATTTGGGAACCGACTTTTCTCAGTGTTCTGACGAATTTGGCATATCAGAGTGCTCAAAAAAGAGAACTGGACCCACAGGTTTTAAAAACTGTATCAAGTGTAGCAGAACTTTAGTTTAAGCTGACGCGACCTGTGTCTTCAGTGTTTGGGGCCAGCACATTTTTGCACTCTTTGCTCAAACCTTTGTCCAACAACTCTTAGAAATAGAGCAAAAAGACAGAGGATGATGGCTGCCAAGGCATCTGATGAGGGGCCTGCTAGAAATAAGGGTGCTGATGAAGTGCCCCCTAAAACTAAAAATAATTCTTGTAAAGGTACTGATGAAGTGCCTTCCAGACCTATACAGAGTATAATAATAAGGGCACTGATGAAGTGCCATCCAAAGACAGCAATGGCAGCAAGGGTGCTGTTGAGGCACCTGGTAAATCTAAGACTACCAAGTGCATTGATGAGGTGCCAGCCAAGAGAAAACCTGATCAGGCTACTGATGAAGTGCCTGCAAAAAAGATCCATAAGGAAAAACATGCCACTCTCCATGAAGAGTCATCAGTGGGCAAGAAAGAGAAAACTAAGAATATTGAACCGCAGAGCCAAAATCCCACTGACATACCTGGAAATTTGCCCTTGGTTGAGGAGATGGCTAAAGCTTGACATTTGTACCAGACTGCAGAGCATGGGGCCCATATTTCAAACCCCTGCTGCTGCTAGTTTGCCTCCTAGTGCAGTTCCCTCTGATGCAGGTAACTTTCCAGGGGAGGATAAGGACTATTATGGTGATGATGATGATGCAGGGGAAAGTCCCTTAGAACCTAATATTTCCCCTGATCCCAATTTTGGGGCATCCCCTAGTAATCAGGAGGATGCTTCCTCTATGATAACATTTCTACAGCATATGGTGGATACTCTGGCTCTTCCCTCACAGGAGTCCACCCAGGAGGATGAGGATTAGAGGGACATGATGGGCCTCCCTGCTCCAAAGAAAATTGTGCTCCTCATCTATAGGGCTTTTAAAAAGAATACTATGAAGCTCCTCCAAACTCCCACCTCTCTCTCTGGAGTAGATAAAAAGATAGACAAAAAATACCAGCTTTCTAAGCTGGATACTGATTTTCTCTATGTACACCCCAGTCATGAAGAGGTAGTACAACAGGCTACTTGAGACAAGACTAATGTACCTCTTTCTTCTCAGCCTCTTGAGAAGGAATCTCAACGCCTGGACTTCATGGCTAAGAAGTCCTATACTTCTGCATCTCTTCTTTTGCGCTGTTCCTCCTTTCAAACAACATGAAGTCTTGCTATATTCTGACACATGCAGTGAGTCCCAACCTTCAAACTGCTCCAGAGGTGAAAGAGCTGAGCTCGAGCTTGGTTGAAACTCTGTCTGTTGTTCTTCAAACTCAAACCGTCAGATTCTTTACTCCGCCTCACTGAACAGTCGCTCCAGAGATTTCTCCTTCTGCTCGGTTCATTTTGTCAGTTAAGTATTGTTTTTCTCGGTTTTTGACAGAATTTAAACCGCAACCAGTCGGTTCAGGCTCTGTCTGTGGTATTTATGAGTACTAGATAGGTTTTACATTAATTCTCTTCTGTGTGGAACTTGTAAACGGTTTATCGGTTCGGTTTGAACCGATCAGGTTGTTTAAAATATCTTAATCTGTGATTTAGAGTGTGGTTACCGTTCTTATCGGTTCTAAAAAAACGGACTTTATTACGCTTTTTTCCATGACCCGTGACACGGTTGGGAACCGATAGGGGGTCTTACTGCGGATTGCCATAAACGGGTAAGTTTGGTTAGGACTGGCACTATGTCTGAGAAACCCAAAAGAAAAACCCGGCCCACTGGGTTTCAACACTGCAGTGTGTGTGGGGAAGTCTTTGCCAAGGCTGACCACCACACCACCTGTGTTTATTGTCTGGGGTTTGACCACCTCAATGCAGACTGCCAGATTTGTAAAAATTTTCCTGCAGCTACCCTGGAAAAGAAAGTTAGTAGGCTCAGGGAAAGGGAGGCCAAAAAGTCCGCTGAACTGGATGGCCAGCCCGGTTCAGTTCCAACCGAACCAGAGGGAGTGCCCTCTGACCAGAGCGAGACTTCCTCGGGCAAAAGTAGAGCCGACTCTGAGGAGTCGGTTCCAGCAAAAAGGACTAGGAAATCAGCTGGTGTGGATCCAAAACTTTCCTCTCCAACTGCTGAAGAAATAGTCAAAGCGATTAAAATTGTCCAGTCGCTTTCCCTGGTTCCGACCGAACCGGCACCATCAGGTAAGCACCTGGTTCGGCTGGTTCCACCGGTTCAAGAATATGATTTAGAGGAATATTATGAACCGGAGGAGGGGGAAGAGGAGTATGAGGAGAGTGAATGTGGATTTGAAAGTCTGGATGTGCCCATTGACCCAGACATCTCCCCAGACAGACCTTCAGGAGTGTCTCCTCCTAGGCTTTCTGAGTCCCCTTCTCATTTTATGTTTTATAAAAAGTGGTTGAAACCTTCAGCTCCCATGGAGGAAGCTGTGGATGATCAAGAGGAGCCTGACTATGTGGAAATGATGGATATCCCAGAGTCTAGGAGACTGTCTATTCTCTTTGCATAAATTTTTGGGAAACAGACATTTAAAATTCTAAAACTCCTCACACTATACCTCCTGTAGATAAGAGAATGGACAAGAGGTACACATTGTCAGGCTCTGATACTGGAGTTCCTTTCACAACAATGCAGCCATGTTAGTAGTGCAGGCTGCAGCCTGTGACAAGGCAATATTCCCTTGGCTTCACACCCCGGACAAGGACTCCAGGAGGATTGATGCCATGGCAAAGAAACAGTACATGGCAGCATCCTTGGGACTCAGACAGGCAAATTATATGGCTTATGTTGCTAGATATCAGAATACAGATGGATACTGTTATGGCTCTAGCAAACAGGTCCCCGGCCAGCTTGCCAAGGAGCTGGAGCAGGTGGCTGCTGATGGTATTGAGGCATCCAAGTGCAATTCCATGCTGCAGTGGACTCAAATGATGTGTCATCAAGAGTCATGGCTACATCTGTGGCACTTCACAGAATGGCTTGGCTCTAGATGTACTAGCCTGTCACAGGATACCCAGACTAAGGCCATGGATTTTCTGTTGTGGGTAATTCCCTGTTTGGAGAGCAGACAGAGAATTGCATGAAGAAAATGGATGAGTATAGGACCACCTATAGGAGTGCACAGGCCAAGGAAAGGCAGGCCACTCCTCAAAGGTAGCTTCCTCAGGGGCAGGGCAGACCTTTTCATAGGCCTTTTACTAAGCCCAGGCCTCCTTTCTGCTTATGCCCAGAGGGGTTCTTTAGAGGAGAGGCAGACGGGCACAAGCAGGCCTGTTTGCACCCCTCAGCCCAAAGCCCTGCTCACAGGGCACCTGATGGGGTTGCCAGGGCTGATTCTCAGCTACCGTGGGGGGCAGGCTGGCTTACTTTGTCCAGGACTGGAAGTCTCTGACATCAGACAAGTGGGTCCTGGAAGTAGTAAGTCAGGGACTGGTTCTCAGCTTCAAAAGTTTCCAAGATGAGAACCAGATCCTTTCCACCTGCAAATCCACCAGAGGCACTTGCCCTAGAGGCAGAGGTCTCTTCCCTCCTGGCTCTCAGAGCTGTGGAAAGGGTTCCACCCCACACCAGGGCAAAGGGTTGTACCCAGGTACTCCTTACCCCAAAAAGACAGGAGAATGGCGCCCATCCTGGATCTCAGATACTTAAACAAGCACCTTTAAAACCAAAATTCAAAATGGTGACTCTGGGAATTATTCTACCTCTCTAAGGCCAGGGGACTGGCTAGCGTCCCTGGACCTCAAGGATGCCTACTTCCATATTCTCATCAGAAGCTCCCATCGAAGTACCTCAGGTTCGAGCTGCCCTCAGGCCATTACCAGTTCAGAGCAATGCCCTTGGCCTCACCTCTGCTCCAAGGGTATTCACAAAATGCCTGGCAGTAGCAGTTGCTTCTCTAAGAAGGCAAAAAATTGCCATTTTCCCTTACCTGGATGACTGGCTCATAGTACGCCAGTCCCCAGACCAAGTCAAGTTACACCTACAGATAACTCAGCAGCTGCTCACCTCTCTAGGTTTCCTTCTGAATCTTTCAAAGTCGGTTCTAGAGCCTGTCCAGCTCCTCACCTTCATAGGCGCAGAGCTGAACACAGAGAAAGCCAGAGCCTTCCTTCTTTTGGACAGGGCAAGGACCCTGATCTCTCTGGCCTCCTCATTCACCCTGCAGGTGTCTCGACCAGCAAGGCATTTTCTACAGCCCTGGGGCACATGGCTGCTTCTACAGCAGTAGTGCAGGGAGCAACATTTCAGATGAGGGACATTCAGTTCCATTTGAGAGCCTTTTGGTCTCAAAGGAAAGACTCTCTAACCAAATTGATCCCAGTGACTCGAACCCTGATCCAGGCCCTACAGTGGTGGCAGGATCAGAGCAATTTGAGACAAGGGGTTCCTTTTGTCACTCAGTCTCACTCCTAAATCCTTACTACAGATGCATCCCTCTTGGGGTGGGGAGCTCACATGGGAGACCTCACTACCCAGGGGTTGTGGTCCCCTCAGGAATCTCTGCTCCACATCAATCTGTTGGAACTCAGAGCAGTTTTTCTAGCACTTCAAGCTTTTTCCAGATCTGTTCAGAACAAAGTTGTACAGGTCAGAACAGACAATACCACCACAATGTGGTACATCAACAACAAGGGGCACTCGGTTCTACGGCCTTGTGCACCGAAGCAATGAAGTTGTGGTCTCTGGCTCACTCCTGAACACCTCCTTACTGGCAGTTCACCTCCCAGGCAAGGACAATGTCCTGGCAGATGCTCTCAGCAGGATTTCCCAGGGCCATCACGAATGGTCACTGGACCCCCTGGTCTTGGAAGTGATATTTGCCAGATAGGGCACCCCGCAGATAGATCTTTTTGCAGCCCCAGACAATCACCAACTTCCCTTTTGCTGCAGGTCCTACTGTTGGGCCTCGTCCTCCTGATGCCTTAGTTCTCAATTGGGAAGGGAGTTTCCATGCTTTCCCTTCCTCTCCTGTTCAAAGTGTTAGTCAAAATCAGATCTCAACCCTGCAAGATGATCCTGATTGCTCCAGATTGGGCCAGACAGCCCTGGTATTCACTCCTACTGTCCTTAGCAGTCCACCTTCCCCTGTGTCTTCCCAGGAATCACAACCTGTTAACCTGTGCTCAGGGAGGGTTTGCACCGAACCTCAAATCTCTCAACTCAAGGCCTGGCTCTTGAAGAGTTAGAGTTTGCTGATTTACACCTCTCCCAAGGTGTAATGGATATCCTGAAGGCTTCTAGAAACCTTCCACCAGGGCTACTTATAATTCCAAATGGAAGAGGTTTTCCATATGGTGCTCTGGAAGCATATTTCCCCAGAATCTGCTGATTTACCCACAGTCCTGGATTATATGGTCCCACTTAAATACCTTGGGGCTGAGACCAGCTACCCTAAAAGTGCATCTGGCAGCTGTGTCTGCTTTTATTTCAGCAGGTAAGCCCTCTCTCTTTCAGCTCACCCTGTATTCTCCAAGTTTTCAAGGGATTGCTTCACACCAACCCTCCATTCAGGGACCCTGCCCCGCCTGGGATCTTAATGTTTGCATTGCTCAGCTTATGCAACCCCTTTGAGTCTTTGTCTTCAGCAGAGCTTAAGTACTTGACTTAGAAGACTGTGTTTCTGGTAGCCATCACTTCTGCCAGACACATAAGTGAATTACAAGCTTTGTCAGTGGAGCCTGATTTTATCTCTTTTCATAGAGATAAGGTGGTCCTCAGGACTAACAGGAAGTTCTTGCCTAAGGTGGTGTCAGATTTCCACCTTAATCAATCTATTTCTCTTCCAGTGTACTTCACTGACCATTCCTCCTCTGGCAAGAAGAGGCTGCACAGCTTAGATGTGAAGAGCCCTTGGTTACTACATAGAGCTTACCAAGGATCATGGGTTTGACTCCTCCAACTGTTCCTCACTTATGGTGAGGTTGGTAAAGGAAACCTGCCACTAAAAGATCCATTGCCAGGTGGATTGTCTCTTGTATCCATTTTGCTATGAAAAACTGGGTGGTTCCTCCCTCAGGCCTGAGGGCTCACTCTACCAGAGGTACAGCTGCTTCCTGGTTGCTGCCAGGGACATCCCTATTCTAGATATGTCAAGCAGCTACCTGGAAAACAGTTCACACTTTTACCAAGACATTCCTGGACATCCAGGCTAGGAATGATGCTTGGTTTGGCACAGCTGTGCTTCAGAGCCTATTCCTAAGTAGGTTCTGTCCCTCCTCCATGGAGGTACTGCTTTAGTTCAGATATAATAGAATATAGCAAGATTCTCTCATGCTGTTTGAAGAAAAATTATCACCTTAGTAATGTTGTTTCTTCTAATGGAGTCTTGCTATTCTGACCTCCCGCCTGCCCCTCTCAGAACCTCTGTTTTGGGATGTGGGTGGGCAGTGCAGTGTTGGCACTTAGTAGATGCCCACCTTGTTGTTTTCACCCTCCTTTCTTGGGGTGACTTGGTGTTGTGTTTTCATTTTTGGTCTCTGACTTGTGTCTTTGTTTTGGGACCAAAAATGTGTTAGCGTTAGTAGCCAGTTGGCTAGTGTGGGTTTACGCTTCCACTCAGGACCTCAGTGAGTTTAGCTCGAAAGATCTGATGGTTTGAGTTTGAAGAACAACAGACAGCGTTTCAACCGAGCTAAAGCTCAGCGTTCCATGCCTGGCATGGAAAGTTAACTCTTTCACCTCCGGAGCAGTTCGAAGGTTGGGACTCACTGCATATGTCAGAATATAGCAAGACTCCATTAGAAGAAACAACATTACTAAGGTGAGTAATTTTTTCTTATGGCCTATACAGCCAAATACCAGAAGGCCCTCTGGAATTCTCTCATAGCCATTGCTCAGCACAAGCCAGACACAGTGGTGCAAGACATTTTGAAAACAGCAAAGACTGCCCTGGAGGCTACCAAGTTCCAGCTTCACATGGCAGCCGACAATAAATGATGCAGCCTCAAGAGTTATGGCCCAGGCTATCTCCCTTAGACGTTTCGCCTGGCTCATGACTACTAATCTGTCGCAGGACACTCAATACAAAGCCATGGATTTTCCCTGTGACCAGAATTCCCTCTTTGGTGACAGAACTGAGACCTATATGGAAAAAGTAGATGAGTACAAAATGGCTTACCAGAACAATACAGCCAGAGGTAAGCCTGCTAGCACCCAAAGAGCACAGAACAGAGGGGCCAGGGGTAGGGGTTACTGCCCTAGACCTTTCTTTCCTTATCACATGCCAGACTACTCTCAGATGAGAGGCTTCTTCAGAGGTAGAGGCAGAAGAGGACAGAGAAGGGGTATCTCCACCCCTACTGCCTCACAGACTAAGCCCTGATTCCAGTGTCCCAAGTTGCCTCCCCTCTACCAGTAGGGGGCAGGCTCTCCCACTACCTCCAGTTTTGGGGCCTCATAACCTCAGACAAGTGGGTACTAGAGGTAGTGGAAAAGGGCCTGTCCCTTCAGTTCAACAAATTCCTATCTCTCAGGGGCCTTTTCCTGTCAAAGCCCCGGTCTCCTACAGAGAAACTTCTTTTGGAGCTGGAAGTCAAAAAGCTGCATTCAGCAAAAGGCAAGAGAGAAAGTTCCCCTCTCTCAGAGGGGCAGAGGTCTCTATTCCAGAAACTTCCTAGCAAAGAAGAAGAAAGCGGGGGAGTGGCGACCTATCGTCGACCTCAGACATCTGAACAGGCACTTACTCAAACCAAAATTCAAAATGGTCACTCTCTCTCAACAGTGATTCTTTCACTTCAGAAAGGGGACTGGCTAGTCTCCCTAGACTTAAAGGATGCCTATTTTCATATTCAAATAAGGTAGTCCCACAGAAAATTCTTGAGGTTCAGGCTGCCATCAGGTCACTACCAGTTTTCAGCTATGCATTTCAGCCTTTCTTTAGCCCCAAGTGTATTCACCAAGTGCCTGGTTGTGGTGGCAGCATACTTCAGAAAGCAGGGAATTTCAGTTTACCCATACCTAGATGACTGGCTCCTGGAGAGCAGGTCTCCCCTGCAGGTGCACGAGGCCCTCACCATTACTAAGACAACTGTGCAGTCTCGGGGTTCCTCATCAGCACAGAGAAGTCCCACCTGTCTCCAACTCAGACCCTCACCTTTATTGGGGCAGAGTTAGACACTCAGCAAAGCAGAGCCTTCTTACCTGCAGAAAGGATTCAAACCTTTCTGAATCTGGCAAACTCCTTTGTCCTGAATCAGCCCAGGCCTGCCAGGCATTTTCTAAAGCTCCTGGGGCACATGGCGTCTATGACTGCCATTATTCCAGGAATCAGGTTCCAAATGAGGGGCATACAGTACCACCTTCGGGCTCACTGGTCCCAAAAATGACATTCCCTGTCCAAGCTGGTTCCTGTCACTGAATCCTTTCTTCAGGCCTTGGCCTGGTGGAAAGACCTTTCCAGTCTGTCAGTGGGAGTTACCTTCCAGCAGCCTCCTCCACAAAAGTCATTACCACAGATGCTTCCCTCCTGGGTTGAGAAGCTCGCCTGGGCAGCTTTTCTATCGGTGGCGTTAGGGCTCTAAATGAGTCAGCCGGTTGCATCAACCTTCTGGAACTCAGGGCTGTCTTTCTGGCTCTGAAATCCTTCGCCCCACACCTAAAGGGACATTCAGTGCAAATCAGAACAGACAACACCACTGCAGTGTTCAACATCAACAAGCAGGGTGGCACAAGGTCCTCAGCACTGTACAGAAGCAATGAGAATCTGATCGCTGGCCTATTCTCTTGACATCCGCCTGTCAGCCATACACCTTCCAGACAAGGACAATACCTTGGCAGATGCTCTCAGTTAAATTTGCCAAGGACACAGCAAATGGACTCTGAACAAGCTGGTTCTTGCTACAGTCTTCAGAAGCTGGGGCACACCAGAAATAGATCTGTTTGCCTCTCACCTCAATCACCAGCTTGCTCTGTACTGCTGCAGGCCTCCAGCCCTGGGGACTCTCCCCCTAGATGCCCTAACTCTGCATTGATCAAGGAAGTTCCTTTATGCCTTCCCTCCATTTCTCCTGTTACACAGGATGCTTCTGAAACTGAAATCCCAACCTGCAGCTATGATACTGATAGCACCAGATTGGCCAAGGCAGTCATGGTACTCCCTCCTGTTAGCCCTGACCTCCAACAAGCTAATCAGACTCCCGCTCTCCCACTACCTTCTGACTCTCCCTCAGACAGGGGTGACATTCCCATCTACAATCTGTTCACATTAAAGCTTGACTCTCGAGGAGTTAGAGTTCCCAGTATTCAGAACAAGTCCATTGCATCCTGAGAATGGCTAAGAAGCCCGGTACTAAGAAAACTTATGCAGCCAAGTAGAAAAGATTTTCTTCTTACCTCAGGAGTCCTTTTGAGCTTGGGCATTAGCCAACCAAAAAACAGGAGGGGAGTGAGCTGAGTGAAAGCAGCCTGAAGGGCTTCAGAATTTTTTCTCTGCTGACTGAGCAACATTGCCCCTGAGGTGCCTCTCAACGTTGCTTGTTGCCAGCCTCCTACTCACTTATCTTGGTAAAGTTTTCCTCATAAATTTAATTTTTTAGTGTGCTGAGTGTAATTTTACATTTTTTGTTAGCGGTTTTGTTTTTTCATGCATTGGCATTATTTTTACCACAACTGTGTTATTTTTACGTTATTTGTACTTCAACTGCTTAAATTATATTTGTTTTTTACCACAGATGCTTAATTTCAATGGTTCTTCACTTTTTTAACGCAATTCGTGAAGGACTCATCAAATGTTTGTGTTTTGCCTTATTTTTTTACCTCAGACTTCGTGGGTTCTGCCGTGAGGCAACCAATTGTACTTCAAAGTTTGACAGTTGCTGTTGGGTTCTCTGAGGACTGGCAAGATCAGAGATTCCCACAATTTCATGTAACTGGACCTAAAAGCGTCAACTGTCACAGGACTGGCTTCACAGCATCAACAGAAACCTGTGCTCAGTTTTTGACTGGTATTGCTGAGTTCTCTATAAGATTGGCATTGATATAGATTCCCAGTTCTACAAAAAAAAAAATAATAATGAGAAATAGAATTTATTAAACTGTCACTGGACTGACTTTGCAGCACTTCACAGAAACCTGTGCTCAGTTGTATTTTGGTCCAGATCTTGGGTTCTCTTTGTAAAATTGGCACACAGCAAAGAAACCTAATTTATAAGTATGGCTGAGGAAAAATCAGAGGTTACCGATGAGGGGCCATCTAAAAGTAGTAACAATAAAAATGTTAGCAGGGGTGCTGATGAAGCCTCCAGATCCCAGCCAAAGGAGCTAATGAAGTGCCTCACAAATTAAAAAATAATAAAAGTGATGGGGGAAAAAAAGGAGAAGCTTGAGCAAGTTGCTGATGAAGTGGCTAAAAAGAAACTCTGTCTAGATAAAAACGCTCCTGTTCCTCCTGGGAACGCCAATTCAAACAATATGAAGTCTTGCTCTCTATGTAAAGGAAGGGATAAAAGCAACTGAACAAAAGAGTAAACAGGGAGGAGAGGAGGCACTGTGGGTCACCTTGGAGACTGGAAAGGGCACCACAATCCGCACAGGGGTTGTGTACAGACCCCCATGTCAGGGGGAAGAAATGGACAAGGATATGATAGAAGGCATTCTTAGAATGGCAGAGAAAGGGGAGATACTGTTGTTGGGAGACCTGAATATGCCAGATGTTAACTGAGCATATTTGCTGCAGCCACATCCAAGAGCAGGCCATTCTTGATGCCCTACAGGTGGCAGGCATTAGACAGCTAGTTTCGGAACCCAGTCATGAGGGAGCAATCTTAGACCTCGTACTCTCAAACGGGGCAGTGAGAGGATCTCAGATCTAGAAGTGGGTTGCCATCTGGGGACAAGTGACCATCAAACGGTGGTTCACATTAAACTCAGCTACAGAGTCAAGCCATACAAAAGTGAGGGTACTGGACTTTAGGAGGGCTGACTTTGGCAAGATGGGAGAGTGCCTCAGAAAAGCACTAGCAAACAGGCTAGAAGGAGGTGTGGAGCAACAATTGGGAATTATCAAAACTGCCATCACAGACGCAACAAGCCTTTGTGTGAAGCAAATAAACAAATCAAAATGAAAGAAAAAGCCACTATGGTTCTCAAAAGAGGTGGCTGTGAAAGTCAGGAAGAAAAAGATAGCATTCCAGAAGTATAAGGAAACACAGAAGGAGCAGGACAGAGAGCTGTACCAGTTAAGGCAGAAGGAAGCAGGGAGGGAAGTCAAAATAGCAAAGGCCCAAACTGAGGAAAAGATAGCCAACTCAGTTAAGAAGGGGATAAAACCTTTTATAGGTACATCAGCAGTAGAAAGACAAAGGGAGGATAGTGAGGCTGAATAGAATGAGCGTGGGTGGGTGGGCAGAGGGGACAGTGAAGAAAACAGGAATACTGAACGAATATTTCTGCTCAGTATTCATAAAAGAGGAGGGGAAGTGCCTAATCCAATTAACAGAAGCACTCTTGATAGGGGGTCGATCCCAGTCTTTTCACAGAAGAAAGGGTTCTGCAAGAACTCCTAAAACTGAAGGTGGACAAAGCAATGGGTCCTGATGGAATACACTCGCAGAATTCTAAAAGAATTAAGGGAGGAACTAGTGAAACCACTGGCTACTCTTGTTTAATAAATCATGGGAGGATGGGGTGGTACCGAGGACTGAGGAAGGCGGATGTGATTCCTTCACAAAAGTGGGACCAAGACAGAGGCAGGAAACTACAGACCTGTCAGTCTGACCTCTGTGGTAGGGAAAGTGATGGAGTCACTTCTGAAGGAAAGAATAGTTGAGTACCTAGAGGCCAGTGGAGCACAGACCCAAGGCAGCATGGGTTCACAGCGGGAAGGTCATGTCAGACAAATCTAATAGATTTCTTTGACTGGGTGACCAAAGTAGTAGACCAGGGAGGGGCTGTGGACATGGCCTACCTAGACTTTAGCAAGGCATTTGACACAGTCCCACACAAAAGATTAATAGTCAATTAACCAGCCTGGGAGTGGGACCCAGGGGTAGCATGGGTAAAACATTGGCTGGACAACAGGACACAGAAGGTAATTGTAATGGAGTCCACTCTGAAGAAAGAGAGGGTTACTAGTGGCAAATTTATTTTCAGTATTGGGTCCAGTCCTTTTTAATGTCTTCATCAGTGACATTGCAGAGGGACTGGAAGGAAAAGTATGCCTTTTTGCAGATGACACAAAGATCTGCAACAGGGTTGATACACAAGGATGCGTGGAAAGGATGAAAAGGGACTTGGCAAGGTTGGAGGAATGGTCAGAAGTATGGCAGCTAGAATTCAATGCAAAGAAGTGCAAAATAATGCACCTGGGAAACAAGAACCCTGGGGAAGAATACACAATGGGTGGGGAGGTAGTAACAACAACAAAAAGGAAAGGGACCTGGGGGTAATCATATCAGATGACCTTAAGGTTAGCAAGCAATGTGAGAAGGCAGTAGGGAGGGCTGGGGTATACTGGGATGTATAGGGAGAGGCATCATCAGCAGAAAACAGGAAGTTGTTATCCTCTGTACAGACAGTTGGTGAGACCCCATCTGGAGTACTGTGTCCAGTTCTGGAGACCCCATCCTCCAAGGACATAGACAGGATAGAGGCAGTCCAGAGGGCAACTAAAATGGTGCAGGGTCTGCAAGAGAAGCCGTATGAGGAGAGACTAAAGGAGCTTAATATGTATACCCTTCAGGAAAGAAGGGAGGGGGGGACATGATAGAAACTTTTAAGTACCCCAGTGGAATCAACAAAGTCCAAGAGGGTAGCATCTTTCAGAAAAAGAGACATGCAAGAACAAGGGGACACAATTTAAAGATAGAAGGAGGGGTTCAGGGGCAATGTGAGGAAGTATTATTTCACAGAGAGGGTAGTGGATGCATGGAACAGCCTTCCTGAGGAGGTTGTGGGGTCTAAAACTGTGGGAGAATTCAAGAATCCATGGGACAGACATAAGGCAATTCTTGTGGGGGGGTAGGAAGAAATAGTCTGTTGGTTAACTAGGATCTGTGGCCTATCCTGTAGGTAGGGAAATGGGCAGACTAGATGGGCCTAGCGGTCCTTATCTGCCGTCAAAGTCTATGTTTCTATGTTTCTTGCTGTATTCTGACATATGCAGTTAGCCCCAACGCTTGAACTGCCCTGGAGAGGAAAGAGTTAACTCTATGCAGGAAGCATAGAACGTTGAGCTCAAGCTTGGTTTCAAACCTCTGTCCGCAGTGCTTCAAAGTGTAACCGTCAGATTCTTTACTCCTCCTAACTGTTCAGTCAGTCTGGAGGTTGCTCCTTCGCTACAGTCGGTTCAGTTAAGAATCAGTCAGTTTATTCAATTGATTTGTTGTTTTTTCGGCTTCATATCCCTGTCTGTGGTGCAGTAAGTGGTAGTAGGTAGTGGACTGTATTGTTGAAATAAAATATTCTCTGAAAATTGTAAAACCTGTGGATCGGTCTGGTTCGGAACTGATTGTTTGAAGGGGTTTCTTTTACTTCTCTGTGTAGTGTGAGGTACCAGTTCCTATCGGTTTCAAAAAACTGTCATTTTACACGTTTTTTTTCCTCGACCCGTAACACGGTTGGTAACCGACAGAAGTGTCTTGCCTGGCAATTAAGCTGTAAAGGGTAAGTTTTGTAGTCTGGCTATATCTGAGAAACCCAAGAAAAAAAAAGGGCCAACTGGGTTTCAACACTGTGGTGAGTATGGGGATGCCTTTACTAAGGCAGACCCTCACACCATTTGTGTTTATTGTCTGGGGTTTGACCACCTCGATTCAGACTGCTAAATTTGTAAAAAATTTCCCAAAGGCCACCCTAGAAAAGAGGTTGGGTAGGCTTAGGGAAAAGGAGGCCGAGAAGTTTGCTAATCCGGATGGCCCAGCCCGGTTCGGTTCCTACCGAACCTGAGGGAGTGCCCACTGACCTGGGCGAAACTCCCTCGGGCAAGAGGAGGTCTGACCCTGAGGGGTAAGTTCCGTCAAAACGCAGAAGGAAATCGTCTGGTTCAGATCCAGAACCGCATAATCCAATCGCCGAAGAAATAGCCAGGACGATAAGTATTGTGGAATTGCTCCATCCGGTTCCGTCTGATCCGGCACCTCTTGGTAGGTGCTCGGTTCGGTTGGTTCCGCCAGTTCCGAAATACGTTCCGGATTAATTTTATGAACTAGAGTGGGAGTGGGAGGAAGAACAAGATGATGATGATGATAACAGTGATGAAGGTCTGGATGAGCCCATTCAACTGGACATCTCCCCAGACAGGCCTTCAAACGTTTCCCCTCCCAGGCTTTGAGTCCCCATCCCACTATTTGTTCTACAAGAATGTGGCTGATACCCTCCAGCTTCCCTTGGTTGAAGCTGTCGAGGAACAAGAGGAGCCGGACTTTGTGGAGATGATGGACATCCCAGAGTCCAAGAGGTTGTCTATTCCCATCCATAAATCCTTGGGTAAACAGACACAAAAAATTCTGCAAACTTTACCTCTTGTGGACAAAAGAATGGACAAGAGGTATATGCTTTCAGGCTCAGATACAGAGTTTTTGTTCCACCAATGCAGCCATGTTGGGGTAGTGCAGGCTGCAGCTTGTGACAAGGTTAACATACCCCTGGCTTCACACCCCCCAGATAAAGACTCTAGGAAGGTTGATGCTATGGCCAGAAAAACAGTACTTGGCATCATCCTTGGGACTCAGTCAGGCTAATTATATGGCCTACTCAGCCAGGTACCAGAAGTCTAGATGGGATACTGTTCTGGAGCTGGCTAAACAGGCTTCCCCCCAGTTAGCCAAGGAGCTGGAGAAGGTGGCTGCTGATGGGATTGAGGCATCCAAAATGCAATCCCATGCTGTTGTGGACTCAAATGATGTGGCATCACGAGTCATGGCTACATCTGTGTCTCTTAGGAGGTTTGCTTGGCTTAGATGTCCTAGCCTCTCAGAGGACACCCAGGCTAAGGCCATGGATTTCTCTGTGGTGGGTAATTCTTTGTTTGGGGAGCAGACAGAGAATTACATGAAGAAAATGGACGAGTATCGGACCACCTACAGGAGTGCACAGGCCAAGGAATGGCAGGCAACTCCTAAGAAGCAGCAGTCTACAGGCAGGGGCAGGCCTTTCCACAGGCCTATCAAGCGCAGGCCTCCTCTTCCTTTCCATAGAGGGGGTTCTTCAGAGAGTTAGGTAGGAGGGGGATGAGCAGGGCTGCATCCTCCTCTCAGTCCAAGGCTCCTTCCAAGCAGACACCCTGATGTGTCAGCCCGGGTCGACTCCCCAATCCCAGTAGGAGGCAGGCTGGCTTACTACCTCCAGGCCTGGAAGTCTGTTACCTCGGACAAGTGGGTCCTGGAGGTAGTAAGCGAGGGGTTGTCCCTCAGTTTTGCAAATTTCCCAATATTGAGGGCCAAATTCTTTCCACCTGCAAACCTTTCAGAGACCACTGCTTTAGAAGCAGAGGTTTCCTCTCTGCTAACCCTCAGGGCTGTAGAGACAGTTCCTACTCAGCACAGGGGCAAAGGTCTGTACTCCAGATATTTCCTTACCCCCAAAAAAAGACAGGAGTGGCAGCCCATCCTAGACCTGAGATATCTAAACAAGCACATCTTAAAACCAAAATTCAAAATGGTGACTCGGAGTAAATCTTCCCTCTCTAAGGCCAGGGGATTGGCTAGCTTCCCTGGACCTCAAGGATTCTTATTTTCATATCCCAATCAGGTGCTCCCACAGAAAGTACCTCAGGTTCGAGTTGCCTTCAGGTCATTATCAGTTCAGAGCAATGCCCTTCGGCCTAACATCAGCTCCAAGAGTGTTCACAAAGTGCCTGGCAGTAGTAGTGGCCTTCCTCAGGAGGAAGGGGATCTCCATATTCCCATATCTGGAAGACTGGCTCATTGTGGGGCAGTCTCCAGATCAAATCAAGTCAGACCTCCAAGTTACTCAACAGCTGCTCACTTCTCTAAGTTTTCTTCTCAATCTGCCAAAGTTGGTTCTCGAACCAGTGCAAGTCCTCACCTTCATAGAGGTAGAGTTGGATACTGTGCAGGCAAAGGCTTTTCTCCCTTTAGCAAGGGTGAAGGCCCTTACAGATCTTGCTTCTTCTTTCTGCCTTCTGGTGCCTCGACCAGCAAGACATTTTCTTCAGCTCCTGGGCCACATGGCAGCTTCCACTGCGGTGGTACAAGGAGCCAGATTTCAAATGAGGGACATTCAGTTCCACCTGAAGTCTTTTTTCTGGGACCAAAAGGATCCTTTAACCAAATTGATTCCAGTGACTCAGACTCTGTTCTAATCTCTCCAATGGTGGTTGGATCAGGACAGTCTCAGGCAATGAGTCTCATTCATCAGTCAGACTCAATCAGTGGTACTAACCACAGATGCCTCCCTCCTGGGTTGGGGAGCCCACCTGGGAGCCCTTACAGCACAAGGCATTTGGACTCCTTAGGAGTCTCTAATTCATATCAATCTTCTGGAACTCAGGACAGTATTGCTGGCCCTCCAAGCTTTCTCGGACTCAGTGGTTCAGGTCAGGACAGACAACACCACCACCATGTGGTACAGTACATCAATAAGCAAGGAGGCACTCGGTCTACGGCCTTGTGCACGGAAGCCATGAAGATATGGTCTCTGGCTTATGCCCTACAAGCATCACTGGTTGCAGTCCATCTACCAGGGAAGGACAATGTGCTAGCAGATGCCCTGAGCAGAATATGTCAGGGCCACCATGAATGGGCCCTAGACCCCTTCATACTGAAAGTAATCTTCTCCAGGTAGGGCACTCCAGAGATAGATCTCTTTGCAGCCCCAGACAATCACCAACTTCCTGTCTTCTGTTGCAGGCCTCCAGTCCTGGGCACAGTTCCCCTGGATGCTCTGGTTCTGGATTGGGGGGGGCAAATTGCTTTATGCCTTCCCTCCTTTACCCCTGTTATTCAGGGTCCTGGTCAAGATCAGGTTGCAACCATGCAGGGTGAACCTGATTGCTCCAGACTGGGCCAGACAGCCTTGGTATCCTCTGTTGTCCCTAGCAGTCTATCTTCCCATATCTCTCCCCAAGAGGCACAATCTGCTAACCTCCTCTCAGGGAAGAATCTGGTACCCCAACCTTCAGTCTCTCAACCTCAAGGCCTGGTTCTTGAAGAGTTAGAGTATGCAGGTCTGCATCTGTCTCAGGGGGTGTTGGATATTCTCAAAGCCTCTCGAAAATCTACCACCAGAAAATTGTATAATTCCAAATGTAAGAGATTCAGCATTTGGTGTTCCCATAAGGATATTTTACCAGATACTGCTGATCTGGCTACAGTTCTGGATTACATGGTTCATCTTAATGGCCTAGGCCAGCCACTTTAAAAGTTCATTTAGCAGCTGTATCTGCATTTCTGTCAACAGGGAAGGCTTCTTCTCTGGCATCTCACCCTGTCTTCTGTAAGTTCTTTAAAGGTTTGGTTCATACCAACCCTCCCTTTAGGGACCCTACCCATGCTTGGGATCTTAATGTTTGCATTGCTCAGCTCATGCAACCCCCTTTCAAGCCTCTGGCTTCAGCCAAACTCAAGTATTTGACCTGGAAAACTGTGTTCCTGGTAGCTATCACTTCTGCCAGGCGTAATAGTGAATTGCAAGCCCTGTCAGTGGAGCTAGATTTTATCTCATTCCATAGAGATAATGTGGTCCTCAGAACCAATAGGAGGTTCTTACCCAAAGTGGTCTCAGATTTTCATCTGAACCAGTCCATGTCTCTTCCTGAGTTTTTCACTGATCATTCTTCTTCAGGAGAAAGAGGAGTACATAGTTTGGATGTTAAGAGGGCACTTAGTTACTACATTGAGCATACTAAGGCACATAGGAATGACTGTCTCCAATTGTTTCTCACTTATGGTGAAGTGAGGAAAGGCAGGCCTGCTACTAAGAGAACTATTGAGAGGTGGATTGTCTCTTGTATACAATTCTGCTATGACAAGCTAGACAAAACACCTCCCTCAGGCCTGAGGGCTCATTCGACTAGGGGTACAGCTGCTTCCCTGGTTGCTGTCAGGGACATACCTTTACTAGAGATATGCAAAGCAGCCACCTGGAAAACTGTCTATACTTTCAACAAACATTACTCTCTGGATATCCAGGCTAGGAGTGATGCTCGGTTTGGAACAGCAGTAATGCAGAGCCTATTCCGCCCCCCCCATGGCAGTACTGCTTGGTAGTCTGCATATGTCAGAATACAGCAAGACTTCATGTTGTTTGAAGAAAAAATTGCTCACCTTAGTAATTGTGTTTCTTCTAATGGAGTCTTGCTATATTCTGACCTGCCTCCCCTCTCAGAACCTGTTTTTGAGAAGTGGGCTGGCAGGTACAGTGTTGCACCTCAGGGGTGTACTTGGCACCCCTCCTTTCTAGAAGGGGGGGGATTATTGTTATGTTGTCTTTTGTAGTTACATGTTGGTTCACTACCTGGTTATTTATCTTGGGTTCTCGACTTGAGTCTTTTGGGGGACCCAATCTGTTGCCTGTTGGCTTATGTTCCTTTACAATTTCCACTATAGAAGTATAGTTAGTAGTAGCTCATAAGAGTCTGATGGTTACACTTTGAAGCACTGCAGACAGAGGTTTGAAATGGAGCTTGAGCTCAACGTTCTATGCTTCCTGCATAGAGTTAACTCTTTCCTCTCTGGGGCAGTTCAAGTGCTGGGGCTAACTGCATATGTCAGAATACAGCAAGACTCCATTAGAAGAAACACAATTACTAAGGTGACTATTGTTTTCTATTGAGACAACAGGCAGCTTAAAGCATGTAGAAAAAAAACAAACCATGTACAGCACCGTCCGCGCAGGTCCCTACTGTGCAAGATTTGGTAAAAGCATGGCACATCCTTCAGACCTTACAAAAGATGGGGTCTATGTTTACTCAAGCTAGTATGCACTTTTCCACAGTTCTCTCTCCTGCAAACTGTGAGGGTGTTACAGTTGATGATGAATAATTTTATGATGTCTCTGACATGAATTTAGAGGGCCTAGAACCGTATGTGTCCACTACCCTCTCTTTGGAGTTTCTTCTGCTAACCAGGAGGATCTCCCCACTATGCTTACGTTTATCCAAAACATGTTAGACACCCTAGACCTCCCTACTCAGGAGTCCATCCAAGGTGAGGATGAGGATAAAAGATTTTAGGAAGATGAAGTCTCCCAGCTCCTAAAAGACTGGTTGTGCCTGTCTTTAATGAAAAAATATAAATAAAAATACCATGAACCTGCTTCAAATCCCCACTTCTGTGGCAGGGGTTGACAAGTGAGCTGGAAAGGATAATAAATAAATATATCAATTTTTTTAACAACAATGCTGAGTGCCTGTCTGCATGTCCCAGCCATGAGAGTATAGTACAGCAGGCAGCTTGAGAGACAGCTGGGGTCTCCTTGTCCTCCTTACCCCTGGACAAGGACTCCACAAAAATAGATTTCATAGCTACCACAGATGCTTGTCAAAATTTTTCCTACATGACTTTTACAGCTAAATATCACAAAGCACTGTGGAATTCTGTCCTGGCCATTACCCGCAGGATACAGTGGTGCAGGAGCTGGTGGTTACGGCAAAACCTACCCTGGAAGCTATGTAGTACCAATTCCACAGGGCAGATGACGACAAGGATGCTGCCTGTAGAGCCATGGCCCATGCTATCTCTCTGAGGTGCTTTGCCTGGCTTAGAACTACCAGTCTGGCCTCAGACTCCCAGTTTAAGGTCATGGATTTTCCTTGTGATCAAATAATGCAAAAAGGCCTCCTGCCCTGTGGAAATTCCTCTCAAGGGCAGTAGGGGTAGAGGTTACATTCCCTCAGTACAGGGGTGCTTTCAGAGGGAGGGGCAGAAGGGGACAAAAGTGGCCACGCCTACCCAGCCAGCAACTTCGTAATCTAAGCCCTGATGTGAGTATAGGCAGACCTCAAGTGTACCCAGTTGTCTAAGCCTCTATCCCCAACACTGTTACAGTTGGAGCTGGAGGTAAAAAAAACCTTCTAGCTCTGTGAGTGGTGGAGAGGATCCCAGCCCACAGAAAGGGGCAAGGGCTTCTACTTCAGGTATTTTCTGACGCAAAAGACAACTGGGAAGTGGCGACCTATCTTGCTGTTAAAACCCAAATTCAAGATAGTCACTCTGTTACTAGTCCTACAGCCCCTACAGTAGGGAGACTGGCTAGCCTCCCTGGTCCTAAAGGGCTCCTTTTTTTCATATACCCATAAGGAGGTCTCACAGGCAGTTTCTCGGGCTTAAACTCCCTGTGGGCTCACTGCAGCTCTTCAGCCCTGAGATTCTTTACAAGGTGCCTGGCAGTGGTAGCAGCACACCTCAGGAAGCTGGGCATCTCTACCTACCCCTTTTTTGCCAATTGGCTCATAGTGCCAAAGTCTCCTTGTCAAGTCAAGGAGCCCTTTTTTCCCTTACAAGACTCATTCTGGAGCCTCTGGGTTCCCTGGTAAATCCAAATAAAGTCTCACCTGGAACCCACCCAGCTACTCACCTTCATATGAGTTCAGCTGGACACCCAGAAAGGATATGCCTTCCTTCCACAGGTGAGAATTCACACTTTCCCTTAGTGGCAGATTCTTTCATCCAGGGACAGCAAGGCCAACCAGACATTTCCTCAGGCTACTGGGACACATGGCTTCAATGCCGGCAGTGGTCCCAGGATTAGGTACAGGATGTGACACCTGCAAGCCTACCTCAGAGCTCGCTGGTCTTAAAGAAGCAACAATTTTTCAAAGCTGATACCTGGGATGGAGCAGTTCCTTCAGACTCTGCTTTGGTGGAAGAACCCTGCAAATCTGGCAGCAGGGATATCCTTCCAGGCCCCACTTCCCACAAAGGTGATCACCATAGACACCTCCCTTCTGGGATGGGGAGCACATCTGGACAATGCCTCAGTAAGTGGCACCTAGAATCTCATAGAGTCGTAGTTGCACATAAACTTTTTGGAACTCGGAGCAATCTTTCTACTCCTCAAAGCATTTGCTGCTGGCATAAAAGAATAGACTGAAGCTGGCCTGGTGGCGCTGAGGGCTGAGGCGCTGGTCACTTTGCATCATGCCACACTGGCGACCCGTGTTCAGGAACGAGTGCGGGTCGGCAGGAGAGGAGAAGGATTAAGCGTCTGTCAGACAGCTCTCCTTCTCTGAGGAGGGGGGTCCATGACAGTCGGAGCCTGATTGCCCCCTGGCGGAGGCTGGGGACACAGCGCTGCACTGTGCTTCAGGGAGGAGCTGGGGCGGATGCCAGGAGGGAGCATGTGCAGACGCATGCGTGCTCCCCCTCCACCAGCATCATTGCATGCCCTCAGCTCGGGGAGAAAATCAGGACAAAGGGAAGACGTCCTGGTCGGGTGGCTTGATGGCCGTCCAACGGTACACCGGCTCTGGGGGTGTTGCTGATTCTGGATCCGGACAGGGTGAGTGAGTAGGAGGCTCCCCACCACCCCACTGCGGGGGGTAAGCTGCAGGGGAAATGGGCAACTAGGACCCTGATGGAGCACGGGGTAGTCAGATGGTGGCCGGAGTCCCAGGAGGTGCCAGGAATGGGAGCAGACCAGGTATGTGTGAGAAAGAGATAGCCAAAAAAATAAATAAAAAAACAGACTGTACAAATTCAAAACCACTGCAATGTTTTACATAAACAAGCAGAGTAGTACCAGGTCAGGAATATTCTGTTCGCGGAGTCTCTGAAAATCTGGTCTCTCACCTTCTCCCTGGAAGTCAGCCTTTCAGCTATTTCACCTCCCAGGCAAACACAGTACTCTGGCAGATGTTCTAAGTTGCATCAGTCAAGGCCAGAGCGAATGGACTCTGAACAAGCAAGTACTAGCCACAGTGTTCAAACGGTGGGGCACAACAGAAGTGGATCTGTTGGCCTCACCCCTCAACTTCCAGCTTCCTCAGTACTGTTGCAGGACCCCAGTACCGGGAACGCTCCCCTGGATGCCTTGATCCTAGACTGGTCAGAGAGGTTCCTATATGCATTCCCTCCTTTTCCCCTGATATTCAGGCTATTGCTGAAACTCAGACATCAACCTGCTTCGATGATACTGGTGGCTCCAGATTGGCCCAGGCAAGCCTGGTAACCTCTCCTTCTTTCCCTGTCCCGCAGCAGGCCAATTCACCTGCCGCCAACTCACTCCCAGCTGACCCTTCCTCAGACAGGAGTGCATCATCCAGACATACTCTCTCTTCACCTCAAGGCCTGGTTCTTGAGGAGTTAGTTTCCATCCACTCAGTACTCGGAACAGGTCCTTAAGATCCTGAGAATGGCTAAAAAAAAACAAACACTAAAAAGACTTATGCAGCCAAATGGAAAAGGTTTTACCTCTGGTGCAAGAGCAAAAAGGTCGATCCCCTTTCGGCTTCAGACCCTCAGCTGCTGGATTACTTTTCAACACTTGCACGCGTCAGGCTTGAAACTATCTTCCCTCAAGCTACACCTGGCTGCAGTTTCAGTCTACCTTTCAGTGGGAAAGAAAGTCTTTTTTTCCCCCACGCCATATTTAAACAGTTTTTCAAAGGCCTCTTGCACTGCCAGCTTTCAGTCAGGGAGACGGTTCCTCCTTGGAGCCTGAATCTCTGCATAGACAGGGTCATGAAACCACCCTTTGAGCCTAAGTTCACTGCACATATCATACCACATAGAAAAGATGCCTGAAAAAGTTCTGCCAGTACACTTTCCTGAAAGATCTAAGCAACATTCGTTCGCAGGATTTCTACCTAGCCCCCACCTTTAACGAGGCATTTAACATCTTTCACAGCCTCTTACTGGAGCTAATTGACAAACACGACCCACTAAAACTGATCAAATCAAAAAATAAAACTCCTGGCTGGTTCTCTCCCATCCTGAAGAAAGCACTTAGGGATAGGGACTACTGGTGGAAAAAAGCGAGGAAATCCCACCTGGAGGCTGATTGGTTAGCATTCCATACCACTAGGAATGCTTGTACCAAGCTAATTAGGTCAGAAAAAGCTAGGTACTTCCAAAAAGAACTAGAAGACAATAAAAACAACTCTTCCAAATTTTGGAACATCCTCAAAGAAGTCGAAGGTCAGTCCACTGCAACACCCCTTCCAAACAAAATTGTGTCTGATGGTACCACCTATACGGACAAAGCTGATATACTAGAAAAGCTTAATGATCACTTTGCCACTGCAGGGCTTGCCTTTGACACCTCACCTATCAGCAAACTTAGCCCAGCAAGGGACTACACTGTTGGCTTCACTGATAATCACAACCATAACCAACCGCATCCCACCCCCTTCAGCTTCCTCACAATTACGTTCAAGCAAGTGGAGGACCTCCTCCTTTCTCTGGATACAAAAAAAAGAGTATGGGTGCAGATAATATTGAACCTTACTTCCTAAAACTTGGCCATACCTATCTGACCGCCCCATTACACACTTATTCAACACCTCTCTGATTTGAGGTGAGCTACCTGTCTTGTGGAAAACTGCCCACATCCTACCATTATTCAAGACTGGGGATCAGAGTGATCTGAACAATTACCGGCCTATTTCTATACTATCCGTCCTCTCTAAATTACCTGAAAAAATTGTCAACATCCAACTTAGAGAACATTTGGATTCACAAAAGTTGCTAAACCCGGCTCAGTCCGGCTTCAGAGCCAAACACAGTACAATATCGGCTCTGCCAAAGTAACTACAGACTGGCAAATGGCCTTGGACTCTAAGAAGCATGTATTTGCCCTCTTTCTTGATCTAAGTAAGGCCTTCGATACTGTGGATCATACCATCATGCTTACTGCACTGAGTAACATCGGACTCGATAGTTCTGCCATTAAATGGTTCACCAGCTACCTAACCAATCGGTTACAACAAGTCAAAGCCATAGGAGATCTGTCCCCACAAAAATCCTTGTTACGAGGAGCCCCACAAGGCTCCATCTTGGGCCCTATCCTCTTTGCAATATACATCAATAATCTGGACTCGCAGCAGGGCACAGCAAATGTGCACTTATTCGTAGATGATACTGTACTCTATACCACAAATTCATCCTTGGATCTGGCCCATGAGTACTTACAGAAAGACTTTGTCACCCTCCAATACAACCTTCTCACTCATAAGCTCTTCCTCAATGCCAAAAAGACTAAAGCAACAATTCTGTCACCAAAGTCTACTTACGGATGTCCACATATCACACAGATCCGAACACTCTTTGATGAACCCCTTGAAGTAGTTGATACCTTTAAATACCTGGGGTTCTGGCTGGATAACAAGCTCAACTTTCTGTGCCACTTAAATGAAACCTTGAAGAAACTAAGACAGCGATTAGGTTTATTCTATCACATTAAACACCTACTCACGTTAGAAGCCAGAATGAGACTAGTACAAACTACATTCCTACCTATACTGGACTACGCTGACTTCCTTTGTCATTGCCCATCAACAATGCTAAACAAACTGGACACCTTTACCACCGGCTTTAAGATTTATCTTAAATCTACCCCGTAGTACACATCACTGTCGCCTATACCAGGTTTCGGGATGGACCTCACTCTCAACTAGAAGAAAAGGAATGCTCTCCTCTGTTTTTAGAGCATTATCTGATAACCTCCCTGCATACATCTCGAACATCTTCAAACGGGCTAAAGGTTCCCATGGCCTGAGACGCTTTCTCCTTAATCTGCTTCCAGATTCCTAGAGTGAAAACTACCTTGGCTCAGCAGCAATCAGCTTATCACTTACATCACTTTGGAACACTATGCAAGACTCATTAAAATTATCCTCACTTCCAAGCATTTTCACATTCAAAGCTCTATTAATGGATTATCTGAAGGAATCATGCAACTGTTTCAGATGCCGATGACCCCTAAGCCTCGGGTGCCACTCTCAAATCCCACGCCTAAGTATCTCATCCACCCACATTCCTAACAACAGAAACCTAGGACCTACAAGCTTAGTTCCTTAATCCAAGATGACCCTGCCTATTCTCTACCTTTTACCTATTCTGGCCTCCCTTTTGGCTGCCTACTCTTTCACCCCAATTTCTACTCTATTCCTTAATACCTCCCTATTTTTTATCATTTAGGTATGAGCTCTTACTCAGCGGAGACTATATGGGATTGTTGTCTCTTCTCATTTCAGTAAAGCTTATTATGTACCTTTGCATGTTAATTATGTTGACCGGTATGTATAGGTCCATATTGACCGGCACCTTCACAAATTTTTTTTTTTTTTTTGCACCGTTGTCCACCGTAATTGTAATCTTATGAAGTGTACTGTATTGTATTTATGCCCAGGACCACCTTGAAAATGAGCTTGCTTAATGGTGTTTATGCCTGGTTAAATAAAATGATTGATTGATTGATATCAAGTTTGTGACTTGGAAGACAGTCTTCCTGGTGGCCATTACATCTGCCAGGAGGATTTCAGAGCTACAGGTCCTGTGCACTGAGCCAAATTACATCATTCCTCACAACGATAAAATTGAGCTCAGGACAAATAGGAAATGTTTGCCGAAGGTGGTTTTGGAGTTCCACCTAAACCAGTCCATTACTCTGCCTGTCAGAAATCCACTCCTGGTAAGCAAAAGCTCCATAGCTTGGAAGTCAAAAGAGCCCCCTTTTACTACATAGGGCATACTAGGCAGTCCAGAGGCTCTTCCACTCAATTGTTCTAACCCCAGTAATACTCAGGTATTCATAATTTTATGCAGTCAGCCCTCTAAGTAGAACTGCCCAGAGAGAATTTGGAACATATGCAAATGATGGAATCTTCTGCATGAGCCACTTTTCAAATGCTGCCTTGGTTCTAACCCCTCAGATTTCTCTCTCTGCCTGTCAAGACTAGATGCTCAGAGATCCTCTCCTCATCATCTTTTGTACTGACGTGAGAAACCTTATAAAATATTATAAGTATTCTTTACATTTCATTTGCTGCCTTTTACTTTGTTATTTTGGGTAAACCCATAGTTTTAGTGTTTAAATTGTAAGTTTTCTCAGTTTCTCCCGGTTTGGTATAACTGGGGGTAAACCAAGGTTTATTTTATAATAATAACTGGGTTAGGCTTTTTCCCATAGAGAAACCATGGCGTAATTTGCCATTATAAAGGAGCGTTTATAACGGCAAACACATGCACGGTTTCCCTCGCTATGCGCATGCCCAACCTACAGCTCTTCTGGGTTTTCACTGCTTACCACCAGATTTCTTCGATGGTCGAAACCGCACCGCCGCCACTATCTCTAGGCAGTAAGTAACTATTTAAAAAAAACTTCCTAACAAAAATCACACCATAAAGGGGACAACAAAACAAGAAAAAGTAAACTGCTGCTAAGCGACCGAGGACTCTGCTAAACATCATCCAGACCGCAACCACACCAGACCACTTATTTTAAATAATTGGCTGTGGCAAAAAAGCCTAACCCAGCAATTATATAAAATAAAATATGGGGTGGTGTGTGTAAACTCGAATTTTACACACACCTTCAGGGTTGGATGCCTGGATAAACCCCTGGGGTGTGTGTAAAACCTCGTTACACACACCACCCCATACTTTATTCTCTATTTTATCAGAGTTTTCTGACTAAAAAACTCCATTAGTTATGCTTAATTTTATTAAATTAGTTTGTTTTAAGAATTGCTAATACCGGTTCCTGGACCGATAGCCTCGGTTCATTTTATCTCGGCTCCCGGGTCCTGCAACGGTTCCGGAACCGACTGCAACTGCTAAATAAACTTAAATTTAAATATATCTCTTTTTAGCAGTTGCAACTGTTATTGGCTTTACATTGAAAATGTTATAAAAAGAAATTGGTGATCCCGGTTTCAAACCTTGCATTCAGTGTGGTGAAATTTTGTTAAGTCAAACATTCTCTTGTTTGGCCTATCTGAACATGAACATTTAAAAGCAGAGTGCAATTTGCATTACATGTCCTGAAAAGACTACTGAAATGTCTGGATAAGGCTTAAAAAAAAAGAAAAAAAAACTATCACCACCTAAGGGGCCCTCCAGTTCTAACCAACTGACACCCTAAGTTACTGTGGGTGACTCCACAACAAATACTGTAACTGCTACCCTGAGATGGGCTTATAAGCAGTTTTTAAGAGGCTTGTTGAACTGGCTGGCTCCCTGGTTCCCTCAGTGAAATTGAAGAAAACTAAGAACACATAACCCCCTACTGACAGCATTTTGGGGACTTCTGTGCCTGCTGGTTCTGTTTGGGGAAGTATTTGACAAGACAAGTAAGCACAGTTGTGTATTGCTTCCCTTGGCTATGATCACCTAAATGAATATGAACTTCAGTCGAGATTGCTTCTTCGGCCGCTGGCTTCTCGGCTTTGCCATCTGGCCAGTCGACCGTACTGTCAGTCGATGATATGAAAATCGTTATCAACCAGATTGATCCTTTATTGCCAACTCCAGTCGACGATTCTCTCGATCGAACTCCAATTCTGACTTTCCCCGACGAGGACACCCAGCCTGCTGGGACTCCCATCGAGAAAGTGGTCCCTAACCCCGGGAAATCACCAGTCCCGCCGGTGTCTCCCGAGCGACTGAATCTGCATGTCCGATCTCGATCAAGGTCTCGGACCCCCTCGACTGAAAGGCCGAGGAAGAGCCACAAACATTCTAAAAAGAGGCAACGCCATCGGTTATCCTCGTTCTCCTCAGATGAGGAGAGGCTCCGGCGGAAACTCCATCAGCGCTACAAGGACCTCATGTGACAGCAGCTGATTTTGACCAGGCACAAGCCGACCTCGGCCATTACTTGGCTTTCATTTCCTAGGCCGAAGCCAACTCCTTCGGAGCTGATCAAGTCGGTTCCCCCACCCGCGTAGCTGGCGAAACCTCCGGTTCAGCCTAAAACGGTCTCTCCACCGATTGTGGTGGAACCACCACCCAAGCAGCCTGTGGGAGGGGCTCCTTCCAAAGAAGACAGGCCAGACACTGGGCATCTGTCAGTCACGGTCACCCCAGACTGCCCTCGGTGGGTCAAAGGTGACCTGGGCGGTCGACCTTTGTATCTGGATTCCTCAGATTCGAATGTGACCAGCCTGCATTCTCATCCCGGGGATGACGAATTGGCTGGTGGGTTAGAGACAGAGGAAGGTCCTTCATCTTTTCAGGGCATTCGCCTCATCTCCGAGTCCACAGGGATGCCCCTGGAGCCAATCCAGAAAAAAGCGGAGTACCCTCTCACGGACATCCTCAAGAGAGGGGATACCATGACAGAGGCCTTTCCTGTGGCCAAGGCCATTGTTGACCCGGCCTTAGAACTCTGGCAGCACCATGCCTCTTGTCCAGCTCTGTCTGCCCGCATGGCCCGCAAGTATGCGGTGCCCATGGGGTCCCTTGTGGGGTTCACAGAGCACCCTTCAGCCGAGAGCCTGGTGACCGCCTCTGAATTGAGGCGTACTGGCAGTTCTGCCTGTACTGACCAACCTCCTGAGAAACAGTCCAAACTTTTGGACCATTCAGCCAGGAAGGTCTATGCGGCTTCTTCCTTGAGCCTTCGTCAGGCAAGTTCGGCCTTCATCATGGTACACTTCTCACACACTCTCTTGGGGTCTTTGGATGAAGTCCTACCACACCTCCTCGTGGACATGCAGACCACGGTCAAGCAGGTTTAGGATCAGGGCTGAGCTGTTGCCAAACAGCAGCTTCAGACAGCCCTGGACATTGGGGATTCTTGTGCCTGTTGGATGGCAGCCGCAGTTGCCTCTCATCGCGGGGTTTGACTGAGGCTCTCCTCCTTCCCGGCGGATACCCAGCGCAAACTAGCTGACTTTCCTTTCCTAGGGACTGACCTTTTCGGCCCAGGAGTGGCTGGTCATCTTCAGCACATTGAGCAGTCCAGTGCCACCTTGGACACTACTTCTGCCAAGGGTTCTTCGGGCAAGAACTAGCAGAAGAAAAAGAAGAAGCCTTTTTAGCACTCTTCTCCTGTGGCACAGCAGCCCTCCTTTCAAGGAGGACAGCAGCATCAGCAACAGCAGCAGGCTCAAGCTTGGCACCAGCAGCCCAAGCCTGGGCCCTCCCAGGCCTGTAAAGGAGGCAGAGGTTCGGGTCCTGGATCCTCCTCCTCCAAGCCTGCTCAGTGACGGGGTGGGGGCTGCCTCCCCCTCTCCCATCACGCCAGTTCTGGGTCCTCCCGTGTGGGGCCGGCTCCACCACTTCCTTTCTGCCTGGTCCACTGTCACTTTGGACAGGTGGGTTCTCGAAGTGGTTGGTCAAGGACTGCCTCTGGAATTTGAGCAGTACCCTTCAAGCCGAGCCCGCACCCCTCAGGAGGAAAGAGTATCCGCCCAGACTCAGTTGGCTCTCCAAGACTACATCGCTCAGCTCCTCCTCAAGGAGGCAATAGTTCCAGTGGCGGATCCTCCTGCAGACCCAGGCTTTGTCTCCAGGTACTTCCTGGTGCCCAAACGGATGGGGGTGGTATCCCAATCTAGATCTGCATGACCTGAATCAGTATCTCAGGTCACGCACCTTTCGGATGGTCACTCTGTCCCTGATCATACCATCCTTGGAGCAAAACATGTGGGTTAGTTCACTGGATCTGCAGGACGCGTTCTTTCACATCCCAATCTGTCCATCTCATCAGTGGTTCCTCCACTTCAGGGTCGAAGAGACCCTGTACAAGTTCCGAGCCATGCTGTTAGGCCTGTCATTGGCCTCACGGGTCTTCACCAAATGCATCGCAGGAGTGGTAGCCCATCTCAGGCATCGGGGGGTCAGGCTTTATCTCTACCTCAATGATTGGCTCCTAGCAGGTCCCACCCAACAAGAGGTGGAGAGGTCCAGGGACCTGGCCCTCCAGGCCTGCTCCCAACTCGGCCTCCTGATCAACGAGGCCAAGTCAGAACTCTTATCTTCTTAGGTGATGAGCTTCATCGGGGCAGAGCTCGACTCTCATCAAGCCAGAGCTCTGCTCCTGGTGGACAGGGTGGAGGTTCTCTCCTCCTTTGCCCAATCATTTTTGGTTGGGCAATTGTACCCTGCCCGGGACTTTCTGTGCCTTCTGGGTTACATGGTGGTGTGCACCTCAGTGGTCCATTGTGCCCGGTTGCACATGCGCCCCCTCCAATGGGAGCTGGCCACCCAGTGGACTCAATGCCATGGTCATTTCGACCAGCTGATCACTGTAACCCAGAAGATGTGGGACACTCTCCAATGGTGGACCGCCCCATACCAGTTGTAGGAAGGGATCCCATTTGTCTGCCCTGAGCCAATGGTTGTTCTCATGACCGATGCCTCTCTCATGGGCTGAGGAGCCCACATGGGGGACAAAAGGGCACATGGGCTCTGGACCCTAGAGGAGTCCCAATGCCACATCAACCTGTTGGAGCTCAGAGCAGTCAGACTGGCACTGTCAGCTTTCACTCCTCAGCTCCAGGGTCAAGTGGTTCAAGTCCAGACGGACAATACCATGACCATGTACTACCTCAACAAACTGGGCAGCATGTGCTCCCGTCTGCTGTGCAGAGAAGCGCTCTGCATCTGGACCCTCATCAGGCGTTTGGAGGCAGATCTCCTAGCCATCCATGTGGCAGGAGCCTCAAACCATCTGGCAGTTGCTCTCAGCCGCTTAGGCAAGACATCCCACGAGTGGTCTCTCCATCCAGAGGTAGTTTACAGCCTGTTCTCCCACTGGGGCAAACCGATGGTGGACCTGTTTGCCTCCAGGGACAACGCCAAGCTGAGGCTGTTCCATCCTGGTAGCCACAGACTGGCTGCGCCAGTTCTGGTATCCAGATCTTCTCAGCCTCAGCTGCAGGCCCCGGAGCGGCTTCCAGCATGCACGGACCTGATATCTCTCAATCAGGGGAAGGTATACCATCTGGACCTTCAACCCCTGCACCTCACAGCCTGGTACCTGAGCGGCTAGAGTTCCAGGCTTTGGGTCATTCCGAGGATGTCTTCACTGTGGTGGAGGCATCCAGAAAAGAATCGACCAGGAAATGTTACACCTTCAAATGGAAAAGATTTTATATTTGTTGACAGGGCAAGGGCATGGACCCTTTGTCCTGTCCAGTGGCTAACATTCTTGACTACCTTTGGTCTCTCTCCAAAGGGGGTCTGCGGTCATCGACCCTTAGGGTGCACCTGGCAGCCATCTCTGCTTACCGGGTGCCAGCCGGTCAGCCAATGTTGGCACAGGAGACAGTGGTCGGGTGCTTTTTCAAAGGCCTGGATCACATATCGCCTCTGGTGCATGAACCTCCACCTCCATGGGATCTTCTGCTGGTACTGGAAAAGCTCATGGACAAGCCAATCGAACCAATGCACAAGTGTGCCTTGTCACACTTGTCGTGAAAGATGGCCTTCCTAGTGGCTATCACATCTGCAGGTAGGACAGGGGAGCTCTAGGTGCTTTCGGTTGACTCCTCTTATCTGGTCTTCCACAGGGACATGGGTGTCCTACGCCCCCACCCGAAATTCCTTCCAAAGGTGGTGTCAGAGTTTCACCTTAACCAGGTTTTAACTCTGCCGGTTTACTACCCTAACTACACCTTGGAGGCTGAGTACAGGCTCTCTCCTATTACAAGAAGAGGATAGCGGAAATTCAGGGAGAGGTTTGCCAGCTGTTTGTCACCTATGCTGAAGCCACTTTTGGCAGATTTTCAGCAAAGTGGATGATTTCAAGATGGATTACGTCATGCATAAGTCTATGTTACGAGTTGGTGGGCAAGGAGCCCCCCAGAGGGATAAGAGCTCATTCTACCCGCCATACCGCTGCATTGGTGGCTGCTTCCAGGGACATCCCTATCCAGGAAATCTGCCGGGCTGCTACCTGGAAGTCAGCAAACACCTTCATTACCCATTACCACATCGAGCTTGAGTCATGCCGGGATGCTGGTTTTGGGGCCTCATTTCTCCAATCTCTGTTTCCTAAGTAGGGGGTGTGCGCCTTGCCTCCCTCTTCCCAGAGAACTGCTAGGAGTCTGCTAAAGAGTGTGGATGAACAACATATCCATGATCCTAGAAGAACAGGTTACTCACCTGTAACAGTAGTTCTAGGAGTGGTATATGTTGTTCATCCTCACGGACCCACCCGACCTTCCCGGCTGCGGACGCACAACACCTGGCTTCCAGCAGGCTAAGATCTGGCATCATGAGGCAGAGCCAAGGGTTATACCACCCGGGTTGGTGGGAGGAGCCAGCTTGAAAACTTCTGGCAAGATTTAAAGTGGAAGGGGACATGCCAAAGAGTGTGGATAAACAATGTATACCACTCCTACAACTACTGTTACAGGTGAGTAACCTGTTCTTCAGGCTTACAAGGGCTGTCTGTCTCTCAGCAGCAGACCTTTGCAAAGCAGTCTTCCTAATATTTAAAAGGAAGAATATGTAAGTATTATGAAATGGAAGAGAACCTATTGAATCTGAGGTTTCCTCTGAACCCGAGTTTGTCTCTCCCCACAGAACATCTGAGGATTATTCCTCATTCTTCACATTGGTGAGAAAGATTGGGCTGACTCCCACTAAAAGCTTCCCATTCATGTGCATTAATTCTTCAGGGAAGAAACTTTAAAGATTTTACAAACGCCAAGCTCTATTCCCCCTCTGGATAAGAGGATGTATAAAAATTTCAGCTGGACAGGCAGGGAACTGAAATTTCTCACCCCAGTCAGGAATTCTTTAGCATCTATTGACAGATGCAGTATGCCAGCTGGGTTCAGCTGCCCTGGAGAGGAGGAGTCAATGCAAATGAAGAAGGCATTGGCCAATCAGGATACAGTTAGAGTAGAGTGCTCCCTGCAGTCAGCCTGAGGGACCTCAGAACTTTTTCTCTGCTGAACTGGCAACACTGCCCTGGAGCTCCCCTCTTCAGAAATCTTCCTGTGCCATATTCTTTCTTTTTGAGTGCTGCTTTTAAGGTATTTTGTATATTTTCTTCATTTTATCTATTTTTACCGCATCTGCGCTGGGTTCCACGCAGTTGCAGGATTTTTTGTGTTTTCCCGCTTTGGCGTTTTTTTCTGAAGTAAATTTCGACCACGTGCTCAATAACATAGAAACATAGAATTTGATGGCAGATAAGGACCACTTGGCCCACCCAGTCTGCCCATTTCCCTACCTTATGGATAAGCTGCAGATTCTAGTTAATCAGCAGCCTACTTTTTCCTACCCCCACCCCCTAGAATTGCCTTATGACTGTCCCATGCATGCTTGAATTCCACACTGTTTTTGACTCCACAACCTCCTCTGGAAGGCTGTTCCATGCATCCACAACCCTCTCTGTGAAAAACACTTCTTACATTACCTCTGAGTCACCCCCATCTTCAAATTGTGCCCCTTGTTCTTGCACACCTCTTTTTCTGAAAGATGCTACCCTCTTGGACTTTGTTAATTCCCTTGAGGTACTTGAAAGTTTCTGTCATGTCCCCTCTCCCTCCTTTCCTCGAGGCTATACATATTAAGCTCCTTAAGTCTCTCTTCTTATGTCTTCCAGTGCAGACCCTGCACCATTTTAGTTGCCCTCCTCTGGACAGCTTCCATCCTGTCTATGTCTTTGCGGAGATTGGGTCTCCAGAACTGCACACAGTACTCCAGATGGGGGTCTCACCAGCTATCTGTACAGAGGGATAACAACTTCCTGTTTTCTACTGGTGATGCCTCTCCCTATGCAGCCCAGTGTCCCTCCAGTCCTCCTTACTGCCCTCTCACATTGCTTGCCCACCTTTAGCTCATCTGATATGACTACCCCCAGGTCCCTTTCCATTTTTTTTGTTGTTAGTATCTCGCCCCCCATTGTGTACTCTTCCCCTGGGTTTTTGTTTCCCAGGTGCATTACCTTGTACTTCTTAGCATTGAATCTAAGCTGCCATACATTTGACCATTCCTCTAACCTTGCCAAGTCCCTTCTCATCCTTTCCACCCCACCTTGTGCATCAACTCTGTTGCAGACCTTTGTGTCATCTGCAAAGAGACATACTTTCCTTCAGTCCCTCTGCAATGTCGCTTATAAAGACATTGGAAGAGGACCGGTCTAATACTGAACCCTCGCGGTGCCCACTAGTAACCCCTTCTTCAGGTGGACTCCATTTACTATTACCCTCTGTGTCCTGTTCTCTCAGCCATTCTTTTACCCAGGCTATCATCTTGGGACCCACTCCCAGGCTGACTAACTTGTATATTAATCTTTTGTGTGGGACTGTGTCAGATGCCTTGCTAAAGTCTAGGTAGGCCATGTCCACAGCTCCTCCCTGATCTACTACTTTGGTCACCCAGTCAAAGAAATCTATTAGAGTCGTCTGGCATGACCTTCCCGCTGTGAATCCATGCTGCCTTGGTTCCTGTGCCACTCTGGCCTCTAGGTACTCGACAATTCTTTCCTTCAGAAATGATTCCATTATTTTCCCTATCACTGAGGTTAAACTAACAGGTCTGTGGTTTCCCGCTTCTGCGCTGCTGCCACTTTTGTGAAGCGGAATCACATCTGCCCTCCTCCAGTCCTCAGGTACCACCCCATCCTCCCATGATTTGTTAAAGAGGGTAGTCAGTGGTGTCACTAGTTCTACCCTTAGTTCTTTTAGAATTCTGGGATGAATTCATCAGGCCCCATTGCTTTGTCCACCTTCAGTTTTAAGAGTTCTTTCAGAACCCTTTCTTCTGTAAATGGGCTGGTATCAACTTCTGTACCCAGAGTGTTTCTATTGTTTGGTTTGGGTACCTCCCCCTCTTCATTTGTAAATACTGAGAAAAAATACTTGTTTAGTATCTCTGCCTTTTCTCCGTCACCCTCTGCCCACCCCCTCCCCTTTATTAAGCCTCACTATCCCTCCCTTGGTCTTTCTACGCCCCCTGATGTACCTATAAAAGGTTTTATCCCCTTCTTAACTGAGTTGGCTATCTTTTCCTCAGTTTGGGCCTTTACATTCTGACTTCCTTCCCAGCTTCCTTTTGCTTTAACTGATACAATTCTCTGTCCTGCTCCTTCTGTGATTCCTTGTACTTCCTGAATGCTTTCTTTTTCTCTTGAACCTTCACTGCTACCTCCTTTGAGAACCATAGTGGTTTCTTACATAATTTTGTTTTGTTTATTTGCTTCACACAAAGGCATGTTACCTCTGTGATGGCAGTTTTTATTATTCCCCATTGTTCTTCCACCCCTCCTTCCTGCCCATTTGCTAGTGCATTCCTTAGGCACTCACCCATTTTGGCAAAGTCAGCCCTCCTAAAGTCCAGTACTTTTGCCTTTGTATGGCTTAACTTACAGCTGTGTTTATTGTGAACCATACTGTTCGATGGTTGCTAGTTCCCAGATGGCTACCCACTTTACATCTGTGATCCTCTCTCCATCTCCATTTGAGAGAACCAGGTCTAAGATTGCTCCCTCTCGAGTGGGTTCCAATACTAGTTGT
The DNA here is from genome assembly GCA_016271365.2 of Neoceratodus forsteri. NCBI lineage: Eukaryota > Metazoa > Chordata > Ceratodontiformes > Ceratodontidae > Neoceratodus > Neoceratodus forsteri. The sequence goes on along the minus strand of JADMNL010000032.1, from coordinate 118,206,621 downwards.
CTAAGGCATGCCCCCTGCAGGGCATCTAGAATAACCCCACTCTTAGAAGTGGCTGCTGCAACTGCACTCCAGTTAACATCTGGCACATTCGGATCACCCATCAGCAATATCCCCCCTTTTTCTGCCATTCTAAGCATACTTTCTATCATTTCCTTGTCCATTTCCTCCCCCATGGGGGGGTCTGTATACAACCCCTGTGCGGATTGTGGTGCCATTGCCTGTCTCCAAGTTGACCCACAGTGCTACTTCTCCTCCTGTTTACTCTTTTGTTCTGTTGCTTTGATTTCTTCCCTTATGTAGAGAGCTACCCCTCCTCCTCTTTTACCCTCCCTGTCCCTCCTATAGATAATTTGCACCATTTTTATTTAATTGCTTAGTTTTAAATATTTATTGTTGTTTTTTAACGCCTTTGCGCTAAAATCATTGATTTGTTTTTTTCGCGTGCGTGTGCATTTTTTCCGTTGTGCACCAGCGCGAATCCTTGGAACCCTTTTTTCTCTAATTAAATTCAAAATGATTGATATTTGAAGGGTAATCCTCTCTCTTTTGGGGCTAGACTCTCTTGTCTATCGTGCAGTGGGCTTTGTTGACAAGAGGGGTGGAGGTGGTTCTGTGTTTTCCTATTTGTGAAAAAAAAAAAATCTCAAAGTTGATTTTGATTTGTTTAAGCTTTGGCCTAACTATTGTTTTCTGGGCTTTCAGTCTACCTCCCCCTCCTCTAAAAGCACTGAGGATGGTACCTCAAGTTAACAAATAAGAAATAACAAGTTCTCTTGGGATTTGTATTATTACAAGTCTGGTTCTGTAGTAGTTGTTTCCTTTGTCCAAGCCTTTAATTAGAAAATATGCAGGGTGCCGTCTTCCCTGCACAAAGATAGAGATTAATCTCCTCTGACCCTCCCTCCTGAAGGACATAGGGAGTCATCAGGGGTTGATAAAATTATGTCCTCTGCAACTGAATTTGTGAGAGCTTGGCAATTTTTCCAGACTTTATATTTCTGGGCGTGTTCTCGGCCCCTTCCTGGTCTGAGTATTCCTCTCCTTGTTATTCCTTACGCCCAAGGATATTATTGTTATTATTAGTAGTAATTTGGGAGAGGATTTTCCTTCATGAACTCCTCTCGGGGGCCCACTAATTCCAGTCAGTCACCCTGAGGTTGATTCAGGTTTTGGTATGATGAGGCAATTATATTCAACTGGTGGACTCCCTGGACTTTTCCCTCCAGGACGACACTGATAGAGAGGTGGAGGATGACGATTTTGTAGATCAGGGGGTTGCTCTCCTCCAAAGATGTTGACAACTCTCTGAAGACACCGACAGGTAGGTTTTGGAAACCCCTCCTTGTCTTTTGGGGTTGACAGAAGCATTCAGATGAAATACTAGCTCGGTAAGTGTTCTGCTGTTTTTATCTATACACTTTCAGACTAAAGAAAGTTACTGCAAACAGCGGCCTGCCTCTCAGCCTTGGGCCACTGTCTGTTTTCCCTCCAGAGATAGACTCTAGATAATCATATATCATGTGTAAGAAATTTTTACGTAATGCCTCCTACCTTCATAACATACGCTATCGTATATGAATTTTTTTAATGCATTCTATCCTTGCCATAGTGTGACAGCTCAAGAGCACTATTCACAAGGGGGTTTGCCGAAATAATCAAGTGGCATATAGTAGCACTATGCTCTTATAGTCTTAAGTCATAATGTTTCAGCTTCTAGAGTCTTGGCGTAGGTCATTTCCCTCAGGCTGGCCTGTCTTAAAAGTTTCAGTCTTTTGGGTTTTGCTTTGGTACAAATTTTGGTTTGTCTTTATGGCAAACTGAAGCTGACAGGCACGTATGGATGAGTTTAACTCTCCTAGTACTCAGTTAAAGATAAGCGTTCTTTTCCCAGAAGTCTCAGGATATGGGGGCTTTGGGTAGGAATTATTCTTCCTTTAACCCTTTTTTCCCTACCCCAACACATTAGGAATTTTCCAAATGTTAAGTTTTCCAGGGGTTTAGGCAGGAATGCTCTTTTCATTCCCGGTAATCCCTTTTTTCTTCAGTTACTTTTCTTCTTGGTTCAAGTTTTACCCCTTCTTTGGTTGGTGTAAAAATATATATATATATATATATATATATATATATATACACACACACACACACACAGTATATGGAGATAGATGTATGCAGATATGGACACATATATGATAAATAAATAACTAAATTTACCTCAAGTGCTGCATTCTCTGTTTTCTCCAATAGCATGTCAGCAGTGGAACTGCAGCTATTAGAACTCGATGGGTTCAAAGTCGTGAAAGGGTTCCCTTCTTCTTGGGAGTTGGACCTCTTTTTCGGTCTTTTACCTGAATGTTAAAGGAAAATAGGGAACATCAAATTATTATCAACTTTTACAACCTGGGGTCAGGATGCTTCCTTGACTCAGATCTTTCTTTTGCAAATGCAGAGGATTTTCTTGTTTCCCTCGTTACATTCTATGTTCTCAGTTCCTTAGCCTGGGGGTTTTCTCAGGCAGCTACCAGTTTTCTTCCATGCTGTTTAGACTGCCTCCAGAGTGTTCTTAGCTATGGAGTAAAAAATCAGGCTATTCTCCAGCTATCTGGGTAGGCTGGCGGTTCTCACCTGAAGACAGGGAATCTCTGGTTTCCCTTCTCAGAAGCTTGCCCGTCCTTAGCCAATTCTCCTTGACTTTGGTTTTCAAGCCCTAGGTCTGACATGTTATCTCCTACAGTCTTGGGTTGTCTTGTACCTACTAGAAAACCAACTAAATCTCGACAACTCTTAAGGGACAATGCTCATCTCTTGTCAGGAAGTTCATTCCCTGTATATGGTGTATAATTTGTCACTAGAGTCCCAGGGGCTAGACCTCTAGGTCAGATTCCAAATAAGAGAAATTTTCATGAAGCCTGAACCCTGTTACAGTCTGGACTGGTGTAAGGAAACTGTGAACTTCACACCTCTCCCCTTCCAATCTTTGGTACAGAGGCTTCCTTCTGGCGGGCGCTTCCCTCTGGGGGGGGGTTCCATCATTGGGGCTTGGTTTCTGAGAGTGTCCTTCTTTCATCAGTCCCTGTAATCTCAGAGCATCCCTATCAGGTCTGCATTTTTTCAGTCCAGAGGTCATTTAGTTCAGAGAGGACCGGATGATATTCCTGCCCTGTATCATACCAACGAGCATTTGGGACACAAGGCTTCTAATCTCTCTGCAATAGCTACGAGTTTTGATCTCTAGCTGGCTTTTTTGGAGATGCCTTAGTCTCTCGTCCATCTGTCGGGCAAGGACAACACTTTGGCAGGGCCACCGCAAGTGGATCCTTTGGCAAATCCTGTAAGCTGCTTTAGTCAGGGCCACCTCAAGTGAGCCCTCAGCACACAAGTCCTAGCCACATTGTTCAGGAGGTAAGGTCAGGTCCAGATCTGAATTTTCACCTCCAGTCTGAACCACCAGTTTTTTCCTTTTTCCCATTGCAGGCCCCAGCTCGGGGTTCCTTTCAACGGACTTTCTTATCTCAAGACCAGTCGGAGAAGTGTTCCCTCTCCCATATACCCCTTGTTTCCTAAGTACCTATCTAGTTAAGGAATCAGCCACCATGATCCCGGTGGCTCTGGACGTCCTTGGTACTTTCTGATAAAAAATGTTTCAGTTAAACAACCTTCTTCTGGCTGCTTTCATTTCAACAAGCTACTCCTTTCTTGCACAGGAGTAGTGTTTTCTCAGCTCCTGTTTTTTCTCCTCAAGGCCGGACTCTTGAGAGGCTAGATCTCCTAGAGTTCCTGTAGCCAAATAAGACCTGTAACATCTTGGGGGGTTTTACTACCACGAAAACCTCAGTTTCCTAGTGGAAGCAGTTTTTCTCCTTGGTACAAGGACAAGAGCCTACAGTTTTTCAACCTTCTTTCCTCTCATGACTGGATTATTCAGTTCATATACAGGCATTACTGTCTGGTACACGGAACTAGTTTGGTCTTTGTGACTTGTTTCCTGTAAAAATATAAAGGTTTTTATTTTCTTACCTACAGTAGGCCTCTTTTTTGGGAGTAGACCTAGTGGTTACTCGGATTCATTTTCTGTCGGGCAAGAGAAATTTGTCATTTCTCAGACCATTTCAAAGAATTCCGCAAGGGGCCGTTTCACTTCCAGACACTTCTAGTTTTTTCCCATGAAACACAAACCTCTGTATATTCAAGTTCATGGGGTGTTCTTTGAACCTGTGACAATTCTTTCCTGAAGAGAGTAACATCGAAGACAATGTTTCTGCTTGTCTTTTCCTCGGTCAGACAGGTTTCAGAGTTTCAGGTTTTTCTTTTAGGCCTTATCCTCTCAGTGCCTTTAAGAACAATTTAGTCCTCTAGACAGATGGGAAATCTTTCCCCCCCCACCGAGTGTCTACCATTTCCACCTTCCATCAGTCCCTCTTTCTCTGCCTGTATTGCTCTCAGGCAAGTCTTGTCTAGGCTATCTCAAGCTGCTTGGATGGGGCATGAATTAGTCCTGCCGTCCGGTGTGTGAGAGTGGTCCTAGCAGTTCAGGTAATCTCATTATTATCCCTTCCTTTCCTGCAATTTCACAGAAAAGGAGAAACCAGTGACCAAGAGTAGTTTCCCATGGGACTGTGTTCTTGTATTTCGGGTCTGGTGCAGCAAGGCTGACATTCAGCCCTTCTCGTGCTTAGGACCTACTTCCTGGAGAACAGCTGCCTCCTGGGCAGCGTTCAAGGCTATATGTGTAACCCCTTGTTACCCGGGGTTACTATAGTCCCAGTAAGACCTAGTGGTAGGCAGGGAAGGCAGCTTGTGAAACTCCAGTTAAATGGGTTTCACACTGTCTCACTCTGTTCTCAGTCTCAGCTGAGACTGAGGGATGACATCACCAATAGAACTTTCGCAGCTGCATAAGCCACATTGGAATCTACAGCAGAGGGAGTTAGATAGAATGTTGGGAGTTTTCAAAGGGTAGTGTTCAGTTCCAGCTTGCCTTCAGTAAGAAGGAGTCAGTGTCCAGTTTGTCTTGAGCAAGTAAGGTGTGCTCAAGTGGTGGAGACCGCTGTTCGGGTCTCAGTGCCCCTCCCTCCAGGAAGGGGGATGTAAAGATCCCCATGCAGGTTCCTAGGGCAATCCCCTTAATTCTGCCAAGAGGAAGGAAAGCTGCTTGTTCAGTTCAACCTTTGTTTTGGAAAGTTGGAAGATTTGTGATTCGCCTTGGGGCACCTGCAACTAAAGGGTGAGTGTTTGCTCTAACATGAGAGGGCAAAAATGTTTTCTTCACCCTGGGACATGTGTGGGAATCTAGGAATTGAGCTACATTTTGGGAAGCCCATAGGACTAGGCCAAACAAGTGGAGTAATGTCAAATGCTAGAGTGCTGTGTGATTTCAAGTAATATGTAGAAGAGATGCGCCAGATCATCTACCCTCTAATCTACATTCAGAAATTCAGAAAAGAAATGGTTCAGTGTTTCCAGGGAAATGGCCGGGTATGGGCTGTGGGAGCTGGAGGTGGGCAAACCCCCCATCTTTAGTAACCAGGTCCACCTCTACGGATTTCTGCTGTGGTTGCTACTTTGCCTCATGCACTTGGCCAGTGATGGGGGAAGTACCCAGACATGGGGTTGCAAAAGGGAAAATCTCTCTAGGAGTCGCAGACACTAAGTGGTGTGGGGAGCCATAACAAGTGTAAAGAAGAATTCTCTTTGTGAGATGGGGAGTCATAACAAGTAAGGAAGAAATCTCTCTAGGAGTCATAGACTCTAAGTGGTGTGGGGAGCCACGACAGGATAATTGGTTCATTCTTCCAATGGACCGTGAATCAAGTGGCTGGCGGGGGAGCCAGGCCAGTTGGGCTGTGTACCCAAAGCGCATGCAAGTCCGGGCTGTGTGCCTGGTGGGTCCAGAGCCTGAAAACAGTATAATTGGTTCATTCTTCCAGTGGACCATGTTGTAGTCTCTAATCTGCATTACCAGGAAATGTAGCCCCATGGGGGTCCGTCTATGCTTTGTTTTGTTCAGTTAGTATGTAAATAAAAGCCACACTGAAGAATCCCATTCCTGGTTCTGGACATTACAGTTATTGCTTCCTGTGTTCGGATTTACTTGGGTGCCCCTGTGCAGAGTGGTCAAACCTAGGTCCCCTTGTGCCGAGTAACCTCGTCCTCCCCGAACCCAGGTCCCCACCAGGTACTGCTGTCAGCTTCAACAGCATGCCACCTGTCATTTTGGTAAAAAGGCAGGGGTGAGGGGTTACAAAAATGGAGGCACCGCTTTGGATTTGTTCGGGAAGGAAGGTGCTTGGGCAAGGGGGCTAGTGTTTTGGCTATCTGGCAGTGGGTAGCTCAAAAAGCTGAAGCAATTTCCCTAGTGTGTTGCTGTGTGCTGTGAATCTTGTGCTGCTGTTTAAAAATGCCAACTGTTTACCAAAGAGCTGTAAAGCCAAAGAGTGTGCCCTTGTGCTGCATCAACATTGTTTACAGCGTTTTTGCCTGCTTTAAAATGAACTGTTGTGAAGAAAAGTCTGGAAGACTAGGGGTAGCAACATAGAGGATTGTGTATGAGCAAGCATACACAACAAGGCAGTTGAGATCGAGAGGTTTCCGTGGTAACCTGAGACCTCGAGAGCGTAGCTCGAGAGGTCCGTTACCACGGAAACCTCAAGATCGCACAATTGCCTTGTTTGTGTATGGTTGCTCATACACAATCTTTTATAGTGTATGGGCAACCATAAGCAGTACTCGGTGAACATTCGGTGAAAAAAAAGGCTTACTTCTGTGTCTGCCGCCAAAGGCTTGCTTCCGTGTTGCTGTGCGCTGCTCTATTGTGCATGCGTATGTGTTCGATCTTGTTGTGCTGCACCGGTGACGCACTGGGTGCAGCACAACAAGATCGGGACGCACCGAGTGCAGGACAACAACGCTGTTCCAGGCATGGATTTCCATGCGGACAGCCGCCCACCATACACTATAGAAAGATTGTGCCCTGGACGTTAAAATGCTTTTAAAATGAATTGTTGTGAAGGAAAGTGTGGAAGACTAGGGATAGCAAAAGGAAAATTATGCCCTGGACGTTGGAAATGCTTTCTGAGTAAATTGAGGGCTGCAGAGTAAATGGCTATGTTATGTGGCTGAAATGGGCTCCTGCCGTGGATTCAGTTAAAAAAAAAATTTGCATTCTGCAGTTTAAATTTGCCTGCTGGCGATCGCCGTGAGGAGAAAGAGCCTCGCGAGGAAGAAGAGCTCATTTGCATGGCGTCGTGTGGTTGGTCAGGCTGCAATCAGTCCCTCAGCCAGCTCTACAGAGACTGCCCCAGCATTTGAGAGGAGTGGAGTGGAGTGTGTGTACTGGCAGTGGAGGAGCGTCACGGGTGTTAAAATCACTATAAACTTTCAAAATTAGACTTTATAGTTTAAAATTGGGCTCAACCCGCTAATCAATTGTCAGAATTGCTAAATTGGTGGTTGAGAAGACGATCGCTAGGACTGCCTGCCCGTTTGTGTACCGAGGCCTTCAAGAACTGGCTGCAGGCCGTTTTTCCCCATTGCAGCAAATTGCTACTGATAACAGTAAGTAAACATTCAAAAAACTGCTCAGTGATTTTCAGCCTATGCCATATAAAATGTGTGTGCAGCAGTGTAGTCGCTTTGCAAGTAACGACTGTGTGAAGTCCTGCCAGCAAGTGCAAGTCTGTTAAGCCATTGACTGTGTGCATAGTAATGAAATTAGCCTCAGTTTAAAGTTAGCAGCCAGAGAGAGACTGTGGGTTGTAGAAAAGTGCAGCACCATAAATGCAGGCAATCCTGTGCTAAAAACCTGAAGCTTTAGAGGGACTGTGAATCAAAATAAATGATACCAGCATGTAAAAAGTCCAAGGAAAATCCTGTAAATGTGTGTAAAGCCAGAACAGAGCAAGTTGTGCAGTTTGAGTAAAAGTTATCAGTAGCTTGTGTAAATCGGGTGCACAGTGGCTTGACCCAGATTCTAAATATTGATGCACAGGAGTGCTGCCGCCGCCATTACAGGGTGGGGTAGTAAAGTAAACACAGCAGCAGAGGAGCCATTTTACAGCTAAAGAGTGTGTTCAATAAAGTGGGATTTTCCGTTACAGTGAACTTTTGTTTATTTTTCTGCAGTTATGGCCTCAGGACTAGCTCGTTACCCAGATCATGCCCGGGTTGCAGTAACAGCAGCAGTAAATAGACTGAGAGATATTGAAAAGTGGTGCTATGGAGGGAAACTGCCTCCTGATGTGGCAATTCCTAATTATCCAGTGTGTGTATGTCAAATATGCTTGAGTGCTGGAAGGATGTCTTCATGATTCCTCACTGTCGGGATGTCTACAAAATATGGTTTGTATAAAAGCACCTCCAGTTCGTTTGGCTCCCATGGACAAAAATTCAGGAATCTGCAGTTGGTAGCACACAGCACCAGCGGAGTCTGTGGAGGAAGGTCCCTCAGGGGAGTGTGGCACAAAGCTAGAGGGTGCAGAGTTTGAGACAGAACCAGAGTTGAAATTTCAGATGCTGGATCCCAGAAGAAAGTTCGGATAAAGCATCAATAGACCCCTGGGTGGGGGGGCCTAGCCCAAGTCTCTTGGGTGAAGATGAGATGTGGGAGGCCTTTGAATGGGAGGTGTCGACCTCCGCCTAGTGATGAGTGGATAGTCTCAGGGGTGAGAATGACTGCTCACTCCTGGGCTCAGATCCTCAGTGAAGAGGAAGATGAGGGGGAACCTATGTGGCCTTGTGAAAAAGGAACGGGTACACAGCCTCAAGATCTTGCCTTGGAGGAATGTATGGAAGAAAGTGGTGATGCCACTGCCCTGGCTTTACAGGAGTAAGAAGTCAGGGATCCATTTCTAATTTCCTTAAGGATGCGAAGCTGGCAGAACCAGGACTGGCCATCCCCAAGCCAGGCCAGCGGTCTCAGATTGACCAAAGCAAGTAAAGAGGAGAGACTGGTTCATAGGAAGGCAAATGAGATCTATGGTATGACCTTTCCTACCTTTCCTTGGAAAGTCTGGGATGAGATTGAGAACTGCAGGAAATCCTGGATCTGGGATGAAGCAATGAAAAGTGTGCATCCTGGGGCCAACCAGCATGTAAAGAATAGACTGTTCCACGAAAAGTATACCCAGTGGAAGAGAGGCAGAACACTGTTTATGGACAGAGTGAGAGTGGTGGATGGAGAGGGACGTGAAATCTCCCACTGTGTGAATTATATGTGCCCAGACAGGGTAATAATTCAAGCCCCTGACCCCCGGTACTATTGGCCTCAGTGCAAGGACATCTCAGCAAATGTGCCCGTGCCTACAAAATGGAGAGCCGAGCAGTGGTAGTCAATACTGCCACACCAGACTGTGAAGTGCCTTATTGATCCACCAATATGAATATCCAGGACTCAGGTGCCCCACTTTCATCAGTCTACAGTGTACTGTCCTGTCCAGCAACCATCAACTGGCCCACCAGATGACTTCAGATCTAGAGAGGACACCAGCCCAGCTGTTTTCTGTTCATCGCCTGGTAATTGGATGACGTCGGACCAGCTGTTTTCTTTTTGTTCCTGTTCTAAGGTTCCGTCTCCAGAGATGACATCAGCCCAGCTGTTCCCAGATGTGCCCTCCTGTGGTTCCCGGAAGATGTCCGCCCAGCTGTATCGAAAGAAATGCTGCCAGGGAGAGTCTTCGGCAGAGGTGCAGGTTGGTGCTGAGTCTTGTACTACAAGTGGCTGGTAAGTCCGAACTTTTCTATCTCTATGACATTGCAGTACACACCCTACACTACAGACTTCAAAAATGTGTGAACTGTCCGCAAAGACTCTCCCCTTCGGGACTTTGGCCTGTTAGAACTGAGCTTCACTGGGCTGCGGCTCAGGAGAGACTCTTTATTGGACTAGCCTTTGGGCCTTGTGGTCATTAGTTGGGACTTTTAGGGCACTCACTCCCCCCCCAAATATGTATTGTAAATAATGTCATTGTTGATTTCTAATGTAAATACTGTTTTCTACCTTTTTTCTAAAAAAATCTTTTTGGGATTCTGCAGTGTTTTGATGGTAGGGGTTTTAGGTAGACTGTGTATGCAGATTAGGAGCGTGTGTTTTTTCTTTCTTTTTCTTACAGGTGTTCCTGGGAAGACAGAAGAGAAGACAAGAGAAGGAGGAGGAGGGGCTCATCGGAGTTCCTTGTCAGTGCTTTATTGTGTAGAAATTTAAAGTACTGTGGTGTTACTGTTATGGTTATTGCTGTATTAACCCTTTCCTTCCACAGGTGTGGTTGTGGGGGTAGGGAGGAGGCAGTAATATGGTAGTTTAATGATGTGTGGTTGCAGGGTGCCCAAGGTCGGGGAGGTCCTCGGGTTGTTTTTGTTTTGGGGTATTATGTTAAAGGCAGATAGGTTTTCCCTAGAGGGTTGGGGGGGATAGACAGGCTGTGGTTCTCAGTGGCCATGGGGACTGCAGTGCTGATCTATCAGGGCTATGCTCTGGATAGTTCTACCAGAGCCACTAGGGTGTCTAGTAAGTGGATAGAGTAGAGGCTGATATGTCAGCTACAGGCCTCTAGGTCCTTGGTGTTACCTGCATGTGCTTGCACATGGTGGGAGGGGCCTGATCACCCCCCCCACAGGTAACACATAGGGTGGGATGGCCTAAGGCCAGGTAAATAATGACTGCAGACAGTCATTTTACTGATCAAGGGTGAGTGTAACCCCTTGTTACCCGGGGTTACTAGAATCCCAGTAAGACCTAGTGGTAGGCAGGGAAGGCAGCTTGTGAAATTCCAGTTAAATGGGTTTCACACTGTCTCACTCTGTTCTCAGTCTCAGCTGAGACTGAGGGATGACATTACCAATAGAACTTTCGCAGCTGCATAGGCCACATTGGAATCTGCAGCAGAGGGAGTTAGATAGAATGTTGGGAGTTTTCAAAGGGTAGAGTTCAGTTCCAGCTTGCCTTCAGTAAGAAGGAGTCAGTGTCCAGTTTGTCTTGAGCAAGTAAGGTGTGCTCAAGTGGTGGAGACCGCTGTTCGGGTCTCAGTGCCCCTCCCTCCAGGAGGGGGGAATGTAAAGATCCCCATGCAGATTCCTGGGGCAATCCCCTTAATTCTGCCAGGAGGAAGGAAAGCTGCCTGTTCAGTTCAGCCTTTGTTTTGGAAAGTTGGAAGATTTGTGATTCACCTGTGGGGCACCTGCAACTAAAGGGTGAGTGTTTGCTCTAACATGAGAGGGCAAAAATGTTTTCTTCACCCTGGGACATGTGTGGGAATCTAGGAATTGAGCTACATTTTGGGAAGCCTATAGGACTAGGCCAAACAAGTGGAGTAGTGTCAAATGCTAGAGTGCAGTGTGATTTTAAGTAATATGTAGAGGAGATGCGCCAGATCATCTACCCTCTAATCTACATTCAGAAATTCAGAAAAGAAATGGTTCAGTGTACCCAGCGAAATGGCCGGGTATGGGCTGTGGGAGCTGGAGGTGGGCAAACCCCCCATCTTTAGTAACCAGGTCCACCTCTACGGATTTCTGCTGTGGTTGCTACTTTGCCTCATGCACTTGGCCAGTGATGGAAGTACCCAGACATGGGGTTGCAAGGGAAAGCTCTCTAGAATTCGCAGACTCTAAGTGGTGTGGGGAGCCACAACAAGTGTAAAGAAGAATTCTCTTTGTGAGATGGGGAGTCATAACAAGTAAGGAAGAAATCTCTAGGAGTCGCAGACTCTAAGTGGTGTGGGAGCCATGACAGGATAATTGGTTCATTCTTCCAATGGACCGTGAATCAAGTGGCCGACAGAGGCCGGGCTAGTCGGACTGTATACCCAAAGAGCGTGCAAGTCCGGCTGTGTGCCTGGTTGGTTCAGAGCCTGAAAACAGTATAATTGGTTCATTCTTCCAGTGGACAGCTTGTAGTCTCTAATCTGCATTACCAGGAAATGTAGCCCATGGGAGTCCGTCTATGCTTTGTTTTGTTCAGTTAGTATGTAAATAAAAGCCACACTGAAGAATCCCATTCCTGGTTCTGGACATTACAGTTATTGCTTCCTATGTTCGGATTTACTTGGGTGCCCCTGTGCAGAGTGGTCAAACCTAGGTCCCCCTGTGCCGAGTAACCTCATCCTCCCCGAACCCAGGTCCCCACCAGGTACTGCTGTCAGCTTCAACAGCATGCCACCTGTCGTTTTGGTAAAAAGGCAGGGGTGAGGGGTTACATATGCTTACTAGAAGTGTGCAGACCATCTACTGGAAATTTGCTTCTCACATTCATAAGATCTTTTCTTGGATGTGTAGTCTGATAGGGACGGCCAAATGTGGCAGGACAGTACTTCAGAGCCTCTTCTTGAAATAGGTTTCTGTGCCCTTCTCCCAACTACACTGCTTCAAAGTCTGCATCTGTCAATAGATGCTAAAGAATTCCTGGGGTGAGAAGAAACAATTACTCACTGAAATAATATTACTTCTTCCAGGGTATTCTTTAGCATTATTGACACTCCCACCCTTCCTCCCCTGGAAACCTTGCCTAAAGGTTTGTTAGGGATATAGCCAAATTGACAACTGTCATTTTTCCTGTGATTTAGAAAAAGAAGAAAAAATACATAATTTTTCTTTATAGTGGGTTAGAATATATGGTGGGCTATTGCTAACAGTTTTTTTGCCCCTAGTGGGCACAGTTTGCTCTTTTTCAGCTCTGAAATGTATTCTGAGGTCCCTCAGGCTGACTGCAGGCAGCACTCTACTCTAACTGTATCCTGATTGGCCAATGCCTTCCTCATTTGCATTGACTCCTCCTCTCCGGGGCAGCTGAACCCAGCTGGCATACTGCATCTGTCAATAATGCTAAAGAATACCCTGGAAGAAGTAATACTACTTCGGTGAGTAACTGTTTCTTATTCCTCCACCCTGTCCACCAAGGAGTGGTTAAAGTGACAGCCTGTGACAAGGCAAAGATACCCCTGGCATCCAATCCTCTTAACAAGGATTCCAGGAAAAATTGACAACATAGCTTAAAAAGATATATTTATCAGGTGCCTTGGCCATCAGGCAGGCACACATTTCAAACTTATGTCAATACCAAAGTCACCATGGTAGTTGGTCCCTGCTATGTCAGCCAAGGCCCAGACTCCCCTGTCAGATGATCTAGCTGAAACAGCTAAATTGGTTTGAGAGCAGCCAAATAACAGTTCAAGTGGCTGCTGCCAGATGGATGGCAAGGAGGTTTGCCTGGCTGCGAGTCACAGACCTCACTCAGGATACCCAAACCAAGGATCTCCCCTTGTCAATCTTCACCATTCATTACTGCTTGGGTATAGCCAGAGGCGTGTACCCGCCATGGGAGTTTTTTTTTCTTTTCTTAGAGGAGTCGGCGCCGATGGCGCCACCCCCGAGAGTGATGCACTACGTGGTGCCCGTTAGGTGCCACAGACTCCTCCTACATCCCAGTTCTGTTTCTCCCACCATTGAGGCTGCACCTGCTACGTGGAGCCAGAAAAACATACTGCGCCACTAGGCCATGTTTTCGTTGTTCTTCGACGCTGTGTCCTGCATCCTGGTTCATTTTTCCCTGACGTCGTCTTTCCGGTAAGACCATTCCTTTATTATTTTACTGATGACGTCAGGAGCTTTTCTGTTTAGATTGTTAATTTCACATCATGTCTGGTTCGGGAGCTAAGCGAAGTTGAAAGCGGCCGTGCCCCCATGTGTCAGTGCTCCTGTCGGCATTTTCTGTAATGGACTGAGATGATGTTTGTCTTCGTTGCCTGGGACCTAACCATATATAGACAGATCGATGCCTGTTTCTTGATGGACTGCCGTGTTCTCTAAGTCCGAGCATTCAAGATCGGCAAGGCCCCACTGACTTTTGGAGGACGGCGTCGCTCTCGGGTCTCCCAGGTAAGAATTTCAGACCCTTCCTCCGGGTCTCCTCCCAGGTCTATATGGCCTGGAGAGGAGGGCTCCTCATCTTCAAGTCTTGCTGAGGAGGAGGAGGTCTCTTTTACAGTGTTGGAGGAATGCCATGGTCCCTCCCGGGGCCGCGGTGGAGACACTGCCTCAGCAGTCACCTCTGCGGAGGTGCAGGCTCCCTCAGTGTCACAGTCTGTGGTTTCTGGGCCTGGTGTGGGTGGACCCTCGATGCCGCTTCCCGGAGCCATCTTGGGGCAGTGGCGCCACAGGCCTGGTCGACTCCTCTGGCGGCACCGTGTTGGGTCCCAGCACCGAGGGCAGTGCCGGGGACTCTGCTGGGGCTGCAGGTGGGTCTGGACTGGGTTCAGGCATTGTATTCAGTGCTGGGGCATCGACCGGTGCAGTGTGTGGCACCGGCACCACTCGCGGTGCAGTTTCCCGGGAGACTCCTGGGGCGGCCACTATTGAGGTCCTGCTGGTCGCCTCTTCCTTGGAAGTGGATGATTCAGATGTGGATCCATCCTGGCTCCCCGATTCTTTGGGATCAGAGTCTTCTGTGGGACATGGTGTCAGGCGGCCCAGCTTGCCCATTCCTCGGTCTCCACAGCAGTCTTCTTCTGAGAACTCCCAGGCTGGGGTCACCAGGAGCCTTTGAGAGGAGATCACATGGAGGTTGGGGGAGGGCTGTTCTCCGCGAGACCTGTGGCAGCTACCGTCTCAGTCTGCAGCGTCCTCTTGCAAAGTGGACTAGGGCCCTGTCTTCAGGGGACTCCCTAGGAGACCCCTGGATCGACAGGTTCTGTTGCTAAAGTCGAGGAGGAGGGCATCCTCTGAGTCCGAGGGTTGAGGAGCCGTGGTGAGGTGAGCCGGCTTCGCCTGCCATCCCTCAGGGTGTGGTGGGAGCTGTGCTGAGCCCCCACCTTTCCCTCATGGGTGCAGCAGATCCCTCTGGTGGTGCTGCTGTGAGCCGTCCTTCTGGATCCCATACAGCCCCAGGCACGTCTAGGGAGGACCCCTTCCAGGCTCTGCCAAGGTTCGCATCCTCAGGGTTCCGTTCTGCAACCTGGTTTGTTATCCGGGACCCGCCAGCTCGGACTCCGTTTTCCAGTTCAGAGCCCTAACAGAGACAGTTGCCTCTTTGTAGGTGCCCTCTCCCATTCCTCTGCAGTCACCCCTCTCTCCCAGACCATGTCGGTCCTCACGGGCCTTATCCAGGGAACGTTCAGAGGCACTGAGGGTGGCCTTCCCCCATACATTAGATGCATGCATGAGCAGGTGTTTCACCTATCCCCACCACCACAGGAGTCCTCTGCACATTGGGGTTCCCCATCATCCACATCTCCTCCTGGAGGGAGGAACCCTGCTCACCTCTCTTCCGATGCTGATTTCACTGAATATCAGCGCTTCCTGTCAAGATGGTGAGAGCTTTGCATTTCCTTTGTTAGATGAGACAATACTGAATGGGAGACACGTGAATTCCTCAGTGAATTCAGTGCCCAACATTTGTGGTGCCATCCTGGCCTATTCTTTTCAGGAGGCGTCTATCCGATCTTACTTTGAGAAACAGCTCTTGCAGCAGGTTACATCATTAGGACTGAAGCCGGCGGTGCCAGGACCCCATGAACTTTCTAGCTAGCAGTATTCAGCGGGGACCACCTTGACGTCAGTCCGCCCCGATGTCAGGCATAGTACATAAGGAGGCAGTCCCTAGAATCCCCAGTTCTTTTCCCCACGTTGACTGCCAGCATCAGCCTCTCTGTCTCTACCTAGCGCATGGCGACTTAGAACTTGAAGAGTTTCTTCAAACTAATATCCTCCAACTCCTTCACTTGAGGACCCCTTTCCAAGTGTGCCTGCAGAAAACAGATCTCTTTCAAGGATCCTCATTCCTCCTGCATGCGGTGCTTTGGCCCAGACCACGACACCAAGACCTGCACCTTTGCCAAAGGGTTCAACAGCCGCACCAGGATCCGCCGTCAGAAGGCACTTAAGGCTTATCTGCTGGAAGAAAAGCTTAGCAGGATGGACAAAGAACCTTCCACTGGGCGATTCTTCTTCCAAGGCCCACAAACACCGGAAGAAAGCAAGTTCCAGATCCTCTAACCGGCCTCGGACTCCCATAGCTCAGGCTCCACCAGATCGGACCACTCTCCCTCCAGGGCTCGTCTCTCAGCCCCTCCAGTCAAAGTCTGGGCTTCAGGTGGTTCTTCAACTCTCCAGCCCATCAAGACTTCAAGGCCTTGGCTTCCTCCATTCCTCTCGGGCCTCTTCCAAGTCTTCTGAACACAAGTCTTCCTCATCGACCCAATGTCAGAAACCCGACTCAGATCAGTCTCCCAGAGGGTCGGATCCACCAGGAAGATGAAAGACTTGACATCCCTTAAGCAGGCGAGACGGACCGAAGATGGCCAAGCAATACGAAGTCGGCCAGGCATTCGCCAGGCAGCTTGACACCAGCCAGGCAACAGATGCGGCCGGAGTTCACAGACCAAGGCATCGCCATGCCGACCGACGTCAGCATCGCATTCACCAGAGCTAAAGACCACTCCCCAGTCACTGGTGGACACCGGTCACAGGGACTCCACGGAGAAGGACACGACACTGCCTGAACCAGGTGGGCGACACAGAGAGGATGCCGGGCTCCCAGGGAACTTACCGCACCGGAGACACCCATGGACCACGCCCAACCCGGCGACAGACCACCAGTGCCAGGCCCGCTGTTGGGCATGAATCTACAAGTAGAAGGATCTCTTTACTTTCTGGTGGGATACCATCTGAAAGGCTGTGGTCCCTGTAAACCTCCTCATCCTCCTCCTTCACCCTCCACGCCCTCCTCCACCAAAGGGTCAGCAGGATGACCACCAACCCCTAAGGAGCAGACTCCACCTCCTAGGGGTAGATCCAAGAACAGCAGAAGGTCTCCCTCAAGATCTCCATCAGGGTCCCCCACCCCCAAGCGACCCAGACATCATTGTACACTCCGTCAGGGGAGGACTCCAGATCGGATACCTCGGATTATTCCAGATCTCCTTCTCCACTCAGCATCCCATCACCTGACCCACATAACCTCCCCAGGTCTCCTCCGATGATCCCTCTTCTCCGAGATCATGAGGCACATCCAGGACAACATGAGGTGGGATGCTGAAGACCCTGACCCCAAGAGACAGCACCTTGCCCGTTATCTTCAGCAGAAAGACCCAAAGCCTGTGGTAGTGCCACCCTTGATGGACACCTTACTCGGAGCGTCACCAAGGCTTGCATGGGCGTCCACACAACACTCCCGCTGTGCAAAAGCTGACCGCCTGTACAGGCCCTGAAAGAGGACCAGTACTTGGCTCAACAACTTCTGGCAGACTCCTTGGTCATTACGGCCTCACATGACCGGTCCCAAAGACTGCAGCACATGAGCACACAGCCACCGGACCAGGAATCCAAACAACTGGATGCCCTGGGGAGGCGCATGTATGCAGCTGATACATGCTCCTTCAGATCCCTGAACTACCTATCTCACATAGTACAGTTTCAGAATGCCCTGTGGGAACAGGGCCAGGACCTGGTTGATAAACTTCCGGATGGCGATCAGAAGGTGGGCTCCTAAACCTTCTCACTTTGGAGTTGATGCTTGCAGTGCCCAAATACTCTGAGCTGCATACGATTCTGCAGACTGTCCACCAGAGCTGCAATTTTAGGCATCTGTCTCCGGTGACACTCTTGGCTCCGTGTCTCCAGCTTTACCCCGGACGTACAGAAGAACATTCTTGACGTCCCCTACAACGGCGAAGTACTTTTTGGTGAGCCCTCAGAGAAGGTTATCACCAAACTTCAGGATGCTGAGAAGACAGTCAGGTCTGTACAGGCCATGTACAGATCCAGGCCTGGTTCCTTTCCTAGGAACCAGAGCCATTTTCGCAGTTGGCAACAAAAGCAGCAACCACGCCCGCCAGCAACAAAGGGGCACTTTTCAGCGTAAAGCCCAGGCTAAGTCATCCTCAGGCAGAGGCCAACGCTACACTAAACCAGCCCAGCCTGCAGGGACCAGTGGTGCCACAGCATGACTTCTTCCAGGCCCCTGCCCCTCCTCTGGATCAACAGGCACAAAAGGTCGGGTGTTGCATCACTCGCCACTTTTTAGGGTGGCAGTCGATTACCACTGACCGGTGGGTTCTCCAATTGGTCAAGAAAGGCCACTTCATAGAATTTCTCGACCACCCACCGGCAAGACCTCCCCTGCTTTCCTTACCTGGTCTGCACGCCTGCTCATACAGCAGGAGGTGCTCGCGTTTTGGAACAGAGCTGTAGAGCATGTGACCATGGAACCAGAGGGGTGCAGGATATTATTCTCACTTCTTTCTGGTTCCCAAGAAAACAGGGGACCTCCGTCTGATACTGGACCTCATCGACCTCAACAAGTCAGTCCTGTACAAATGCTTCCGCATGGTGACCCTCCCAGGTCTGATTCCCATGCTCAAGCAGGGCATCTTTCTAGTGTACTTGGACATGCAGGATGCTTACCTGCATATACCCATTGCTCAAGCGCACAGGAGGCTTCTGCACTTTGAGTTTCAGGGTCACCATTATCAGTTCTGAGCACTCCCCTTTGGACTGTTGTCGGCACCTCGGGTATTCATGAAGTGCATGGCGGTTGTAGCGGTGACTCTGAGGAGACAAGGCCAGTACGTGTTCCCGGACCTGGATGACTGGCTTTTCATGGCGCCCTCTCGGGAGGCCCTGATGTCTGCCATTCATTATACTCAGTCTCTGTTTGAGACGTTGGGCATCATTATCAATCAAGAGAAGTCACGCCTGGTTCCGCCACAGGCTCTACAGTTCATAGGCACAGTTCTGGACACCGTCCAGGGGAAAATTTTTCTCCACCAGGACAGAGTGGAACATATCAGATCCCTCATCAGTGACATTTTGACGAAGAAGACCGTTCCTGTCAGATTGGTCCTTTGCCTGCTCGGACACATGGCTGTGGCCATCACAACAGTCCCGCTGGCCCGTCTCCACATGTGGCTGACCCAGTGGATGTTATGGGTCCAATGGGATCAAAAGCAAGACCATCTGCAGCTCCCAATCAGATCACGAAGGCTGTAATCTTTGACAATGGTGGGTAGATCCGAAGAATCTATCGGTGGGAGTCCCCTTCATTGCACCATCTCCGATTGTGACACTCTCCACAGATGCCTCAGGGCTCAGATGGGGTGCACACCTCGACAGTGTCTGGTCTCAGGGCCTGTGGACAGCCCAAGAGACTCATCTCCACATAAATATCGTGGAAATGAGAGCTGTTCTTTACGCCCTGCAGGCCTTCCAGTCGAAGATTCCACCGGGTACTCTTCTGTTACAAACAGACAATTCCACGGTGATGTATTACCTCAACAAACAAGGAGGCACCCTTTCCTACCTGCTTTGCAGGGAGGCCATGAGGGTGTGGGATTGGGTTTTGTAACACAGCGCAAACCTCATTGCTGTTCATGTCCCAGGAGTGGACAACGTCATCGAAGACGACCTGAGCTGCTCTCAGGCCAGAGTCCATGAGTGGGAACTACTCCAGAAGGTAGTAGAGGATCTCTTTTGCAGAGCGGGTACACCAGAACTAGACCTTTTCGCGTCCCCATCCAATGGAAAACTGCCCAATTTTTGCTTGCTAGATCCAGGGTCTGGTGTTTTCTGGCGAGACACGTTGTCCCTCTCCTGGGCAGACAGATTCCTCTATGCCTTCCCCCCTTTCCTTTGATCCAGAGGGTCCTTCTGAAACTTCGCAGAGAGCAAGCAACGCTGATACTTATCACGCTGTTTTGGCCCAGGCAGATCTGGTTCCCTCTACTACATCAGCTGTCCTGGGAACCTCCAGTACCTCTGTCAATCAGCTCCCACTTACTGTCTCAGGAGGCGGGTTCTTTGGTTCATCCGGAACTTCGTTCACTGAACCTGCACGCTTGACTCCTAGAGACATAGCTATGATGCGATACGAGGTCTCGCAAGAGGTAGCAGACGTTCTTGCTGATGATAGGAAACCGGCTACCCATGCTACTTAAGCCATGAAATGGTGCAGATTTTGTATATGGGTTCAAGTACGCGGTTTTTCGCCTATGGATTGTCCAGAAAGGTTGGTCTTGGACTACCTCCTGTTCCTTTTTCAGACAGGCTTGGCCTACTCCTCGATTAAAGTGCACCTCTGTGCCATCTCAGCCTATCACATTCCTATAGGCCAACGCACTATATCTCAGTTGGACATGGCACGAGCCTTCCTGAGAGGTGTTCTCCACCTTAGACCTCCAATTAAGGATCCGATTTTGCCATGGGATCTACCCTGTCCTGAGCAGCCTGCCACCCTTGAGCCAGCCACGGATTGCGAGCCACATCTTCTTATTTGGAAGACGTTGTTTTAGTTGCGTCGTACTTCAGCCAGAAGAATTTCTGGAACTTCATGCACTCGTGTGCTAAGAACCTTATTTGGTTTTTCACCAAGACAGGTATCCCTTACGGACTAATCCTAAGTTTCTGCCTAAGGTGGTCTCAGCTCTCACCCTTAATCAGGACATCGACTCTACTAGTGTACTTCCCCAAGTATTCTAATCGAGGAGAGGCCCTGTTGCACACTTCAGATGTGCATAGGTGTCTCCGATACTACCTGACCAGAATCAAACACCACCAAAAATCAGACCAGCTTTTTGTCCCTTGCCCATGGATGATGGAGCTCCTGTTTCAAACAGTCGCTGTCCAGATGGCTCATTCAGTGTAGTACGTTCTGTTATCAAAAGAGCAACAAACCCTTACCAGGCGCGGTTAAGAGTCATTCCACAAGGGGGGGTGGCTACCTCCTTTGTGGACCTAAAGAATGTGTCTACCTCAGCCATCTGTGTTGCAGCTACTTGGAGCGCCATGCACACTTTCATCAGGCATTATAGCCTGGATATTGCATCGAGGCGAAGAGCAGGTTTTGGTCTAGCAGTCCTTCAGGGACTTCTGTCCTAGGTTTAGGTTCTATTAAGGATTTCTACCTTCCCTCCTCCCAATGGTGTGGGATTTCCATGATTGCTTGGGAATCAGTCCTAATGGTGTAACCTGCTGCAAGAGCTGTTTCTCGAAGTAAGATAGTACAGTTACGTAAGAACTTACTGTAACAGTAGATCTTCGAGAACAGCTCTTGCAGCAGGTACTTTCCCTCCCACCATCCCTGCTGAAGGTAGATTCTAGTTCCAAAATCCTTCTCCTAGGATCAGGTGTTATCAGCATCACTCTGACTGCCATTTGATGGTGGATCCTCAGTCTCCTCTTCTGATGTCATCCAGTGGCGGAAGTCTCCGGGGAGAACTGGGGATTCTGGGGACCGCCTCCTTATGTACTATGCCTGGACGTCGGGAGGCGGGACCGGACGTCGGAGGCGGACCCTGCTGAATACTGCTAGCTAAAAATTTCCGTGGGGTCCTAGTGCCTGCTGGCTTCAGTCTTAATGGTGTAACCTGTTGCAAGAGCTGTTCTTGAAGATCTACTGTTACGGTAAGTTCTTACGTAACTGTGACTTTCCTGGCAGTCTCCAGCCGACCCTATCCCAGCCCTGCAGACTGCAGGAGGAGGTATTGTGCCCCATCTGGAGTCCCTAGGTTCTCTCCCAACCCACCTTTGGGATTGGTATACCTAGAGACTCCTTTCAGGCGCCACCGCCTGGTGCACAACCGACCGCTAGACTTAGATTCTCTACAATTTGACCAGTGGAGAGAAGTGTTCTCTTCCTCGTGC